>JACGCM010001471.1:1200000-1800000 GCA_014058105.1 Kingdonia uniflora
GTTGATGGTTAGATCGGAGCACACCTTCTGCGTGTACGACTTTCGGATGCGGTCATATTCTATCATGAACGGAAATTCGTGAGCCCTCAGGTTGTACGACTTTACTCCACTGGGCGGCGGCCTGCTGACCCTGTAGAACCTTCAACACGTCATAAATACTCGCGAGCTATTGTTCCAGAGCTGCACATCTTTTTATTTTAGAATTCATAGTAGCCCTCAAGTCAGCTAAAGCTACGTTCTCTTCTATCTACACGATCGACACGCTCTAACCTGGAGGTATCATTCTGGGAGAAAATGATCAGCAGCATTTGAGACAATGGGTTTGAAAACTTTTGTTCCCACTGTAATAACCTAGTTTTGGGATTCGGACTTAGCTTTTACACCAAATATATTCAGAACGTTCAAGAATAACAGACAATAAACAACAAGGTGATTAGCGTGGAAAACCTTTGAATAGGTTAAAAACCATGACCTGTCCTGAGGATTTTGAGAAAGTGATAATCTTATTGAGATTGCTAGTTTATTACAATGAGCGCTCTAAGAATATAGGGTGATAGAGTAGGAACTTCTCTATGGTGAATGTTTTGTCCCTCATCTAACATTCTCAATGCCTCTTTATAGGTCCTTTGATATGACCGTTTGATGACCATAAACTCTCTTAATGATGGACGTTACAAAGTGTGTGAGATATTCTTTGACCAGGTTATGTAACGTTTCAACCTCTGTTGCTGTACAACGGCTCTATTGCTGATTGTATGCTTCACACAGGTCAAACTGTTGGTGTAGAGGCCAAAAGTGATTTCTCAAACTGAGGAAAGTTTGGTAACGTCTTTAGTAGTACTTCCTGTATGCTAATGAGGTCGAGGACGAAGCTTAGTCCAAGATACGAAATAAACTATTACAAGACGGCTCTCAACCAATAGCATGAGTGTCGTCAGGGATGAGTGGTGTTGGTTGAGAAACTCGTGTTGTATATGTTTCTGATTGTGCCACGCGCTCTGTTGAGGTTGAAAGTTCATCTGTAGTTCGAAGATGATGTATAAGCTCGAGAACTGGAATAAGCCACTACAGTCCGGTAACAAGTTCTTGGAAAAACGTATTTGAGGTAACATATAATGATCCAGAAAACTTCAATGTTGCATGATAAATTTTTTTAAGAAACCTCACAAGTCTTCTTGCATCATCCCAATCTATACAAGAAGGAGGCCCCAAAATGTTATTTCCCTCTTCCCCCCTTATAAAACAAACACGATATGCCAACCTTCTTTCAGTTAATCTTTAAAATGTCATTTCAAACTTTTAAGCTCCCTCTAATATCTTGTATATTGAGTTCCATTGAGTTGTAACATCTAAACACACCAAACTTTTATCCTGCAATTCACCCTCCTTCACACTTGTCTTAAAATACTCTAGTCTATGAGGAGATGATCTCACAAATCTCACGGCATTTCCTATGAAAATAATTGCTTTACTTGATTCTTTTAAACCATCAAAAGAAATCAAATTAAGTATATGCGCCGAACATCTCATATGCAAAAAACTCATGATTCAAAATGTTATTATTCCAACTTTTGGTGTTTCAGTTTAAGTAATCAACCGCAGTACTATTAGAACTTGCATTATCAAGCGTAACACAAAAAATGTTATCTATCCCCAAATTAATCAAACATTTCTCAACCACAATCCCAATGGTCTCTCCCTTATGACTAGCAACTTGACAAAAATTTAGAATCTTTTTTTCCATTTTCCATTTTCCATTTTCTATTTTTTATTTTCTATTTTCTATTCGTTGTCAATTCAATGAGCGGTGAAACACATATAGCACAAGTTTTGATTAAATGTCCATGTGTCCGTTGTAAGGCTGATTTTTTGACCTTTAATGAGTACTTTTAAATGTTCTTTCTCACTCTTGTACAACTTTAGACAATCTCTAGCTATGGTAAAGCGAGATGGAATGATAAACTTTGGAATAAAAATATTACAACAATATTTAAAACCTAGGCCTTCCACAAACCTAAGGGCCCGTTTGTTTACTTTGAATATATTGGATATCCAAGATATTCCTTACAAAATAGGTGTTTGGATGAAGATAATAACTTAGTAGATATCCTAGACTAAGTCAGTAATTACAGGTTTAAATATCTAAGGACTCCCCCTCGATTTTCAAGATATCTAAAAGCAAATATCTATTATTTAAAAAAAAAAAAAAAAAACTTAAACAATTGTACTTTCCCATCTCTTTCGCAGGTCTCTCTCTCTCTTCCTTCTCTTCTCTAAGCTTCACTTCTCCAAGTTTCGGTTTGCAAAGAACTACAATTCTTCGTTTTAAAGGTTAGATTCCTCTATCTATATATATATATATGCTATTATTTGAAATCAAAACCCTAATTTCTCATAAAACTAAATCGAGTTGTAATAACATGAAACTATTGTATTTGTTGATGATATTCTCAAATTAGAGTTCTGAGCTCAATATAGTTGTGATTAAGTTTCGATTTATCTAATTTTTGTTGGGGATTGGGAGAAGTTTTCATTGTAATTTTAGTCGATTATGTTGTTATTGAAGATTTTGTTTGAATTTTAGTCGATTATGTCGTATTATATTGTGTTGTATTCTTTTTATTATATTGTTTGAATTTTAGTTGATTATTGAAGATGAATTATATTTCTTTTTGGCTAAATGTTAAGAAAGTATTCTAGTAATAGTTCTAGGAATATTGTGTTGTATTCTTTTTATGTTTATTTCATAGAGTAAGCAATATGTTGTTGCTACTTGAAGTTTCTGTCATTCTATGTCTTTCGATTTTCAGGTTGATCCAATAAATTTCAGTTGCAGCATATACCATGGTTTGGATAATAATAACTGGAAGTATCATGCTGTGTATAGTGTTCTCTTCAAATTTCCATGCATCTTTTATGGGTGACCTTTCAAAGCTCGATTTTTCAGTTTTGTGTTATCCTTGTGTAATTGATTTATTTTGGTTTATTAATCTTGGTGTTATTGAAGATCAATGTTCTTTCTACATTGTTTGTGGTTATACTGGGTTAGTCTTTTCTTGATGTTGGACAAGTTTTATTTTTTCGTTCCTTCTCGATTCTAAAGGGTCAGATAATGCCAGCAGGATTCGTGAAGAAAGCTTTTGTCAATGGAATGAAAAATAGGGTGAAGTCTATCACAATCTTTAGTTATCGTGACACGTTTTGACAAAAAAAATTGTCCAATATTTTCAGTTCCAAATGGATTAAGTAATCTTGGAGACTATGGGTGACACATTTTGGCATACTTTTTTGTCCTATATTTTGAGTTCCAAATGAATCAAGTTGACGTGGAGACTTTAGTTTATATAGGAGGCCATCTGTTTTAAGCATGCCATGGATATTTTCAGTTCTACATTTTGGAATAATTTTTTATCCTATATTTTCAGTTCCAAATGGATCAAGTCATCATGGAGACTTTAGTTTATATAGGAGGCCATCTGTTTCAAGCATGCCATGGATATTTTACTTGAATTATGTCAACTGCTAGTTTCATCAATCTATGAGAACTTGTCCTGTTTGAAAAGGGGAGCATTCTTAGGTCATGGACGTATACATTTCTTCTTCAAATACTATATTTTTGTTTATTTTGGCAAAAGTGTGCTTTTAATATAGTATGGATGAATTTCTTCATGTGGGGTACAATAAAAGACCAAGATGAATTATATTTCATGAGTGTGAGAGTCTGATTTTTCTTTGGAAAAACTGTAGGCCTAGCATTCTCTGTTAAAAGCACTAAAATCTAATCCTAAAGGTTATCAAGTTTTGTATTGGCTCTCATGTTTTTTTTATCTATTTTCTATCTGTTATTGTGTGCCCCCTATTCATAATACTTCTTGGTTGATTTTAAGTACCCCCATCAAAGACAACTTGCTAAGAGTAATTTGCCCCACATACCACTTCAGGTGTGCTTTCTTTTACAATTTAAGCTCAGTTATTACATTATTTCTTAATTAAATTGCTTGCAATATAATGTTTGAAGTACAAAATCTCTTTTTTCTTTAGCTAGGTGGTAATGTTTAGATATTTATTACTTGCGATATGACATGATATATGTTTCGAAACACTAAGAATCACCCTCCTGTGGATTAAATAATAAAGTCAATATGTAGGATGGCTACTAAGGAGGAAGAGGAAACAAGTATTGAAAATTGAGGTATTTACTCTCTCTTCCCTTCGATGAACGAACGCGGAAATCGCCAACCAAGTAGTAAATTAGCAAGAACAATATAAAATGACACAAAGAATTTTCCCGGAGGAGGGAAGTGGAAAACCCTTGCGGATGAAAAACCACTCCCCACGAACAATTCACTATGATATCAAATAGGTTACAATGATCTATCAAGCTTCTCAAGATTTAATGGAGTCTCTTCAAACCTTAGCTTCTCTAAGGTTAAACTCACCAAAAGATAGAGTAACAACTAACCCTAGACTCCCTTATAAACATGGGAAGTCATTATATAAGAATAGGTTCGAAGTACGGATCACGAGACAGACCAACATCCCCAAAAAACACCTTTAAAAACTAACTTATGAAGTTGAATAGACTCTGGATCTATTCGAATAAGATGGGTTTTGAACGTTTCAGTTCGAATAGACAAAAGTTTATACGAACAGACATGACTTCAATTCGAATAGACATGACTTCTATTCGAATAAACTTTCCACTGCCTCTTCTGTTCGAACAGACAAAAAGTTTATTCAAACAGGACTTTGAAAAATCTTTTTTTTCAAACCGTCTTCGATCCTCACTCGTCCTACGAGCTCTGGTGAACTTCCTTTAACACGATTCGAGCTCATATCATAACAATCTCCCACTTAAAATCGAATCCCGTAATCCATCTCCAGATCTCCAAATGAATTGCTCGCACTAACCGGACCTTCAATCTTGAAGACCCACAGAAGTTGTACATGTCGTCAACTTCTGAAAAGTCACCACCTTCGTAAACATATCAACCGAATTTACATAAGTGTGAATCTTTACAAGCTTCAACACACCGTCCTCGAGGAGCGAGCAAATATAGTGATACCGAATATCAATGTGCTTGGTCCTAGAGTGAAAAGCCAAATTCTTTGCTAAGTGTATAGCCCCTTGACTATCATTATACAACTTAGGAGATAATTGTTCTTTACCAAGCTCTTTCATTAACCCTTTGAGCCAAACCATATCTTTGTACGCTTCTATAGCTGCAACATATTCTGCCTCCGTCGTAGACAAAGCTACAATCTTCTGTAGCCTAGAAACCCATGTAACTGCACCGCTTCCCAATGTAAAAACAAAACCACTAGTGCTCTTCTACCTATCCATGTCACCCGCCATATCATAATCAACAAAATCCTGTAAGCATATCTGAGAACCCCCATAACATAATGCTACATCTTGAGTCTCCTTTAGATACCTCAGTATCCATTTCACAACTCTCCAATGCTCCTGGCCTCGAGCTACCAACATAGCTCCCTTTGTAACCTTCCATAAGGTTACGCCACAGGTATACTCATATCTGGCATCATCCACAAATTTGCTAACCGATATAAGGTTACGCCCCAGTTTAGGTACAAGTCGCACATTCTGTAAAACCTATGTTCCTCCTGAAGACAGCAATAACCTAGTATTTCCCTTTCCAATAATATTACGTGCACTCTTATCTACAAGAAAGACCGTAACGAAGTCGCCTTTAACAATATTAGTAAGGAAACCTACGTTCGTAGTAGCATGGAAGGAAGCGTCCAAATTAACAATCCAAGATTCCTTAACATCGTTATACGATAGTAGTAGAGCCTTGTCAGAACTAACCTCCTCTGTAAGGTTCATTGTATCTTTCTCTTCATCATCAATCTTTTTAGAAGAATAAGAGTTACAATCTCGCCTGAAGTAACCCTTCTTTCCACAAGTCTAACACGCACCGGGTGGCTTAGACTTTCCTCTTGACTGTGATCGATCCCTTCCAAATTTTGGCCCCTTTCTGTAAGACCTCTCTCTTTCCTCGATGTTCAACATACTACCGTTTGAACTTGAAGAGGGTTTAGATGTTTTACGTCTATTCTCTTCACTCATAATCAGCGAAACAATAGTATCAAATTTGATATCTTCCTTCCCTGATGAGTTGCTCACAGCTATAATGAATCCTCCCAGCTTTTTGGCATCTGCCCTAGAAGAGCCCACGCTCTTACCTCATCGGTAAAAGTGATTTTAACGGATTCTAGTTAAGCATGTATGGTATTGAACTCACTGATATGAGCTTACATACTACCATTCTCTTTTATCTTCAAAGTAAACAAGCGTTGTAAAGGGTAAACCTTATTTTCCCCGGATGGTTCTGAGTACATAGCGGACAACATCTCCATTAAACCCTTCGCCGACGTAACTTTGGAGATCATGTATAGAATTTGAGATGACAGCACTAACCTAACGGTTCCAAGCGCTTTGCGATCCAATCGCGCACAGTTAGCATCATCAAAATCTACTAGCTTCATCTCAGTTACACCCAGTGGTAAATTAAGATCTTTCTGATAAATGTAATCTTCTATCTACATCTTTCACACTCCAAAATTCGACCTATTGAACTTTGTGATCTTCAACTTCTCCTGATCGGCCATCACTCTTCACCACACAAGCCCTAAGACTCGCTCTGATACAAATTATTGAGAATTGAGGTAGCTACTCTCTTTTCCCTTCGAAGAACGAATGCGGAAATCGCCAACCAAGTAGTAAATCAACAAGAATAATATAAAAGGCCACGAAGAATTTTCTCTGAGGAGGGAAGTGGAAAACCCTTGCGGATGAAAAACCACTCCCCATGAACAATTCACTATGATTTCAAATAGGTTACAATGATCTCTCAAGCTTCTTAAGCTTTAATGGAGTCTCTTCAAACCCTAGCTTCCCTAAGGTTAAACTCACCAAAAGATAGAGTAACAACTAACCATAAACTCCCTTATAAACATGGGAAGTCATTACATAAGAATAGGCTCGAAGTACGGATCACGAGACATACCAACGTCCCAAAAAAACACCTTCTAAAATTGACTTACAAAGTCTATTCGAATAGACTCTGGATCTATTCGAATAAGATGGGTTCTGAACATTTCTGTTCGAATAGACAAAAGTTTATTCGAACAGACATGACTTCTATTCGAATAAACTTTCCACTGCCTCTTTTGTTTGAACAGACAAAAGTCTATTTGGGCAGGACTTTGAAAAAACTTTTTTTTCAAACCGTCTTCGATCATCGCTCATCCCACGAGCTCCGATGAACTTTCTCTAACACGATTCGAGTTCATATCATAACAACAAGTACAGTCATAATAATGGTATATTTGCTTTATACGGCCGCAATGATTTATAAAAGGAGACCATTACCTAGACAACCTATAGTAAATAGAGACCATAAAAAGAGACTTTTAGTACAAAGGATGTATGTAGAGAGTGATAAAAATTGTCACGAGTAATTGCGTATGAATAGAAATGTATTTTGAATGTTAGTGAGTCGTTTAAGAAAGCATGACTTATGTGATTCAAGGTTTTTGACGGCCGAGGAACAATTAGCAATGTTCCTTCACACTATAGGACACGACCAAATGAGCTCTACTACAAAATTTACGTTCATACGTTCTAGGGAAACTGTTAGTTGATACCTACACAGTACACTAAATGCAATGATGGGTCTCTATAAGGAAGTATTTAAACAAACACGCGCCATTAATTCACTTACAAGCGATTAGAGTTATACAAGGAGCTGACACCATTACTTTGAGGTGAAACTTAACTCTTCTTTAATTTTTTTATTAATATTGGGTTTTCAAGTATTTTTAAAAAATTATTATTTTGAATTATATAGGATATGGTGGGTGCCATAGATGGAACGTATATCCCCGTACAAGTGCCAGTTGCTGACCAAGCAAGATATCGAAATAGAAAAGGTGATATTTGTCAAAATGTCCTAATAACGTGTACATTTGATAAGTAACTAACGCATGTTCTCGCGGGATGGGAAAGGTCTGCACATGACAGTAAAATGTTGAAGGATGCAGTCGCCCGTATAGGGGACCGGTTAATCATTCCCGCTGGTACATAACGATTCATCGTATTAAATATTATAGATGTAAATTATTTTGAAGAAAAACCTATAATTACATATCATACATAGGCCATTCTTATCTTGCCAATGCTGGATTCAACATGTCCCTAAAAATTTTACCCCATTTCGAGGCACTCGATATCATTTGAATGACACTCGTGGACAAAATCCAAGAAATGCAAGAGAATTATATAATTAACGACATTCTTTGATATTAAGACGCAAAAAAGAATGTTACTTGCATGTTGTACCTTACACAACTTTATCTTGGACATTGATCCATTTGACTTATGCGAGAATGAAGTTGATCCTATAGAGGGGGAGGAAGAACATGATGATGTACCTATAGAAGAAGAACATATAGTCTTCGAGCATTCACCTCTGTGAATAGCAAAAAGGGATGCCTTAGCGGACTTAATGTGGCAAGAATACAATTCATGATCTTATATTAATTTAGCTCGTTAATTATTGATTAGATTTTGGTTTTTTAAGGTTTAGTAGACGTTGTTAGTGTACTTTTAATTATTATTTTATTTTCTATTTGATATATAGATTTTTAATCACTAATTAACATGTAAACCTACTTCTCAGTAGATTTAATAAATTAATGAAAACCTACAGTTAAGAATGACGCCAACATCTGGGAGAGTTTATTTGAGATGGGACGAGAAAATAGACATTATCTTTATCAATACATTATTGGAACAAAGGCAACACGGCCAAAAAATTGTTAGCGATTGGAGCTTGATGGCATATAACAAAGCTTCTTTTAACTTGAAAAGGGAAGCGAATCTAGATGTTACTGCTGAGCATTGCAAAACTTGGTGGAAGTCATTAAAGGCAAATCACCTTCTCGTAAAAAAAATTGTTGGATCGAGTTGCTTTGGGTGAAATAAAGAAACTCAGTTGGTAACTGCCAAGGACATGGTCTGGAAAGAATTTATTGAGGTATATACTTTGGTGATAGAATAATTTCTTCTTTAATAATATAAGTTATTACGTTTTTACCCATATTATTTGTTAGAGAGATCCATCAGTAAAGAACTACCAGGATAAAACAATCCCATATTATCGAGACTTGAACATTTTAGTCAGAAAAGATTATGCAACAGGTACAGAAGTTGGCACAGGAAATGATGAAACAAACATCCTACAAGAAGGTAATAATATTATTTTATTTCTAGAAATATTTAGTACATACAACTACGCTTTATAAGTTTGTTATATCAGTTTTTGAAGTCGATAATGATGGAGTCGAGTCTGTTTATTCCACTATTGACGAGAGAACCCCGAATCGTGTTTCATCTTCAACAACTCCTGGTACCTCTGCTTCTTCTACTGGTGCTTTGGCTCCTAAAAAAAAGAGTTCGTCATAACAATTTGGAAGAGAGGGAACTATATAAAAATTAGCGCTTGCAGCTGACAAAATTGCAGAAAATGTGGAATGACCTGATTTGGCTGTGTTGGAAAAAGAGTTGAAAGAAATCCCAACTTTGTCGAAAGACGATCTAATGAAGATCTTATTTTACCATCGCGACAATGACGGTGTTGCCCGAGGTTTTCTTGCTGTGTCTCAAGATTCAAAGAATGACTATTTGCAATATGAGATGAAGAATATCCAGTAGTTTTACATTGATTAAAAGTATTTTGTATTAGGTTGAATAAGATGTTCGTACTATTCGTAGGAACGTAGCACTTTATTGTTCTGATCTATCCAAGTTTATTTCGATATTAGTTGTCTATTTATTGAAAGATTAATAAATGAGTTCTTGGTTGTTTGTCAATTTTAATATTTGAATGTCACATAGTTTATACATTAATAATTGTTAAAATGAGAGGAGATGTCAAATATATTATTTACAATATTTAATTTGCCAAACAAAAAATTTCAGAATATCTGTTTTTAATATTCGGCTGCCAAAGAAAAAACATATATATGAGATATTTGATTTTTCAAATATCAGGATATCTGAAATACCGAATATCTGAGATATATTTTTATCAAACAAAGCCTAAAAGGTAATTCATCCATTATTACCATTTTAGCCAATGCTAATCGACAAGCCTCTACACTCCAAATAGTTCCCACAACCCCATGTCCATCTCCTTTCTTCTTAAAATATGAAGTTTGTTGACTACTAGTTTGAACATATTTTTCAAATGGATACTTTCTACACATATTTACTATATGGTTTTTCACAGTACTTGTTCCATTAGTTTTAGGATCACAATTTATGCTTGTGCTACAATAATTACATAAGGCATGAGGAGGATCACTACCTTCTAATGGAGTAAAATGATCCCAATCTAAATATTTTTTTACGTTTGTTACATCTTTTTTTGTTTTGTGAAAACGGCGTTGGAACAACCGAAGTAGAATTTTCGGTATTCGGTTCAACTTTAGTTGTTTCTCCACTCTATTGCGATTGTTCAATTTTCATCTACAAAACAATTCCAATAACAAACAACAATTAACAATAGCAAAAACAATTACACAAAAAAAACTTAGCAAGTAAAGGCATGGGAGAGAGAGGCTTGGAATATTGCGATTGTTTCTCCACTTGTATGTCTTGTAACTGGAATATTCCACTTATCATCATGAATGATGTCACTAACCTTATCATTTATTTTGGAATCCCAGACAAAAATCATACTCAATCCTCCATACTGTTTGCAAGAATTTCACTATCTAACCACAGATCATTTCCGAAGAAGGTTTGAATATCATTTCCAACAATATGGATGCATAATTGTTAAGCAATAATTCAACAGCAATATATGTTGGGCGCTTGTTCATTTTTTTCCCCCTTCAATTGGGCTCCTAAGTTGTAGACACCGATTGGAAAAAAAATTGACAAAAAAATAAAAAAAATCAGGCACCCAAAGCTTAAGCACCTGATTATAAAACAAGCAGACATTTAGGTCATAGGTCTTAGGCGCTGGATAGCAATCTCAAAATCCAAGGTTCAACCTTGATTTTCAAAGTTCAAAACCAACTTTGTGAGGTAATCTGGGATTGTGAAAATCACACCAAAAATCATCTTAGTGAAGTATTTTAGGTGGGGATCAATTTTTTGTTTTGTTTTGATTGGATTTGAATTTTGTTTTTGCTTTTTGTAACTAGAGGTATCCCGGCCAATGGCTTGTGGACTATCAATTCCCGACTAGATCTCTAGGGCTCGTTTAAAAGCCCACAAACCGCACGAACCGGGCAAGCCGAGACAAGGCCGACGGGCTCATACTAACCTCGAAGCCCACACAGAGGTGAGAATCGAAGCCTTGACCTCTTACTTATAATAAATATCATTAACCTACTAAGCTAAGCTCGTATCATATATGCTAGTTACTAATTATTATTTTTTCTTCTAGGCCATAAGCAATATTTAGTTTATTTGAGCCCTGTCCAGCACACCTTGCACACCCGAGTAAAAGAAATTTATTCTTAAAGGCCCAAACCTAGAAGGGCTTCAACCCATCCAACTCATCTGTAACCTAATTTCGAATTAGGGTTTCGATTTACAAGATATATAACCGAAAAGGCTTCACTTCACCTCCCCTTTAGTCCCGTCTTCGTTCTTCCTCTGCTCTCACCATCTCACAGAGAGCACTCTCTTGTGCTCCAACAAAGAACAAGTAATCATGGTGAACGTGAGCTTCTACAGGAACTGTAAGACCCCTGTCTCTCTCTATCTAGTGATGTTAATCTACTATCATCGATTGTTTGTGTTTATGTGATTTCATACCATGATCTCTAACTCAGAATGATTTGTAAAGTAGTTGTTTTTATTCAAATTGATGTAGATGAATGTAAATTAATCTGATTTTAGTTTGAAACCCCATTTCAAACCTACCCTTTGTGTTGAAAGCCATTTCTAAGTGTAGATTTGAACATCAATCTAATGAATTAAAAACCCATTTCTAAGGGTAGATTTGAACATCAATCTAATGAATTAAGGGGTTTGAGGTGATGGGTTTGAAATGGGGTTTCAGACTATGGATCAGCTTAAACCCTAATTTTTTCCCGGAGGTTGAATCATACTCTTTGGATGAAAAGCTCATTCTTAATTTGCAGCACATGAAGCCATCCCCCTCAAAGGCTTGAACCCCAGTTTTTATTTTAAGAGGTTGAAGTAGACCCTTTGAATGTAAAGCTGATTCTAAGTTGGAAACATACCCTTTAAACTAAGAATTAGCTTAAACCCCAGTTTTTTTCCAGAGTTTGAAACATACCTCTTGGATGAGAAGTTGATTCTTAGTTTGTGCCTCATTATAAAGCTGTCCCCCTTAAAGACTTAAACCCCAGTTTCTTTCTTAGAGGCTTAAACAGACCCTTTGAATGTAAAGCTGATTCATAGTTTGCAACCTAGTAATTATTGTTTTCTATTTGTGGTTAACTTCTGCTCATTGCATGTAAAAGAATTAATTGTTGGGTTTTCAGATGGGAAGACCTTTAAGAAGCCTAGACGCCCATATGAGAAGGAGCGTTTGGATGCTGAGTTGAAACTTGTG
The DNA here is from genome assembly GCA_014058105.1 of Kingdonia uniflora. Classification (NCBI taxonomy): domain Eukaryota; kingdom Viridiplantae; phylum Streptophyta; class Magnoliopsida; order Ranunculales; family Circaeasteraceae; genus Kingdonia; species Kingdonia uniflora. The sequence continues at coordinate 1,212,624 of JACGCM010001471.1, forward strand.
GGAGAGTACGGGTTACGATGTAAGAGGGAACTGTGGAGAGTTCAGTATGCTTTGAGTCGAATCCGTAACAATGCTAGAAATCTTCTTACCCTTGATGAGAAAAACTCTCGCCGTATTTTCGAGGGTGATGCTCTTCTTCGTAGGATGAACAAGTATGGGCTTTTGGATGAGAGCCAGAACAAGCTTGATTATGTCTTGGCTTTGACTGTGGAGAACTTCCTAGAGCGACGTCTCCAGACTCTAGTGTTTAAGGCTGGTATGGCTAAGTCAATTCACCATGCTCGTGTGCTCATTAGGCAGAGGCATATCAGGTATTAAATTATTTTGCGTTTAATAAGTTGTATGCCTTACTTTGATGTTGGTCACTAATTATTTTGTCTTAAATTTATTCTTGTTCTAAATAAGGTCCTACTTATCGTAGGATGAGCTGTTAGTTTTCATGTGTTTTCCTCAAGATTGGTAGACATGAGAGACACCCTTTTGTTCTTCCCTCGGATATAAGATGTGAGTCGTAATTGTGCATTACCAAAATGGCCTCCTTACATTATCCTTTGTGTTTCACTATACTAGGTTTCTGTGTAATCCATATAGTTCTCTTGTAATGCAAAATATTGATCTTTTGTTTATTTAATTCACTCTGAAATTGTAGGTGTGAACGCCTTAACCTTATAAACAGTATTAATGTCGCAGAGGGACCAGGCACTTGTCTAGATAGCAGATAGCCTACAATGACACAGAGGGATTACTAATCATGCAATGTTAACCTATATTTTCTGTCATGTTCTAGTGTATTTCCACAGATGAACATAGATGAGAATGGTTGTTGCATCTGAGTTAGTGCTCCTTATTGTCTGTTCCTTTTGTGAGGGGTTGGCCGGCCAGAGTGAAGTAACAAAATTGTGAGGCAATAAATCTGGTAGGAGAGTGGACTGAGAGAGAAAGTTAGTGCCCGGGAGTTCTTTAAGAGTTGTAGGGAGTGGTCAAGTTAAGAAAGTAGCTGAAAATTGAGTAACTGGATGCTTTTGGACTTGAGTAATTTGTTTATGGAACTATTACCTCTGGACAGCTTGATATACGCTTGAGCTTGAGGAAAGATAGCAGACTGAAAATGATAATTATAAGGAGAGTTAATTGAGAGGGTTAAACAATACACAAGGTTAGCTGCAAATTTGAAGGTTCAATGTAAAGAGATGGGACACGTAGAATATGGGAAAATGTAAACTATTAATAAAAAACTACAATATTTCTTGAGTTTGTAATTTAATGTCTTGGCAAACCTAATGTCTTAGGCTGAGCCATAAATCATTTCTGACAGTTCAATATCTTTTGGTACTGCTTTACTTCCTCTTTCGTGAGTTGACCTGGTACAGTTGGGACGACCTATTCTTCATAACACGAGGTGATTTGTCCTTGGGCTTTTTCTTTGTATGAAACTCTGAACATAAGGTCTTTATAAGGAATATTATCTCAATACAAATGCAAATTGGGAGCCCAACATTTTTAATACAACCTTTAGCTTTTAATATTATTATCTTAAACTGCAAATCCAAAAAATGCATATACCTTTAGCTCTTTTCTTGCTCTTTTTTTCCCACGGTTGGTAGAGCAGTTTAATGTGCTCTGCCAGTCTCAGTATAGCATTTTTTTTGCTTTAGTTCCTTTTTTCTGCATTTTTACTTTTTCTGCTGTTATTTTTTATTTTTCTGCTTTTTTTCCCACGGTTGTTACTTTTGATCCTCCATCTTTTTGCCTCATTCACCTCCTTTTGTCAGCGTCTTATTCTTCATCAAAATCCCATTCATAGTCTCCAACTTCTTCTGTCTTTCCTAGGTAAAGAACCTCCTGAATCAACTAACTCATTGAATCTCTTTTTCACCTCCTCTTTTGAGACTTTGTACACTTCTAATATGTAGTTTTTCTAAGTATTTGTACTTTGACCATCTATGAACTTCAAAGTTCTGATGGGTAATTTTGTATAGGCCAGGATGATTACTGCTATTTCTTACACCTCTCATGTGAGAAGACCCTTCAACTTGAAGGTTTCTTCTATGAACACAGACAGCAATAATCTGAGCCTTATCATTTCCATTTTGTTTTCCTTTTTTTAGTAATAATAAAATATTTGGTCTACCATTTTTCAACAATTATAACATACTACCTTTTTGTTTGGAGGATACATTTGACAATTGGCATTTATTCTATTTTCTTTTTAGATTAATTTCTTAGTTTTATTTTGGGCCAAGATGAATAGTGCTATTTCTGACACCTCTTGTATGAGAAGACTCTTCAGCTTGAAGGTTTCTTCCATGAGCACAGACAGCAATATGCTGAGCTCCTCTCATTTTCTCTTTTGTTTTGAACAATCTTAAATTTTGATTTTTATTTGAAAAATATGTATGACAACTTGTATTTGTTTCTTACTTGTCTTTTTCGTTATATAGTTATTATTTCTTTGTTTATGTGTCTAAATGAGTAGTGTTATTTCTGATGCCTGTTCTATTGGAATACGATCTTCATTAGGAAGGTTCTTTCCTTTTCTTTCCTTGAGTTTATACATCAATACTTTGATGATTCACTCCTATTTTCCTTTTCTTTCTCACAATATTTATGTACAGCCTTTTTGTTTTAATGATATGTTTTACAACTTGTTTTGTATTTTACATGTACTGTGTTTATATTTGTATTTCGTAGTTATTATGGGCCAAGATGAATAATGCTATTTCTGACACCTCTTGTATGAGAAGACCTTTCATCATGAAGGTTTCTTCCATGAGCACAGACAGCAATACTCTGAGCCCCCCTTGAGAGTTTTTTTTGTTGTTTCCTTTTTCCTTTTCATGTGTATGTGAACTTTGATTTATCATCTGAAGCTCGCGCCCACAATAAATATAATTGTTGTGAAAATGCTGTCTCCTATGGGCTAAGAGCACTGTTATCGATTTACTTGTGGATTGCAGTCAAATTTCACTTTCTTCCTTCTACTAATATGTCAAGTCTAATTTAATTATTCTCTGGATGTCTTTAAAATATATAAAAGAAATTAATTACAGAAGCACAATTATTTGCCCTCAATACTAAAGATTAGGGAAATTTGTTATTTGATAACTTAAGAAAATCTTTGTGACAGGGCTGCAGTGGCAAATGCTTGGTTTGGAAATGTAGGTTCATAATGAATTAATCTAGAATAACTAGTGTGCTTAGAATAATGTGGTGAAGCTGGAGTTAGTTTGTACACCCTGATTATGGAATCTTAAATATATCTCCACTGTTAGTGCCGATACTTTATTCATTAGGACAGTTAGATTCTGATGGGTTTTCCTATTTAGTAGGCATCAAAAGTATTTGCCTTATTTGCTTACTAAGCTGTAATTTATTTGGCAGGGTGGGGAGGCAGGTTGTGAACATCCCATCTTTCATGGTAAAGGTGGAATCACAAAAGCACATCGATTTCTCACTGACAAGTCCATTTGGTGGTGGACGTCCTGGTAGATTGAAGAGAAGGAACCAGAAATCTGCTGCCAAGAAGGCTGCTGGTGGAGATGGTGATGAAGAAGACGAAGAATAAGCTCATTTGATCTTCAAATTCTGTTAGTGGTATCTTATATTATTTTAGAAGGCGCCTTCCTTGCTTGTATCAAGGCTATCATGTACTAAATTTTGGATTTGAGTTTAGTTTGCTTAATTTGTTATGAACTTAAAATCATGGTTCATTGTGAGCATTCGCTCTTAATTTGTCTTAGTATATCCTACTATGCGTAATTCTTATTCTTCTCTCTGTTAGTCAAGTGTGATACCTGAAGTCTGACATGTCATCATAATCCTTGAAAGTAAAGAGATGTACCTATGCAAGTCATTTATTTCTCCAATGGTCTCTATCTTGTGATGTTTTGGGCTTTAGGTTTTGCTTTATTGGATAGCTGTGGTTTTGTTTGGAGAAAGTATTTTGATGATTTGAACACCGGAGAAATGTGTCTTGGCCAAAGATTTAAATGCCAAGGTGAAATGTGTCGGGGTCGAGGATTAAAATGCCAAACAATTATTGAGCTGTCTAGTGGTGGCTTATCTACGGTTTTTATTTATTTATTTTTTAATCCTTTAATGTAAAAAGTCGGTATGGATAATCTCATGAATCACACACTCACCTTATAAATTCCTATACTTTGCATGCATATAAAATTGTTGCACCTTGCTTTGAATTTTAATATTTTGATAGAGGTAGAGCTTTTTATAATACGTTAGTCTCATCACCGCCCCTCTCCCACACATGGCCTTTTAGTGAACAGCACACACGTACCCCATGGCCTTTTAGTGATAGCACACATACCCCATGCCCCCATAGAAAGCACGTCTCTCTTAGGGTTTCGATCGGCGAGGCCCAATCTCACTGGGATTATTATACCTGGCTTAGACAGCTTTGGGCTTCTGTTAAGATGGGCAAAAAATGTCAGGGTAGTTACCACTCTTGCAGACCGCCTAAGGCTAAATATAGGGATGTATCAAGCCTGAAACGTTGGTTCATCTGAAAGGCCAGTACCATCTTTAGCAACTCGAACAGGCTTGCAGCGTTTATGAAAAACAGGCCCCACCTTGTCGCCAAGCGTTGGAAGCCCGATGAAACCCTGAATCCCTTTGTCAAGCAGTACCGCCCTTTTTGACAACACTTTACTCTCTCACAGATCCAATATTCGGAAGCGGGCCCGACACCGGCCCTTAGTTATCCATGATCATTATCTCCTGGAATTGTAAGGGGACAAACAAAGTGTCCACCTTTAGAGAGCTGCGAGCACACAACAACAAATTTCAACTCGACATTATTTTTCTTTTTGAAACGAAAGCCTCTAAGCCTGAACCCCTCAACAAGTTCAAATGCCTCGGCCTGACCCAATCCCACACGGTTGATGCTACCTCAACTCAAGAAGGGGGGCTCTGGCTAGCCTGGAGCTCCAACATCAACCTGTCCATCCTATCCTCCTCCGTTAACGACATTGACGCTCTTATCCTCTCTCATACCCCAACCCAAATTCTTAACACTGCGCCCATCCTGTGGCTTTGCTCGTTCACTTACGGGCCGCCTGACAACCAACACAAGCGGGATTACTGGGCCTCCATCGCCAGCATGGCTCCGCGCATTGTGATCCCCTGGATGATCATTGGGGACCTGAACAGCATCACCTGCCAAGAGGAGAAACTTGGGATGATTGCTTTTAACCCGTCTGCCCCCAACCCCCTGGAGGACTTCATCTTCGAAGCCTCCATGATTGACCTGGGATCCACTGGTGTCCCTTACACTTGGTCAAATAAACGGAAAGGTATGAGCTCATCAAGCAACGTCTTGACCGGGCCCTCGTCTCCACTCCTTGGAGCACCGCCTCCCCTGACGCCTCGATTCATAACCTGCCCATCATAGGATCGGACCACGGCCCCATTGTGCTTACCACCGAAACCACTTGTCACAATCTGCCGAAGCAGTTCCACTTCCAATCCGTTTGGACCAATCACGACCACTACAAGGATATTATTGACCGAGCCTGGGCCGTCGATAGAACAAGATCTAGACCGCTGAGACTTTGCAAAAAGCTTAGACATACCAAGAGGGAACTCACAGATTGGAACAAGAGAGAATTTAACTTCAACCCTATCAACATCCAACTAGTTAGAAACCAGATCACCAATATTCAAAAAAGGAACCCGTCAGACACAAACGAGGCTATCGAGACTGATCTCCAAAGCTGTCTCTCTTGCCTCCTCGATCTCGAAGAATCTCTATGGAGGGACAAATCTAGGGAAACCTGGCTTCGGGACGGAGACAGGAACACGAAGTTCTTCCACCTCTCCACTATTAGTCGGAGAAGGCGTAATATGATCCAGAGAATCAGGAGGCCTGATGGCTCTTGGTGCAACGATCGAAAGGACATAGGAAAGGCCTTCGTCAACTTCTACGAGGACCTCTTCACAACCTCTTGTCCCCCCATAAAGCTTGGTGACCTGGACATTATGGAAAAGCTTATTACTGACGAGGACAACGCCTCGCTCACTCGCGACCCCACCCTGGAAAAGATCAAAGAAGCCTTGTTCTCGATGAACCCCCACAAATCTCTGGGCCCTGACGGATTTACGCCGCTCTTTTACCAAAAATCTTGGGATACGGTGAAGCAGGACCTAAGTAATGCAATCCTCGCCTTCAGGGAACCTGTTGGCAGAATTTAACCACACCAACATCACCCTTATCCCGAAAAACAAAAATCCCGAGAAGCCTGAGCACTTCAGACCCATCAGCTTATGTAACGTTAAATACAAGATCATCTCTAAAATCCTGGCCACCTGGCTCAGGCCTCTTCTCAACAAGATCATTTTCCCCTCTGAGAATGCTTTCATCCCGGGTCGACAAATCTTTGACAATATTATCATGGCTCAGGAGATACTTACCGCCATCAAGAAGAAAAAAGGCTGATCTGGCTGTATTGCTGTCAAATTAGACCTCAGCAAAACCTTTGACAGAGTTGAATGGAGTTTCTTGATTGACACCCTACAGGCTATGGGTTTCTCCGACAAATGGTGTGGATGGATCCACCAGTACATCACCTCTGCCGCTCTCTCCTTTAATATTAATGGTACCCCCTATGGGTTCATCAAGCCTGGAAGGGCATTAGGAAAGGTGATCCTCTCTCGCTCTCTCTCTTCCTCATCTGTTCTGAGGTGCTCTCTAGGATTATCCTTAAAAAAAAGACGACATGGGCCCTTCACGGTATTAAAACAGCGCATGGCAGTACCCCGGTGTCCCATCTTCTTTTTGCAGATGACAACTTTATTTTCTATAATGAAAATCTCAGCTAAGCTGGTGCTCTAAATGACGCCCTAGCAACCTTCTGCAAGGTCTCGAGCCAAGAGATTAACTGAGACAAATCCTGCATTATGTTCAGCAAAAACTGCCATCATCGCCATCACAAGCTTATTCAAAGGATGCTCTGCATAAAAAAAGACGTCACAGGCGACAAATACCTGGGAGCCCCCCTGACCTTCGATCAGTCCAAAACTCTCAATTTTCAGGACATCATTTCCAGGGTAACCAGCCGTATTGAGGGATGGAAAGAAAAATTCCTCTCTCAAGCGGGCAGAATCACCCTCATTAAAGCTGTTAACTCGGCTATTCCTTCCTTCCTTATGTCTGTCTTCCCTTTTCCTAGAAAGATCTTCACTAAACTCAGCTCCATCAACGCTAGATTTCTTTGGGGGTCTAACAAAGAGGGTAAATCTAATGCCCACCTTATAAAGTGGAGGTTTATATGCCAGCCAAAGCAAGTTTGGGGTTTGGGTATCCGTACGGCCCTTCACCACAACTAAGCCTTAATGGCCAAACTGTTCTGGCACATTATAAAAGAACCAGATAAGTTGTGGACTCATAAAATGAAAGAAAAGTACACACCTAAGACCTCCCCGATGCTCTCCAAGGCCCAGCCTGCTGACTCTTGGATTTGGAAAGGCATTATCCAAGCCCGCAACAGAATATGGCCAGAGCTGTGCTGACACATAGGTAACGGTGAAAGCGTTGACCTTTGGCTTGAACCTTGGATCCCTGGTATCTGTTTTGGGCATCCTGCGGGGCCTGAGCCGCTCACCAGACTCACTACCAGAGTGGCGGACCTTATTCATCCTGACAGCCGCACTTGGAACGCCGAGCTTATCTTGACCATCTTCCACCCGGATATCGCTGAGATTATTACCTCTATTTCGCTTAGCACCCATCCGGCCAAGGACGTCCTTCGATGGAAGTAGGAGAAGAACGGCATCCTCACGGTGAAGTCCGTCCATACGTTCTCTACCAGGGAGCACTCCCGACACCAAGCCGACATCAACCCTGCTGAGCCTAACCATCTCTCCTGGAATGGTATTTGGCAGCTACACGTGCCCCTTCGCATCCAACTTTTCCTTTGGAAAGCGGTCCAGGAAGGGATCCCCACAAAGTTCAACCTCTGGTACGGCACCTCGGACTGGGACACAAACTGCCCGCGATGCGGCTCTAAGACTGAATCGACTACTCACGCCCTTTTCTTCTGTGCTAAGATTCACAACATTTGGGTGGAGTCTGAACTGGCGCTAAACTTCAGTTCCTGGAGCTACTCCGACTGCATCTACTCGACCATCCAACGATGTTTTCTTCTTTCTCAAGGAGCCTCGAACATGCAATCTTTCTGCAGTACCTTAAGCACAATTATGTATGCCATTTGGAATAGCAGAAATGAGTTGGTCCTCGAGGGGATGATTCAGACGACAAGAGAGACGCTGACTAAGGCGAAGAGGCTTCTTATTGATAATACCAGAAAGGCCTTACCCCATCTGACCTCCAGGCCCCCCCAACATCAGGCAGAGACCCCAGTTGGCTGGCACGTCATCAACGTCGACGCCTCCTGGTTTGCCCGAGACAGATCGGGAGGGACTAGTTTTATTATTAAATCTCACCAGATTGTGATTGTTTGTGCAGGTTTCGGGTCCACCAGGGCAGCCGACCCTGAAGAAGCGGAGGCAGTTGCAGTAGTCCGAGGGATGGAGGCGGCTCTGAATATCAGGCTACACAGAGTCCTCCTTTTGAGGGATTGCCAGAGGCTAGTTACGGCTTTCAGAGATCGGCCTGAGGACCTCTCCTGGGGAGCTCTTACTTTGGCTCCAGATACCCGTGCGCTCGCCACCCATTTTGAGGATTTTCGTTTTGAGTTTGTTCATAGATCATGTAATTACGCAGCACATTACCTGGCTGCTAGGGGTGTATGTACCCCCGATTTTGAGTTTAAGGAGGGCCTTGAGGCCTCAGCTTTTGTTGACTCTTTTGTGCCTGACCGATAAGTCGGGTTCTCTATTTATTGATTGCGTTCCTTTGCTTAAAATAAATGTAAAATGTCGGTTTAAACTGAATTATCACGATATATATATATATATATATATATATATATATATATATATATATATATATATATATATTCCCTTCTCCTCGGTATTTTGATTATTATTACGATATGTTGATAATATTATTTAAAATGTGATGGAACTCTCCAAAAAATTTGAACTTAAAAAAGTAATGGAATAATAAATAAAAATGTTAAATAGGAAATTGACAATTAAAAAGTTTATTACAATAAAATATAAGCAATTCAAATACAAATTAAAAGTTGACATTTAGGAATTGTCTCATAAAGTTATAGATATATAATAATCTAAAATATATATGAGTGACGTGGTTCCTCAAAATTATTATTTTATGATTGTGAGTTGGCGTTATAAACATTTCAGCAATATTCCTTCTACGTTAAATGCTTGAAATAATGGTCCCAGTTTATTATGTGGTTCTCGTACTCATATTGGATTAAGGATGACATAATCCTTAGGGGTGGGCAACCACTTACAACTATTACTCCTATACGTTTGTCCATGTAATGTTGTCTCGAAAACTGTGATGATTCTCCCTGTCCATATCCGTACTCATAAGATGACACATCAATATACGGATTTGCGTTACCAAAGTGGGTAATAGTCAGTACCCATGCACATGTCATCAAAATGCGATGAAAGAGAGCCCACATTATAACTCCTGTGAGAAGAACCTGATCCAAATCCTCTTTGTGACCTTCCCATTTGACCTGGATGATTTCTACAATTAGTTGATATTTGACGAGAATCGTGATTGGAGTTTTGAGTTGCATGGTCAAAGTCGACATCTTCTGTAAATGGTATGTAACCCCCTTGACTTGATGAATAACCCCTTTCAATGATATTACCCAGACTAGTGTTACCTAAGTTACTACTTGGATTACCAATATTATAAGATCCTCATGTACCACTATTATCGTCATCGTTATCATTCCTTTCATCACCTACATTATCATCTGGTTCTTTAGTCGGATCAAGATCGACATCAACTATTGAACGAGTTTGAGTACGTAAAATAGGATCTTGTTCATTCTCTGCAACAGGCGCTCATTTCAAAACCATTAGTTCAACACCTATTTCATCAACAATGTATGGATCTGGTCTACCTTTTAGGGTATTCATAATAGTTAAAGTTTTTCTTGTAATTTTTTTGCCATGTCTTGTTTTATCTTATGGTGGAAAGTTTGGGAATAATCAAATTACATCAAAAAGCCTAATGTTTGTAACCATGGTTTAAAAGGAAAAGCCACGATAACATGAAAAATCCCAAAATACTACAATACATTTACGATATTTATCGATAAATTAGGCAAATACACGATATTTTGGTGGTTTATTGCTATATTTAATGGTATAAGAAAACAGTGATAATTGTTGAGAGATAATCAATCTAGAGCAATATAACAGTACTATATCTTATGAAATAAAGGAGAGAGAGAAAGATAGATTTCTTATTGATTCATCATCGTCCTCTATACAGAATATAGATATATATATATATATTGGTAACCCTACAACATAAGTTACCTAATATACTCAAACTCCCTCCATAACCATTTTAGGCCTATGGGTTTGTTAAGAGTCCATGTAGGACACCCCAACCATGTTGGGTTCCTAGCTTGGGCTTCGACCCAACTCCTAACACTCCCCCTTGGGGTGTTCCATACTAGGACGACTTGCCTAATTAAAACCTCTGCCTAGCAAAACCCTCTTGGGCAAAAAGTTGTGCAGGGAAAGAGTACAATCCTATGCCCTGCATGGGTTGTGGACACGTATACGTTGCCTCATTAAAACCTTCAGCCAGTAAAACCTCCTAGGATAAAAACTGCGCTATCAGGAAAAAGAGTACAACATGCATGTATTCACATCATGATGAGATTACTCCCCCTGACGTCGATCTCCCTGAGATAATAAATCTTGCAAACTTCACATGCCAATTTCATGAACCAATCTCTTGAACGTAGGGTATGCAAGAGCCTTCGTGAATAGATCAGCCAGGTTGTCTTCTGAATGGGCTTGAACAATGTTGATCTCATTCGTCTTCTAGAACTCATGTATTTAGAAGAAATTTTGTGAAATATGCTTCATTTTGTCACCTTTAATAAATCTGCCTTTGACTTGGACGATACAAGTTGTGTTGTCTTCATAAAGTGTTGTCAGTTTATGTGGTTGATCATAGACCACAACCAAAAGTATTCTCTGCTAGCTTCATGTAGTGCAAGAATCTCTGCGTGGTTCGAGGATGTAGCAACCATTGTCTGCTTCACTGATCTCTATGAAATCACAGTATCTCCATACAATAACATATAACCCGATTGTGATAGGCCTTTATGTGGATCTGACAAATATCCTACATCGGCGCATCCTATAATTTCCCGTTTGTCAAGTTGTGGATAGAACAGACCCCAGTTTTCGTGCTGATGAGATATCTCAGAATGTGTTTGATCCAATTCCAAGGCCTTAGGGTAGGTGCAGAACTATAGCGTGCCAAACAGTTCATAGCGAATGAGATGTCGAGTCGAGTACACCCTGCTAAGTATAACAAAGCATCGATAGCTCCTAGCTAACACAATGGCCCTAGGAGTTTCTCCCCCCATTAGGATGATGGAAGATGTCATTGTCCACACCCAAGTGCTGGACGCGCAAGAAACAACTTAGCACCGTGTGCTACATCCATATTGAAGTGTTAGATAACTCATTCAATATATATTGCTTGGTATACGAGTGCTACTATCAAGATGTTCGATCTATAAATCGAGACACTCTTGATTTCCCAAGGTCTCGTACTTCGAATTCTTTCCCAAGGTATTCGGCGGCTCTCGCTATCTCCCCCGGAGGTCTAATGATATTCAAATAATTTAGTACACTGTTATGATGATAATGAAGCTAATTTATGTATAAGAACACATAGACATATAAGGATATTTGTAAAGTCCTTGACCTTTAAATACTCAGTCAACAATTACTATATCACATGGGCCCATTGCTTTAAGTCAATAATAACTATTCCAGTTTTATTACGTACACATCTCGTGTGTCGAGTTTAGTTGCTTCCAGAAGCTTATACCTTCCCAGGTAGCTTCATGTATATATCCGTATCTAGTTTCCCATATAGATACTCGGTATTTACATCTGACGCATGACTAGCTTGCCCTTGACAACTTGACAGACTAATCAGTACTGAAACGTTATAGCGTCTATAACCGGGTAATAGGTCACACTGCAATCGATGTCAAATCTCTTAAAGATTTCCTGGGTAACTAGTCTTGTATTGACCTAATTATCTCTCCGAGTTAATCATTTTTATGTACCATTCCCATTTATAGCCGACAAGCTCAATGGTATCATTTCGTATTATGCGTAAGCTGAGCTCCGCTTGGATTCCAGATACCTACTTTTGTTAATGTACAACAACACACAGTCATTTACAATAAGTGGCTCTGAATCCTCATCCTTGATGGCAAGCATAGCAACGAATATGAATACCTTATCGATGGGTGGTTCTATTCTCGATGAACCGACTACACCATTAGTCATATTTGTCCCTTATTCTGCAACACCCAGGCTCATAATACTTTCTCCCAATGGTGCTACGCACTAAATACAAACCTCAGATTTGTGTGCCGTACTAATTCCCTTGGAACGTTCTGTTGTGGTACTAGTTCCCCTGGAACGTTCTACTGTGTAGGTATATTTCTTACAGGTACATATACTTAGGATACTTCAGTAGTATCTATGAATGTGTTAGGCAAATGATTTACGACCTATTGGAGGTTTGTAATCCGTTGAACCTTATTGTCACCTAACTTATATATAGGGATCTAGATGAGACAACGATGGTGTTTTCTAAGACCTCTTAAAAACATCCTTAGCATTGACTGTTATATCTTCCCCCAATGCTGGGAATATCATCTCATCAAAGTGATAATTATCTGCCCTGCAGGATATACGTTGCCAGTGGGTCCAAATATCTAGTGATAAATGTGAATCATTACCCACATAATATTAGGCCAACATTGAGGGTCTCGTCTTCATACATTGTGGTGTGATTGACACCTGTACGAAACATCTAAATGTTTGTCGATGGGTGACACTGGGCTTCGACCCAATTACTAGTCGCTTTTGATTTTTTTTAATGATTTGCTAAGGGACGAACCCTAATCAGTGTTGCGGGAGCAAAAATGCAAATCCCGCATATTAGCCGGAAGCTGTGATCGCAATAACAGTGGTAAAATGATTTGATTAGGTTCTCTGCCAATCCCAAGTTGGGTATGGTATGGGGTACTCACGATGCTCAATTATCTATTTCATTTAGCGGTAAAATAACCATCAAAAGCCTGTGATTCACACACTAAATCCCCCGTGAAGTTGCATCGATCGACTATGAATGGTTAATTCAGGAACTGAGCTTGTGATTGAATGATCTAAGTGAGAAGTCATGCTAACGTTGCATTCCTAGATTTTATGATAGGCAAACGTAAGACTATCTCCTAGATGCGTCTTTTATGACCATAAATATTTAGTGGGCCACAATGTGGATGGAAAGGTCCACATATATCTCCATGGATGCGTTTGGAGCAAAGGCTAGAGATCCCACTCCACCTTGGTCACACTATGATAAAATAACAAACTTTCCTTGAAAGAAATCGTTACACGTACACTATCTGGATCTTCTCTCCTTTTAATAAAAGTTGAGATGTAATCTCAATAATCCTCCGCACTATCCGAGCCCTGAGGAGTGTATTGGAAACCTGTCCAATAGTGTGCTCTAACTTTTTGACATGGAGTGAATGCACAAAACCTTGTCTATTATTTTCTCCGATAGTCATTACGTGATAAGTAATATCATGTATCTCCCTAAACTTAATAAAATCCGGCTGAATTTACTAGTTTATAAAGTGGACTAGATACTCTGTATCGTACCATTCGAGAGTAATAGTGTGATACACTCAATGTGTTCCATCATATTGGTCGTGCCAATGGTATTCGTACCATCCCCGATGCACAAGGTTAGACAAGAAATATATTCATATCTCAAAATGATCGAGTGCGTTGTACTAATGTCTCTTAGACATCTATCGCCACTCTTCCGATTATCGGTCGTGCTCAATAAGTAGATAGATCCATAGGTTGGTTGTATATAGTAGATCAACTATCATAGATAGAATTTAGCTACTTCCCATGTAATAAATTCACAAAATAAAATCAATGAACAATCTCACATAGATGGGATACCAAACATGTGCATGTCACGAGCATTCTATTAAACTGAACACTGAAAAGTTCCCAACTCAGTCAATGATACAACTAATAAAGTAAAACTACTACTTCAACAAGTAAAGTTATGACTTGGCAATGCTCTCTAGGTAACATCATTCATCTATTGAGAATTTACTACTGTTCATTCTTAGAACTTGATCAAATGCTGCATTGGTATCATGGGAGGAATCTAAAGCTGCAGACTCTGCCGTAACGTGGTCTGTGCTAGCTGGGATCACGTGATAAGTTCGGGGCTGATATCTTTGGATTGTCTGGGGTACCTTGCAATCCTGTACCTGACTATCTCGTATCCATTTTAGAATTCTTTGTATTCCATTTTGGTCAATTGATGAACTTCTTGTTCCCCTTGCCTCAGGTTACTGATGGCTGGAATTAAAACCTGCCATTGTTACGACCTCTCGTTAATCCACGATTGCGACCCTGTCTACAACTTCCCCAGCCACTGGACCCAACATTGTGTGACCTTGTCATATGCTTACTTTTAGTAGGCATAAGCTTGAGGTTCATAACCAGTAGCTTATTATTTTTCTCATAAATGAGGAAAAATATTAATTAGGTCAGCGTGCACAGTAATCTATCAAATATTGCATCGGAAGCACAATATTAGAAGTGCAGAAATTATAATAGAATATTCCCAATATCTCTATTTACCTCAACTATTTCTCCATGTGAGATTATAGTGGAGTTGCACTACCGAATAAAAATTCTGCCATAGTCATATAATACTATCATAGTATAAGTTAATCAATTATCAGGCCTTCCTGAATATGGAGGTGATAGTGCCAAACAAATCTCCTACTGTGTTATTTAGAGACTCATTGTTCTCAACAATAGTCTTTTCCAGATTCTGCAATAGCAGATGGATTTCAGTATCTATACAAGTCAAGTTTATTGGTATCTAAAATAAAAATTACGGTATGGGAAGTAGTCAATGTTCTGAGTGTTACCAACATCTATTATGCATGTAGATCAATACCAGTAGTAGTACTTGATCAACATATCAATTGCATTAAAGACATATCATAGTACTTAGAATAAAGATAAATAACTGATTCCCAATCATGTTATAGTTAAACGTTGTTCATATTCTAAAACTCATGAAATTCTTTTTTAATAATTAAATCCCAAATTTTACCCTGTAAAAATGATGATCTTAATCATAGATGTGTGTTTTAATAGAATCTTAGCCAAGATTGTTATTCAAAACCACTAGATGTGTGTTATCCTTATTCTGAGAACTAGAGTGTTTTAAGCCCTAAAGTTCTATAAAAGTAGGTATATTCTAGTCAAATGACCCTATTTGCTACGAATATGAGGGGTATTAGATGTTTAGCTGACAAGTGGTCCTACCCCAAAGTCTGTTGGGTTTACAAGATAAGTTGATTATGCCTGTCTTTGAACCAACATTCTAGGGTGTACTATAGGTTGCTATTAATGCCTATATACCTCTAAATATTATCTTGTAACATCTAATTACACCTAGATACAAAAAATTGGTTCCTCAGACACCAAGTTATTAGAAATAAGACTAAGTCAATTCTCAATTGAGCTCTAGTTATTTGTTATTGACAATTAACTGTGATTTAGATATGACTCACAATCATATTCTAAATTAGTCTTGGTTTCATATTATCTATGATCCCTGATCATGATAATTAATATCCTAGGGGCATACTAGTAATAATCTATTGGCTATCATAAGATACTTAAATAGGTATTACACCATTTACTTATATCACATATAAGTGAGCCAATGTTCCTATACGAGGCACCTATTCCCAAAAAGGATTTAAAAATATTTTGCATAAAAAAACCAAAATGGGTCCCCTACGGGGTAGGTCCAGTCAATACAAAAAATTTACCAAAATTGGGCTCAATTTAACCAAAAATTGGGCTATTTATAGTCGTTTTAGTATCTGGACCGGTCTGACTCGGTTTGGGTCAAGGCCTGGACTGGGTTAACTGGTTTGAACCGGTTTGACCCGCTCTGCCACGTACCACGCACGTAAAGGTCACACGTGCCACACACCCGGGCAGCCCACGTGTCTGCCACATATGTCATACGCACAGGCTGTACACGTGTCACACGTCCACACGTGTCTGCCACGTCACTGCTTCAGTGACCGTCCAACAAACGTCTAATGAATATTCAGGCAAACTTCCGGCGCCCGGCCACCGGTGACTGGCTGGTGACAGCCTGGCGACTGCCACGTATTACAACACGTGCTACGCACGTGCCAGACATGCCATGCGTGCCATGCCACGTGTTCTGTGTTCTTAACACGTGTCACTGCTGACGTCATAGTGGATAATGAAGATGTCATATAGATAATAATAATAATCATTATTTTTTTAATATTATTTTGTTGACGTCATCAACCAAAGAAACGCCGTTTTTGGTCGTGAAACTGTCTAGTTTTAACATGTTATTCTCGGCGATTGAGACATCTCCCTAAGGCGTGCCATATATCGTTGGAAAACTCTCAGAGTTGGTTATCCAAACGAAGTAGTATTGACTCTATCCGATATCCACAAAAAAAATACATAATTTTGAATACAACCCTTTGTCAAGAGTAAAAATCACCAAAAACCCTAATTTTTAATCTGAAAAAATAGGGAAAATATGTTTTTGAACCATGATAATCTCTCATATAGTATAGATCTGAAAAAGATTGAATATGTATTCAAAAAATTGTAAAATACATTTTCTCCTTATCGCTTGGTTTCGCTGAAAACTCTTATTAGAAGGTAATTTTTAGGTTTTCTAGTTCCTAGAGCTTGCTTACTGATAACGTGTTGAGAGATAATCAATCTAGAGCAATATAACAGTACTATATGCTATGAACAAAAGGAGAGAGAGAAAAAGAGATTTCTTATTGATTCATCATCGTCCTCTGTACAGAATACAAAAATACATTTATATATATATATATATATATATATATATATAACCTTATAACATAAGTTACCAAATCTACTCAAACTCTCTCCATAAACCTATCGGACCTATGGGCTTGTTAAGAGATGGTATAGGACACCCCAACTCTGTTGGGTTCCTAGCTTGAGCTTGGACCCAACTCCTAATAATAATATCATGAAAATGTCAATCTATTTTTTTGTTGGGTTATCGGGCCGTTATTTAGAAAAGCCCTGACATTTTGAACTGGAACTCTTGTATCCAATAATGCATGTTTTATCGGTTTCTTTCTTTCCGGTATGTGTGGTAACACTTTTTGAACTTTACTATGGGGAGCTTTATAAGCAAGGATAAGAATTGGTATTGACAATGAATATTTGAAAACAAAATTTTGATAGTTTAAATTTGTAGAGGCAAGGAGGGCCCACCAAATAAAGCAACAAATGGTAGCTGTCCCTAAAGTTTTATTTTTAAAGATTAGTAAATAAATAAATCATATTTCTGCTCTCACACATGTCATCACAAAAGCTACAACAATTATTATAACATGAACCCGGAGACCAATATTAAAGTATTAGAAAACATTGAAGGCAAGTTATATCTCTCCGAGATGCCAATATATCAATTATGCAACATCAATGGTTGTTGGGTTGCAATTTCTTCTTCACCATCGCCGCCAAACCAATGATGATATCTAATAATAATGCCGTAATGGGTACAACGACAAATACTAGTAAGTAATCGAAGAAAGAAGAAGAACAAGAACTATTACAGAGGAGGGGATCAATGAGACAAAGACCATGGTGCGCAGCATGCACAAGAGATCCAAAAAATAACTACTTGGGTTGGAACATTTGCCGCTAAAGCTAATGATAAAGCCGATATTGAGTTTCGTTGAGCCATGGATCCCTGACATTCCGTACGGACGGCCAGCCGGCCCAGCTTCTCTCAATCGCTCCATCACGCGAGTTGCCGACCTCATCTGGACTACCAGCCGTACTTGGAAGTCGCATCTTGCCTACGCCATGTTCAAAAAAGACATAACTGACATCATTACTGCCATCCCCCTTAGCAGATACCCGGGGAAGGGTGTTCTCAGATGGACAAAAGAACAAAATGGCATTCTAACGGTCAGATCGGCGCATCAATACTCCATCGTTGACCAAGACCGGGAAGACCAAAGAATTTGCCCAGAATCGAATGAAGGGCCATCTTGGGATCACATATGGAAAATGCCTGCTCCCTTCCGCATCCAGTTCTTCCTTTGGAAAGTCATCCAGGATGGCATCCCGACTAAGGCCAATTTATGGTTCAGTGACAGTAACTGGGATACTATCTGCCCTAGATGTGGAGTGGAAGCTGAAACTACCACGTATGCCCTTTTCTTTTGTACCAAAAATCATGAATTCTGGAGTAATTCAGCCCTCGCTCTTGACATGAGGAACTGGAGATACACAGACTCTGTGCGACAAACTCTCCAGCGTTGCTTCCAGCTGAAAGGTGGTATGATGGGCCCTCCTACCTTCTATGACACTCTCAGCACTATCATGTACGTCATATGGATGAGTAGGAATGAGCTCATTTTCGAACAGAAAAGACCTGAACCCGCAGAAGCCCTTATGCGGGCAAAACAGTTCCTCATTACACAGGATAAAACTGCCCCTATTCCTCCCAGACCGGTTCCGCTCAACCCCCATGTCAGCGAAGGGTGGCATGTTATAAAT
This sequence comes from Kingdonia uniflora, assembly GCA_014058105.1. Taxonomy (NCBI): domain Eukaryota; kingdom Viridiplantae; phylum Streptophyta; class Magnoliopsida; order Ranunculales; family Circaeasteraceae; genus Kingdonia; species Kingdonia uniflora. The sequence goes on from JACGCM010001471.1 coordinate 1,231,464, forward strand.
GTGGATGCCTCTTGGACTAAGCCTGACACCCCAGGAGGCATGGGCTTCACGATTAAATCTCACACCAACTCTCTTATTTGTACAGGTTATGATTCAGCTAGGGCAGCCGATCTCGAAGAGGCAGAATCCATCGCCGTGATCCGAGGGATACAGGCAGCTATCAGATTGGGTCTGGACAGAGTCCTCCTTCTTACCAACTGTCGGCGGCTGGTGCGAGCCTTCAGAGACAGATCCGAGGACCTTTCATGGGGAGCCCTCACTCTAGCCCCAAATTTGAGAGCTCTAGCAGCTAGTTTTTCTGATTTTATTTTTGAGCATGTCGATAGGCGTTGTAATTTTATTCCTCACTTTTTAGCAGCTAGGGGTGTAGCTTCCCCCATTTTGTTTTGTGCCGCGCATGAACATGCATCCATGCTTGTAAACTCTGTTATTCCCAACCATTAGGCCATTTTTATTCTATCCTCGTTTGTTTAAAAAAGAAAAGGGGTTAAGCCTAATTTCCCATTTCATTGATTATGACATATTAAATAAAAACTTTGAAAGCCAAGTGTAAGAAAGAGTTTAATTACTTTTTATTTTAATTGTGGGGCCCTCACCTTGCCTCTCCAAACAAAATTTAACTTTTTATATCTCCTTGTTGTTACAAAAATATATCCTTGCTTGCTTATAAAGCTCCCCTTTACTATTCCTATTATAGTGTAATGATTGAGAAAATTTTACCTGTCAAATCTCAGGACATAAACAAGATGTGAAGACTCAATCTGCTTCAAGGTGACAGTATTTTTTTTAATAAGGTGATAGTATTAGCAAGTCTATAATTATGATTAATGTTTTCCGTTCAATGGCTCAGTGGCAGTAGGCTATTTTTGATGACCATTGCTCGAGTTCCTGTTGGAAAATACAATATGATTTGTTTTTCTTTTAAAGTTTGAATAGTGGAACTAAGTGGTTTTAGTCCCACATTGGATATGAGGGAAACACAACTCTCCTATATAAGTAAATCAAATACTTTCCTTATTGTAATGTGTGCGAGAGTTGGTGGGTCACACGCACATGCGCGACATGCGCGGCCCATGTGTGCAAGCTAGCTTGGGTTTATGGGCTACCCATGGGCTTTCTCGACCTAGGAAACCCGCTTATTATTATAAGTCTATGATTGGACCTTGGGGACTTGGGCTCATAGGGATTCTTTTAAACACTTAGCCATTTTTTAGGTTTGAGGTGTGATTTGGGGTATCTCTAACAGACGCACCTTAAGGTGTGACTCTTGGTGAAGAGGAACTAACTTGAGGTGTGACTCTTGGCGAAGAGTCACATATGCTCTATATAACCCAATCTCGTTTTTATTTATTATCGTTAGTTTTTCAGAGTTTTCTTGAGTCTTTTTACAAAGAGAAAATAGACGCAATCAAAGTTCGTTTGGCAAAAAGATAGAAGTGTTTTTTTCTTTCTGCGACTGATCGCTGTATTCTGGGAGACAGGGGCATATATTCCTGCAAAGCACTGTGGCAGGGGCGAATCTGTCTTAAGGAGATAGTGTGCATACACTAGACTCGATCATCTCCTTAAGAGGTGTTGGTTTTTCATGCAGATTAGAATACAACCTTAAGACAGACTAATTTTTTTCTATGTGATCAAAAACTGCAGTAATGGTAAATCTCACTGAGAAGGAGGGTGAAAAGGGCAACCTGCACATTTTGAAGGTGAAGCCTGAGAAGTTCAGTGACACTAAATTCAAGCGTTGGCAGCAGAAGATGTTATTCTTTCTCACAACTCTAAACTTAGCAAAATTCTACAAGGAGGACAAACCAGAGTTGAAGGAGGAGGAAACTGACCTAACAACTGTAGCAGCAGTGGAGGCATGGATTCATTCCGACTTTCTGTGTCAAAATTATATTCTGAATGGGTTGGATAACACATTGTATGATGTGTACAGTCCAACGGAGTCTGCAAAGGAACTGTGGGAATCCTTAGACCATAAGTATAAGACGGAAGATGCCGGACTGAAAAAATTTGTAGTTGGCAGATTCCTGGATTATAAAATGGTGGATTCTAAGACTATAATCAGTCAAGTACAGGAACTGCAGATTATCCTGCATGATATTCATGCAGAAGGTATGAGGTTAAGTGAATCTTTTCAGGTTGATGCGATAATTGAGAAGTTGCCTTCATCCTAGAAGGACTTCAAAAGTTATCTGAAGCATAAGAGGAAAGAAGTGAAGTTGGAGGAACTGATCGTAAGGCTAAGGATCGAAGAAGATAACAAATCCAACGAAAAGAAGGATGTTGTTAGTTCTTACGATGCCAAGGCTAACATGGTCGAGAGAAACCCTAAACCCCATAAGAAAAATGGGAAGAAAGGGAAAAATGGGAAGAATTTCTTGGGCCCTAAGGGCAAGGACTTTAAGAAGTTCACAGGGAGTTGTTATGTTTGTGGCAAACCAGGGCACAAGTAAATGGAATGCCGCAAGCGTAAAAACGGACCAGAAAGTGGCAATGGCACTCAAGCAAACATTACTGAGATGGAGAACCTCTGTGCAGTGATCTCCGAAATCAACCTGGCAAGCGATTCCAGAGGATGGTTTGTGGATACAGGGGCCACACGTCATATATGCTATGACAGGAGTTTATTTACCACCTACAATAAGGCTGAACATGAAGAGAAAGTGTTCATGGGCAATGTTTCGACGTCAAGGGTCAAAGGAAAAGGGAAAGTAGTTTTGAAATTCACATCTGAAAAAGAAGTTACTTTGAATGAAGTACTGCATGTGCCTGATATCCGCAAAAACCTTGTTTCCGGAGCATTACTGATCAAGAATGGATTTAAGTTAGTGTTTGAGTCAAACAGATGTATCATGACTAAGAATAGTGTATTCATAGGAAAAGGTTATGAGTGTGATGGACTGTTCAAACTAGCAGTCTTGTGTAAACCAGTTTCAATTATCAATAAGAATGAGAATTCTATTTACTTGCTTGAGTCATTTAATGTTTGGCATCAACGATTAGGACATGTAAATTATGGTTCGCTGCGTAAATTAGTCCATTTAGGATTGCTACCTAAATTCAATCTTGATTGCAAACAAAAATGTGAAGTATGTGTTGAATTTTTTTTTGCTAAACAACCATTCCATTCTATTGAACAACGTAAAACTGAACCGCTAGATTTGATTCACAGTGATTTATGTGATTTAAAGTTTATTCAAACACGAGGCGGAAAGAAGTACTTTATTACTTTCATAGATGACTGCACAAGATATAGTCATGTGTACTTGCTCAGAAGCAAAGATGAAGCACTGGAAGTGTTTATTATGTTTAAAAATGAGGTTGAGACTCAACTCAACAAAAAGATAAAAGTTCTTCGAACTGATAAAAGTGGGGAATACGACTCTATTACATTTGGAGAACTTTGTGCTAAGTTTGGTATTATACACCAAACTACTGCACCTTACACTCCTCAGCAAAATGGAGTTGCTGAGAGAAAAAATATAACTTTAAAGAATATGCTTAATGCTATGCTTATTAGTTCTGGTTTGCCGTAGAACCTGTGGGGGGAGACATTACTTTCTGCGAATTATATTCTTAATAAGTTACCTCACAAGAAGATTGAAAAGACTCCTTATGAACTCTGGAAAGGTAGAGAGCCTTCCTATAAGTTTTTAAAAGTGTGGGGGTGTCTTGCAAAGGTACAAATACCATTTCCATAAAGGTCTAAGTTAGGACCTAAAACTATTGACTGCATTTTTATTGGCAATGCCAATAACAGTAGTGCATATAGATTTCTCGTATACAAATATGAAATAAATGATGTGCATGAGAATACCATCATTGAATCACGAGATGCTATATTTTTTGAAAATATATTTCCATATAAAAAGAGTGATACTGCGAATCCTCTTAAAAGAACAACTGATGTTGCTTCTAGTAGTGATCATCGTATCACTCCTACAAGTTCTGATTTTAATGCAGAACTAAGACGTGGGAAACGACTTAAAGTTGCTAAGTCTTTTGGCAAATATTTTGTAGTATTTTTGTTGGAAAAAGAGCCTCGAACCTTCAAGGAAGCCATGGCTACACCTGAAGCTCCTAGTTGGCAAGAGGCTGTACAGAGTGAGATAGACTCTATAATGTACAACCATACTTGGGAATTGGTAGATCTTCCACCTGGCAACAAACCTATAGGTTACAAGTGGATTTTCAAACAAAAATTGAGACCTGATGGTTCAATTGAAAAGTACAAAGCCAGACTTGTTGCCAAAGGATATAGGCAAATAGAAGGTTTGGACTATTTTGATACATATTCTCCAGTGACATGAATAACTTCCATTCGTATGTTGATAGCTATTGCACCAGTGCATAAGCTTGAAATACATTAAATGGATGTTAAAACAACATTCTTGAATGGTAAATTAAATGAAGAAATATATATGAACCAACCTGAGGGGTTCATTGTCCGAGGCCAAGAAAATAAAGTGTGTCGGTTGGTTAAATTTCTTTATGGATTGAAGTAGGCACCTTTATAATGGTATGACAAAATTGATGGAGTCATGATTAAGGATGGCTTCAAAATTAATGAATGTGATAGATGTGTCTATATTAAAAGCATTAATGGTGAGCATGACATTGTGTGTCTTTACGTAGAAGATATGCTCATTATGGGGACTAACATCAATGTCATTATGTCAACAAAGAATATGTTGTCCAATTTTTTTGATATGAAGGACTTAGATATTGCAGACGTTATTCTTGGCATAAAGATTAATAGAACACCACAGAGACTTGTGTTGTCTCAATCACATTATATAGAGAATGTACTTAAGAAGTTTAATAAATTTGACTACCGTGGTGTTCAGACACCATATGATAATATGCGTCAATTGATTAAACACAAAGGTGAGCCTATTTCTCAAATAGAGTATGCACGCATCATAGGCAGTCTAATGTATATTATGAACTGCACTAGACCAGATAATTCTTATGCAGTTAGCAAACTGAGTCGGTATACTATAAACCCTAGACTGAGCCACTGGGAAGCGTTAATCAGGGTTTTTCAGTATTTAAAGCATACGATAGACTATGGGTTGCACTACACAAGATATCCAGCTGTCCTTGAGGGATACAGTGATACAAACTGGATATCAGATTCTAACGAGTCATACTCCACAAGTGGATACGTGTTTATACTTGGTGGTGGAGATGTCTCATGGAAATCCTCAAAACAAACATGCATAACTCGATCAACTATGGAATCAGAGTTTGTTGCTCTAAATTTAGTGGGAGATGAAGCTGAGTGGCTTCGATAATTTTTAGAGGATATTCCTATGTGGCCAAAGCCAGTACCTGCCTTATGTATCCATTGCGATAATCAAGCAGTGATTGCAAGGGAAAAGAATAATGTCTATAATGGTAAGTCACGACATATACGTCGTAGACATAATACTGTAAAGAAATTACTTGCAAGTGGAGTTATATCCATTGACTTTGTGAAGTCCAGTGACAGCCTAGCGGATCCATTTACAAAATGGTTGGCAAAAATACAAGTTTTTTCCACATCGAGAGGAATGGGCTTAAAGCCTTTAAATACGAGTTAACCTTAGCGGAAACCTAACCTAGTTGATTGGAGATCCCATGATCTAGGTTCAATAGGACAACTAGTTGTTAGTTACTCAACATGAGCACTGAGGAGATTTTAACTCCTGCCCATTCCATGATGTGAACAGTGCAACCTGTCACGATTTTTAGGGTAAGTTCTCTGAACTTTTAATGATTCTTATGACTTGTATTTACAAGTGGGGTACGACAGAGTACTCTTAATAGGCAATCACCTATGTGAGCGTGAGGTGGGGCCGCTTCCATGAGAATTTTATAGGGCAAAATTCTTTAATAGTACTCATGAATTCGGGATTTGTTCAGGGCCGAATTGAACACAACTGTGAGAGCCGATTGCGTTTAGAATAGTACTGTGTGAAGACTATTGTCTTGGTTTACACCAAAGATGACAGTTCAAGACATATGTTCACTAATCAGCGTAAAACCAATAGTTTTTTACTATAGAAGGTTCAAGTCCACAAGACATCTCTCTCGATGCAGGATCATTCCCTGATTTTCTCTGTTTTGTCTGAGTTTGTCTGTTACCATTCAAATATGGGGGATTGTTGGAAAATACAATATGATTTGTTTTTCCTTTAAAGTTTGAATGGTGTAACTAAATGGTTTTAGTCCCACATTAGATATGAGGGAAACACAACTCTCCTATATAAGTAAATCAAACACTTACTTTGTTGTAATGTGTGTGAGAGTTGGTGGGTCATACGCGCATGCGCGACATGTGCGGCCCATGTGTGCAAGCTAGCTTGGGTGCATGGGATACCCATGGACTTGCTTGACCTAGGAAACCCGCTTATTATTATAAGTCTATGATTGGGCCTTGGGGACTTGGGCTCATGGGGATTCCTTTAAACACTTAGTCGTTTTTTGGGTTTGAGGTGTGAATTGGGGTGTCTCCAACAGACGCACCTTAAAGTGTGACTCTTGGTGAAGAGGAACTAACTTGAGGTGTGACTCTTGGCGAAGAGTCACCTATGCTTTATATAACCCAATTTCGTTTTCATTTATTATCATCAGTTTTTCAGAGTTTTCTTGAGTCTTTTTACAAAGAGAAAGCAGACGCAATCAAAGTTTTTTTGGCAGAAAGATAGAAGTGTTTTCTTCTTTCTGCGACTGATGGTTGTATCCTGGGAGACAGGGGCATATATTCCTACAAAGCACTGTGGCAGGGGCGAATCTGTCTTAAGGAGATAGTGTGCATACACTAGACTCGATCATCTCCTTAAGAGGTGTTGGTTTTTCATGCAGATTGGAATACAGTTCCTACTACTGCATATCTTTTAGTGTTACATTGCCAATATGCATCACAAACTAAACTTCCCAAAGGTAATTTTGTATCTCAATTATTGTCGTTGCACCTACCAATAAAACTTGGCAGTGATGTAAAATTGTAAATTGAAGGTTAACGTGTGAGAGATACACGACGAATTGCATTAATAGAGATGCACCCGTGAGTGAGTTATGTAGGCTCTCAATCAAACCAAGCCATAACTCAAGAAGCAGATGTCTTGAATTTGATTCACCACCAACATGGCTATCTGTTAGGATTTATCTTGCCTTATCCGATATGTGGGTTGGTGAGGCTTTCACATGCCTTAGCCGGGTAAATGATGATAAATTATGCCCATAGTTCCGTGCCCACCACCCATGTGGTGCACCAAACCAAGGGTCCATCTATGATATTTAGCTTGGCCCGCAAAACGGATAAAACCTAACCAAGGCTCAGTTTGGTTCGATGCAAACTTGTTGCAAATGGATTTGCATTTCAATTGCAGCGAATCAAATAGAGCCCAAGTCTCATAATAATAATATCAACATATAACTTCATTAGCCAATATTATCAATATCCTTCTCTTTAAAAGTTCTCAGGGCACTCTCATCACTTGCATTTCTTGGTAGACGTGACCCATTATATCTCGGTTCCTCACCTCACCTCACCATAATAAGTGCCATTTTCTCATCTTCTCGTGAGATATGTATTCACTCATATCGTTGGCTTTGTGGTCCTTGTGCTGCAACTTGCTTGGGAATAATGTGTGTAGTGAGACATATTTGGTCCCGCTAGACTTCTCAGGTAATTACATAACATTTTTATGGCCTTTAGTATCTTGGGTCGTCTTTGTTTGGTGATTACTACAAGCTTCTATTTTGAATCAGTCATGTTTACAAGGTTTATCTGCAAGAAATGGTAGGTGATTATGATTGGTAAGACTAAGAGAGATTCCAAGTGATTGGTCTAAATAAGGACTACAACCAACTGTACCGCAATAATAAAAACTAGGATTACTGTAATATCATGACTCATGACTTCAGTTCAGACTTCAGACTATATTGAAACGCGACCCAAAAAAGAAGCACAGGTCCTGTGTGTAGGTTAGTGAGGCTCTTACATGAATTAAATTATTGCGTGGCCGACAATGGGGTCAGTAATATTGGAGAGGACGCTGTAGCACGGCTCTGTTTTACTATCTGTATTATTTTATAAAGTACAACCATATCACATCACTGATACCCCATCATCCAAAGCAATCACACAAAAAGATATCGATATCTTCCTTCACGGCTTCACCCATCGCATACTCACGCAACACATGCATCTTTTCAAAAACACACACACACACACAATAGTTTAACAAAAATATTATTTCTCGAAGACCACATAAAATTTGTTCTTTGGACCATCTCAAACAGGTTTTAGCTTTCGGCTATCAAACAAGGAGATATTTTTTTGCTGATAATGTTTTATATTTTGAGGTGGCCATCGTAGATGGTGATCTAAAATAATACTTAGTGGGCCAAATATAGGGTGTATTTGGTTCGTGGAAACGAAACTGAATTTACATAAAATTTGATTTTCTACGAATTTTTATTAATAAAAAAAACTCTAATTTAAAAGAAGTCGAATTTTTTTATATTTTGTTCTATTTCGTAAAAAAACCTATATTCCACCAATTATTTTCAATCTGGAACCAAAAGAAATAAATTTAATAGCAATTCAATTCACCATTCCCACTGTTTACACGAACTAAACACACTTACAATAGCAATCAAAAGCTGTAGGGGTTCTTTATTAGAGTATCTCCAATAACATGGTAGATTGTTACATTTTTCACCTATTTTTGCAAAAACTCTTTCCAATAGGAGTATGGTGTTTAACATACTCATCCCCATACCCCTTCAAAGTATGCGAATCTAGAACTTGGAGAGTGGTATGTACATATTACTTTTATGGATCTCCTACAACTATTTCTCTTGAGAGTAATATTGTGGGTCTCAATTTTAATATAAAATAACTGAATTTGAAGAGAAATCTATTAGAACAAAGTGGTATGCTATTCCATATATTACTATCCAAAACGAGAATAACATACCCTCTTTCTTGTTAGGTGGGAGATGCTATTAGGGCAAAAGTAAAATTACATTTTTTCTCTAAGGAGTTGTTTGTCTTAATTAGGGCAAAAGTAAAATTATATGCTTTCTATGGGGAGTTGTTTGCGATTTAAGTTTCTCCAAAATAATTTAGGTTGGTTCTGTTATTCTCCATTTGTTGCCACAAGGTTAGAAGAGAGCCATTTGTTGCCATAAAAACCTTATTAAAAGAGCATGGTTGCAACAATAATATTGATCTGTGTTGAAACCCATACAAAACCCGAACACAACACAATTGTTCTGAAAACTTATTCAAAACCAAGTTCATAAGAATTGTAGAAATGCCTCTGAAACTCAATTCTACGTTTAAGGGGGAGAGAGACGCATTTCCGTCCACGTGTCGAGTTGTTAAATGTAAATGAGAGCTAAATTTATTTCCGTCCTGCTTGCACAAGTGTAGATACTAGATACATACACCTATCTATCATTTTGTCTGAATAAAGTAAGAGCAAATAGATTTGTCCTTCATTCTTTCAAACTAAAAAGTAGAGGGAGTTCTTTGATAATAATACTTTACAGAACAAGGGAATCCAAAAAAAAAAAAACACCCTAAAATCCTTATAACCTCCCTTAACTTTCTTTAATCGCCTACTCTCCTCCCTACTCCTACAATATTTTACTCTTCCATCCCTCCCTACAAGAACAACTCCGACTGTAACAAACTATAGTAATTTGCAGTCTCATCCTCAATCTCCCACAACCCAAAATCAAAATCTCCAGCGTCAAATTTTCTTCTCTCAAACTTAAATTCATCCTCAGCGTTCACCTCCTCGAAATTCGGAATTCCAAGCTCATCATCAGAAGCCTCCAACAGGTGCCTAATCACCCTCTCCTCATTCTCAACCTCAACCTCAACCTCAACCTCAACCTCAAGGTTAGATTTCTGAGTATGGTTAACATTTAACTCTGGGGTCGAGTTAACGAGTTCTTGTTGAAGTGTAGTAATAAGAAAAGAAAGATCAGTGTTGGGTTCGTCTTCTTCTGATGATGATTCAAGTAAAGATAGAATCTTGTGTCTCTTTCTCACCAAATCATCTTCTTCATCAATTGGTACAACAGCAACAACGTCTTCTTCTTCTTCTCTCACACGTTTTAAACCTATTTCCGCCATTAGAGAGCTTTATTAACTTTAAAGAGAACAGCAGAGACGGGGGTTGTGAGAAAGGTTGAGGGGTTGAAAGGGTTTTTATAGATAGAGGTAGGTATCGGTCAAGAAAATGTGGGTGCCGATAACTAAATATTATTAAAGAGGGAGGACATGTTTCTCTCTCGAAACAATAAATATCGGGATACACGATAAGATATATGATTGTCGATTGTTTTAGTTTTTTTCTCGTGGGATTTGGCGGTCAAGATACGGCGAATCATAGAGTCCGGATTTGCCAACCCCCCTCCTTAACCGATGGTTATGCGAACCCTCTCTCTTATTGGTTAGAGAGTTAACAGATGTTAAACACTACACCCTAAACCTTTTAAATCCCTATGGTGGGTTGTACCAACCCTCCGTTAAGGAGGGTGAGTCCAGATTTGCCAACCCTCAACCCTCCGTTACGGAGGGTTGTGCAAACCCTCTCTCTTATTGGCTAGAGAGTTAAGGAGGATTGTACACGCATCTTGTCTTAGCAGTGTTATATATTATCTACTTAACGTTAACACTACTATTTATGAACTAATAATTGGGACGGCTATCTCATTTTATTTTCCCTAGAACGGATTCAACAACCCTTTATGCACGACGTGAATAAGGTTTCAGTATCGCTTTCTTAATCTATCTTACAGCTATTTAGTTTACTCTCGTTTTATCACAACCATAAATTATATGTATCCCATGTTGGAGTTTGATCTAAACTCAAACTCTAATGTGTCTCTAGAAGAGGTCTTTAGTCTTTAACAAGAATAAATTTTGCTGATGAGTAGTTGTTCTAATTAGTGACATAAGAGTAAGAGTAAGAGTAAGAGTAAGAGTAAGAGTAAGTTAAGCATTGTTCTTAGTTTGAGAACACCTTATAAATAGGTGTCTCTTTAAGTTGTTTAATTATCAGTTTACAGTTCATTAATAATACTTGTTTGTTCTGCATTTGATCATTTTATAAAATTAAATAGTTCTTGATTTTCTACATTTGGTAACAAAGCTAGTTTATCCAGTGTTCTTGTGGTTCTAAGTTTTACTTAGATTGCTTGTAAGCAGGTTTACAACAATGAACGGATCAATTCAACCTCAAATTCCGAGGTTTTCTGGAAAGAATTTTGATCAATGGTGTATCCAGATGAAGGCCTTGTTCGACTTTCAGGAGCTATCTGAGATTATCGATATTGGGTATGTTAGCCTCTAGATCAGGCAACAGTTGCAGCTCTCCCTCAAGTCCAGAAAGACAGTTTGAGGAAAACAGAAAGAAGGACAAAAAAGCTTTATTCTTTCTCTATCAAGCCGTAGATGAAATTGTTTTCGAAAAAATCTCAATCGCAACAACAGCTAAAGAGGCATGGGAGATGTTACAGAAATCATACAAAGGGGATGCAAAGGTGAAGAGTGTAAGGTTGCAAACCTTACGAGGTGAATTCGAAACTCTCTTTACGAATGATTCAGATACCATATCTGATTATTTTTCTCGAGTGCAATCTGTTGTAAATCAATTACGGGTTAACGGTGAAAAATTGGAAGATTTACGTGTTGTTGAAAAGGTCATGAGATCATTAACAAGTCGGTTTGATTATGTGGTTGCTGCAATTGAAGAAGGAAGAGATCTATCAACAATGACAATCGAAAGATTGATGGGTTTATTATGTTCTCACGAGCATCTAATGAATCACAGAGCTGGAGGTTCTTTAGAACAAGCATTTCAAAGCAAGGTGACGAAGTCTGGTAAAGCTTCTTTGAGTTATGGAAAATATTCAGATCACAACGACGGCGGGAAGACTCATGACTCCTAGAATAATGTCTCAACAATGGAACGAAACTTCAACCAACGAACATCTGAAGGTCGAAGGTATGATAAATCCAAAATTCAATGTTTTCGTTGTAAGGAGTACGAACATTATCGTTCAGAATGTATAGCTAAATTGTACAAGAATAATTCTCAACATGCTAACTATGCTGAAGATGAGGTCCGGGAGAAGGAAACCTTGTTGTTAACTTGCAGTGTTGCGGAGGAAGAGCATCTCGACAAGTGGTATTTGGATACCGGGTGTAGTAACCACATGTGCGGAAAGAAGGAGCTATTTTCTCACCTCGATGAATCGGTACGCGGGGAAGTAAACTTCGGGAATAAAGCGAAAGTTTCCATTATGGGGAAAGGCCAAGTTCTCATACAATTGAAGGATGGTTCTCATCAACATATCTCTGATGTGTTTTATGTTCCTAGTTTACATTGGAATTTGTAAGTATGGGTCAGCTCTCCGAGAAAGGTCTTCGCATCATCATCGGCAATGGTGATTGCCGTCGTTAAGATGACTAAAAATCGTATGTTTCCTTTACCTTTGCAGACTAAACTGGGTTGCTCTTTCAGTGCTATGGCTTATGGATACAAACTTGTTATGGCACTTCCGTTTTGGTCATCTAAACTTCAATGGATTAAGGTTATTGGCAAGCAAAGAAATGGTTACTGGTCTACCTTTATTGGGAAGCATTAATCAGTTGTGTGAGGGTTGTATTCTCGGCCAGCAACACCGAGACTCTTTTCCAGTAGGCAAGTCACGACGAGCAAAGAAGCAGCTGGAGCTTGTGCACTCAGATATTTGCGGACCAATGGAGGCTGTATCCCATGGAGGTAATCGGTATTTTCTTACTTTCATCGATGATTTCAGTAGAAAAACTTGGGTCTATATGTTGAAGCAAAAATCTGAGGCCTTTGGTATATTTAAAAACTTAAAAGTTTATGTGGAAAGACAAAGTAGTTTGAAGATATTTCGAACAGATCGAGGAGGAGAATACGCATCTAACGAATTCTCTGAGTTCTCTAAAACTCATGGAATTAGGCATCAACTTACAGCCAGCTATACCCCTCAGCAGAACGGAGTTTCCGAGAGGAAGAATAGAACAATTGTCGAAATGGCGCGAAGTATGTTGAAAGAAAAAAACTTACCCAAAAGTTTTTGGGCAGAAGCTGTTACGTGTGCTATTTATCTTTTGAACAGGTGTCCAACATAGAGCATTCTCGATATGACATCTGAGGAGGCGTGGAGTGGCTATAAACCTGATGTTGAAGCTCTTCGAGTATTTGGGTGTGTTGCCTATGCACATGTACCTGCTGAAAAATGGAAGAAGTTTGATGATAAAGGCGGAAATGCATTTTCATTGGTTATAGTGAGCGCACTAAAGGTTATAAATTGTTCAATCCCAAAGCGAATGAGGTCGTTGTGAGTAGGGATGTTGAATTCAATGAAGCTGAAGCTTGGAATTGGACGACTGAAGAGAAGAAACAGATGGGAATGGATGTGCTCGAGGAGTCAATTAGTAATGATACACAACCTGATCCAGCACCTCAACATTCAGGCAATATGATTCCATCTTCTTCCGTTTCAACTCATGGTGAAGCGACTAGTACATTGACACGTACTCGTTCTCTGCCGGCCGCTTAGAAGATTATGATATGGCCTATAATAGTGATGTCTCTGATGAGGAACTTGCACAGTTTGTGTTGTTTGCAAATTGCGATCCTCTCACCTTTGGAGAAGCAGTACAACATGAAGGTTGGGTTCGTGCGATGGATGACGAAATAAATTCCATCGAAAAAAAATGATACTTGGGAGTTAACTTCTCTTCCCGCAGGAAATAAATCAATTGGCGTCAAATGGGTGTTCAAAACCAAGTATAAGCCCGATGAACAAGTGGAACGGTTGAAGGCGAGGTTGGTGGTGAAAGGATACAGGTAAAAGTTGGGCATTGACTATTATGAAGAAGTTTTTGCACCTGTTGCAAGACTTGATACTTTCGAATGGTTAATTCTTTAGCTGCCCAAATGAAGTGGAAGATACATCAGATGGATGTAAAATCGGCGTTTCTTAATGGAGTACTTGAAGAAGAAGTCTTTGTCGATCAACCCATTGGTTATGTGAAGAAGGGTCACGAAAATAAGGTTCTGAAGCTAAAGAAAGCACTTTACGGGTTAAAACAAGCACCGCGGGCATGGTACACTCGTATCGATTCTTATTTTCAAGATAATGGTTTTGTTAAATGTCCTTACGAACCTACGTTTTATTTTACCCTGGGAGGCATGCTCATTATTTGTTTATATGTCGACGATTTGATATTTACCGGCAACGACCCAAGTATGTTTGTTGAATTCAGGGAGGCGATGACGAATAACTTCGAAATGACTGATATGGGGCTTTTATCGTATTTCCTTGGTCTTGAAGTTATACAGGGAGATGATGGGATATTCATCTCGCAGAAGAAATATGCAACTGATATCTTGAAACGTTTCAAGATGGAATCGTGTAATCCGATCAAGACTCCAGTAGAAGCAAGGTTGGAGTTGGATAAGTTGGGCAGTGGTGAATTGGTTAGCCCGACTTATTATCGGCGTTTAGTAGGGAGTCTACGTTATCTGACTTCTACTAGACCTGACATCGTCTTTGGAGTTGGTATAATTAGCAGGTTCATGGAAACACCAAGTCAAGCTCATCTAAGCGTTGCGAGATGTATCTTGCGTTACGTTCAAGGTACTCAAACTCATGGTATTTTCTATTCATGTGCTGAAAATTCTGAGCTTGTTGGGTACACAGATAGTGATTGGGCAGGTGATACAAAAAGAAGAAAAAATACTTCCGGATTTGTCTCTCACATGGGTCCGGTATATTCTCTTGGTCATCGAAGTAACAACAAGTTGTTGCACTGTCAACTGCCGAAGCAGAGTATATGGCAGCCGCTTCTAGTGCTTGTCACTGAACTTTTGATTGATCCGGGCACTTGGTATCCTATGGACGAAGACATGGTTTCTATAGACCCCATTGAATTTCATTCGGAGGAGGAACCTTATAAAGATCGTATTGATTCTTATCAAAGAGAGACAGGGTTAACTGAGGCTGTTCAAACAGGCATAGGTGAACTAAATGGTATTCCCATAGCAATGGGTGTTATGGATTTTCAGTTCATAGGGGGCAGTATGGGATCTGTAGTAGGCGAGAAAATTACCCGTTTGATCGAGTATGCTACTAATGAATCACTACCCGTTATTATAGTATGTGCTTCCGGAGGAGCGCGGATGCAAGAAGGAAGTTTGAGTTTGATGCAAATGGCTAAAATATCTTCCGCTTTATATAATTATCAATCAAATAAAAAGTTATTCTATGTATCACTACTGACATCTCCTACAACTGGTGGAGTGACCGCTAGCTTTGGTATGTTGGGAGATATCATTATTGCCGAACCCAATGCTACCATTGCATTTGCAGGTAAAAGAGTAATTGAAGAAACATTGAAAGTGACAGTATTAGAGGAACAACAAGAGACTGAGTATTTATTTGAAAAGGGGTTATTTGACTTAATCCTACCACGTAATCTCTTAAAGGATGTTCTGAGTGAGTTATTTAAGCTTCACGGTTTTTTTTCGAACAAAAATCAACACGAATCGTAATTCACTGATATAGTAATCTACTTTTTTATTATATTCTATATTTTATTATATTCTATTATAGGTTGTATTATATACAACCTAATTATGCCTTGGATAAGATATTTCTTTCGTATAATTAATCGTAGGCCGTTTATTTTTTTTTTAGTGTACTTTTTATTGAGTTATAGTAGACGTTTTATAGGTAATTATTTTTTTTCTTATTATGAAATTGAAGAAAAATCATAATATTATGATTTTCTTGGTTAGTTTTTTATAAGTATTGTTATTGTATTTTTTTTTATTGTATTTGATCTGTATTTCCTTTTACAGCATTTTGGTAAATTTCAGTAATTTAAATGAAATCCTTACTGATACTTCTCCAGATAAAGATATAATGATCCGTCTAGAAAAATAAGTATAGATTACTATGTAGCGAGTGAGCCAATGACTATTCATGATTCCATATTGAATCAATTCCATACCGGTTCCAAACTAGAGGAATGTTATGGTAAAACTTCGTTTAAAACGATGTGGTAGAAAGCAACGTGCGGCTTGAAGGACATGATCTGTTGTGGATTTTTACATCCACCATTTATTATAGGAATAAGGGTGCTCTTAGCTCGACATAGTTTGTTCTGTTCTACTGAAACCCCTTTTTTTGGGGATGTAAATAGTACATGATGAAGCTCGAGTAGAAAGTATTGATTCATTTCTCAGAGGAAAGGATCTAGGGTTAGTGTCAATCAATAAGTTATTCCAACTTCGTAAGTATATCTTCGATATAGAAATTTAAAAAGTTTCAAATCCATTGGAATTGTTAAAACTATTTCGATCAAAAGTGTATCACATGGGAATCAATCATTTATATGATATATGATTCTTCAATAGAAAAAATCACAAAAGGTATGTTGCTGCCATTTTGAAACGATTAAGGATCACCGAAGTAATGTCTAAACCTAATGATTCAAAAACAAAAGATAAAGACCCCGAAACGATTATTTAATGAGTTACATCAGAAGCAACTGTCTCCTACGAAGATTTATCGTGACAACAAGTCGGCAATTGCTCTAACAAAAAATCCGGTGTTCCATGGAAGAAGCAAACACATTGACATCAAGTTTCACTACATTCATGATCTCGTTAAGGAAAATGAAATCGTCTTGGTGTTTTGCAAGTTTGACGATCAAGTGGCTAATATTTTAACAAAGCCTCTGAAAGCTGAAACATTCTATAAGTTAAAGAGGATGATGGGGGTATGCACTTCTGATAGTTTGAGTTTAAGGGAGGCTGTTGGAGTTTGATCTAAACTCAAACTCTAATGTGTCTGTTGAAGAGGTCTTTAGTCTTTAACTCGAATAGAATAAGTCTTGCTGATTAGTAGTTGTTCTAATTAGTGGCATAAGACTAGGAGTAAGTTAAGCATTGTTCTTAGTCTGAGAACAACTTATAAATAGGTGTCTCTTTAAGTTGTTTAATTATCAGTTTACAATTCATCAATAATACTTGTTTGTTCTGCATTTGATCATTTTATAAAATTAAATAGTTCTTGATTTTCTACATCCCAATTCGCATGTCGTTTAAATTAATTAATATTGCATTATGTTTTCTTCAAACAACAAAGCATGTATAAGGATCACATCACAATCATCACATGGGACAGTTTGTCGTAACCCTAATCTAATCATCGGGGAAAAGACCTCCTTTTTGTAAGTATACATGATGCGATTTTACATTAAAAAATAATCCTCAGTGCGTAGTTGCTCATTATCGAACTAAAGTATACATAAAAAGTATATATCATGTGATTCGATCCTTCTTTTATATTGCTTCTTAAGGTGTTATGTACATAATACTAATTTAATCATAATGCTTGTATTTATATAACTAATCTTTGATCGTGACCAAATCTTTAGAAGATTTGAAGGAGATTTACAAATAAATAAATGAGCATAATCTTATAGATGATTGTCGTACGAACATGGTGAGTCTTCCGAAAGCAACCGTCATAGACGCCTTGCGCTTTTTATACATGGGGTTCATCTAATGATGCCTTCTTCCTCATTGCTTAACATGAGTTGATGGTGCAAAGGGGGACAAAGAGAATACTAAAACTTCTTTACGTTTAGTAACTTGTTAATCTAAATCCACTACTACTGTCTTCTAGGGATTTTTTTGTTTGTTTGGGTCATGTTGGTCTCTAATTAAGCACTAGTTTTCCAAGAAGTAAAATTAAGGGTTTTATTAGGTAAAAGCGTCGAAGAATCTCAGACGATATAACGGATGCCAAATCAGCCTTAGGAGGATCAAGAAAGCGATAAATTACGCTCCATGGGATCCATCATCCATGGTCAGCAAGATTGTAATATATATATATGCTCAATCATCAAAATGCTAATTGCTAAGCCATGTGCGTATCACCAAATATTAGAGATCGTGAACATGTAGTTAGGTGCAATATATTGAAGAGTTTAATTAGAGTAACATAAAGTAGATCTTATGGTTTCGAGTTGGCATGTATTTGATTCAATTATATGTTTGCCTTAACCACTTGATCATGTATTTGTGAGCATCCCATGGGGTTGCCTCTCTTCGCTTTCTTTCCGAGATATCTGTACTAAACTCGATCGTTTGATTCGATTATTAGGAATGGAAGAAATGAGAAACAAGTACTAATGGTGGGAGAAAGTTAAGGGATCTAAAGATCTCACAGCATCTCCAACAGAACAGTATGCAGTTCCGGTTTACCATACCGGTATTCCAGAATCGCATACTGTTTTGGTCCAACAGAAAATTACGTTTTTTCTACTGGGCGCTTAACGGTTCAGCGCCTAACACCAAAAAACCAAATGATATGTATTTTTTCTTGGGCGCTGAACGATTCAGCGCCTAACATTTATTAATTATTACTTTTCCCTTAGACATCTGTATTTAAAAAGTTGTTGGGCGCTGAACGGTTCAGTGCCTAGATTGGGCGCTGAACCGTTCAGCGCTTAGGCGGTATGCGCATACTCCTCGCCAAGTTCAGAATTCGCATATTTTGGAGGGGTATGAGGGTGAGTATGCTAAACCCCATACTCCTGTTGGAGGTGGTTTTTGCAAGAGTATGCTAAAAACGTAACACCATACCACTCTGTTGGAGATGCTCTCATAAAAGCGTAAACGATGACATCATTTTTATTTTGCTTCAAAGCTAACCTAACTACACTTGCAAAAAAAAGAAAAGAAAAAGGTGTCCGGTGTCATAGTTTATCACTAATAGCGCAATTTTTTTCATGTCTTTTAAGTAATATGACATGGTAGACCTAAAACCCTTTTGCATGGTAGACCTAAAACCCTTTTGCGTAATCAAACAATAGCTTTGTATTTATAATGGTGTATAATTTTCTTTTACAATAAATTTTTTTTTTTCTGCAGAAAGTTTAGCCGGATATATTATGTAACATTTACATTCGAGTGCAAGGGTTGCTTGATATTTACTAGTACATGTCACTAGTGCATATGCCGGCAGCCCTGGTTAAAATTAATAAGGTAACTACGAAAAAACTGAGAAAATATTAAATGCCGAGTCACCTAGCATAGATCTATAGATGTTCACCTCCTTTTGACTCTAAAGTATTCTGCGGTGTGCTCTTCGATGTCCTGTAGGTAGCTTGGTTTGTCGTTAGTCCATTCTTCCATAGGCTGCTCTGGGTCTGACCCTCTCCGTGCGAGGTGATCTGCAGAGAAGTTGCATTCTCTCCATACATGACTGAACCGGATGTTCTGAAGGAGAGGAGCAATCAGATTCCACGCTGTTTTGAGAGACCATGGTATATTGTCTTTGAGGAAAGCTTTAATAGCTGCAGCTGAATCGGAGACAACCAAAACTCGTCTCCAGCCGTATGCTACAGCAAGCTGAACGCCCGATATGATTGTAGTGGTCTCTGCTATATAGTTTGTAGCTTGAGTAATTGATTTGCTGAAAGTGCCCAAGACCTCCCCGGTGTTATTTCTGTACATTATACCAATCCTCGCCGGTCCTGGATTGCCCATAGGCGATCCATCACAGCGGATTTTAACCTCGTTTGCTTCAGGGAGCAACCATTTGTAGCTCTCGATGTTGTTGCATTTTTGTGGTTTTCATTGGACATTTAGCGCCTTTATGATCTTCAGGTCATGAACCGTGTTGTTCATCGTATGTTGAGAGAGGTGGGCAACATCTGCGATATCCGTTAGGATGTTCAACGTGATTTTCTGGATTGTAATCTTGAGTCCAGGGGCGGATTTAGGTGGGGGGGGGGGGGGGGGGGGGGTAAGGGGGTTCCCGGCACCCCCACTTTTTTTTGAGATTTCCCTTTGATATATATACCTATATATATAAAATAAAAATAAAAAACACCTCTCTCTTTGTCGAGGAATTAGAGCATCAAATGAAGAGGAAAACGAGCATCAAATGAAGAGGAATTAGGGCATCAAATAAAAACACCTTTATCTTTTTTTTAAGCTTTTGTAATAGAAGCTTAAAAAAAAAGCAGTAGCAATAGAAGAGGAGGGAAGAACAAATATAAGGGTACTCTCACTCTTCACCTCACAGTAAAGCTAGGTCAAGTCTCATTGTTTCCCCTCAATTTCCAAACCCAAACCTCTTTTTCTCCATCAAACCCTTATTATTTCACAACAATGACCGATGCGAAGACGCTTGGCGTCGAGATGGGTCGAATTCGATCTCTCTTGATATCGATATTGATATCGATGCAAATGGGGATGAGAAAACTTTCATCATCAGTCAAGATTTCTTTTGGTATGTGTTTGCCCATTGATTCAATTTCATGTTTTTAGTAATTGGGGTTTGTTTAATTGTGTTTGGGGTTTGATTTTTGTGATTGGTTTTTTTTTTAAGCACCCCGGTTTATATTACGCCAGATGGGCAGCAGATATCCAGCTTCTTGGATGGGAATAAGGTAATGCTAGCTATGATTACAAGTAATTTTGTGCGTTTGATTATTTTAATTGGGTTTGCTTTTACAGGAAAATGTCCCGTGCCCGAAATCGCCTGAGAAAATGACTACTGCTAGAGCTAAAAGATATAGACATGGTATGATATTGGGATTTTGAATTTGAGTTTTGTACTGTTATTTGTTTTATGGTTTTGATGGTATGTCTGAGTAGATATGCGTATTAGAGTATATTATGTTGGATTCTCATTGGGTCAATTATGTTTGAAATTGTAAATTAATATTGTTCTCGAGAATATACATTTAGAAATTAATATAAGTAAAATTACCAAAATACCCCTTAAATTTCTATAATTTTTTTTTGGGGGCTCTGCCTCCAAACTCCCGGCACCTCCACTCCTAAATCTCTGGCTCCGCCCCTGCTTGAGTCCATCTGAGCGCCACTTATTTCTTGCGTACCAAATGTTGTTGCATATAGAGAAGACCATGGCAACCCATAAGTCTTTAATATATGGGCTAGACGATTTTCCTCTTTCTAGAATGGTTCTCCAAGTATATGTAGGTATAATAGGATCATAGGAGAAGCAGTTTGTAACCCTTTGCCCGAGAGAGGCCGAAGGGGGGCAATGTAGTAGTGTATATGTTTCCGTTTCTGAGTTGTTGTGGCATTGGTGACAGACCGAGACTAAGGCTATGCCTTTCTTTCTGATGATGTCGTCCATAGGCAAGAGATGGTTCAGCAGACGCCATGCAAAAGCTCCCAGTCTCGGGTGGATTGCTTTACTCCACACATATCTCCACCACCATGCCGTGTCCTTTATTCTGCGAAGAGTGTCAAAAACATTATTGGTTGTGAGCGTACCGTATAGGTCTGGCTTCTAGATCATTGCGTCCTGCGCATTTGGGTTACACTATATTTGTTGTATGTCTATTCCCAAGGAAAGGAGGAGAAGGCGGATATCATTAGGGACGTTCCAGCCTTGTGGGTTAATAAAGTTGCTGAGTTTTGACGTACAGTTTTTCTACAAGTGCCTAGGCAAGTCAATGTATTCCATGATAAGAATGTCTGTCGCCCAAGTCTCTCTCCAAAAATTAATTTGGGTTTCATTTCCGATAAGCCAGCCAATGGGAGGTTTCGAAAGTGCAGGTCCTGTTTGAATGCCCTTCTATATAGTAGAGGGTTTGTGGTAACGAATTGGGTCTCCGCTCTTGCCGCTGAATTTGGATTTCAGAAATTTTGCCCATTCTTCTGTACCTTGTTTGAAGACCCAGTGCAGTTTGCAGAGCATTGCGCTATTTACTTCCCTTAGACTTCGAACTCCAAGTCCCCCTTCCTTTACCGGCTTGCAGACTTTCTCCCACTTCAGTGCCATTCCTTTCCGCTTTGTAGGGTCTCCCGTCCTGATATAGTTCCTAATGATGTTGTCCCCCTCTTTGATAATCGACTGACTTTTCCAATAATAGACTTTGATGACAAATGTCGCCTTAAAAATAAAGTGCCCGTAGTGAGTTTTGGAGAAGACGACAAAACTCTGGACCGGCTTCCGCGACATGATTAATGCTTTATAGTTTCTTGAAAACTTAATTTTCAACACTTTTCCAGCTTCTAATAAAATAAAATCATCGTTCGACAAAAAACCTTAATAAGTTTCTTTAACGTAAATCTGAGTCGCGGAAAGCAAGAACTGATAAACGTTAACCTAATTAAAATTAGGGTTTTCTAAACTCTAAAACTTAAACGTAAAACACAAAATAATAAATTAAACTTTCTTAATATTATCAACAACCACTAAGTAAGGTTATACCACCCTCTCCTATATATCTTAGAACCTTACGATATCTCCAGATATCTCTTTTAAGTAGAAACAAACCTAAAGAATAGAAACTCCTAAAGCCAGCTCCAGCAGAGCATAAAGTAAAATACGAATAGTTCAAGGACATGTAGTAAACAAATGTTCACATCATTCTTAATCCTTTTGGTTATACTTTAATAAACAAAGATGTTTTCATTCTGTCATACTCAATTAAGTTAAGGGTGTTAGGATATGATCAATCTAGAACAAAACTATAGTAAAACATGAACAGGAGAGGAATAGAGAATTTTTTTTATTGAATATCATAACTGTGTTCTCTGTACATAGTACAATGATATATCTTGGTAACCCAGATGGATTCCTTATTCTACTAACTCTTCCCATAACCCTATTAGGCCTATGGGTTTGCTAGGAGTCTGTATAGGACACCCCAACCCTGTTGGGCTCCTAAGAAGGGCTTGAACCCAACTCTTAACACTCCCCCTTGGGGTGTTCCATACTAGGATGACTTGCCTCATTAAAACCTCTGCCTAGCAAAATCCCTTGGGCAAAAGGCTGTGCAGGGAAAGAGTATAATCATATGCCCTGTATAGGTTGTGGACGCGTATACATTGCCTCATTAAAGCCTCCTAGGATAAAAACTGCGCTGTCAGGAAAAAGAGTACAACACGCATATGTCTACGTCTGGCTGGGACTACTCCCCCTGACGTCGACCTCCCTGAGATAATAAATCTCATAAACTGTGCATGCCAATTCCATGAACTAATCTCTTGAATGTAGGATACCCAAGAGCCTTCGTGATTAGATAAACTGGGTTGTCTGCTGAATGGACTTGAACAACGTCAATTTCATTCGTCTTCCGCAACTCGTGTATGTGGAAAAACTTTGGTGAAATATGCTTCGTCTTGTCACCTTTAATAAATCTACCTTTGACTTGAACGATACAAGCTGCGTTGTCTTCATAAAGTGTCGTCGGTTTATCTTGGATAGATTTCAGACCGAAACTTTTGTTGATATGGTTAATCATAAAACGCAACCAAAAACATTCTCTGCCGGCTTCATATAATGCAAGAATCTCCGTGTGGTTCGAGGATGTAGCAACTATCGTCTGCTTGACTGACATCCATGAAATCGCAGTATCTACATATAAGAATACATAACCCGATTGTGATCGGCCTTTATGTGGATCTGACAAATATCCTTTATCGGCACATCCTATAAGTTCCTGTTTACCAAGTTGTGGATAGAACAAACCCCAGTCTTTCGTACCGGTGAGATATCTCAGAATGTGCTTGATCCCATTCCAGTGCCTTTGGGTAGGTGCAAAACTATGGCGTGCCAAACAATTTACTGCAAATGAGATGTCGGGTCGAGTACACCCTGCTAAGTATAGCAAAGCATCGATAGCTCCTAGATATGGCTTTTCAGGCCCTAGAAGTTTCTCCCCCTCGTCAGGAGGACGATAAATGTCCTTGTTCACATCCAATAAACGAACATGCATAGGCGTCTTGACTTTATGTGTCGTATCCATACCAAAGCGTTTTATGATTCTTCCGGTATACGTCGCCTGATGTACGATTATGCTGCGACCAAGATGTTCGATCTGCAAACCGAGACAAAATTTGGTCTTCCCAAGGTCTTTCATTTCGAAATGCTTCCCAAGGTATTCGGCAGCATTCATGATCTCCCCCGGACTTCCGATAATATTCAAATCGTCTACATAAACTGTAATGATGGCGAAACAAATATTTGTTTTCTTGATAAAAATGCATGGGAAAATAAGGCTATTTGTAAAGCCCTCAGCCTTCAAATATTCTGTCAGTCTATTATGCAATATAAACCCTAACTGTTTCAGACCATACAATGACTTATCCAGTTTTACTACGTAGTCACCCCATGTGCTTGGCATTATCGCTTCCGGAAGCTTAAATCCTTCTGAAAACTTCATGTAGATCTCCATATCTAATTTCCCATATAGATATGCAGCAACTACATCCATAAGACGCATGTCTAGCTCATTCTCAACGACTGACAAACTGATCAAGTAGCGGAACGTTATAGTGTCCATGACTGGAGAGTAGGTTTCATCAAAATCGATGCCAGGTCTTTGAGAAAAGCCCAAAGCAACTAGTCTTTCTTTGTACCTTACTATGTCTTCGAGTTCATTACGTTTTCGTATGAATACCCATTTATAACCGACTTGCCTCATGACATCTTGCCTAAGGACTATTGATCCAAACACTTCGCGTTTAGCTAATGAGCTAAGCTCCGTATTGATCGCAGACTCCCAATCTGGCCAATTGGTACGACTTCTAAATTCATCTATATTGAGTGGTTCTGGATCATCATCCTCGATGGCGTGCGTAACAGCAAAAGTGAATACTTTGTCAACTACTACTTCTGAGAGATCCCACGTAGTGCCATTAGAAAAAAAGTTAATCGAGATCTCTTGATTATCATGTACATGTGCCTCGCCGGGCATGTTTCCTAATACTACACGTGGGTACGTAGTTACGATAGCCTTATTGGTGGGTAGTGCCATCCCCGATGGACTGACTACACCATTAGTCTTTTCTTTTCCTGTACGCTGTATCTTAGCCCTCGGCTCAACGTCTTTCTTTGCAGCGGGGCGTCCTCTCGTGACGCATGGCTTGGATTTATTAGCAGGTTGCACACTAGTTCCCTGAACATCAAGTCGTGCAGGCGCATTACTTGCAGGTATGTGCGCCTTGGTTACTTTAGCAGTATTGTTGAATGAATCAGGTAATTCATTAGCGATCTGCTATAAGTATAGAATCCGCTGCACCTCCTTGTCACCATAATTGGTTAAGGGATCTAGATGAGACAACGATTGTGTGTTCCAACTAATCTTGAAAACATCCGTAGCATTGACTGTCAATTCTCCCTCCAATGCTGGGAAAATCGTCTCATCAAAGTGACAATCAGCGAATCTCGCAATAAATACATCGCTCGTAGTGGGTTCCAAGTATCGAATGATAGATGGTGAATCATAACCCACGTAAATGCCGAGACGACGTTGGGGTCCCATCTTCGTACGTTGTGGTGGTGCAACGGGCACCTGTACTGAACATCCAAATGTTCGTAGATGGGCGACACCGGGATCCGACCTAGTTATTAGTTGCAATGGGGAATATTGATTATTGGCTGTTGGACGAATCCTAATTAGGGCGGCGGCATGCAAAATTTTATGGCCCTACGCAGAGGCTGGAAGCTGAGATCGTAATAACAGTGGTCGAGCAATTAATTGCAATCGCTTGATTAGATTCTCCGCCATCCCATTCTGGGTATGGACATGGGGTACTAGATTCTTGACATCTATCCCATTAGCCATACAATAATCAAGAAACGCCTTTAAGGTAAACTCGCCGGCGCCGTCAAATCTCACAGATTTGATTGGGTGATCCGGGAAATGAGCCCGCAATCGTATAATCTGGGTAAGCAGTCGTGGAAACGCCATATTCCTAGACGATAAAAAAGAAACGTCGGACCATCTCACAGATGCGTCGATTAAGACCATATAGTATTTGAACGGACCACAATGTGGATGGATAGGTCTACAGATATCTCCATGGATACGTTAGAGAAAGGCTGGAGACTCTAACTCCACCTTGGTCTTATTAGGTTGGACTATAAGCCTTCCCTGAGAGCAGGCGTTACATAGACAATCTTGCAAAATTATGATCTTTTCGCCCTTCAGTGAATGTCCAGAGGTACTATTGATAATTTTCCTCATCATTCTCTGTCCAGGGTGTCCGAAATGATCATGCCAAATCTTAAATGTTTTCTCTTGTAACGGAGAAAAATTTATGATTGCATATGTTTCGATATGCCGAAAGGCAGTAGAATAAAGCCCTGAGGAATACATTGGACACCGTTCCAATATAAGTTCTTGATCGTTAGGCGAATAGGTGATGCATAGAATCTGATTCGCATCATCTTCTATCGTCCGGACTTGATAACCATTTTCATGTATATCCATAAAGCTAAGTAAATTCTCAGGAGATTTACTAGCAAATAACGTGGTTTGGATACTCAGTATCGTATCGTTAGGGAGTAAAAGCGGGCGCTCCCTGAGCCCTCTATGATACTGGCTGACCCAGTAACTGTGTGAATGTCCCCGACATACGAGATCAATTGCGAGAAATACTTTTTATCGCGAAGGATTGAGTGGGTGGTACCACTGTCTACTAGGCATTTGTCGTGAATCGTCCTATTATCAGTTAGTACCTTATAGGCAGAAAGATCCGTGGGCGACCTATATATATAGTAGATTAAAAACTATATATGCAAATGAACGAATAATGAAAAAAAAATCATCATGGAATAGAATAAAATAAAATATCATGTATGTCACAAGCACAGTACTGAAAGATAAATGATATCTTCCAAACAAAATAAAAAATACTGACAAAGAAAAGTAAAGTAAATCTATACTAGGAATAGAAACTACTAGTGCTCTCTCTAATGTGACATTCCATGTCTACTGGGGAATCGTGACGGATTACTCCGTATGCTGAATCATGACGGCATCAGTGTCGCCAAAGAAGTCTGGCACTCCAAACGCCACAGGGGTAGAGTTGGTGTCAACAACTGTACGATGGGTCTAGACTTTGTTAGCCTTAGCCACCCTTGGTGCCTGACAGTCTCGTGCCTAATGTCCTTATCCACCGCAGTTAAAAGCAAATAGATCCCTGATCTGGCTTCTTGTCCTTCTTCACATTGCCTGGTGTTCCAGATTTCTATAATCTGTTACCCCTTCGAGGGCCAAAGGGTTTTTGGTGCCTTCCCATTTTGGTGTTATGGTATCCTCCACTACCCTTTCCATTTTTGCGTCCCTGACGTGCAGAGTTGTTTCCCTGAAACCGAATATTATTAGAAGCAGACAATGGCACACTCCCAGAGGGCCGCATACCATGATTCTTTATCAGAAGTTATGGTATCCTCCTCTACCCTTTCCATTTTTGTGTCCCTGACATGCAGAGTTGTTTCCCTGAAATCGAACATTATTAGAAGCAGGCAATGGCACACTCCCAGAGGGCCGCATACCATGATTCTTTATCAAAAGTTCACCGTTCTGCTCAGAGAGGAGCACTGCCTGAATCAAGGCTTCATGAGTCTTCATGTTTTCATGTCGATATTGCTGCTGAAGCACAATATTACTAGCATGAAAAGTAGATAAAGTCTTATCTACCATTTCAGTATCAGTGACCTTCCTCTCACACAACTCAAATGTAGAAGTGATTTTATGGACTGCGGAGTTGTACTCAGCAACTGTCTTAAAATCTTAGAACCTAAGGTTGTTCCATTGGTGCATGGCCTTGGGGAGCATTATAGTCTTCTGCTGACCATAATGCCCCTTGAGACTTGCCCATAGGTCAGCCGGTTCAACCTTGTTGAGGTATTCGGTCTTGAGGTCATCCTGAATATGATGACGGAGGATAAAACAAAGCCCTTGCTTTGTCTACAGGTTCTTCCTTGTTGCCAATGACGATGGTCTTCTGCAGACCGAGAGACTTCAAGAACAAGTCAGCGTCAATACACCAAGTAAGGTAATTAACACCAGTAAGCATCAATGGTGCGAATTCAACAGTTTCAAGCTTCGTAGACATCTGCAATGCAAAAGAGATATCGTAATGGGATACAAAACATATCAATTGCATGGAAGACAAATCATTGTATTAAGAATAAAGCTAAAAATGATTCCGAATCATATTAAAGGTGAACCCCGTTCATATTCTAAAATATATGAAATTCTGCGAAAAGAATCAAATCCCAAATTATACCCTGTAAAATGACGATCGGAATCTTAGTGTGCAGTGAAATAGAATCCTAGTCAGGAGTGCTATTTAAAACTACAAGATGTGTGCGTCCCGTAGTCAGAGAACTAGGGTGTTCTAATCCCTCGAGTTTAATAAAAGGTTGTATATTCTAGCCAAATGACCCTATTTGCTACGAATATGAGGGGTATTAGATGTTGAGCTGACGAGTGGTTCCATCCTGAAGTCAGCTGGGTTCACAAGATAGGTTGATTAGGCTTGTCTTTGAACTAACAGTCTAGGGTACTATAGGTTGCTATTAATGCCTATATACCTCTAAATGTTATGCTTGCAACAGCTAATTGCACCTAGATATGAAAAATTGGTTCCTCAGACACTAAGTTTTTAGAAATAAGACTAAGTCAATTCTCAATTGAGCTCTAGTTAATTGTCCGTGACAATGAACTGTGATTTAGATATGACTCACAGCCGTATGCTAAATTAGTCTTAGTTTCCTATTATCTGTGATGATCATGACAATTAGTATCATAGGGGAATACCAGTAATATCTATTAACTATCCCAAAGATACTTAAATAAGAATTACACGAAGTACTTATATCACATATAAGTGAGCCAATGTTCATAGATGAGGCACCGATTCCCAAATTTTTTTAAATAATATTTTGCATAAAAAAATCAAAAATGGATCCCTCACGGGGTAGGTCCAGTTAATAGGAATTTTTTTTAAGAAATTAGGCTCAATTTGACCAAAATTTGAGCTTTTTAAAGCCGTTTTAGTGTCTGGACCGGTTCTGAACCGGTCTGACTCGGTCTGGGTCAAGGTCTGGACCGGGCTGACATGGTGTGAACCGGTCTGACTCGGTCACACGTGCCCTACACATGCACCAGACGTGTTAAACACACACGTGCCACACACGTGTACTGCCACGTGTCACACACGTACACTGATCCGGAACGACAAGGAATATTCTGGTCACCGGGAAGAATATTTCGGCTACCGTCCAACCAAATTTTCCGGCGAAAATTCCGGCAACAGTCCGGTGGCCGGTCTTCGGTGATAGTCCGGCAACTGCCATGTGTCATACGTGTCACCGCATGCCTCATGTGCCACGCATGTGCCATGCCACGTCAGCGTGCCACGTGTCCTCGACACGTGCCACGGCTGACCTCACTATGGTTAAGGATGATGTCATAAAGAGAAATTTTTTTTTGCAAAAAATTAAGAAAAAATATATATGACGTCAGCAACAAAAAACCCCGCTGTTTTTGGCCGTGAAGCTGCCTAGTTTTAATGATCTATTCCTGGAGATTGGAGCATCTTCCAGAGAAGTGTCATATATCGTTGGAAAGCTCTCGGAGTAGGCTATCCATCCGAAGTGGTCTCGCCTCAATCCGATCTCCACAATAAAAGATATGCACAATTGAAAACGACCCTTTATCAATGGTAAAAAAAGCACTAAAAACCCTAGTTTTTAATCCGAAAAAAAGAGGGAAAAAATAGGTTTTAGAAATATGCGGATCTATGATTTATTATAGATCTGAATATAAGTATAAAAAAAAAGTAAAATACCTCTTCTCCTGATCGGTTAGTTTCCGTGAAATCTCTGATTGGACGGAAAGATATGCTATTCTCGTTCCTAGAGCGTGGGTGCTGATAACGTGTTGGGATATGATTAATCTAGAACAAAACTATAGTAAAGCATTAACAAGAAAGAAATAAAGAAAAAGATTTATTGAATATCATGACTGTGTTCTCTGTACATAGTACAGTGATATATATAGGTAACCAAGAAGTATTCTTTATTCTACTCTAACTCTTCCCATAACCCTATTGGGCCTATGGGTTTGCTAGGAGTCTGTATAGGACACCCCAACTCTGTTGGGCTCCTAAGAAGGGCTTGGACCCAACTCTTAACAAAGGGCAATACGGAGTTTACATCTAGAGTTTAGTCTTAAAATTCGAGAGAGGGACATGACAATGCACAAAATGTAGAAGATTAAGGAAGTTTCGTGTTTAGGTGTTCAGATAAATTATTCAGACGACTTAGATTTAACTGTCGAGATGCACAGTGATCATGCTTGTCGATACACACAGTCAAGGTCATAAAATACTAGTCAATTAGCTGCATAAATAATGTTTTTGTTATTGCTAGGGCATGTGCCGATGATCACTTAATATTATGCGTGAAACACTAAACTAATTAAATCCATAAATTGATCTAATTATATATCACCACTGTACTTTGTGTCTCAAAAAACTTAAGTTGGCATGTCGTTTAGAGTAAGTTATATATAACAACCCCCATCATATTAATACTAACTTATTAAGAAAACATAATCACCCAATGTTAAGACTTAAGGGCCATTTTTTAAGTGCTAGTATCAAGTTTAGTGATTCACCAGATCATGACCCTCAACGATGCTTTTGATATAGTTCTTATTGTTTCTTTGAAATATCTGGGTAAAGTATGACAAAAGAAAGCATATCTCCTTCCAACATAGGATGGATTATTACATCTATTTCTATGTTGATTAGATAAAACTAATCACCGAAAGTTTTAACGTTACTTAAAAATCGCTCTTAACCGTATCAAAGAATCCACAAAGGGTCCCTAATTATGTCGTTAATCTCAACTGTAGTACTACAGAATCTCACTAATTGTCATTGTGAAGAAAACAAAATACCCGGCCAACAACAATTTCAACATTGTTTTATTTCGTAGAAAAATCTGAAAGCCTAGTTTAACACTTCTGAGAATCTAATCAGCTAGGACAAAGATCAGGCCATGCTATAGTTTTATTATTGTGTTTGAAAATTGTTTTATTTCATAGAAAAACCTGAAAGCCTAGTTTAACATCCTCTTGCTAAATCCTAGGAACATACAAAGATGGAATCCATGGTCACTCGAGGTTGTTTCTTTTAGAATGAGATACGTTAACAACAGATGCCGGCTGAAAAACAGATCCGGCCTTATCAAGGAACCGTTATTAGTGAATTTTTGTGAAGACGACTAAACTTGGACCAACAAACACGACATGATCAGTAGGCTTTAGTTCCTAGGAACATTTTTAACACTTTCCGACTTCAAACAAAGCAAAGTTTCTTAATTTTTTGGTAGGTATTTTTTCGTAATCAAGATGTATTCATGCCGACCGAATTCAATTAAGTCTTTGAGAGAGGACACAAGCAACACTTTGGAGGAATAGAAAAAAACAAGTCGATTATGTGATGTCGGTCATATAAATTACTCGAACCTTTTTCATTGGAATTATTTCGATATCCCAGTCATTCTCCTTGTCGCATCTAGCGCAATCAAGGTCGTAAAATACTACTAAGTTATATTAAATACAAGCAGTTACGCACTGCTATCGTGGGTAGGGCTGTACACGGTCCGGTTCGGTCCGGTTTTGACTCTAAACCGCGAGCCGAACCGGACATCACCGGTTTCTGGGAATGCAGAACCGAAACCGAACCGGCCTCATAAAGAACCGAACCAAAATCGAACCGGTCGGTCCGGTTCGGTTTGGTTTTTTATATTCGGTTTTGGGATCTGGTTTTGGTCCTTTTGGATCTGGTTTTGGTCCTTTTGGATCATAGGGCGGGCCTTATGGCTGGACCTATTAGGCCACAAGCCCATAATATCAATTATATCATAGATTCACAAGTAAAACAACCACATGTATAACAGGCAGCCACAATGGATATAAAGTATAACAGGCAGCCACAATGGATATCAAGTATAACAGGCAGCCACAATGGATATCACAAGTATAACAACCACAATGGATATCAAGTATAACAACAACCACAATGGATATATCAAGAATAACAACCACAATGGATTTCACAAGTATAACAGGCAGCCACAAGAGATATTGGATAATGGATATCACAAATAAAACAACCACAATGGATTTCACAAGTAAAACAGTCACAATGGATATCAACTATAAAACAACCACAATGGATAATTGGATATCACAATTCACAAATATAAAACAGCCACAAATGGATATCCAAAGTCCGTCCAAAGTCCAACATAACAAACATAACAAAAAATAACATAATCATAGCTCATAGGTCCAAAGTCTAACATAAAGCCACTCGCCACAAAAAGTCAAAAAATATAATAGAACTCCAAAGAACATAATATAGTCCATACCACGAGTTTAACAGACTGTCTAATACCATACCACGAGTCCACAACGCTAGATGCCTAAATGGAATTACTACTTTTCCTGTAATAAAAAGAAATAAATAATAAGATTAGAAATTTATCACAATAAAAAAAACCTGCTAAGTTGTATAATTCAAATGAATAAACAAATAATAAAGCAAGTAAGCATACCACAAGACAAGGCTCTCAACTAGTATTTTTCCCTAGTGATATCAATGATACTCCTTCCTCGAACAATTCTAAAACATTATTAAAAAAAAATTATAATTTATCATACATAGCTATTAAAATGTAAATAAAAACAAATAAATTATTACCTGCGTCAATATCATCGTATTGTTCTACCTCTTTCATTGAAGCTTGAAGGTCAATCGGTTTTACTTTAGATCGGAGCCAATTTTGTGTGCATATGAGAACTTCTACTGTGTTAGGACGCAAAGAACTACGAAAAGGATCAAGTACACGTCCCCCTGTGCTAAAAGCAGACTCAGATGCAACTGAAGTCACATGAATAGCTAATACATCGCGTGCTATGAGAGAGATGATCGGATACTTGGTGGAATTATTTTTCCACCAACACAAAATATCAAATGATTGTCCTTCTATTTCTTCTTCAAGAGTAGCCTTCAAGTACTTCTCAACTTCTGTCGTGTTCCCCAAATTCCCTTGCTTATGTTTTTGCCACTTAGAAGCCTTGTTCTCCCTCACATTATTTATCACAATTGATTCACTAACACTTGAGCTTGATGTTGCACTTAGGTTTTGGTTATTTCTAGCATAAGCTACATACGAACTCTGAAGTGTTTTTTCTACTTTCTCAATTATCAAAACAATTTTGGCATTCTCATACAACCCACTTAACCCATATTCAATATATTCCAACTTGAAACGAGGATCAAGAATAACAGCAACTAATAGCAATGGGTTAATCTTTTCAATGTCCCAGTACTTATCATATTTTTCAATCATACTCATACCCATGGACATTAAACTAAGATCAATATGGTTTGATAGTTCTTTCAAGCTACTCTTGATATTTACTATCTCATCAAATAAAATGTCAGATGTAACATACTTGGACCCAGAAATTTTGGTGGTTGTATCGTAGTAAACACCCAAAAACTCAACAAACAATCTAGCTCTATCCCAATCATTTGTCCCCGGAGGCACGCCAACAACACCATCTTTCCCAACAAAGTATTGTATATACCCAACATCCTCATCTTGTAATCTCGCAAATGCATCTTCAAACATTACTGCCGACGCCAACATTATGTACGTGGAGTTCCACCTCGTTTGTACATCTAAACATACATGCTTCTTACATTTAATTTTAGCTTCTTTCACACAATTTTTCCACTTCAACCATCTAGATGGAGACGACCTCACATATCTAACCGCATCACGCACTCGAGCTATTGCCGTGTCATATTGCTTTAGCCCATCCTTCACAATAAGATTTAAAATATGTGCGGAGCACCTAACATGTATGAACTCATGTTCTAAAACTACATCTTTCCAATGTTTCGTCTTCTTCTTCAACCATTCTATTGCCAAATTATTAGAGCTTGCGTTATCACATGTGACAGTTAATATACTATCTATTTTCCATTCTAGAAGGCATTTCTCCACCATCTTTCCGATTGCCTCACCCTTATGGTTCGGAACCACGCAGAAGTTGAGTATCCTTTTATTCAATCTCCACTCACTATCGATATAATGTGCGGTGAGACACATGTAGTTTATATTTTGAATGGAGGTCCAAGTATCGGTAGTGACGCAAATTTTGTAGGCTCTTATAATACTACTCAACTTCTTCTTTTCTTCCACGTATATAGCAATAGCCTCCTTAGCTATTGTTACACGTGAAGGAACCTTAAATCTTGGACAAAGAAGATCACAAAAATCCAAAAAGCCCTCACCTTCCACAAATCTAAATGGGAGCTCGTCCATAATTATCATTTTGGTAAGTGCTTTCTTACAAGAATCTTGGCTAAATAAGATAGGCACAAGATCTTGTTCTTGTCCTCCATTCTTTCTTTTAAAGCTAAGGGTTTGTTGCTTATCATCAACGGGTGGTACTCTACAAGGATTTCTAGTACTCTTACATCGAAGATATAAATGACCTCTTAAGGTAGAAGTACCGTTAAACGAGGAATCACTTGCAAACAACAAATTGCAATAATTACATTTTGACTTATGAGGTTTACTATCCTTTACTTTAGTAAAATGTTCCCATACCTCTGATGTAACTTTTCCCTTTCGACTTTGCTTTGTTGATTGTAAAGATTCAGCTGGTTGGCTCTGCCTCTCACTCTCAGGAACATCATTCACATCATTCACATTCATTTGTTGCACTTCATCAACAGAAGAACTCGCCATTACTGAGAAAAAGGATAAAATTTATAGACAGCAAATCAGAATTATCAGATAATCTGATTTCAGATAATCAGTTTACAGATAATCAATTTACAGTTTACAGATAATCAGATTACAGTTTACAGATAATCAGATAACGAAATGATAAATCAAATTACAGAGTACAAAGTACAGACAGAATTATTAGATAAACCCAAATCAGAATTATCAGATAACCCAAATTACAGTTTCAGATAAACCCAAATTACAGTTTACAGATAACCTCATAAGCATTCCCCATAATATATAACATTATAACCCAAATTATAGTTTATAGATAACCTCATATAAACCTCATAAGCATTCCTCATAATATATAACCCAAATTATAGTTTACAGATAACCCAAATGAAGTTATCTGTGGTTTGTATAGACTTGATAAACCCAAATTACAGATAACCTCATAACCCAAATTACAGATAACCTCATAACCCACAGTTTACAGATAACCTCATAACCAAAATTACAATTTACAGATAACCTCATAAGCATTGCCCAAATCAAATTATAGTTTACAGACTTGATAAACCCAAATTAGATAATTGATAAACCCAAATAAGAGAGATAAACCCAAATCAAATTACAGTTTACAGAGAGATAAACCCAAATCAGATAATTGATAAACCCAAATAAGAGAGAGAAAGATTACCTGTGGTCGGTGGTTTTGGTGACTTGGTCGTGGAGCCTCGTTGGTGACTTGATGTGGTGACTTGGTCATGGACTGAGAGTGGTGGTGGAGCCTCGTTGGTGTGGTGGTGGTGGTGACGTGGTCGAGCTGTGGTGGTGTGGTGTGGTGGTGGTCCTGGTGGAAGAGCTGTGGCGACTGGAGTGATAGTGGTGTGGTGGTGACTGACCGGTGGTGTGGTGGTGGTGGTGGACTGAGAGTGGAAAGTGGAGAGTGGAGAGCTGTGGAGGCGAGTCGTAGGCTGATTCTGAGAGAGAAGAGCTGCTAAGAAGAGCTCCTGAGAGAGAAGAGCTGCTGTAGAGATAACCTAATAGGTATATATAGTAGGGTTGTTTTACTAGTTTACCCCCGGTTCGGTTTGGCCGGTTAACCGGGGTGGGTAACCAGTAACCGAACCGGGTTAGTCCAGTTCCTCTCTTTTCAGACCGTAAACCTAACCGGCCCTGTTAAAAACCGCCCAAAGCCGTCGGTTCGGTCCGGTTCGGTTCGATTTTACGGTTTTGCCAGTTTCTCTGTACAGCCCTAATCGTGGGTGCAAAAGCGTTATTTTTAGAATAAATTGGAGTTTTGAAATATTTTTTGAACTTTAAACTTAATGAATCAAATAGGTTTTTTTTAAGAAAACAAAACAAATCCTGTGTTGTGGGAATGCAATGCTTGGATCGAATCATATATAGGCCTGTAATGGCGTATTTTTCGGAAGGATAATCTTCGCCAATACTTTTTGTAAGGATGGTGCAGTAATAAGCTAAAACAAATAAGATTTTACGTGGATACTCAGTAAAAGTTGAGAAAAACCACAACCTCGAGGAGGATTTTGATATAAAATCTAATAGGTTGCTAGTTATTACAAGTTATGGAGTGATAGTAAAGTAAGGAAGAGTGAATAGTAAAGTTGCGGATCTGAATAATCTATTCTCTGTCTGTATTTATAGTAGATACAAACAGTTTATAAAAAGATGAAACAGTCTCCTATTTCGGGGGTAGTGGGCAAACTTTGCGGATCTCTAACGGTTCTTTCTTGGCCAGGCACAACGACTACTTTTTGTAGGTCGAGGACTTGTGGTAACTTCTCGAATGCTGTCTAGCTTCGACTATGCAATGCTGACTGTCTTCGACTATGCTATGTTGGCTTACCCTTGGGGAATATGCTACTACAATCGCCCCATTCTCGATAAAAGTATTTGTGGTTGTGTCGAGAAGAAATTAGAATCCGAAGAGGTTGCCGAATGTCGGAGAAAGTCTTCATGTTGTCATTTCTGAGGTCAAAGTGAAGTGAACATGGTCATATCTTTCCCGATGAGCAATTAATGCGGAATATTGGACTTGAAAAATCTAAGTGGAGTATAAATAGGCGGTACAAAGAAGGATTGTGTGGTGGTGGATTTGGGAAAGATATCGCCCAAAGTGTAGTAGGGCAAGTGGCATGAGGATTAAGACGGTTACCGTGACAACCAAGCAGAGTTAAAGTGGTTTGGTAAGTATTTATTTTTTGATCCTGTACGGGTTGTCATCATGGTGGGGGGATTTGGGGGAGGTAGAGTTAGAGAGCGTTTTCACGCGGGGTATCCGTTGGGTTTGGTTTCATTTTCTGTTGCCGAAGGTATTGAGGTTCATCAAATTTTTGGAGAAGGGGCTACTGCTTATATTAAAGATGATGATGGGAAGGCTGGCTAGGCGTCCTGGGATCTTATCGATCCAAGGTATCTTCTTGCAATTTTCTGCTGTCGTCCTTCTGCAGGAGCAACTCTATTTAGAAATTCTCTGACCTGAGATTCATTGAGTTTCTTTGGATATTGTTGCCATTGTTGCCAGAGCTAATGTCAGATTCTGGTGATAAGAAGCAATAATGTCAGATTCTGGTAAAAAGGTTAACAGAGCAATTAGCCCTTCAAGTTGAATTAAAGATAGAATTGTAACTGGATGTAATGTAATCGAAGGAGTGACTTGTCGAATGTAAGATGTAATAGATAATTCATTTAATAAACTTTTTGGTTCGACTTCTTGTGTTGTTAAAGTATTGTAAAATAAACAAGTGATCGAATTAATATAATCTCGAAGTAAAATGTGTTGAATGTGTATAAGTTTTGAGTGTAATACATCTCAAAGTATAGTTGAATGTGTGAGGACAGGAACGGACTTTGAGATTGATTGATTTGACTTTTGAATTTGTAAAGTTTCATTGAGAAATAAATGTGATTGAATTGACTTGGATTTTGTCAGACTATAAGTACCCCAAGTACTCAGTAAAATTAATTTTTGTGTTTATTGCAAGTACGAAATTAAGTATTCAGACGCGTTCAAGCGAAGTACTGGGAGTTGTATAGGCGGTACTTTGGAAACTGGTATGTCAATTATCAAATAGAAGAACCTGTTGAACTGAATTATGAAGGGATGAGCGAGGCAGAGGTGAAGGATGCGGAAGAGGATTTTCAATTTCATTGCCAACTTAATTATTGGAGGGTATATGATGGATTTTGTAACTACGGAGAGAGACTCGATATTCAGTGAAACATTGGGGAAGGGGAAGAAGAAAAGGGTGGGCAGTCAAGTTGTGGCGCCCTTACTTCCTCCGAAGAGGTTTTCTCAAAGATCAACAAATGAGGAGGGGGTAAAGATTGATACACAATTGTCGTATCTGATGGGCGACCTCCAGTAGCTTCGACGAGCACACTCCCGAAGAAGAAATATGTCGAGAAATCTGAGACTGAGGTCCAGAAGACCATGGATGCATATGTGTCTGGGACAAATGTGCTGGAGGCGGAAGTGGACGATTGTTTGGTTGGGGTGGAGAGCTTGATGACTTTTCTTAGCGAGGGCCACTGAAACATGTCAAAGGAGATAAATTTTTCTGCTTTGATTCATTTAAGGAATCTAGTACCTCACATATATACTCATATTATGAATATAATGCAGATTAAGAAGTTGTTGACTGAGGCCAAATGTCGTATTTTTGGTGGTGGCACTTTGACAAATTAGTTGGTGGCGTATAAGATCATCAAGAAAGATTTGACGAAGGAGAAAGAAGCTTTGATCGAGGAGAAAAAGGAGCTGAATGCCATGCTGAATACGTACAAGCTGGAAGCTCAGAAGGCGAAGGAAGTTTCCCATCGAGATACGTAGAAAGTGTGGGAGAAAAAGATCAAGGAGATAAGGGCTGAGTTGGCGAGGGAAAAAGAGGAGTCGTTGGCATTGTTAAGAACAACTTTGAGAAGGATGTGCGGGAGCAAGTTGCTGATGCGCGAAAGGCGACGGAGCAGGATCACGGGAAGATCTTGGACGAGGTAAGGGCTGAATTGATTCGGGAGAATTTAGAAGCTTGTAAGAAGGCCAGGGCCAATTATGAAGGTCAATATGAGGAGATGGAGCAAAGGAAAGATCATTATAAAAGGTTGGTCATAGCTGGGAGTCTGGTTTTTAACAATTCAGACGAAGAAGATGAGGTTCCGGAAATTCCTGAAGTTCCCTGTAGGAAGTTGTCAATGATTTTGTGATGATGAATTCTGATGGGTTACGTCCCGAAGAAATTTTAGTGTGCTTGTTCCTGAGCGGTTACCGAAGGTTGATGATGTGGTGTTTCTTCCTGCAGCGTAAATAGATTTCTGTAAACATTAATTTGTTTGATGAGAAATATAAAAGTGGTCGATGAGACCGAAACAATTTTAACCGTGTTTTTTGAATGCTCATGCTTTGTTTTAGAAGATGTTGTTTAAAAATAGTTGATGCAAATTTAAATTTATGCTAAGTCCTGGTATTCGATAAGATTTATATAGTGAAATGTGAATGTAGAGTGTTACTTGAAACAATTATTCGTGTATATATAAAGATGGCCATGTAATGGCAAGTAGTTGGAATGATTACCAGATGTTAATCCTTAATAAGATATCTGGATTGGATGGAAAAGAACAAAAACATGACATGTTTTGTTCAATAAGTAATGAATGTAAACAATGTTATCCTAAAATAGGATATTATTGTCGAAGGATTGACTGTTAGTTTTCCCCATACTTATCAAGTATGAATCTAGACTAACTAAAGATAGTAAAGATGATGGTAGTGCGGATGCATACTTATCAAGTATGGATCTAGATTAAGTAAAGATAGTAAAAATGGCCATGTAATGGTAAGTAGTTGGAATGATTGACAGATGTTAATCCTCAATGGGATATCTGGATTGGATGGAAAATAACAAAAACTTGACATGTTTTGTTCAATAAGTAATGAATGTAAACAATGTTATCCTAAAATAGGATATTGTTATCGAAGGATTGACTGTTAGTTTTCCCCATACTTATCAAGTATGGATCTAGACTAAGTAAAGATAGTAAAGATGACGGTAGTACGGATGCATACTTGTCAAGTATGGATCGAGACCAAGGATAGTAAAGATGCATACTTATCAAGTATGGATCGAGACCAAGTAAGGATAGTAAAGATGGTAGTGCCATTTTTTTTGTCGAGGCGCTTGCGGAGTCCTAATTTGATGCTCTTGTTGATGACTTCAGCTTGTCCATTGCCTTGAGGGTAGTATAGTGTGGAAGATAAGAGTTGAATCTTGTACTTGTGGAGAAAAGTGAGGACTTTATTGCTGATGAATTATTTGCTTTGTCAGAGCGTATCATTTGTGGGCAGCCAAATTTGGTAATAATGTACTCCCAAAGGAACTTGATGACTTCATTTTCATCAGTGTGACATAGAGGAACTGCTTCGATCCATTTTGTGAAGTAATTAGTGGCCACAAGAAAAAAATTGCAATTTCCCGATGCCGGGTGGAAGGGCCTAATGATATCGATCCCCCATCTTTTGAATGGCCAAAGGATATTGCCAATGTGCAAGTCGAGTACTGGGTTTTTGATGTCTTGAGTATGGATTTAGAATTTGTAGCATCTTCAAACAATGTCTTCATAGTCTAATCGTATTCTTGGCCAGTATAAACCTTGAGTGTTGCCCTTTGGGCTAATGATCATCTTGAAACATGAGCTGCGCATATTCCTTAGTGAAGTTCTGTGATTTTTATTTGGGCTTGTTTATGAGAGATGCATTCGATAAGAGGTCCTCCTCCTGTAATGTGATAGAGGATTTTATCTTGGATTGTAAATTGCAGACATTTGGCTAGGAGCGTTCGGTCCTCTTCTTTGTTATTCGGGAGGATGTTAAAATTGAGGTATGTATAAAAAGGTCTTCTCCAATCGTCTTTATCTTTGTCTTCAACAGCACTGATGTGCATCATAGAGATCATATCGAGGCTGGAATGTTCGATAACCTCGATCTCCAAAGTTCTCTTTTCACTTTCTTCGAGCATTGCAATAATGTATGCTAATGCGTCAGCGTAGAAATTTTTGGCTCGAGGTAAGAGATTGTTGTGGACTTGAATTTGCTCATTTTTTCTTCGACCAAGGCTGTATAGTTAACCATCTTTCCAAATTTTTTGAATGTTTTATTGTAATGGTTGACGATGAGCAAGGAGTTGACATAGAAAGTTATTTCTTCTCCTCCGAGTGTTATAGTAAGATCTAGTCCATGAAGGATAGCTTCATATTTTGTTTCATTGTTGGTAGCACAAAATTTGAGTTTAATAGCTTTCTCGATGCGATGATTGGATGGTGTAATGAGAACGATACCGATTTCTGATCCTCGCAGTCCTGCAAATCCATCAGTAAAGAGTCTCCACCCTGTGTTTTGTGACCAGACATCTAGCTCTGTAATTGAGT
Source organism: Kingdonia uniflora (assembly GCA_014058105.1). Taxonomy (NCBI): domain Eukaryota; kingdom Viridiplantae; phylum Streptophyta; class Magnoliopsida; order Ranunculales; family Circaeasteraceae; genus Kingdonia; species Kingdonia uniflora. Next base: position 1,272,591 of record JACGCM010001471.1, read on the forward strand.
CGTCGACCAATACTTCTTTGAGTTCTTCCCAATCTGGGCCTTTGGCAAGAAAATATGCCAAGAAATCAGCTACTGCCTATCCTTTGATTGATATCTGAGGTTTGAAAGAGATGTCATATTCTCTAAGGAATACAGACCATTATTAAGCTCTTTGAGATTTTTCCTTTTTAAAGAGTACAAGTCTGAGAGGATATTTAGTAATGATCTTGATAGGATGTGCTTAGAAATAAGGTTGAAGGTTTTCGAGAGCTGTAGACCAAGGCAAGTAGTTGTTTCTCAGTTGTTGTATATCTTTTCTTGGTAGGCATGAAAGTCTTGCTGATGAAGTAGATTGGCTTTTCTACACCGTCGTCTTCTCGAATAAGGACTGAGCTAATGAAATCATCAGTTGTAGACAAGTACATTGTTAGTGTTTCACCATCAACTGGAGTGCTCATGATAGGAGGACGCCCTAAGTATCGTTTAAGATCTTGGAAAGCTAATTCACAATCGGGAGTCCAAACGATTTCTTGGTCTGTTTTTGGACAGTAGAACTGGATATCTGCGAAGAAAGAGGTAAAGAAGTTTGCATCGGTCAAATGACTTTGATATGAACCTGTGAAGAGCGACAATTTTGCTAGAGAATTATTACACATCTTTTTTTGTTTGAGAAGATGGCATTTCCATGAGTGCTTTGATTTATGTCGGATCAATTTTGGTTCCCCTTTTACTAACAAGATGCCCGAGAAATTTACCGGACGCAACACCGATTTGGCATTTTTTAGGGTTGAGTCTCATCTGGTAGGTACGAAGGATATCGAATATGGTTTGGAGGTTATTGCAGTGATCTCCACGCTTCATGCTTTTACAGATCATATCATCGATGTATACCTCCATGATTTTGCCTAAATGATCCCAGAACATTTTGGTGATGAGTCTTTGGTAAGTGGCTCCTACCTTCTTTAACTCAAAGGCCATTATCGTGTAATAGTAAAGACCTCTTTTTATGATAAAATAGCTTTTTCTTGATGTCTTATGGCGAGAGAAACCTGATTGTAACCAGAAGCTACATCCATCATTGAAAGAAGTTCGTGTTCTACGACAGAGTCGAGGAGTTGCAGGATAAGTGGGAGAGGAAAGTTATCTTTTAGGGTAAACTTGTTGGGTTCTGTAAAGTCAATACATACTCTGATTTTTCCATTCTTCTTTGGGACTGCCACTATGTTAGAAATCCATTGTGGATATTTGGCTTCCCTGATAAATCCTACACGAAGGAATTTATCAATTTCTTCAATTAACGGCTTCGTAAAGGCAGGTAGCTCGATTTTGACGTTTCTGCACAACTGCTTTACTGTCTGGTAGGAGGTTGAGCTTGTGGCAAGCGATTGAAGGATTAATGCCAGGCATCTCTTGGAAAGACCATGCAAAAATATCGATATTTTTCTTAAGGAGCAGGGATCATTATTTCTTTCTCATCGGATGACATTGGACGATAGAGGAGCTCTTTATCTTATTCTTCTTTGATCATTCTAACTCGATGTAGTTGTTAACAACATCGATTATCTCTATCACTGTTTTTGGATTGTGCAAGGTAAGCTCTTTTCGAACCTTGGAGTCGATATACAGAGCTAAAGTAAATGTTGGAACGACGATTTTAGGATTTGAGTTCCCAATTTTTCGTGCTTCCTATAAGAAATGCTTGTAAAAGCTCACTAAGGTCTCTTTTATGCCTTGCTCGAAGAAAAACAAGGAGTCTACAGTTATCTCTTGCTCCTTAGCGTGAGCATAATTTGACTCGAAGAGACGCTGCAACTGGCTGAATGTAGTGATGGAGCTTTCGGGGATAGTACGAAACCATCTGAGTGGTTCCTCCTTCAGGCTCATGTTAAATAATCTGCATAGTATATGGTCGAGTTTAGAGTATAATCCAGCTGCGGCTTTAATGAGTACATAATTATAACATTTTTAATATACCCGAACATGTATTTTAGTCGTCCATTATATTTAATTTTAGGTACTTATGCGCATTTGTTTGATTGAAGCTATTGGAGATGGATATTTGAAATCTAGTTCTTAAAGTCAAGTAAAAGTGTCTCCAGCAGTTCATAACACAAAAAGTCAAAGACACAATATATTTAGTCTTAAGATTGAAGAAATATATACACAAATATTCTTGGAGAATAAGATCAAAGAATATATTACATCCAAGATCCTTGAAGATATTTTATATTGAAGATATATGCAAGAGTTTCCATGAAGAATGATCTTTACATCACTTAAAGTAATTATATGCAAGAATCTTAGGTGATTGGTTGCAATATTAAAAGATATTATTGTAAAAATATTCTTTATAATTTAAAATATAGTTTCTAAATTTAGGTTCATTTTTCTATAAAAGAAACCCTCCCCCCATTACAATTAGGCATCTCATATTGGAGCAAGTTTAGAAGAAATAAAGTCTTAGTTTTATTTAATTGTCTTCACTCTCTTTTATTTTCTTTTGTAATAGTTAGTTAGTTCATGCAATGATCTTGGGAATGAAAGAAGGCTAATCTCTTCTAGCTATGACTAGACTAGAAGGAATCCCTTACCCGAGTAGCAATAGTTATGTTGCAGTTCTAAGATTAGTTCTCTTTTACAATATCCTAAAATAGTTATAATCTACTTTTAGGCTTATCCATAGCTAGTAAGTGAATTTAGACTATTTAGCCAAAATCCGGTGTTATAACCATTAAACCAGATTTTAGGGAAAACACGAAGAGAACTCGTAGGAGAAATTCTACCAGGCTTAACCATAGTTGGAAGAATTCCTCATACACATCGGATTAAGTAAAACCTAATTTGACCAAACCTTAGATGCCTAACCATGGATCTAGGATTGGCATTTACATCGAAAATGCCTACCCGAGATGTTTGACATGAATAGTCCGCCTAGTAAAACTACATAATTATTATTATTTCTTTGGTTGGACCAAATTCTAGCCGTAGCTATTCTCTTATTAATTGTTCTTATTATTATTTATTATTTTCAATCGATCTCTTATAAAACTGTAATTCGGTTTAGAAAGTATTTTTTTCCCAAACCTCCGTGTAGATTCGATCCCACTTATCCGTACTACAATTCGACAACCGTACTTTAAACGATTATTTTGCTAGAGGACCCCTAAAAACCTCTTATCAGGCTTTAAAGTGTCAGAAGTGGGTGAGTGGGTCAGTGAGGCCTGCATACTGAATAAATTTTAGTATATGGAAATTATCTGGATTGGGCATAACTTTGAGATGAGAAGAAATGGGGTTTGTCTCGATTCTTTCGAGGGAAGATCTTCAGCCTGGAATATCAGAGTTTATGGCCTAGATCTTTTTGTTTAGGTTATCCATGATGATGAACTGTGGCAGAGAAATTGGTATGGCGGCAAATTCCAGGTCAAAGTCTCCCTGCCCTTCGAGTCCCAATCGGTCCCTGATTGCTCTCCTTTCTGGCGATGGGGAAGTTTGATGACATGTGCGTCGACTACCATGAGTTGTCGATGCTGAAGATGTAAATCCGAAGTGTTAAGAAGCCCTATTTGGATTTTTGGATATGGATTGAGAAGTTCGTTCATATTTTTTTCTTGGTTGATTTTCTCTCTGGGTTACCCTGTATCGATGATCACTTTGAGCATGTAGAAGTGACGTTTGATAGCTAATGAGTCGATCTTGAGTTTTCCATAAATTTTCCATCTCTTTCTGATGAGTCCGACTTTGCAGGTCCAAAGCTTTTTTCCTTTCGCCTCTTTCTAGTTGAAGAGCCTGAGCATGGAGGCACTGATCTTCCAACCTTCCAACTTTGCTGGTCCAAAGCTTTTCTCCTTTCGTCTCTTTCTACTTGAAGAGCTTGAGCGTGAAGGCACTGATCTTCCAGCCTTTGGGATTTTTCTGACTTTATTTGTTTATGAAGTTCAATCACTACACTGTGCAGGTCGACTATTTCTGGTATCGGATTGATCTCGTGATCTCTTACCGTACTTGAATGGCTTTGGAGATTCATATTTGTCATCGGATTATTTTTAGATTAGAGGCGGTAAAGAAAAGTATGGTTTTCCCTTAGACGACACCAATTAATGACGTGTTTTTCGCAATGATAATCTTTGCCAATACTTTTTGTAAGGATGGTGCAATAATAAGCTAAAATGAATAAGATTTTACGTAGAAACTCAGTAAAAGTTGAAAAAACCACGACTTCGAGGAGGATTTTAATGTAAAATCCAATAAGTTGCTAGTTATTACAAGTTATGGAGTGATATTAAAGTAAGGAAAAGTGAATAGTAAAGTTGTAGATCTGAATATTATATTCTCTGCCTATATTTATAGCAGATACATGCAGTTTACAAAAGATGAAACAGTTTGCTATTTCGGGGGTAATGGGTAAACTTTGCGGATCTCTAACGGCTTTTTCTTGACCTGGTACAATGGCTACTTTTAGTAGATCGAGGATTTGCGGTAACTTCTTGAATGCTGTCTGTCTTTGACTATTCAATGCTGACTGTCTTCAACTATGATATGCTGGCTTACACTTGTCGAATCTGGGGAATATGCTATTATAAGGCCTTCATGGGGGATGGTTGCATGGTCATTATCATTTTTATGTCTTGGAATTTAATTAAATGTTTTATGCATACTTATAGAAAAAGTTTAATTGTAAGACATGAAAACCCCGTAGGATTTTCTACATTGATATATTTAATGATGAGAGGATTTTCGTATCCTCTTACAAAATACACGTTCAAAGTACGGTTGTCGAATTGTAGCAAAGATGAGTGAGATCGAATCTAAAGGGAGGTTTGGGAAAACAAATACTTTCTAGGCCGAATTACGGTTTTATAAGAGATAAATCTAAAAGAAAGAAATAACAAAAACAATTAACAAACGAATAGCTAGGACTAGAATTTGGCTTGACCAAAGCAATAATACTAATTATGTAGCTTTACTAGGTGGATTATTTATGTCAAAAATCCCGGGTAGGGCATTTTTGATATAAATATCAATCCTAGATCCATGGTTAGGCATCTAAGGTTTGATCATATTAGGTTTTACTTAATCCGATGTATAGGAGAAATTCTTCCAACTATGGCTAAGTTTGGTCGAATTTCTCTTACGAGTTATCTTCGTGTTTGCCACAAGATCCGGTTTAATGGTTATAACACCGGATTTTGGCTAAATAGCCTAAATTTACTTACTAGCTATGGTTAAGCTTATAATTAAATTATAGATATTTTAGAAGATTGTAAAAGAGAACTAATCCCAGAACTACAACATAACAATTGCTACTCTGGTAAAGGCCTCCTTCTAGTCATAGTTAGAAGGGATTATTATCCTTCTATCATTTCGGAAATTATAAGAATTAATACTACTTTATGCCAACTTTACAAAATCTATACTGGTATGCCTTTTCTAAAATCGATACTAAAATTAACAAATCGATACTGGTCCTACCTACTACCCCCTAGCTGTCACCCATATTCTCTAACATTAAATATTGATGAGTAGTCTAATCTGCTATAGTAATAAAACTACCAACTCACAAAGATTACTGAACACATGACAAAGCTATAACAAAAAAATTGCAAAAATTTCCAAACGAACGACAAAGTTCTCGCAAAACAAATAAGAAACTATCCCTACTGAAGTTGTTGAGTAGTTTAATTTGCTACAGTAATAAGAATAGTAATAAGAGGGAAGATTCCCCCCCAAAATAAACTTCCAACCTAAAAAAAAATCAAAGCTTCTTCTTCTTCTTTTTCTTCAACAGCAAAGCTTCTACAAAAAGTGAGGTCATTAGGGAGAAAAAGATCGCTGCTTTCCTAGGTTATTCTTATTGCTAAAGATTGTTGTTATCATTCTCTCCAACCGTTGCGGTAAATATCATATGTAACTCTGTATCCATCATTTCTAACTTTGTATCCGCATCTTGATTTAACGGTTTTTTTCTTAAGAAAAATGCTATGCAAGACGATACACTTTGTACATAATCATTTTTCTTTTCCTACTTTATTATTTGTCTTCTACTACTTTATCATTTTCTATTTTTCTTGCATCATTTTTAGTATTTATTATTTGCTACTATATCACTAGAATTGTTCATTGATATCATTTATTTTATGATTCCTATTATTTGTTTGAGGGATTTATGGAGCTGAGTTTTATATCATTTGTCTTCGGCTTCGTTATCATTTTTATTGTCATTTTATCATTTTTTGTGTATGTTACTTTATCACCGGAATTGCTTATTTATATCAGTTATTTTATGGATGGATAGAGTTCAGCTTTATACCATTGTTCATTTTATTTTTTGGGATATCGTACGTCCAAAGATTGGATCAATCGTTAGTTATGTTGGAGGAAGTGTAAAACTTACCTCACTAAGAGCGCACTCATCATATAAAGATTTCGTTACACTCCTCGAAGAAACAAACGAAATCCATCGTGAGAACTATAAGTTGTACAACTTCGTCCATGGTTGTGCATACAAAATTTCATCACTACAGGACTTTACCGTAATGATCAATATGCATAAAAGCAATCCCGACACACTCTTTCGCATATGGATTGTTAATGAGCTTAGGGTACCTTCCCAGAACTCCCAGAACTTGATTTCTGATTTTTGTTCTTCAGGTGAAGGTTTGTCCACCACCAAAGATACTGGTTCAGGTAAAGGGTTGTCCACCACCAAAGGAGGGGGACCTTTGTACCATAACTCATTTCCTGATCCTAAACCTGAATACAGGGGTTACCCTAAAACAAATGACAGAGGGCATGGTCCATGTAGGTTTGGATATTTAGTGAACGATGATGATGTTCCTCAATCAAATAAATCTTTTGAAACTCTTCGTACTGATGTTCCTCCCTCAAATAAACCTAGTATTCCTCAATTAAATGTTCATCTCTCAAATGAACCTATGTTAACTAATGTTCATCAATCAAATGAACCTTTTCTAACTATTCCTACTGATGTTCCTCTCTCAAATGAACCTTGTATTCCTTAATCAAATAATCATCTCTCAAATGAACCTATGTTTACTAATGTTCCTCTTTCAATTGAACTCGAATCTATCATTGGACAAACTGAACCTTCAGGTAAGCTTGCAGAATTTGTCATTTGTGAGGTGCATTTTAACATTTCTTATCAAATTAGTATCATGCTAAGAAGCATATTTTTCATTTGTTCAACTGAATTTTGGTTTGGGCCATAACCTGAACAGGTGAAAGATCTCGTAGATTTTTAGTTCAAATCTGCTGCGTACACGAAGGATCTTGTGGCTTCAGTAATGATTTTAACATTGGGGATCTATATCGAGATAGGATTGTACTTAAGAATCACATAAGAGCATATGCAGTTGTAAACAAGTTCAATCTCGTACATATTCTGAGCAACGAATATAAAATCGTGGTACATTGCAAATATTATAATTGTTCTTGGCAGATTTACGCAACAAGGTTGCTCGGTTCTGCCTTATTTAGTGTAAGTACTTATTGCTCCGTGTATACATGCATCAGAGTAGAGACTGATGGTGGGAACGCATATAAGGCAGCATCTTGTAGATGGGTTACTTCTATATTCAAGCAAAATCTGCAAAAAGACTGAAACTACAAACCTTCCAGAATTATTTATGATATACAAATTAATCACAATATTGATGTAACATACAATCTTGCCTGGCATGCGAAAGAAAGAGCCCACGCTGAGGTATCATCATCTTATATGTCATTTGTTCCCCCATCACCTGTCATTCGTACAACAATGTTTATCATTTTATTGCATGTCATTTGGTTGACTCACTGTGTCATTTGTACTTTGATGTTTCTCATTTGTACTTGGATGTTTATCATTTGATCTACATAATTATTTTAGATGTGAGGCATCTTTGAGTACGCATGCCAACTACTTACAAGATACTTTGTGAAAGTGAGGTTGGTTGACCCAAATTTGGTGTTTACATACAAATTGCGAGTTGTAAGGATAAGAGATTCATAAGGTGCTTTTGGTGTTTTAGTCCTCCCAATTTTTTTTTAAACTATTGAGAACCGTTGTTGTGATTGACGGAACTTTTTTGAAAGGGAGATATTATGGGACTCTAGTAACAACCATCGCCATTGACCCAAACAATCATATATTTCTACTTGTATTTTCAGTAACAAACTCGGAGACTATCGAAAGTTGAACATACTTCCTGGAGATGTTTGGGTCTAATTTCTTCGGTTATGACACTCGATTCATCATCATCTCTGGCAAGAGCGCCGAAATTATTAATGTTGTACCCAAGGTGTTTCCATTTGTGATCTATACATTTTGTGCCTTCCACATATTAGACAACATTAAAACTACCCTAAAAATCACGAGGATCACATTTAGGATGGTAGCAGAGGCCTTAACCAACATTGATTTCGATAAACACATGAATTTTTCCTAAAATACAGATCTAGTGGGTCTTCAATACATACTAGGTATTCCCAAGGAAACATGGTCTAATCTATACATTCTAATGAGTAGGTACGTTGTCATTCTCTATTGATCAACTTGTCATTTGTTATTTTACGAATAGTCATCATTAGTCCATTTGTTTACTTATTTGTCATTTTTTTGCCATTATTTATCTTCAATTCATTATTATTCCTTTTGCAGTTGTTATGATTCCACTTGTCATCAGGTTGTACTCATTTGGCATTTGATTTCAATTGTTTGTCATTTTTTCAGATACGGAATGGCTTACACTAATCATGTCGAGAGTTAGAATAACGTTATTTTGATGTGAGAGATCTCCCTATCCATGTGTTTATTGAGGAATTAAGTAGAATCTGTTTGGAAATGTCCTACATGTGTATGGAGGAAGCTGAGTATAGTAGCATATTTCCCAGAATTGACAAGGAGAAGCCAATAGAACTTAGTCAAAAATATTCTGTCATTTGAGAAGATGTCACATCTGTTACTATAGCGCTCGACCCACTAAAAGTAGCCATTACACTTGGTCAAATAGAGCCGTTGCAGGGAGATCCGCGAAGTTCGCCCACTGTCCGCCAAAATAGGAAACTGTTTATTTTTTTAACTACCTGTATCTACTATAAATACAGGCAGAGCATGTGATATTCCAATCTGCAACTTTATCTTTCTTACACATTTTCATATCCTTACTATTCAGCAATTGTAATAATTAACAACTAGTGGATTTTATTCCTAAATCCACCTCGAGGTCGTCGTTTTTCTTTGACTTTATTAAGTTTTCACGTAAAATCTTGTGTGTCGAAGTTTACAGTTACAATTTCCTCACTGAAGTATTGGCGAAGTTTCCCTTTCAGAAAACACGTCATTACGATTGGTGTCGTTTGTGGGAAAACCACACATTTTCTTTACCAACTTTGATTCTAGACAGTCTGATGACAAATATGAACCTCAGAAGTGCCTTCAGTACTCAAAGGAACCACGAGATCAGTCCCTTGCCTATCTTTCCATAAGCCATCGATCTGCACAATGTCGTGGTCAAACTTTAAGAGTAGATGGAATCTGACAGGGTCCAGCAGCTTGGAGATCAGTGAATCCACGCCCAAGCTATTTAAGTCAAAAGAGATGAAAGGAGGAAAGCCCTAGAACAGCAGAGCCAAACCCATCAAAATGAGATGGAAAATTTGTGAAAATATTAAGGCCGATTCACTGCCCGTCTGACGTCACCTCCCCAAGACCGAAGTGATCATCGCTCTTGAGCTACCCAAAGAGAAAACTTATCAAGAGAAGAATAAATTCAAACTTCTTGGTCTCGATCAAGGAACCCAGATAAAGCTTCCTAACACTTAGATCTTACTTCATCAGCCTCGACCATCCAAGGTAGTCGACGCACACGTCATCAGACTCCACCACTTCATGTGGGACAACCAGTGAGAGATAGGTTGGGACCTGATTGACAAGGCAACTTTAATCCTCAAGTTGCAGCTACAACAAATACTCTTTAACAATTTATCACCTTGGATGATCTGAACAATATGATTCAAGCTATATATTATGACAATCACAGCTAAAGATTTTCCCTCGGTAGGATTGAAACAAACCCTATTTCCCCTCATCTCAAAGTTATGCCTATTCCAGATAATTTCCACATGTCAAAGTTTAATCAATATGCAGGACTCACTGATCCTCTCACTCACGTCCATCACTTTAAGGCAACAGTTGGATTATACTCCAAACTCGATCACATGTTATGTTGGTTGCTTAACATGAGCCTTAAGGAAGGACCTCTCAGGTGGTTTCATACTATTCCCGAAGGTTCCATCACCAGTTTTAACCAGTTACAACTACTGTTCGAGTCAAATTATGTGCATGCGAAGGAGCGAGAAATAACAATCGATTCGTTGTTCTTTTTCAAGCAAGGTGTAAAAGAAATCTTATCTAGCTTTTACAAACGTTTCCTGCAGGAAACAAGAAAAATTGGGAATTGAAATCCCTAAATTATCGTTCCAGCATTTACCACCATACTCCACATCGATTCTAAAGTTTGAGAAGAACTTACCTTATACAAACCGAAGACAGTGATGGAAATGATCGATGTTGTTAATAACTACATCGAACTTGAGGGATCCAAGAAAGATAAGATGAAGAACTCCTCAGTCATTCATGCCAAAGATGCATTTTCATCGCCACCTCTAAGATCAGCAAGTAATGTGACTCATGAACAGCGTGGAAGAACTACCGACAATGTCCAGAAGAGAGACAGAAAAATAGATTAGTCTATCTCAGTCCTGCCTCCTATGACAACCACACTCTCTGCCATTCTACCAACAATAAAGGGTAATGACTTATTTTGAGAAGCATAGGCGATACCTGATGTACCAGCAAACCCTTGTGTAAGTATCACAATGTGTATAGCCATGAGACTGACAACTATTATTCTTTGATACAGATCTTTCACAGCATTTACTCGCAGGAAGACTTCATGAGTATGTAGTCGATATCCAGAAGTTCCTCGAAGAAGAGATGAAAAGAAAAGAGGTCAAACAAGAACAAGGACAATGCCGAGCTCACCATCTTTATATGATTGAAATTGAGAAGGGCAGAAAGGGAAAGAATGATTTTTGAATTGCATCATGCTGCAAGATGACATCATCAGAAAATCTATACAACTTTTACCTAGCTTCAGCAAAGCCAAACGTCCATATCACATTTCCTTTGAAGAATGCAACACCAGCCATGTCAAGTACCCTCATGACGACCTACTGGTCATAATGCTCAAAGTAGGACAGGATTACTTATTCACACTTCTTGTCGATACGGAAAGCACAACAAACGTTTTATTCAAGATAGCCATTGATGTTCTCTGCCTCAAAGATTTGGTCAAAGCATCGACAACAACTATCACAGGGTTTAATGGTTCCAAAGAATCTGCCTTGGGGGAAATCATACTACCTGTTCAAGCGGGGCAAGAAACTACCTTTGTGAAATTCATTGTCATTGATGCTGAGTCAAAATATTTAGGGATCTTAGGAAGAAGTTGGGTCCATTCTATTAAGGTAGTACCATCAACATATCATCTGGCCTTATGATTTCTAACAGATCACAGAGTATATAAAATCAAAGGGAGTCAAGCTATGGTACGAATGTGCAAAAATTCCACTACAAACTTTTACACAACAAAACTCTTGCAGGCATAGCGATTACAATAGGAGTCACCTCTAACATTCGAACAACATTACACTGAGGCGGTTGAATCCACAAAACTCGATGGGTCAGGATGAAATACTTTTATTGGCTCAAAGCTGTCATCCGATAAAAGAGAAACCCTGGAGCAAATCAAAGCACTCATGGCAATGCCATCTTCATGAACCAAAAAAGATGTACTAAAGCTTGTTGACAAGATTGCAGCTCTTCACAGGTTCACCTCCAAGTCAGATGATCAATGCAAACTTCTGCACCTTCTTCTCGTGGGAATCCAACTCCAATGTCCAAGAAACAGCCCAAAGAAATTATCTGGACCCCTAACTGTGAATTGGCTTTCCAAGATCTCAAAAATACTTGGGGCGTCCTCCCATAATGAGTACGCCTGTTGATGGCTAAGTACTAACGATGTACTTATTCACTATAGATGACTCTATCAGTTCCGTCTTTATTCAAGATGACAATGGGGTGGAAAAACTAACCTACTTTATCAACAAAACTCTCATGCCTGCTGAAAAGAGATATACAACAACTAAAAAATAGCTACTCACTTTGGTGTACAGTTCTCAAAAACTTTAACCTTATTTCCAAGCCCACCCCATCAAAGTCATCATCAAGTTTCCCCTCAAACTCGTGCTCTCTAAAAATAAATCCTGGAGGGTTCAGCAATGGTCTGTATTCCTAAGAGAATATGATATCTCCTTCGAGCCATAAATATCAGTTAAAGGACAAGCAGTAGTCAATTTTTTGTTAGATTTCCCAGTCGAAGACCCGAATGGGAGGAACTCGAAGAAGTACTGGCTGATGACTCCATCGCAGAACCAGATGCATGGCTACGAAGCATATCATAGAAACTATTTACATACGGATCTGCTGGACCACGAGGGTCAGGGATCGGTATCGTCCTCGTTACATCATCCAATCATCGAATTGAAAAAGCTATCAAACTCAAGTTCTATTCCACCAAAAATGAGATAGAGTATGAAGCTATCCTACATGGACTGGATCTCCCCATATTACTTGGAGTGGAAGAAATAGCTGTTTACGTCGATTCTCTACTTGTAGACAACCATTACAATAAAATATTCAAAACTTTAGGCAAAATGGTTAATTACGCAGCTCTGGTCAAAGAAAAAGTGAAGAAATTCAAAACAATAATAATCTCCTATCAACCTAGAACTGAAAACTGCCACGCCGATGTACTAGCATATATCACTGTAATGCTCGACGATAGTAATTAAAGAACTTTGGACATTGAGGTAATCAAACATTCAAGTCTTAACGTCAGCTACACCATGCAGATCATTGTTATCTAAGAGGAAGATCCTGAAGATTAGAGAAGACCATTTTATGCATACCTCAATTGTAACACCCTCCCGAACAACAAAGAAGAAGCTTGATTACTTTTAGCCAAATGCCCACGATTCAAAGTCCAAGATGGGGTCTTATATTGAATCACTAGGGGAGGACCGCTTATCGAATGCATCTCGCAGAAACAAGCATAAGCCAAAATTAGAGAACTTCACGAAGGAATCTGCGTAACTCACATCTCAGGAAGATTATTGATACCAAAGGCGTTCGCAAAAGGATTATACTGGAAAAAAATACGACAAGAGTGTGAAGAATTTTTCAAAAAATGCTACAAGTGTGAAATCCATGCTCAATACATCAAAAGCCCAGCCCTCGACTTATACGTTAGTAATGTCCTCTGGACATTCAAGAGATGGGCAATTGACATCATTGGTCCCTTCCACCCAACATCGGGTAATCAAAAGTTTTTTCTTGTGGCAATAGACTACTTCATCAAGTGGGTCAAAGCAGTATCACTATGTTACACTAACGAGAATGAAGTCATCAAGTTTTTTTGGGAACACATCATAACCAGATTTGGATGTCCACAAATGATGCGATCTGATAACGATAAACAATTTATCAGCAGTAGGGTCCTAAATTTCCTCCACAAATATAAGATTCAGTTGTCCACTTCGACACCATACTATCCTAATGGAAATGGCCAAGTTGAAGCTATAAATAAGAGCATCAAGTCGAGTTTATGTAAGTACCTTAAAGATAAAAAGGGCCAATGGGTCGATGAACTACTTAGTATATTATGGGCATATAGAACAACTCCTCGAACATCTATTGGCTGCACACCATTCATGATGACCTTTGGTATTGGAGTAGTGATCCCCTCAGACCTCGATCTCCCATGTACCCGAAGAAGAGTCGCGGATGAAGAAAATGAACTTGGACATCTTTGCAGCCTCAATTGGATTAAAGAAACTTGAGACCACGCCATTGCAAACTTGGGGTGACACAATGATACTCTCAAGAAAGCTTATAACAAGAAGGTCAGGAAACGTACATTTGGCATCGGTGACCTTGTCCTTCGACAAATACAAGATAGTACTCTACCTAAAAATTCTGGTAAATTATCTAAAAACTGGGAAGGACCTTAATTACATCATCAGCGATAATAACGACAGTAGAACCTATTGGCTAATGACTGATGACAAAGTTTAACTTAAATATCCATGAAATACGGCCCATCTAAAAATATTCTACAGATAACAGCTGTAATCGCTTTCAATTATTTCAAATAAAAGCATATTTACTGTCATTACATCGTCATATTACACATCTTAGTATCGATAAATACTTGTCAAGTATTTATCATAACGAAGTTCATTTCTTCGATAAACATATCTAATTACAGGATAAATTTCTCTACAATTCATTACTTATTGAACAAAACATGTCATGTTTTGTCCTTTTATCTCAAACACCCAGATATCCCATAGAGGAACAACATCTGGTCATCATCCTTCTGTCAATAAAGCCATCACATGACCCTCTTTACATCAACTCAGATACTTGGCCATGGCAACAATCTGAATATTCAACTACAGTAGTACATAATACTATCAACACGTCGAATCAAACACTTAACATATTTTTCTACAAACAATCTATGCATTACTATCGACTACTTCAAAATTCAAACAATCATTCAATAAACTATTACCATAAAGTAGTTATTTAAAAACAAGAAATTGTTTTGGGCCCCATCGACCACTTGAACAAAAAACCAATTCAAACAAACACAAATTACTTATACATTTTAGTTCTCAGGGGGAGGAGTTATACTGTCCACCTTCATTGATAGGCCAGGAATAAGGTCATCTAACACTTCCTCTGGTAGGTACTTCAGGTAGCACATGCACGGGCACTTTAGGTACCTCATATTCGGGATTTAAATCAGAGAAGATGGCCACAGCAACAACCAATCCCTTGGAAAACATCCTTCCTCTCCTCTATCTCCCAAAATTTCCCTCCAAAGTGGGCATTCATGCACTTGAGATCGAAAAGATTAACTAGCCCAACCTCAGTTCTTTGCTCATCAAGCTCCTTGGTATGCTCCTCCGCCATCGACCTCTGCATAGCCAAAAACTGTTGACAGAGATCGTTCTTGAAGTTTGTCTTTTGACGAGTAAGATGATCCTTCCTCTCCTTCACCAAATCAGTCTTGAGCTGGGCTATCCCTTTCTTATTGTCTTCGAGACACATCTTTTTAGTGCCTGCAATAGCAACCTCCTTCACCTTGGCCGCCCTCCGCTTCATCTTCTCGAGCTTCTCCTCTAGCTCTTCCTTCTCCACTGTGAGCTCCTTCTTGATGTTCTTCGATACTAAGAGCTCATTCGCAAGGCTATGCCCACCAAGCATCTGAGGCCTCGCATCAAGAAACAACTTCTTAATATGCATTAGAACACAACAGTGAGTCCTTGATGAAGGCACCAATGTCATTAAGTGAGCAGAGCATGAAGATTCTCATCTGGTGCATCGTGCGGTGTCCTTCAATGAGGAAGGTCAACAAGCTTTCAGCCCCAACAATATAGTTGGCAAACTCCTCTACCAAAGAGCCCTTCCTAGTAGCAAAGGCCTCAATGGTTTACTGAGTCTCCTCATGAGACCCACCCAACCCCCCACCAACTTTTGCCTTGGTGGACTTCCGAGAAACTTTTTTCACCGCTAAAGCATCCTTTGCCTTGCTTGACTCTTGGGAGTCATTTTTCATAGAGACAGTAGGCTTCGCCTTGGCCGACTTGGGTGGTAAGCCAGCAGCATCAAATTTTTCTCCCTCTTCGACAGAAGATTATCGAGATGCCCTTTTCACCATGGGAGTGAGGATACTAGGGCGGTCAGTAGCTCTCTTTCTCTTGTTCATAGAAAAGGGCCCACTCAGCAGGTCCTTCTTCTCCGCCGCAGTATCGGTGGTGTACCCACTCAATTCTGGGTTCTCGAGGGGTAGACTTGATTCGACAACCCTCTTATTCTTAGCAAACATTTTTCTATCGATGATGGGGATATTAGTTCCTTTGGTTTGAGTTCTTTTTATACTAGCTTCTTGGAACAGACCATCAACATTCTCTTGATCGGCAACCAAAGTATCAATTCGGCCTTAGTAATCGGTCCTGATATTATATAACTTTTTAGATACCGTGGGCTTTCTATCAATCTCCTTCAAGGCTGTACGAAGACAAAACAACAAACAGTTAGATACTAATTTCAACGCAACAAGCAAGTCATAAACTTCGACATACAAATTGCCTAAGCACACACCTAAGTAGAAGCTTTTTCTTTTGAAAGGCTCCCATATATCTTTCTGGTTGAATATGTAATTCCCCGAGACAAGGAGATAATCAGCAAAGTACTGCCCCCATGTCAATACCATTTCATAAAAGAGAGGCCTCCTCAGGAACCTCACTAGAACCTATACCCCAACTTCTATGGATTTTGTTTGAGTGTGTAATACACTCATGTCATCTATAGTGATTAGCTCTTCCCCTCTCTCCTTTAGTCGACCATTTATCACTCCCACCACCTGGAAGAGACCATAAACGTTTGAGTTAAATTGACTAGGGGCAACATCAAAGAAGTTTTGAAACTTCTTCTGGTCAGCTCGAAGAGGCAACTTTATCCCCTTCTTTATTTGCTCTCGATGGACGAGAATATAGTCCAAAAAGACCTCTTGATCCGTTATCTCATAATGGTATACCTCTAACCTAATGTCTTTAGGGATACCATACTTTGCCTTTAAGCTCAATATTTTACTAGTTTCTGGAGCTTTCCCATAACACTCTCTCTCTTCCTCTTCCACTTTTTCCTCATCAACATTTTCTTTCCACCATCACTCTCTTCTCGATCACTTGCCTGAGGTTCGTAATCCACATCTGCTTCAGTCCTCTCCCTATCGGACACGAGAATTACCCTAGCCTCAATTTAAATCGATTAATACTCGTCACATCCGAGCTACTCTACCCAACTCTATACCTACCACCCAACTCTTGAACACAAGCCATTACATTGATTAAAAGTGGTTCTACATCCTCAAGGTTCTCGAAGATCCTTTCCTTATCAACATTTTAGACAGGTTCAACCATTTTATGAACTTAAAAATCAGATTCCCTTTTTTAAGTTAGTATAATATCATATATCATATATGATACATTATATATGTTCATATGTCAGTATCAATACTGCTGTTGAGTTTAATTTCCAACCTATCATTCTTTCTATTACTATCTAGTTCAAAATTATTACATTAGTTATCGATACAAGTTTTATATCAAAATTCACTAAGTCATAACATTGAGAACTATTTTATGTCCCTAACATATTCTACTCGAGAGTATATGAATTACATAACTTCTCGAAGACTCTTCGTCAGCTACACGGTTTCCCACCAAAAAGAGCCGAATCCAAAAAAATTGATTTTGCTCTCTCTGGTGCAAAATTTAGCCTAAATCAACAAGAAATCAGGCACCACAATTGTAAGCTTACTACGAAATTAAATATACGAGAGAGAGCCCCAGAATCCTTCCGTAATACCCACGGTGACCGGACCACACTCTCTCCCCACATCATCAATAATCACCTTATACCCTTCTCTCCTAAATAATCCATTATCATTTACGACACCTTTCCAGAATCACCCACACCTCCATATCACCACATAACAACATAATTTCAAGAAAACCCTAGAACTGTCTTTAATAATTTCTGCCAAAACCCTAACTAAAACTCAAATTCCTTTATACATCACATTCTGCAAGTTCATATCTACAATGGGTTACAGCAGATTGCGATACATACAGATAAACATTAATATCAAAAAAATTCTCAAAATAAATACTAACCTTGAAGTCATGACACTTCTAATTCCCTTTATTTTGCAAGCTTAGATCTCTTGATCAAAATGCCAATTTCTCATTACCAATGGTAGATAGAGACACAAGAGAAGAGTGAAGTGAATTAGATCTTAAACAAAAATTTTTAGAGTTAGTGGTGTGTGAACATTCGCCGACCACTGGAGTATTTATAGGCCCTACGCGACTATTCATCGTACCCCTTCGTGACCGTTCCAGTACTCGCGCGTAATGTCTCACACGTCCCTTCTCAAAGTCTTTAACCCTCCGCTTTCTGAACACCAACAAGCCTATGCATTGCTGCTCCAAATTGCCCATATATCCCTTTAACTCCTCTGTTAAATCCATCTTCACCAAAGCAGCTCTTATGTGAACAAAAAGAGATTGTAGCTCCAATTCCTTATACCTCAGAACATCACCTGCAGGAGAGCACCTAGTCATTGTTCTACATACACCTACACATATATTTCCTTTTTTATTCCCCTCCTATATCCTCGGGACAATTGTAACCTCAATTTAAAATTCAAATAACGTATGGCAATACAACTACCCACACATCGAGTTGCAATCACAATTTACTTATTCAACATAATACTTTTTATCAATCACAATTCCAATCATATTTGAGAAGATAGTTGCAATATACACAACAGTACTTCGAGACCATTTTAGCCTTGTGAAGGTCGATAACACAATCTGACAAATATATAAAGCAATTAATTTCAGTCAACAATAGAGTGCAAGTTTATTCATTTATTACTTGCCAAGACAGCCAACAGATTGCCTTTCAGTCGTCCTGAGTAGCAAGAATGTCTTCCTTCCTCACCATCGCCTTGGCACTGGTCCTTAGACTACCGACACGCTCTGGAGGACTCAGAGATTACAATTAGCATTGATATAAGTAGTCATCTTCAGCCACCTTTGCCTCCACCTCGTTCATCCCCTTATAGTTGGGCTCTACCGGTACCAATTTCCACCCATTTACATAGAGTTTACCAAAATACCGATTCAGCAACTCCCAATACTTGTCATACACATGGTTGTAAAAAGCATCCTCTCCGACCTGAACCCTCATCCTCAGCATCTCAAACAATTGCCAATATGACTTCCTCAAGTGCACAAAGGGTATTTATATGAACAACTCAATGCTTCACAGCTCCCAAGAGTCAAAGACAACAATTACTATCCATTGAAACCCTGACAACCCAGTCAATCAACCACCTAGGGAACCGCTTACGGGCCCTACACAGTTAGCACATACCATTTCGAGATCCTATTCCACTTCGCAATAGTATAGTTCAATTTTTTTCTGAGAGATCTTATTTATTTATTTCATTCGAGAAGACATAAATTTCTAACAATTTATGTCAATACTAATTAGTCGATACAAAATCAGCAGAATGAACAACAATTTATTTTGCAATAATCCCAATACAAATTAAATTTCATTCTCACCACTCAGTACTTCGATAAAAATTACAAATCGGCCTACAAGTTACTTTACATCATGTACACCTCATGTTACTTCACGAAGGAAAAATAGCCACTTCACGATGGAAACACAACCATTCCAAGTAGGAAAAATAACCTCCTCCTCTATAGCCCCTACCACCTCACAAACCGCAAAGATTACACATACGACAACAGCCAGAGAAGCCCTCACAGCTACCCCTACCCGCTACAACGTCTTCATCTTCTATATGCGCATATGCTAATTCACAAAGACTGTCAATGCGCTCTCCGGCCGTCAGCAGTACGTAATGATACTGGCATCGGAAGAAAATATCTGCTTCAGCACACTTTACCTCCGATTCCATCATTCCTTTATATATTGGTTCAACAGGTTTCGGATACAACGACGGCGACAGCCGGCCGAAATATAACTCCTTCAGCTCCCCATACTTGGTGTTCACACTCCCCACGAACTTATTATGCAACGTCTAAAATCGCATTATTACCATTTTCGAATACCTCCACCTTTACTATGATCTGCCGAAGAACACCTTCCCATCTTTCTCCCATACTATTTTTAGTGTCACTCTCAATAGAACATTTACTATAGTCAAACATCCTGCCATTAATGAACATCGGGACCATGAAATGACCAGATTCATTTGACTTTCAACCTTGGAAATGACAAAGCATAGTTTTCATACAAAGTTTAAGAACCCTTTCACATATTGATAGTCTTCTCGAAGCAACAACAAGTAATAGTGTAGAGAATGGGGCGATTGTAGTAGCATATTTCCCATAATCGACAAGGAGAAACCAACAAAATTTAATCAAATATATTTTGCTATTCGAGAAGATGTTACATATGTGACTACAGAGCTAGACCCACTAAAAGTAGCCATTATACTTGGTCAAATAAAAGCATTATAGGGAGATCCGCAAAGTTCGCCCACTGTCCGCCAAAATAGGAAACTGTTTATTTTTGTAACTGCCGGTATCTTCTATAAATACAGGCAGAGCATATGTTAATCCGATTCGTAACTCTATTATTCTTACACATTTTCAGATCCTTGCTATTAAGTAATTATAATAATTAACATCTAGCAGATTTTATACCTAAATCTTCCTCGAGGTCGTGGCTTTCTGAGGTTTTACTGAGTTTCTACATAAAACCTTGTGTGTTTAAGTTTACAGTTGTAATTTCCTTACTGAAGTATTGGCGAAGTTTACCTTCTGGAAAATACTCCATTACACTGAGATGAGTCAAGCTCGCTTAACGCCATGAGGTACGAATCACTGTGATAGTAGAAAGTTTATGGATGATTTACTAACCTGCAGGGTTCATACATCACGTTACCATTTTCAGATGACTAGTTATGATAGAACCGATTCAGTAAATATTGAAGATAGTTCTTATTCTTGTCGTTGGTGGCAAACGATGGGGATACCTTGTGAACACAGAGTATGCGCTCTCGGTCTTGTTAATGTTGATCCAACTACACGTGTTTTTGAGTACTTCACAAATGATACATGCAGGGCTGCTTATAAACTAATATAGATTCCTATCAGAGGTATTGAGCAGTAAAATTTTTTAAAAACTGATCCACGCGTTCGTGCTCCTATGCCAACAGTTCGAGCCGGTCGTCTTCTTACGCAAAGGAAGAGAAGGGAAAAAATACCTGGTGGTGTCAAATAAATATACACAATTGTCATTCTTATAAGCTTCTGCCAATCCCATCTGACGACAATACATGTCAGACAATGGAACTGTCTTTTACGATGAGCACTGAGCCACCTGTCATCCCAGATGAAGATGTTGCAATCAGTTTACGCTGATGATTTTGGGTACTCTATTATCATTTGTTTGTATGATCTTTATCGTTAGTTTTGCTAAAATTATCATTTGTCTAAATATGACTATTATTTGTTTAAACAGAAATTTTTATTTGTTTGTTTCCCATATCATTATTTGCTACTGAACTGTCATTTGTTCACAAAGAATTTCTCATTTATTTGTTTCTATGATATAATTATTTGCTACTGAAATGTCATTTGTTAATAAAGAATTTATCATTTGTTTGTTTCCATTATATCATTATTTGCTAGGGATGACAATTTGACCCGTCCCGCCCCTAACGGGGCGGGTTTGGGATGTATTAAATTTGTATGGGGGTGGGTATAGGAAGTATAATACAAATCCGTGGAGAAGCGGGGTAGATTTGGGAATACCTAAAAAAATTTGTACCCGCCCCATTTAAAATATTTATTACTATTACCCTTAAATATATGAATAAAAATCTATATCAAAAAGTTTTTATTGAAAAAATAGTTGTATTAGTTAAATGGGGGTGGGGTTGGGATTTAGTTTAACAATGTGGGGGCGGGGTTGGGGATCCCCATTTAACTTAAATGGGTTTTGGGGTGGGGATGGGAGGGGGGAACTTAGGCGGAGATGGGGATAGGATCAGCTCCCCTGCCACAGATCTACCCCATTGCCATCCTTTTTGTTTGCTTCTGAGCTATCATTTCTTCACAAAGAATTTCTCATTTGTTTATTTCTATTATATCATTGCTTGCTTCTGAACTATCATTAATGCACAAAGAATTTCTTATTTATTTGTTTCCATTATATCATTGTTTGCTACTGAATTGTCTCATTTATCTTTTGAATTATTATCATCAGTTTTGTGAAGTTCATTATTGAACTTGTCTTCCTTATATAACGGAACTGTTATTGTTTTGTTTGCCTCATATAAGATGGAAACCACTATTTAAAAGCAAAAAGAAAATGAAATAAAACAAAGCAAAACAAAACAAATGTTCATACAAGGGAAACTAGTACCACAAAAAACTAATAAAAGGCTTAAAACAAACTAAAAACCTTAAAAGCTAAAACAAATGTTCACAATTTTTCACTTGAGGATTCCTGATCACGTTATGAGCATTCCAGATCGCGCTCCAAGGATTGGATCTTATGATTGAGATAGCTAATCTTTGAAGCTGAATCCTCCCACAGTTTCTTGTGCTCATCCCAATCCAACTTTATGGCATAAAGCTGATCTTCCAAGAAGTGCATATGGAATGCTGATCTATCTTTGCTATAACTTGATACAGTTCTTCCTGTATTTCATCGAACTCTCCTAATTTTTCCTTAAACTCTTCGTAATAATCTTTCAGCAGTTGCGCCTTCTCACCAAAGACATCCTTCTCCATTAGGCATATTCCATTTAATTTGTAGAGATGTTGGTCACACTGATCTTCCTGCATCCCCACCGACTCAAACCAATTGAATAGAGTATTTGAAGAAACATGGCTAAATGGAGTGGAGTGCGACATTTTTCTTGTGAATTTTTCAAAAACTCTTTTAAGGTTTAAATAGTTAAGAAGTTGAAAAGATTTTAGGGTTGGAATAATTAAAGGGTTAAGAATAGTTGATTTGAGATTAGGGCTTATATAATAGGGAATTGAATGTATTGGGAAGGGGCGCATGTCAGGGATTACGATGGAGATACGGGTTTAGGTTGGAAGGTATTATTTTATTACTTCAGTGCTGTCATTACTTATTGTACACGTAAGTTATAATCAATGAGAATTCAAACTGAGTTGTCTAATCAAGTATCATTACTTGTCACATAGACTTAACATATGTTTAAAATGAATTTCGCATTTGTTTGTATCCTATATATATATATATATATATTTTCTTGAACTGTTATTGTTTTACAAATAATTTATCATTTGTCTGTTGAAATGTATTATCAGTTTTGTTAAGTTCAAGATTTATCTATCATTATTCATGGAGCCTTTATCATTTGTTTGGTTCCCTTATATCATTTTTTTCTATCAGAATTTTTCAGTAGTTTGTTTCCCTCAGGTCAGGCGGAAATCAATATTTGAAAGTGAAAAAGCAAGCAAAACAAAACAAATCAAAACAAATGTTCATACAAAGCAAATAAAAAAAGAAAACTAAAACCTAAAAATAAACTAAAAAGAAAATAATACAAATGCTTACATGTTCACAACTTCTCACTTGAGGAATTCTGATCACATTCTATAGCTTTAATCTTCTGCTCGAGATAACTAATTTTATAGGTCGTGTCCTCACACAGTTTCTTGTGCTTATCCCGGTCCAACTTTAGAGCGCAGAGCTGATTTTTCAGAAGTGGATATGGAACTTGAACTCTTCAGAACGTTCTCTTTTCTTTTTTATAATTTTATCCAGTTTGTCATCTATTTTATCGAGCTCTCTTAATTTTTCTTTGAACTCTTCGTAATACTCTTTCAGCAGTTGCGCCTTCTTACCGGAGATATCCTTATCTATTATTTAAATTCTATTCAACTTGAAGAAACGTTCATCATCTTGTTCTTCCACAATCCGCCTCAAGCCAATCTTGAGGGGTACTAGAAGAGGCACGGTTAAATCGAGTGGAGAGGAAGTACAACATTTTTTGAGAAGTTGAAAATAGTTAAGGGTTTGAATAGTCGGGAAGTTAAAAAACAAATGTTAGGGTTGAGGGTCTGAATAGTTGAGACTTGAGAATATATAACTGAAAATAGTTTAAGGTTTTTTATACTTAGGAGAATTGCATTGGAACTTTGAATCACGCGTGGCAGGGTTTAGGGCTTAGGGTTTAGAGTGGCTGGAACTACGTGGATGTTTTGGATAGATAGCTTGTTCTAAACGTAATTAAAGTTAAATTTAAGCTATGTTGTCTAATCAAGTAATAAAGATTGACTTATCATATCGACTGTATAGGAATGAAGCTATTAGAATTTAAATGGCTTATTTGTCATTTTTTCTTACAAAGAGTGTCATTTTAGTGCAGTTAATTGTCATCTTAAATTTAATGTCATTCTCCCATTAGTATTTGTCATTTCTCTTTAAATACATTGTCATTATACTGGTGTGACTTATCAAGTATTAGATACTTCCCTATAGAGCTGGTAAAGTGACCCACGACCCGCCAACTCGATCCAACCTAGCCCTGTATCTGGCAGCTTTGGCCTTAAGGGGCCGCGGGCCATTTGGCCCAAACCCACCTAACCCATTTAATAAATAGATCGAGTTAAGGTTTAGCCTCAGTAGTTCGGGTCGACCCATGACCTTTTTAAGTAATTTGGTTTAATTATAATTTTCTATATTGAAGCTACCCTTTAAGTCTTTAACTTTTAGGGTAACAAGTAATAACAAGTCTTTCAAGTTTCAAAGTTCAAGGGCCTCCTCACTTCCTCACTTGGTCTCGTCCACAGTCCTCACCTCAGCCTCCACTTCTCCACATCTCCCCTCTTACCACCACGACACCACCCACAATCATCTCTTGCCTAAAATTCAACACTGAGTTCTCAAACTACCTTATGTCACTATCTTGATAAGCCCCTCAATTCCCCTCTCTCTCATCTAACCCCCCAAAGTAGGAAGTTCCATATCCATGAGGTAACTCCTTAAATATCGGCGGCGGAGGATCATGCAAAATATACGACGCGCAATTGGTCACCATAGACAGGATTTCCCCAAAGATATTTAACAAAGTATAGAAATTATTCCCTGGTTTCTTATTCAGATTGGTAAAAGATATTGAGGAATTGAGGAACATCAATGAAACATAATATCTTTTTAGGTGTAATAACTTGAGAAGGTCAGGCATTGGTGTAAGGTATAGATTAAAGAACTGCGGGGTGTGGTGGTGATAATATTGTTGGGGTTGTTGTTGAGAATACATATCTTGTATCTCTTGTACTCAACTACTTTTATGCTCTTGGAATGATTGATTTGTCACATCGATTGTATAGGAAAGAAGCTCTTGGAATTAAAACGAATAATTTGTTATTTGTACTTACAAAGAGTATCATTTTAGTACAGTTATTTATCACCATTAATTCAATGTTATCCTCCCATTAGTATTTGTCATTTCTTTATAAATATATTGCCATTTTACTGTTGTGAATTGTCAAACATTACATGCTTCCCTATAAACGTGAATGTTTTGGATAGATAGCTTGTTTAAAACCAATCAAAGTTGACTTTAAGCAAAATTGTCACAATCATGTAATAAAGATTGACTTGTCATATTGACTGTAAAGGAAATAAGCTATCTGAATTAAAGTGGAGCATTTGGCATTTGTTGTGACCAACGGTATCATCATAATGAAAGTTAATTGTCACCGTAAAGATAATATCTTCCTCATATAAGTTGTTCTCAATTGTTTATAAACAACTTATCATTTTTCTGCTGTGAATTATCATTACCATAGAGTGTTAACTACATAATCTGTACACTTTCTTCCGGTTCTCAAGCATTATATACTTCCTTACTAATGATGCATTCCCTTGTTTGCTAGTACGGCGAAAATTGTGATCTTCAACTCTCACGCACAAGCCTCAACCCTAACCGCTGGTTTTGTTAATGCACTCACAAACTTGGTGGCTATAGTTTTTGGCGTGGGTAGATGTGGTAAAAAAGTGCGATTGTGGTCTTATTTAAAGAGTCTCTAAACTGCCCAGTATGAGATTCTACCATTGCTCACAACACCATTGTCAGTTCAAAACTTGGTTTTGAGAATCCTCTATGCCCGATGACTTTAAAAGGCCATAATCGTCAACGGCAGAAGAAATCACAAATTCTGGTCAAGGAGCAATAAAATCCTGGAAACTATTATAAATAAAACTTACACTCAATTAAGGATCTCTGAGGGCAGAACGGAGATGCTACAAGATTTTTTGTCGAAGTTAAAATCTCTAGATCTTAACAAATAGTCAAATATGTATGAGTGGTATTCCATATCTTTGGTGAAGTTAATTTCTGGCTCTATAATGTTAAACTCATTAGGAGAAAATGTTTAAAGCTAAAATATAAATGATAAACAATGATAATCGAACTACAAATTCCATTGAACAACAACATTACTGAAGATAGGCAAATCTATGGTTCAAGACCGGACAACTTCTCCTCAATTAGATCTAATATCTCCTCTGGCGATTTAAGTATGCCAATAATGCGCTCAAGATTTAAATCTATGGTTATAAAATTAACAACCATCCAATTGCCAATGTCTTCGGCAACTGATTCAAGTTTTGTAAGGAAATCAAAAACCTTCCCTGAGAAGTCATCCTCCATAGTTTGTCATTTCTTCCTTACAGGCTGGTGGCTGTATAGATAACGTGGTCGACCTAGATCTATTATGATTAATTTTGGAGTGGAACATCACATATATGAAGTCCACTTTATATATAAGTAGAAACAAAATAGTGTGACGTGTTAAATAATATTTTTGTCTCAAAAAGAGCAAATTCTTTGAAGAGATAGTTGGAATCAATAATAATGATAAATGTTGAATGAGAAATGATTAAAGATATATAGCAAATGATAGCATTTTCATAAGACCATAACATAAGATGATAAATGACAAAAACGCAAAAACAAATGATAAACTTCTAATGGATGGATTGTATATATTTCATATAATGACAAATACATTCAACTACGCAGACACTACAATAAACAAGTTTGGGCCTTCTTGGTTCTTGGAACATCAGCACCCGGAGATTATTTCCAATGTTCCTTCATGAATATCTATTGTGGTTGTGGGGTTCCCTAGAACCAATGGCTTTGGTCAAGATTGTTGTGCTTAAATTCATTCTGACATTGGGAATTTGAAAGTCAACATTAATGGAGGCATGGTATAGACACTGCAGTGGCAGTTTTTTATTCGTCAAGTACTTTCTTTATTTTATATCTTCTGCAGCTATTCCCTCTGTGACTGTTCTGTGAAGAAGATGGTGGCCACCAGACGCTAAATGTATGAGGCTAGGTTTCTTGCCAAGGTGTAGGAGTTGTGGCTTTAATACTTCGGGACATAGTCCCTTGACTTTCCTACTCCCATTCCAGCATGTCCTACCTTCCATGGCATGACGTATGAAGAGGTAGAGGAGGCCGATGATGATTATTATCAAATGGTCTGCTTTCACTATATGGTGACGTCGGGGCAGGGGCGAAGGGATGGTCTGCATCTTCTGGCAGAGGACACTGTTACAACGGTGGGTGAAGTGGCTGGTGTACATCTGATGAAGTCTTGCAGGTACCCTGAATATAATCATTTTTCTTTATCTGCTACTCGGAGGTGGTGCGGGGTTGTGAAGCGTTTTAGTGTGTAAACTGATGTAAGATAAACTGCAGATCAATCTGAAGGAAAGTTCTGGAACTGTGTTCTGTAAAAATATTCGAGCTAATGAACTTTTTTTTGTGCCCAATGAGTATTACTATTTTGAACTAAAAATATAATCTTAGCATGTTGATGATGATGATGACAAATCATAGATAATAAATCACAAATAATTAATTACAAATGATAAATCATAGATTACAAATGACAAATCATAGATACAAATAAAAAATGACATATTACAAATAAAAAATCATATATAACTAATGACAAATTATCGTTTCACAAGACAAATTAAAAGAGCAAAATATTTGAAAAGATAGTACAAAACGAAAATAATGATAAATTATGAATGCGAAATTATAAATCATATATAACAAATGACAAATCATAAATTACAAATGGCAAATCATAGGTTCTCAAAAAAATATGTGTAAATTGTGCAGGGCTCAGGAACGGTTCCCTAGGAGGTTGGTTGGGAGAGTAATTGATGTCTTTGACTCTTAGGAGTTGTGATTCATTGGATTTTAGCGTATAAATACTTCTTGTATATGTTTAAGGAGGTCCTTGGCCCCCTTTGGTAAGATGGTGCAGACGAGGGCTCACTTTACTCCAAACATTTTGAAAAACAAATGTCAAATAAAAATAAATAAATGATGAGAAGTCATAAATAGATGATACCTCTAGACGATCACCACCATATTCAGACGATATCGCTTCCAAATTTACTTTCTTCTCAACTTTAACTTCATCCTCTACCTTTAATTTTTTTACCACCTCCAATCCCTCTCTAGGAGTAACTTGCTGAATCAAATTTTCTGCAGTTGATTGAATTTCATCAGACTTAAGTTCTTGGAATTCCGCCCGTCTCTTCCTTGGCGCTCTAATAGCCTTTTTAGAGATTTGGGATTTTAAAATGATTAATGGGTCATCATCCAATTGTTCTTCAGTGAGAGCTTTTTTCTTCGTGCCTTCAACTTTTTTCTTTAGGGGAACATTAACTTCTTCTGCTTCTTATTCTTATTATTGGCATTGGTCTTGTGTTTCTTTCCATGTTCTTCTGCCTTCTCCCTTTCTCTCTTACCTTTTTTTTCCTCTTCAATCTTTTGATTTTTTTTGTTGGAGCTCTCTTTGCCAGGTTCTCGGCTCTGCCTTCTTCCTTATCCCATAATCTTTTTTATTACCTTCTTCACGCTTGTATTTTAAAATTTTCTCAGAAGTATAGAACTGATACTGCTCAAGGAGTGGAGTACCATCTCCAAGTGGTAGAGTACTATCTCTAACTGTAGACATCGAAATTCGTTCCAATATTTTACC
The DNA here is from genome assembly GCA_014058105.1 of Kingdonia uniflora. Classification (NCBI taxonomy): domain Eukaryota; kingdom Viridiplantae; phylum Streptophyta; class Magnoliopsida; order Ranunculales; family Circaeasteraceae; genus Kingdonia; species Kingdonia uniflora. The sequence goes on from JACGCM010001471.1 coordinate 1,301,379, forward strand.
ATGGTTCTGCAACATTTTACATGGTCCTTAAATTTGGAGCATACCTTAACCACTACAGCTCCAATCTCAGTAGTGAAAGAACTGCTACCTGCAGTGGCGTATTTTCTAGAAGGAGAATCTTCGCCAATACTATTCGTAAGTAAAATACAATAATAGGTTAAATAAATAAGATTTTTCGTGGAAATCTCAGTAAAAGCTGAGAAAACTATGACCTCTAGGAGGGTTTTGATGTAAAATATAGTATGTTGCTAGTTATTTCAAGTTTTTAGAGTGATAGTAGCGTTAGGAAGTAAGGATAGCAAAGTTACAGATTGCGGGGTTGTGAATAATATATTATTTGCCTGCATTTTTAGTAGATACAATCAGTTTACAAAAAGAAAGAAACAGTTTCTTATTCTGGGGGTAGTGGGCGAACTTTGCGGATCTCTAACAACTCTTTCTTGACTAGGCACAACGGCTATTTTTAGTAGGTCGAAGACTTGTGGGATCTTCTCGAATGCTATCTGTCTTCAATTATGTATGACTGTTCGACTATATTGTGCTGGCTTACTCTTATCAAATTTGGGGAATATGTTACTACACTACCGATTGCAGGTATACCGACTGCAAGTGCACCGACTTTAGGTGGTTTGATCGCAGGTGCAGCGTTGATTGCAGGCACACCGCCAATTACAAATACTTCGATGTGATTTCTCTAAAATATTCAAATAGATGACAAAGAATAATTTAGAAATGACAGAAAAATAATCTAACAATGACAATAGGTATTAAATTGATGACAAAAAGGAACTTAATAATGACAGGAGAAAATGACAGAGAAAGAAATCAAACAAATGACAAGAAGAAGATACCAAATGCCAAACTTAAGAAAATAAAATGATAAACAACATAAATTAAATGATAATAAAGTAATAAAATGAATCATTCATACAAAGAATGGAAGATTACCATGGTCTCTTGCACAAGTTCTTGCTGGATGTCAGTCTTAGACGCTTTCATAACTATTACCACCAATTTGGGGTTAGCAAAAATTTTTTAAACGTCATGATGAGCGCGTAATTATGACATATTTAATATACCCGAGCATGTATTTTAGTCGTCCATTATATTTAATTTTGGGTACTTACGAACGTTTGTTTGATTGTAGCTACTGGAGTTGAATATTTGAAACCAAGCTCTTAAAGTCAAGTAAAAGTGTCTCTAGCAGTTCATAACACAAAAAGTCAAAGACAATATATTTTGTCTCAAGATTGAAGAAATATATACACAAATATTATTGGAGAATAAGATCAAAGAATATATTGCATCCAAGATCCTTGAAGATATTTTATATTGAAGATATATCCAAGAGTTTTCATGAAGAAAGATCTCTACATCACTTAAGCTAATTATGTGCAAGAATATTAGGTGACTGGTTGTAAAATTAGAAGATATTATTGTGAAAATATTATTTACAATTTAATGTATAGTTTCTAAATTTGGGTTCCTTTTCCTATAAAAGGAACCCTCCCCCCATTGTAATTGGGGCTTCTCATATTAGAACAAGTTTAGAAGAAATAAAGTCTTAGTTTTTATTTAATTGTCTTCTTCTTTACATTTAGTTTAATTTTTGTTAATGTCTTCATTAGTTGTTAATGTGATAAAGTCCGAGATGAGCGGCTAATCTCCTAGCTAAGGCTTGGATGAGGCCTCTTCTGAGATTAGCAATAGTTGTTATTAATTAGGTTCTAATTAGTTTTCTCTTAGTATTTCATGATTGATAAGTTAGTGCATCATATCAAAGGCTTGACCATAGCTTTGGTCTGGTATACGATAACTTTGGATACAAACAAGTGCTACTAATCGTAGACTTGATTTGGAGATCTAAACAAGAGGAAATACTAGAGAACTCACTCAAGCCTAACCATGGTTGAGTTGATAATTGCCTAAGACACTCTTCACCATCACTTAAAATTATAACCACTAAATTCTTGACCATAGATTTAGGGGTTTATTTTACAACATCGTATGTGTCTTAACACGAACATATGATGGGTGGAAATATTAGGATCTTGTTGAATATTGATTAGTGCTTTGAAAGGAAGAGGCCAAGTCCGAACCTTAGCTCACTCTCTTATTAAATTTTATAATTATCTTTTATTTATTAATTTTAGATTTACCTCTTATAAAATCGTAATTCACCCTAGAAAGTATTTATTTTCCCAAACCTCCTTTTGGATTTGATCCCACTCATCCATGCTATAATTTGACAACCGTACTTTGAGCAGGCATTTTGCAGAGGCCATAAAAATTCTCTTATCAAATGGTGCCGTTGTCGTGGAGACATCGTTGAAAACTATTCTTTCTAATACTGAATTTTCTTTGTAAATTCTTTCTAATACCATGCCAATGATTTATAAATTCTTTGTTTCTAATATTCGTTGAAAAATAAAATGGGCCGGTAATAACATATAGTATTTCTATTATTATCGTTTCTTATTCAGTTTCTCTAGTTTAAACTTAAAAATAAATAAAAAATAAAAAATAAAGGATTGCTTCAGGCTTTGGCGCTACTGTAGCTTTGTGGTCTAACGTAAGTTTACTTTAGTGCTAGCTTGAGTATTCATTATTGTCGCAACATCGGACATTATTATTGAAAATCATTTGCACGAGGTTTTGTGTTATAACTTCTTCTCTGCATGTATTCCATGACATTTATTTGTGCTTGATTTAAAAGTTGTGATGACTAATTATCACGAGCTCATCTCATTATTTTTTATAACTGCGAAGTCTGTTCCTGAATATTTCATAGTTTTTGGTCATCTATACTTCACATTTGGGAAATACATTTGCTACGAAAGTTTTAGATAATTGAAAACCTTTTCCGAATTGCTATAGATCCTATTTTTCTGTTTAGTCGTTTGTGAGTTATAACCTTTTGAAAAAATAGTAATAAACAGTCTCAGTAAAGGACACCGCTGTTTATTAATCACTTGTTTTGTGCATTAGGGAAGCTGAATTGTTGAAAACTTTCTTCTTAAATGTTTTTACTTTCTGAATTATCTTTCCAAATTGATATTATTTAATGCTCTCTCTCAACCAAGCTGAACGATATGTATATTTGAAAATGAGGACATTATAGACTACAATAAACTTGGAAATTAGATTAATATTACTGTTGCAAGTTCACTAATCATTTTTTTTCTTGTTTTGCAGGATAGTACAAAGTTGGTACTCAGAGATCATGAAGAATTTACAAAGTACATTGACCAACTTTTATCTAATCCTTTTTATGCCCCATAAGTGAAGGGGCGGCCATAGCTTCACCGGGAAACACTTCCCGTAGATTGGTATTTCTCTAAACTTGACATCTAGAAGGGGTTCATATCCGTTCCACCCTGGTACTATGAATATAAAGTCGCATGGACTGTGCAAATACACGCTTCTTTAATAAAAAAAATTGCCGTGGCTGGATTGGCCTATTTAAATTTCTTTTCATTCCAATATTAGTAAAGGTTAAAACTATTAGAGACTTACGGGATTTCATCACCCAGAGAGTTCTCTAACAAGTGGGACCACTCATTAGGGATACGAAGAAATTTGTATCACACGAAAATTGAACGTCCTGGACCTAAAAAATAACTGATATTAAAAAAGAGTAGAAAGATTCCCGTGGGATTTCATCACTCAACGGATAGGTGTACCGGACCGGGGTACAAACACGGGTTCGTAGAATACGACCCAAGCCTAGCGCCACAAAATACTGGTTATAGGTTTGCGGCGTCACCATTCCGAGTGCTGACGTACGGGCGACTCGCTCGGGCGTGAGGACTGAACATTTACTCTAAGCTAGCACTAGCACAGTGACGCAGGGGAGTATAAGAACCAAAACCTTTGACCATCCTACCCTTTTGTGAATATTGAAGAATATAGGGAAGACCTACTTATTACTTCTTAAAAAATGTTGAAGTGTTAGATTATATGTTTGATTAATTGTTTACTGTATCGAGTGCTGAATTTTATCACATATTAGTTTGTGCATGATCAATTGGACACTTGGAGAAAAATGTTTAGGAAGTTTACTAGAACCTTTGCCTATTTATGGCTTACCACCTTAGCCAAAGCGGAGAGGGAAACTACCTCGTCCAATCAACATAATAGAAAACTTAGGACCCCCAATTTTGGAAGAGGGTAATCTATCTAGAGTTGACCCAATTGAGCTTGTTGTTAAGCTAAAAGTCAAAATTCCAATCAATTGGCTGCCGCTAAATCTCTTAATTAGGGACTATTGGACCCCAGTGGTGAGGGATATACCTTCGTGCGTCATGTTACCAGCCGTCACAACAAATCATTATGAAACAAGCCTAGTGTGATCTAAATGTTACCTACATTTCGTGGGCTTGATTCTAAGATCCCTTATAAGCATGTCCACGAATTTAAAAATAATTTTGCACTATCAAAATATCAACATTTTACTGAGGATTTTGTTTGCCCTTCGTTTATTCCCATTCTTACTAAAAGGCAAGGCGAGTCATTGGCTTGATTCATTAGCACCCGTATCTATCAATTCATGGGACCAAATGGAGACTAAATTCAAAACCAAATGGTTTTCAATTGAAAAAACCCTCGCTCTTAGAAATACAATTTTTTAATTTGTTCAAAATAAGAGTAAAACATTTTACGAGTCATGGGAGAGATATAAAGATCTTCTTTCACAATGTCTCCATCATGGTTTTGAAAAGCAACAGTTTGCCCAGATTTTTTATCGTGGAATAACCTCTTAGAATCATTATCGGCTAGAATCCATGCATAAAGGCAAATTTTAGGACCTTGAACCCGATAGAGCTTATGAGGAGTTTGAGACATTGGCTGAGAACTCTCAACAGTAGGATTTTGATCCTCATAGAAATGTTTGTACAACCAAGATAGGTGGCTTATATGAAGTGAGTGAGGGAACGGCCATCAAAGCCCAATTAGATACTCTTACCCAAAAAATCGAGGCTATGGCTATGAATCAATCTAAGGGTAGTGTGACCAAGTTCAGCAACAGGGTTGCACCGTTCGTCATGATGTCACCCATGTGACTCAAATGTGCCCCATGTTTAATAAAATAAATGATAATCAAGAGCAAGTTAATACTTTGAATAATACCTACAATAGGCCTTTTGACCTGTATACGCCAACTTAGTAGAACCACCTAAATTCTTTGTGGAAGAACAACCAACCCAGTTGGGTTTTGGAGAGCCACAAACCTCAGGCCATAATTTGCCTAGGAATCCCCTTTCTCAATCTTATCCTCACTAATCCTTTTAGTCATCCAAACAGTTCCCACCTACTCTACCTAAACCATCTTTGGAAGACACCCTTACTCTTTTCATGCAGCAATCAATAGAAAGTAAAAAATAGGCGTTGCAATTTTTTCAACAAATGATGCAATTCTAGCAACAAACTTTGGTGAATCAATATTCTACATCCCTATTTATCTCTAGTTTAGAGACTCAGATAGGACAATTGGCAAATACATTGCATGAAAGAGTATTAGGTAAGCTACATAGCCAACCTGTATCAAATATGAAAGGACCACCAGGTTTTTATTCTAGCTCAATCCCAAAATAGCTTAATGCCATTACTACTCTTCGAAGTGGTAGACAAATTGATAACCGAATTAAAATACCTAGGGTTGAGCCAACACTAGTTACTATTGAGGATAAGGTAGGTACGTGTGAACCAGCTGCAGTAAGCAACCATGAACCCTCTAAGAAATCTAAGGAGTTGCCTACTTTGTCCATTTCCGTATCAAAGTCACGTGTTGAGCCAAAGGTGCCTTATCCACAATGCCTTCTTCTGGCCCATAAAGAGATTCAATTTGATTAGATATTGGATATATTTAAGCAAGTTCATATAAATATTCTAGTACTCGATGTCGTCATGCTTATTCCTACGTATGCCAAATTCCTTAAGGATGTGCGCACTAGGAAAAAGAAAATCAATGTGCACAAGAAAGTCTTTTTGACTGAGACATTAACCCCTCCTAAGCATTGAGATCCTGGAAGCCCAACCATCCCTTATAAAATTAGAGATCACAAAGTAGATAGGGCGTTACTCAATTTGGGGGCTAGTGTGAATGTCTTTCCTTACTCGGTCTATGAAAACTCGAACCTACTCGAATGACACTTCAATTTGGTGACGCTTAAAGGATGTCATCCTCCATCCTTATAGCTTAGGAAACAAATATTTGGATTCATGAATTCTTGGAAACTTCAGACCAAGAATAGAGAAGAAAGTTGATATTATAAATACCCAGGTACATCCGTGTAGTGATAAAGCTTTATCCAATTTTTTTATCAGTGGCCGGTCAATAATTGGCAAACTCCACTATTTGACTCTACAAGAAATTATAGACTTGCTCATCCTAGGAGAATCTGTTGATCTCCACTATATCACCTACCAGATCAACATACTCCACCTCAACGTTTCTCCCCTTGTTCGGGAGGAAAAAGGATAATTAAATTTTTATCAAATTTAATCGAATAACATTTTCTACAAAACAAAATCACACACAACAAAGAATAATAATGGGTAAAAAATGCCAGAGAATGGATAATGTAATGATAAGAACCTTAGAAAATAATGACCCAAAAATGGCAAATACAATACAAATTTTTTTGGGGTGATAAATACAAAGAAGAATGATAATAAAGTAGACCAAACAAATGCCAAATTAGAATCTTACCATGATGGCTTTCCAATTTTGCCGATTTTAAAGCCTCATCAATTTTCTTCAACCCATATGTATTCTTCTTAATTGGGGAATCGCCTCATTCTAAAATTCGTTATATGCTTAGGATCAACAAATAAGAAATCATCTAAAATTAGAAAGACATGATAATAAATCGTTCCCCCAAAATTAGGCAAACATTAATGAGCTTCATCTAAATTATCGTCCCCCCAAATTAGAACTTCATATCACTGAGATGACGATTGAATATTTCTATATACAACCAACATTGATATCATCGTTATTGGATCAATCAACAGTAATGGTACAAAGCAGGTGGTACGAAGAATACCATTCTCATCTTCAGGCAAAGTTTTAAACATTTTGTGAAGTCCCACACCTATACACTGAGAGGTATAATTTTTAGCATTAGAGGTGCCATTCTTGGCTCTACCCTCCTGCATTTGGCTCTCCTCATTAAATTGCTCATTCACTTCTTTAACCAAACTTTAATCAAACACATGGTAGGCAGTAGTTACATAGATGATTTTCCACTGAAATAATACTAAAATCATACACACACACGAAGTGTAGAATTTCAACGATTGTGAGAAAATGCTTTGTGCGTCCGGGATAATTTTTTTTGCGGTTGCCAATCACACACACGATTTATAGAATCGGGACAGTTTTTACGGTCTTTGTAGTCATCGTGTAAGAGGAAAGTGTTTGAGGAATAGGGATGGATTTTGGTACCAAAAGCCAGACAAACTCATGTGAATCGTACGTGTTACCTAACCCTTAACAACAATAAACAAATGCCAAATAATACATAATTGGTGACAGAGTCTGCATGATTCAATATAACTAATGGTTAAAAGCGTGACAAACTGGCCTGCAATAAATGACAACAAATGCATGAAATGGTGACAATGTATGCCTTATATGTCTCAAAATATAATGACGTGTGTACATTGAGGAATTAAATTTGGACATGTGGCGTGATAATATATTTTTAAATGATTCAAACTTTTATTATTATTATTTTGGAAGTGACATTCGTACTTGTGGAGCCCACAACCTTACTTGTGGAGCCCACAACCTACAAACCTACTGTAATATTGAAACAATTACTATTTTTCTAAACAAATGGCAAAGTTATGCTTAAACAAATGATAAAGAAGACTAAACAAATGGAAAAGTCAGCATTGATAATAACAACTATCTGTTACCAAATGACATACGTGTCTGAAAGAAACCCAGAGTTTAACTGAACAAATGACATAGCTTGGTTGGCGGTAGCCACGCAGACAATTTACCATCGATTGTTCCATGAGTAGAGTATCATCATTTCCCTTGTGTCCAAGGAGTAGAGTACTAGTCTTTAATCAAATACTTGGTAGGGAATAGTCACACCGACGGTTTGTGACAAATAATCGAGATAATTTTTATAGTTTTTGTGCTTGAGTAAGAAGAAGAAACTGTTCGATGAATCGTGATCAATTTTGGTGCCAAAAACCAGACAAACTCCTGTGAACCACACGTGATACCGAACCATAAACAAGATGGGAAATTGTAATAGAATTGGTGACAGAGTTTGCTTTCTTACAAATAACAAATCTGGTACAAGGTGGGACAAACTGTCCTAAAACAAATGCCAAGTAATGCATGAGATGCCTGCCTTACACGTAGATCGAGGAATTAAATTTGAACACGTGGCATGATAATTATTTTTAAATGATTTGAACTTTTTATTATTATTTCAAAAGTGACATTCGTACTTGTGGAGCCCACGTGCCTGTAAAAAATAGGTGACATTTTGAAACAGGTAACATTTTATTGAACAAATGATAATGTCATGGTGGTACAAATGACAGCAAATTTAGAACAAATGTGAAACTTTAGGGAATATAAATGACATATTTCTGAGCAAAGGTCAAAGTTTTGGGAAAACTAATGACAAATATTTCTTAACAAATGACATTGATTGCTGGTAATTTAATGGCAATATGTTTCTTAACAAATGTTGAACAATTGGTAATAACACGTGGCTTGATATAATTATTTTAAATGTGTTTTATAATTTTTTTATTATTTTGAATGTGACATTCGTACTTATAGAGACCAAAAATAGGTGGTTTTCTGCTGTTATATTATAGCTTTAGTAAGGGCAAAATTGGTTTTTACTCTTGCCAGTATCGATTTTGTAATTTATTGTTCTCAGGGTAGGTCTAATTTTGCAAAGTTTGCATAAAGTAGTATTTATTCTCATAATTTTCATTTTCCAAGATCGTTGCATGAACTAGCTAACTATTTACAAATGAAAATAAAAGAGAGATGGGACAATTAAAAGTAATACTTGATTTCTTCTAGACTTATTCCAATATCAGATCCTCATTACAATGGGTGGGGGTTCCTTTTATAGGAGAAGGAACCTAAAATTTTAAGAATATTACACATATCTAGAATATTACAATATATATTATTACAATTAATTACTAAGATATATGAAAATATCTTCATATCATTTCCTTGTTAAGTATAGAAATCTTCTAACCATGGAAATACTTGAGTATATCTTTGTTGTAGAATATCTTATCAATATAATTCTTGGATTTTGAATGCAATCACTCTTTATATTATACTCAAAATATATTTGTGTAAATATTTTTTGTCTCTTGGATATCCCTAGCTAAAGAACTACTGAAGATACTTTTATCTAACTTTGAAGTATTTGGTTTCAAATATCCATCTCCAATAGCTACAATTAAACAAACGCGTAGAAGTACTCAAAATTAAATATAATGGATGACTAAAATACATGTCTGGGTATATTAAAAATGTCATAGTTACGCGCTCATCGTCTATACTACTAAGAATACATGTGATCGGCCAATATCTAATCCAGACCGTCAATTACTCAATTCTCGTGCGTTGAGGCTTATTTTGAATGCTCAAATTATTTGATCTTTATAAAATTAAGGCCCAGCCGTTAGATTTTTCTATCATCGACTCATGTTGAAAATAGCCATATCATTTGCCTTTTTTTATATATAACAAAACGTCTATCTCCTATGTAATTTTGATCAAAACATCATATCATCTCCTATGTAATTTTGATACAAAGTGGGGGGCACATGTGTTTAAATATCTTATCATCTCCTTGGGGGTACATGTGTCAACTAAGTGTAATTTTCTTGAAATAAATCTACTATTGGATTATCTGAGTCCCTAGATCCCATCTTTTCCAAATCCCATTGCTAAGATCCATCTCCCAAACCTCAGACCCCAACCACCTGCCTCCAAAACTCTACTCATTATTGTAGGGACCTATCCTTCGATCTCACTCAAAGTTGAGTTCACCTAGTTTAAATTACCTCCATCTCAGACTCACGCATTTTTAACACATTTCCCCAGTCAACATTCCAACCTACCCCATGAATTGGTTAAGAACGTAGGCCAAACTTAAACTGAAAAACCTTATCCAGTCAAAGATACCTGTTTCCACACGAACTCGTCAGTTATTCGGTCAAACGCCACTAAACCACATTGTTCTGAAAATGTGCTTCAGTACGACGAAGAGCTGCGGAGAAGGCCTATATAGGAAAAGTTCCAAAAGAGACAGGGACTAGAAAAATTTGACAAGAGATCACCTAGAAACTACTTGTTTTAGATTCTCGATAGTCATCAAAACTTCTTAGTTACAAGATTCAAACATTTCTATTTTTAGAGATCACTTGTAATAAGATATCCGCCTCAAGCAATAAAGATACTTTCAACAAAAATCCTTCACACGAGGTCGTGATTTTTTACATATTCAGAGGTTTTCCACGCTAAAATCACATGTTTCATTTCTTACTTTCCATCAGAATATTGTTACAGGTTTATTAGTGTGATAGCGAATTCTAAACCATTTCGAGCTTACGGAATTTGGCCATTACAATTATGTTCAACTTTGAACTGGCAACTGTCCCTAGGTTGATGGTGTTTAAAATTTTGGTGTCCAAAGGAAGAGTTAGGGACGATGCCACACCTGCTAAAGTGTTGCAATGCTCGGAGAAGCATTTCTTAAAGAGATATATATTTAAATATGAAGATGAAATTCCTGAATTGTACAAGTCGTATAAGGGCAGATGCACATTCGAATCATTGAACAATAATTGTGCCACAGTTGTGAGCTAGAACATCCACAATATTAGTTGTAGATGTTTTCAGATATTGAACCGGGGAGCAGAAAAAAATAGGGCAATCAGCTCCACGCAGATGTTGATCTTATGGATGGTTATTTTTTTAGATAAATGAGATGTCATTTTCTCAGTTCAGATGTACGAAGTACATTTCTATTAGACGCACATCAGATATGCTTGAAAAGATTTTCCACATTTTAATGTGTAACAATTTTTTTGAATCTTGTAAGAAAAAGCCATATGATAGATTTGATCTAAAAAACTTCAATAAATCAAATAGTACCTTGCAATATCTTCAATTGCTGTGTAAGAAAATATTCTAAAGTGTACAAAAATCAGACCAATAAATCTGGACCTATTTAAGATAAAAATATCTAAGTAATAGTTAGCACCTCCCACCCCTCCATTTTGATAGCCGTCTGTTGACTTTTCATCCTAGAGTTTGATCTGCATCTGACAAGAAAAAAAGGCGGATATAAGACATAATTGAATCTGTCATTGATATATGTCAACGTATTGGTTTATTGATTTGACTCGGCTTGAAAAGAGCAGGATACTTGAAGTAACTACATCGGCTTTCCAGATTGTCTGAACTCTTCCTTCAGCAGTGACTGCTATTGTTGCACCAGCTCTATATAGGGCAGATCTTTTCCAACATTGTCTGGTTCAGAACGCCACCATTTCTATATCTTGTAATTCTTTCTCATACGTCATTATTATGCTGTCAATGCTAACTTTGTTTCTCGGAGTTTGTATCAAAATTTGATGGAGGAACTCCAAACACTCAGTCGAGAACGTTCAAGTACTTGGACCGAAAAACTTCTCTCTTCCAAGCATACCAATGCATGATAACAGTTGTTAATAAACTGAAAACAACCACGTATGCTCTCTTCAGTTCCTTTGGTCGTGACAACACACCAGAATCAATCATGCTCACGAAGAAACTCTCAATTGCTCGTGCAAAATAAAAAAGTGATATCTCAATTCTTCTACCATTCTCAATTGCATTATCAGGAGCAAATTGTTAAAAACAAAACTTTCCAGTTTAGGACAACAGAACAATGCTTTGATCTGCCACCAAATAACATCATCAAGTCCAAGGCAGCCCCACCTGATTTACTGCATCAGAAAGTAACACATTAGATGTTAATCGAAAACTTGTCAAAGAGATGCAAGGTAATAAGAAATACTACTCTCCGTACCAAAGAACGTGAGAAATCCTCACCATAAAATCCTCAAAACTGAAAATTATTAGATGGCATGTCTTACACTTGGGTTTACTTATAAGTCTTGTACAGCTTAATAAAAAAAGGCAATGACACGTAATCCACAGACAACATTAGACATGGCTGACATGTGTTATGCTCCTCGTCGGCCTTTCTTATTTACTCTGGTTTCCCTTGCGGAGGCTACATTTTGTACTGCAATCTGAACTATGCCACATTCAAAGAAGATAGTAAGAGCCAAGAAATATAATCTACCCATGAAATATGTAAGAGAAATAATACCTCATAGAGCTGCTCCCGAATTGCAACAGCAACTGCAGGCTGCAAAACCATGTTAAGAGGTTGAGCTAATTTCGGTCATTGTAAATTTTTCTTAAGAATTTCAACTCGAAGAGGAAAGGATGTAAGAAAACTTTAGGCAAAAAATAAATAAAAATGCAATGTAAAATGAATCCACTAGAGTAAGAATAACACAAAGTAGATTGGTCCAAGTAATGGGCACTTTTTATTTCTACTTGTGCTAGTAATTTTCTTGTTGCCACATATCATACAAATGACGACCCATTATACGTATTGTTTTCTATTTCAGTTTTGAGGAGACATACAACATATTTTTTTCGGACGTACACTTGTCTCTTAACAAACAATATACAATGAAGAGAAAATCAATTCTTCAAAATAGTTATGTTCCATAATGGTTTCTCTTTGCATTTACTTCAATTATTTCTTCCATACTTTGTCTTTACCATTAGGCAGCTCAAAATAGTTATATCTTCAGAAGGGTATGTCAAGAGGTGTTTTGAGTCTTTAATTGGGAGCTAATGATGGAGATTGCCATAGTATAAATAAAGTATTGGAATATACACGGAGATATATAACTTATACAAATAGGTTCCACGAAAAGATATCAATAATTCACAGTAAGAACTGTGATATAAAATTTGGATTGATGCTATGAAGGCAAGCTGCAAACCTACAAATACTTATTCCATATAACATACTCATTATATTGAATCACACAAATAGGAAACTAATCCACAATACGATAGAGAAGCTTTAGTTAGCAAAAAAAATACGAAGAACACCAATTGGTTGGGAAAATAAGAGATTCAATTGCTAGAAATAAAGTAATTACAATGATAATACTCTAAAGGCCAAGTTCTTCTTCAGAACTTTTTCTAGATCTAACATAGATAGAAAACAATAATCTAAGTTCCCTTTATATACTAGGGAACTCAAAATAATAAAAGAATGGATCTCGAGGCAAAATAACCCCTAAAAATCACAAACTACGCCCAAGTCGTTCTAAGGACATCCAAACTTGTTCGAACGACTTTACACCTAATTGGTCAAAAACCCTAGAAAGTTGACAACTCGTTCGAACCGCATGACAACTCGTTCAAACGAAAATGTGTCTATGGGCCAAATTCCAGGGAACATGAAAAAAGTCGTTCAAACGAAATAAGGAGTCGATCAAACGACTTGGGTTTCTTGGGCGAAATTCAAGAGAGGTGAAATTGAGTCATTCGAACGACTCTCAACCTCTTTCGAATGACTTTTTGGTTAATTTCCCTAGATCCTCCTGGATCATGGCTCCCCCCTTTAGGAGCCTTGAGTTCCTGCTCAAGCTAGAACTGGAGATGTGGGAATGCGGCGATGCCCAATTCCATGTTGTACCACTTCGACTTACTAGGTAGCTGACCCTTATTCCCAAAACAGAATGACTCAATACCACCCCGTATTGTAGTATAAATTTTTATCTCTAGAATACCATCCTCCTGCAACGAATCTTCTCATTCTATCCATAAGTCATCAACTGACGGTATGCTAGTGTCGATTGTAGAGTCTTCATCTAACAGAGAAGGCTCAAACAGCTTCAAATGCTCGACATTAATCACCGAATACATCTTCATGAAAGGTGGCAAATCCAACTGTAATGCATTATCACCAATCTTTTTGAGTATAAAAAATGGACCATAATGGATAGGTTTGAGCTTCTTACCTTCTCCCTTAAGCCATTCCTAACCCAAATACAACCAAACAAGGTCGCCCTCTGGAAAAGTACATTCAACCCGACACTTGTTGTGGCGAGCCTTATATAACGTGATCGATTATAAACTGACGTCTTAAAAAAACCGCAAACGCACGGTGTACCGTTAAGTTCAAGGGTAAGCGGGGTCGTATCCCAAAAGACTTGTGGTGCGAATTATACTTCGAGCTACTAGTTTTATCCAATTACAGCGAGTTTGTATAGGTTTTGAAATAAAAAGAAGAACGAAACAAATTACAAGATAAATTAGAGTGGAAACCAAGGCATCGATTCAACTCCACCCTTTAAAGCCCTTAGATAGCATAAATAATTAAAGAAAATTACGAGCTCCCGTATCGCATATCCTTGGTCGGGCATATACAATACACCAAAAATATATAAGAGATTTAGTAATTGGGAGCTACCCATAAACCAACTTACTTAACCATGGTCCGGTTGATAAATATGGATTATGTTATCTTCTCCATGTTCCTAACCTATCTTGTTATGGTCCAACAAGATAGTTACATAGATTCATTATTCCTCCTAATCCAAGCTATGGTAAAGCATAGGACGAAGGAATACGAATATGTAAAATTTCAGGATAAAGAAAAGGTAATTACTCTAACTAAGCTACACAATCTACAATAAGGCTATATTGGGTGGAGCTTCCTCTAGCCTTGGCTAAAAAGATTAGCTACTCATCCCTTTGATCATTGCCATACTACTATTACTACGATAAAATTAAAAGGCAAGAACAAGAGAAATAATAAGCTTTATTACAATGAACTTTGATTTACACTCTCCAAGATGATCCCACATGGGTAGGATTCCTCTCCTATTTATAGAGTATAGGAAGGGTTACTAAAAATCACCATTAATATAAAATCCTCTAAACAATACCTAAAATCATGCATTACAACTCATGAGAATAATATATATATATATATATATCTAATTCTCTTCAATGGGATTCTATGTATGGGCCTTTGGTTGACAACTTCAAATGAGAATCATTGTTGGAGTGGATCACCCTTGTTCTTCGATAAATTGTACGACTTATTTATCATGTGATCGATTTCTGTAAATACAAACAAAAGTACTATTAGTGTCACATTTATTTAATAAATGACTAGGTAGATATACATTTAGGAGTTGTACACGTAAATATTACATGTCTATCAAATACCCCCAAACTTATATTTTGCTAGTCCTCGAGCAAAAGTAAACAAAAACCATTTTCGCATGTCACGCGGTTGCATTTAGCGTATGCAACAAGCCGTTAAACCCCCAGGTTTAGCCTGGTGGACGAGTGTTGTCTCGTGAAGGTTTGCAGTGACTATACCCACAAAAGTCAATAATAACATTTTAAACAATTCTAGAATATACATGACTCATTTCCTGTGAACTTAACCTTACTTAGTTGTAACAAAAATATACCAATGAAAAAATCCTTAAACTTGCTATTCTCCCAAGTATATCAAAGAATATTTTAAGCTTATCCAAAACTATAGGTACTACCTCAAGATTAGAAAGAGATTCAAGTATTTTGCTTTAGCTATATTTGAGTATACAATAAAAATAATTTTATCGCCAGATACGTTGTCTAGAATAATTTACTCAGTTTTTTTGGTAGTCTAGTTCTAACTAGAATAAATTCAATGGTCAGTTCGACAAGTGCCTTAGTCAATTCGTCTTCCTAGAATTTTTTTTCTATTTTCTTTTGTAAGCCTTTACTTTTGAGTACTTTGTTTCTTAGTGAAGCCTCTGTAACAAGGAGTTTTCAGTCGATAATCCCTACCAGTTGGCTAAGGTTGCCAGGGTGTGGTACCCCATCATGACCTAGAATCAAGATTCTCACAAGTAACATTTTTTTGTGCTCCTTTCACATATTTCATGGTCAAACTCGAGATTGGTGATAAGTTTTTCTCTTTCAGTTCTTAATCATGCGAGTAGCCTTACAGCGTGAAAGTTTTTAGAGCATATTTGGCTTATTTATTATAATTTTCTTAGGAATGAACTTATTCTTAGGCAGTTGTCTCCCTTGTAGCAAACTATTCCTAACATAAATGCTAAATTTCCCTTATACTGGGCAAAAATCAATTGAATGCATTAATTGTAAAACTACAATGAAGTGCACATTTTCAAAATATGCCAAGTTAACTTGAATTAGTCGCTAATAAAAAGGTAGTAAATCTATGTTAAAATATTCCAAAATATTATAGTGTATACTTGGTACAATTTCAAAATTTAGGTTTTTCCATTTTATTTATGTCAAGGTAAAATCAGTTTAAATGTTTGGAAATTCGTCAAAAATATATCATAAATTATCAAAGTGCGATTATTTTACTGTTCTTCAAAAAAAATTTAAATAAATGTTTTCTTACCCCCAAACTTAAATTAAACATTGCCCTCAATGTTTGAGAGCATAAAAAAATGGAGGAATAAAAACTAGAATTTCTCACCTGAATGTGTCATGGGTTGCCTCCCAATAAGCGCTAAGTTTACTATCTTCTGCCAGATGAATGTACACCCAAACTTAAATTTTAAATATGTCTGGAAGGGTACGAAGTTGAAAAGGTGATGTACTATCATAGTTACAAATTCTCTTTCAAAAACCAGATAACACATGGCTGGTGATCCTTAATATTAGCCCTTAATTGGGCATATATATTATGTAAAAACCAGATAGAGTTTAAAACTAATTCTCTATGGAAAATATTTTTTCTAAAAAATTTGCCTATCATTTGATGATTCCAAGTTAAAAATCTTAGACAAATCAAGAAAAACCATTTTATCCAAGATAAAGCAAATACATACCCAAGGAACATATTTTCCTTTAAATTTTTTTTAATACAATCATATGATTACTACATGTTGCAGTAAATAAGAAGATTGGTATACAAGTATTCATCCTCGAAAATGTACTAGATTCAAAATTCGATTTTCCTGGAAAAATATTTTCTTTGAAAATTTTCAAAACCCCTATGTTATTGTTGATATTCTAAAAAAATGTGATAGGTGGTTCTGACAAAGTAAGTCCATGAGGCATCCTCAAAATTATTATTTTTCAAAAAGAAGTTTTCTTTTAGTAGAAGAAAAGCTATATAACATATTTGTGGATGTGGGGATCGGGGAATAATTGACTCTAACACACATTTAAAATTTATGTGCCTAAAATCACAACTTATCTCAAAGGATTCATCCTGACCATTGACGTGGATATTCATTGGCTTAGGGACATGGCCAAGTTAAAACATATTTTTAGATGTTAATGATTGTACCATTTCACGAATCTCAGGATCATTCGAGTCCTCAAAATAATTTAAACATTCATTAACAGAAATACAACATGAATTATCTCCGTACAAGTCCTCAAAATCATTTATGGTCATGGTACCCCCATTAGGCTCGTGAAATGGAGATGTAGGCATAGGTTTTGGTTCATCTTTTTTATTTTGACCTAATTTGGGTAGACTTTGATAATAGATATCAAATTGGGGTTAGCAATAGATATAGGGATGTTGGGAAAACATTTAAAGATATCCAAAAATCAAACACTCAACTCTCACTCAATACCAACCACTTAGCTCTATTATATGAGTGGTTCTCAAAATTTATAATTTACAATATATAAAATGAGGTGGAAAAAGGTTTTAGTCCTAGCCGCCCCACTTCCCCTCTCTTCCCCCTCTAGTTGGCAGACACGTCATATTTTCCTCTTTCTTACAAAGATTTCAAACATCACATTTCTATCTCTCTATCTCCCTTTCTTACAAACCTCTTTCTTTCTCTCTCTCTTATAAGCCAAACACTACGTCTTTTTTTTTTCTCTCTCTCTATTATACTCACCATTAGAGTGTAATTCAAATTCCTTAAATTCCCTCCCTTAAATAACTTTTTCTCTCTCGAATAGTTTCTCTCTGTTATACTCATCGTTAGAGATAGGGGAGACAGGGCTCTTTTCATTGGGATTTGGGGGTTTCAGAGAAGGGAATACTTAAAGGTTTGCGATTAAATATTAGAAAACAGAGAAAAATTGGAAATTGCTATCTATTTAAAGGTATTGGAAATCTCTGTTATACCCATTGACAATATCCCAATACCAATAATTATAGTTTATTTACCCCTTTGTGTAATGAATTTTACAATTAAAATTACCAATTTCTTTCCCCTAGTTCATGTCCACTCTGTACATTGCATGGTTAGAAGTCAAAATTATCGAATTCGACAATATTGTAATGGAATTGGAGTTATGGAAATATAGTATTGTCGAATTCGACAATTTAACTATGTAATTGCAGTTATGGAAATTGAATATTGTCGAAATTGACAATTTATCAAGTATAATTGGAGTTATGGAAACCTAATATTGTCAACCTCGATAATTATTATAATGTACATGAAGCATTGCATATATAACATTGCCGACTTTGGCAATTACCAATTACAATTGGAGTGTATATATATATATATATATATATATATATATATATATATATATATATATATATATATATATATATATTGTCGATTTTGACAATATTGCACTGAGACTTAGACTAATAAAATTGTGTACATGTACACAATGAAAGAGAAAGTACCTCATACAGCTTCTAATAGAAGAAAAATAGAGTTGGATAGAGCAGACCCAGAATACCCAGACTTTGAATTTTCAAAAACATAGAAGAGGAAGAGAAAGACTATTGAGAAGAGAATAGTGGTCCCTCCAAACACTATTAAACAATCCCCTAACTTTTAAACTACGAATTAGGGTGTTCGTGAACAGGGTGGAGCTGATACAATGGATCACATTTAAGATGGTATAGAAGCCAAGTTTTGTAAGAGGGGAAACTAGCTCTTACACCACGGGGTTATCTTTGACTTGGGGCTTAATCTAGTATGTAAGATAATAATAAACTATGCTACGAAAATAACACACTTGCGTGAAGTCTTAGAATGGGTTACTTCATGACCTCTTATGAGGATTTTGAATGATTGATGTTATATATATTAAATTAGAAGATAGGTCGAAGATGAAGCAAGTTACAGGGTACTCGAAGGTAATCTTGTAGGGCTTTTTGGGAGAGATTTTCTAACCCCTTCATAGTGCTTCCTCCCTCCTATTTGTAAGATATAGAAAGGGCTGAGTCGCCACGGGAGGTCAGATTACATGATTATCCTTTGGGGACAACTGTCCTGTACTCGGAGTTGATTCTGACACTGTAGCTATTAGGCGGCTCGTTTCACTATTATATCTGGTAAGCTGGCCATCAGACATGTCTGCCTTCGACCATGTATTACCATGGTCGAAGTCTCTCTGTTACTAATACTAAATTCTCATGTTGCCCGTCTGTGTTTGGCTTCGACTTCGACTATAATATCATCGAGTGGTCGATTGATTTCGAAAGGCTTCGTGGACTTAGCTACTGTCTGGCTGGGCTTCGAGTATGTAGGTAGGCTTTGATATAGCCTTCAAGTATTTGACTGGTGCTGGAAGGCTGCAACTAGGCTACTACATTAACCCCCTCTCAGCGGGGGCCTCAGTAATTGATGTAGATGGCGCGTGTAGTGAAAAATCGATTAGGCATTGAAAGTTAAAGAGTTGACTGGCTGATTGTGGGCAGTTCCAAAGAAAGTAATTAGGGAGAGTAATTAATGTATGTGGTAATTAAGGGAGTAATAAATGCCTTTTAATCCAGGTATAAAAGGGGTTGTTAGGGGGTGATTCTTTCACATTATTCATCTTCTTTTGTAAACCCAACCATGGAAACTACACTAAACACACGGTACCAGAAAAGGATGGAAGCGAGGGAGCGCCTTATCGAAGAGAAGACGAGGGTCCTAAAGGAGAAATTCTTCAGAGACCAGGGATTGGACGTGGTACTGCCAGACTTGGTGGAGCTAGAGCTGGGGGAGGCTATTTACGGGCACCAGTACGAGCAATGGTGGAGGGTGATGCAATGGTTGGGTCCAAACGTTAGTAACTGGTACTATCTATTGAAATGCCTGGCAAAAGATCAAGTGGACGTTGTGGATGCGGTCGAGGATGAGGCGGGGTTCTACAAGAACTGCCCCGAATGTAAATAGGGGGGTCTTCGATGTGGTAGTGGGCATGTAAGGATTTTTTTTTGTTGTTGCTGTAGTTGTTTTGTTGTTGGTGTTACTCTTTCTTTCTCCTTTTCCCTTATTTTGTAAGCCCGGGGGCTTTTCTATTTCTGAATGAAACAAAACATATTTGTTGAAGGATGATAGTCGAACCATATTAGGTGTTGTAGACTATGATAAAGTAGGCGCGGTAATAATTGTCAAACATTGAACTTAGGTAATGAAAACGACTAAAAAAGGTGAGACACTAGGGTTTATTTATATAAAGAAAAGTATTGACCTAAGGTTTGAGTACTAATATGTATGTACGATGGGATGGAGTAGAATACAGACGATGGTTCGAAAATGAAATCATGAAAGGGCTCGAATATGTCAGAGCCTGGGCATGGGTGCTTCAACTACAAAATCACACAACCAAAATAGTAGACATGCCAGAGGTGATACTGTTCCTAGGGCAGTGTACTACTACAGGTCATCATGATATTTCCTCGGGTTATGGGAAAAAGGTAGAGGTGACTCGTGGGTTTGAGTTGACCACTTCGGACAGTGTGTCAGAATCTTCGAGAGGGCTAAAAGAGTATTTCGCTAGCGTAAGTGTGCGACACACACGTAGGAGCAGGTGAGGGAAATATTGGTAAAACACATCATGGCCGAAAATGATGGGGGAGTGGAGGAGTGGTAATGATGGTAAGTGGGGAAACCGAGGTAGTTTTTTTATCCTTGGGTAGTATTTAAAGAGGGGAGAGAGAGAGTCACTGTTCCCAAACAATAATCAAAGAGAGAAAAAAGGAGGAAGAGGGGAAAAACATACACCATTATTGAGGTTGAGCTTGCTGGAGAGGAAAGAAAAACACCTCGTTGTTACTGAGAAATTGGATCTACTCAAATAGGTATGCTTCTGACAACCTATTAAAGATAGACCTTTCAATTTTGCTGTTGCTTCTTCATGTGCTCGCTGTCTGTATGGTATGCCTTTTGGCTATAACTATGTGATTGAGGAAGGGGGTAACCCATCTGGCTAGAGGTCCGACCAAGTGGTGAATTGGGAGGAGTGAGGGGGTGGTTTGGGTTATAGTCGAATAGTTGACTGTGGGTTGGGTGATTTGAGGAGGGTAGAAAATAATATGATATCAAAACTTGATACTCGAATATATCAAGCTAATTTTTCTCCTATTCTTTTGTAGGGTATAATACGCACCCGTTGAGCTTCGAGGATGAGGCTGGTAGATGAGGAGGACGAAGTAAACGAACCAAGTATATCTGGTAGAGGTTGAGGGGGTTATATCAGTGATGTAGATGTCTTAGAAATTGCAACAGACACTCCGTTGGCTATAGTAGTGCCAGAGATTGGAGCCTCAACTAAGAGCCGTTGTAAGGCTCAAATAGTCAGGGAGAGTGACGTAGAGGAAAATGAGGAGGGGGAGGGGAAGGGGAACAAAGATAATGTCGACCCTTTGGGTGATGAGAGGGAGGAAGGGGAGGAGTAGAGTGATAATAGGGACGATTCGAATAATTCTGGGACAACGACGGGGCCAGTCTCTGCTTAGGAAAGGGCGAGACTGGATCGATTCATGTCGAAATATAGGTTGTCGAAGGTAGGTGTTATACTGATGCCAGTAAGGGCCGAGTATTTGCTCAAGGATACCCCCAGGAGGGGATTATAGCATTCAGAGGCCAGATTCAATTAGGTATGCAACTGCCTCTTCGAAGGCTGGTGAAGCAGGTATTGATTTTTTAGGATGTTGTCCCATGCCAGATGAATGACAATTTTATGAGATGATGAGAGTTATCGAGGGGATGAATGTGGAGTTGAAACGTGAGATGAAGGGTTTGATCGAGTGGTTCGACATCATAATATTCTACATGAGGAAAGCAAATAAGAGGGCAAATACATATCACATCCAATTCCATACGGACAAGCCATGGTTATTTGACCTGCATTCGACTGAGAGTGGGTGGGATAAGGATTTAGTGGTGGTAAGGGGTAATTATGAAAATACAGAGGGGGAGGAGGTACATAAGTTAAAGCATAGGCTGTTTATTATGTGGTTCGAATAGATTATTGAACTTGACTTCATTATTTTTGTAGATCCCTGGAATAATTCATTGAAGAACTGAGATGTTATATTGATGAGCTGATCAACCAGGACGAGGAGTGGGTAAATGGGGTGTTCGGGAAGTTGGGTATTGTCAGAAAGAGGCGAAAGAAGACGGACACTTTAGTGAGGGACGTTCCTGTAGCTGTTGGGCACTTAAAGATAAGAAAAGAAGGAAGTTCTTCGATGAGGGTAGGGGAGATGGATTATGACAGGTTGAGTCGAAATTTGAGCTATTTGTCGAGGGAGCTGCGAGGAGGTCCTGGGATGGTACGGTCGAGCGCGCCCGAGACTATTTTTGGGGTACCGCGGTAGACCAACAAAGGTAAAGGTAAGGTTACTGATGATGCTTCGACTGCATAGTAGACGAAGACAATGTTGCAGAAGAGGCCTCATAAGCAGATGGCCGATGATAAGGATGAACTGGCCGATTTGAGGCGACGCGAGGTCGAACTGGAGGAGAATGCTTGGGTAACAACCGCATCGATGGCTAACCTCTGCGGCATGAGCCCAGACAAAGCGGGGAAGAAAATGAACAAGACTCTGCATCAGGTAAGTATTTCTGAAATTGCGAAGATATAATTATGCTTCGAGAACTGCTGAGTAGTCAAGTATTCGTGCAGGTGAAGGCTTGGGCCAAGCTTATAACAAAGCCCAAAAGATATCGAGTAAAAAGCTAAAGCAGGCGAGGGAGAGTCTGACGCTCGTACAGGGGACCATTATGTCGCTAGAGACCCAAGTCGGTGTGGTAGGATGAGAGAAGTTGCAAATTAGAGCCGATGTTGTGATTATCAATAGTAATCAAATACGAACAGTGTTGGAGGCGAAGTTGGGTGAGAAAGAGGAGCAGCTAAAGGATAACAAAACACATTTCCAGGCACAATACGACGAGGAGTGTGACACGACCATGGCTCTGAAGAATGTTATAGGTGGGTTGGGGTATAATCCAGAGACCTTCGAGCGCTTTCCTTCAACCAAAGAGCAGGCAGAGGGGATGGGAGTGGACCCTATAGGGGGAAGTACTGGAGATGTTGTAACTGATCCCGCGGTCGAAGGGGATGGTGCTGGAAATATTGAAGGGGGTTCTGCAATTTCAGGTGCTGCTGATACTTTGGGAATGAACCCTGCTGCTGAAGTCATTGGAGGTGGTGCTGTAGAAGAACAAGAAGAAAATGTGGCCAATCCTGTGTGAGTATTGTGTAGAAGGTATTTTGTTTGGTATTTGTAGAAAGTTACCTATAATGAATTTTTGTCTATTATTTCCACTTCAGTTTGTTGGATAGGTTAAATTTTGAACAATGAGTATTAGATAGGTAGATTGAGTAATGAAATTAAACTTGACCTACTGGTATATATAGAAATTGAATTGCTGGTATGTCTGTACGCTTGTAGCTTTATATGAGAATTGAAGTATGGAAAGCTTTTAACATCGAGGATCGAAGGATGATGTGGTCGGCTACAATGCATCCCCGAGTGTCCGGTCTGCCGACCATTCATGTTACGCAGGATTGCTTGAACTAGAAACTCGAATAACTTCGAGGTCATCCCCGAGTATCAGTCAAGTTCAAGGGTTGACATGATACATAGGTTTGACCAACTCGGTGCGCTTGTATGTCGAAGGTCACTCCCGAGCTATCTGCGGGTTTGAGCCTAACCACATTATGTGGCCGACCCCAATGCATTCCCGAGGGTTCGGTCTATCGGCCATTCATGCTCCTCGGGATTGCTCGTATTAGAACCTTGAAAAATGTCGAGGTCGCCCCCAAGTATCAGTTGGGTCGAAGGGTAGACGTGATACTTAGGTTTTTCCAAGAAGTTTACTGGACTTCGAAGGTCGCCCCCGGGTCTATCTATGGGATTGAGCCTAAGCAAAGCATTATGTAGTCGGCCCCAATACATCCCTGAGGGTCCAGTCTATCGACCATTCATGCTCCTTGAGTTTGCTTGAATTTGAACCTTAAAAAACTTTGAGGTTGCCTCCAAGTATCAGTCGTGTCGAAGGGTTGACGTGATACTTAGGTTTTTCCAAGAAGTTTACTAGAGTTCGAAGGTCACCCTCGGGTCTATCAGTGGGATTAAGCCTAAATGAAGTATTATATGGCTGGCCTCAATACATCCCCGAGAGTCCAGTCTATCGACCATTCATTCCCCTCGGGTTCGCTCAAATTAGAACCTTGAAAAACTTTGAGGTCGACCCCAAGTATCAGTCCGGTCAAAGGGTTTACCTGATACTTAGGTTTGTCCAAGAAGTTCACTGGACTTTAAAGGTCCCCCCTGGGTCTATCTACGAGATTGAGCCTAAACGAAGTATTTTGTGGTTGGCCCCAATGCATTCCCGAGGGTCTGGTCTATCGACCATTAATGCCCTTAGGGTTTGCTCAAATTAGAAACTTGAAAAACTTTGAGGTTGCCCCCAAGTATCAGTCAGGTTGAAGGGTAGACGTGTTACTTAGGATTATCCAAGAAGTTTACTGGACTTCGAAGGTCGCCCCCGGGTTTATCTGCGGGATTGAGCCTAAATGAAGCATTATGTAGTCGGCCTAAATGCATCCCCGAGGGTCCAGTCTATCGACCATTCATGACCCTCGGGTTTGCTTAAATTGGAACCTTGAAAAACTTCGAGGTTGCCCCCAAGAATCAGTCAGGTAAAGGTTTGACAAGATACTTAGGTTTGTCCAAGAAGTTCACTTTGAGAAAAGACATAAAGCAGTGATGATAAAATATGTTTATTGATTATGCTGAATTTACATCAGTTGAACAGGGCGGTAGCCGCGGCCTTTTGTATGAGACTAACTGCATTGTGTTATAAGGGTTGGGTAGAGACTCCTCAGGTTCTGTCACAAGATAATAGGATCCTTTGTCGGTTTTGTCGTACACAATATAAGGTCCTTCCCAAGACTCGACTAGCTTGCCGGCATTGCGAGGCTTCGAAGAGGGTGTGAATCGCCGAAGTACGAGGTCTCCAATATTGAAGTTGCGTGGTCGAACCCTTTTGTTATATGACTTCAAGAGAGAGAGGTGATAATGGCCGAGGTTAGCGATGGCTCGGTCTCTGGTTTCATCGATCCATAACATATTATATCCAAGTTCAAACTCATTATTTTTATCGGAGAGGTCAGGGTCACGTGCTGGTACTTTGAACTGAGTAGGCAGCAAAGCTTTGGAACCGTAAGCCAGGAAGAAAAGAGTACAACCCATCATCTTTCTTGGTGTGGTCTAATAGGCCCAAAGTACGTATTGTAATTCTTAAACCCATCGGCCTTTCTTCTAATCGACATATTTCTTAAGACCGTCGACTATGGTTTTATTGATTACTTCGACCTGACCATTCCCCTATAGGAATAAGGTGCTGAGGGTGAGAGAATAATGTTGTACTTCTTGAGGAAATTATAGACTTTGTTCCCTACAAACTATGGACCGTTGTCGCATCGAATTATGTGAGGGCAGCCGAAACGTGTGATGGTATTTTCTCATAAGAACTTGATGACTTCTTCTTCTCTGGTTTAATATAGAGGCACAACATTGACCCATTTAGTAAAGTAATCTGTTTCTACTAGAATATGTTCTTAGCTGCCTGAAGCTTTGGAGAAAGGGCTAACTAGATTAATGGCTCGCTGCTTAAACGACCAAGATACTTGTCTGCAATGGAGGTCTTGTGAAGGGATTGGATGTCATGGGCGTGACGTTGGCATTTTTCACAGTTTTTCGCTTATTTTTTAGCTTGTTTCTTCATATTTGGCCAGAATAACCCTTGTGCTACATCTCGAAGAGCCATAGATGGACCAGTAGTGTGAGCACCGTATGGTTGTGGCTTTGTTTTGAGAAATGCAGTGAAGGTGTACGCTATTTGGGGATTTGCGATGAAGTTTGCCTTTAAGAATGGTGTATCTACGACAATTTTCCAGCAACGAACGTTTGGCTTTGGGATCTTTCGGGAGGGTAGAACAATTGAAATAAATAAGGAATGGTGTGCGCTAGTCATTGGGATCGAGACTCTCTCCCCGAGTATTGATGGTATTAACTTCCATCTGGTCGGTACTTAGGCGTTCAAGTACTTCGATATGGAGTGTTTGAGATTCGGACTGGCCTAATATAGCAGCTATGTAGGCGAGGGAATTGATATATTTGTTTTTACCTCAAGGTAATGTGTAATAGAAGATTTTTTAGGGAAACGATCCATGCGCCGGCGGACAAGTATAGCATACTCAGCCATGTGTCTGTTAGCCTGATTTTTGCCGATGTACTGTCTCTAAACAAGCTTAGAATCGGTAAATACTGCATGTTTAGGAACACCAAGTTCAAGGGCGAGATCAAGGCCATGCATCAAAACATTATATTCGGCCTCATTATTAGAACATTCAAAGTTTAGCTTGATAGCCTTTTCGATTTGGTCATTGGAAGGGGTGACCAGAACAATGTCTATCCCCAAACCATTAGATCTGGCAGATCCATCAGTAAATAGACGCCAACCTGTATTAGGGTTCCAAGGGTCGCTCTACTCGGGTTGGTCTACTGGTAGATCATCTTCGTGTTCCTCCCAGTCGATGTCTTTGACCGGGAAGTCGACAAGGAAATCAATATCTGCTTGCCTTTTTGAGATATCTATTTCTTGAAAGTGATGTTGTGTTCACCAAGATAAACAAACCATTGTTGTAACCGTCAAGATTTATCTTTCTTACTTAGGATCTCTCGAAGGGGGTAGCTGGTGATAACATGTATAGGGTGAGCCTGAAAGTATGGTTTGAGCTTTCGAGCAGTGTAGATGAGTATAAAGAGCAATCGCTCTAGCTTGGTATATCGAGTCTCGGTAGGTGTTAGAGTTTTACTGATAAAGTATATGGGTTTCTCGATACTGGATTCGAGTCGAATAAGGGCCAAGCTAATAGAAGTGTCGGTGACTGCAAGGTATAAAGAAAACATTTCACCTTCGATAGGGGTGCTGATGATGGGTGGTCGACCAAGGTATGTTTTGAGTTCGAGGAAGGCCTGTTCACAATCAAGTATCCAATTGACTTTGGGGCTATTTTTCTTTTTGGCCTTATGGACTCCTTGGTCATGTAGGAGGGAGAAAAGCCAAGCACAACGGTCAGAGGATTTTGAGATAAAATGGTTGAGGGCGGCTATTTTGCCAGCAACCTTTTGGACATATTTTTTAGTTCAAGGGGAAGGCATATCGATGAGGGCGCGGATATGAGTGAGATTGATCTCGATACCTCATTTGTTGATATGGTGGCCCAAGAATTTGCTGGATGAAATGCCAAATTGGCATTTGTCAGGGTTCTACTTCATGTTATAAGAACAAAGTATCGAGAACACTTCGGTTAGGTCATGTATATAGGTATGTTGTTAGAGGCTTTTGCATAACATGTCGTCGATGTAAACTTCCACCGACTTACCAAGCAAAGGTTTGAACATGGTGGTAACAAGATATTCTTAAGTGGCACCTACACTTTTTATGCCGAAGGGCATTACGTTAAAGCATTAAAGACCTTGTTCAGTAATAAACGAAGTTTTAAGTTGGTCCTTAGGGAGGAGGGGTACCTGGTTGTAATCGGAAGCTGCGTCCATTATAGATAACCGTTCATGGCCAGCTGTAGCATCCAAAAGCACAGAAATGATTGAGAAAGGGAAACTGTCCTTCGGTATGTATTGATTGAGGTCTGTGAAGTCGATGGAGATATAGATCTTGCCATTTTTCTTAGGGGCAGCTACAATATTTGAGATCCAATTGGCGTACTTGACTTCTCTGATAAAACCCGCAGTCAAGAGCTTTTCAACCTCGAGGTTCACTGCTTCTCAAATCCTCGGTACTAAAGTACATTTTTTTCGCTTCACGGCTGTAGAGTAAGGGATGAGGTCAAGTCGATGGCAGGCCAGGGCGGGGTTGACGCCAGGCATCTCATGGAGTGTCCAGGCGAAGCCATCTTTATTTTCTCAAAGAAAAGTGGTGAGCTCGAGGCATTCGACCTCATCTAAAAAACTTCCAATGAATGTACCTCGACCAGGACCGTCAAGTTTGATATAAAGAATGAGTTCGACAGGCATGTTCAAATGGGTTCGATGGTGTTGGGGAAGAGAGAAGCATTGATTTTTATGGTTTAACAAGTTTTATGGTAAGATCGATCTCAGGGTGCTCGCATGAGCGGGCAAGGCATTGAGAGGCTTTTATGTTATACGTGCCGCAAGGGGTAGTAAAAAGAAGTGTATGGTAGTAAGTAGAAGGTATGGCTTTCATGGTATGAAGCCAGTCGCGCCCTAGAATGCCCACGTATTCAAATTTTATGTCGATGAGGAGAAAGCTGGTTTGGAGGTTGACTGAGCCAGTGGTGGCAGGGAGGCTAAGGCGACCGATGAAGACTTCGGTAGCACCGTTAAAGCCCTTAAGATCGACATTTGCTGGTGTAATAAGGTTTATTTTTTGCATGGCTCAAACAGTCTGGAGGAAAAGTACATCTGCTGTACTGTCTGTATCAATGAGCATGGTATGGAGGACGAGGTGTTCAACCTTAATCATAATAACCAAGGGGTCGGAGTGGGGGAAGCGAACATGAGAAGTATCACAACCAATGAAGGATATACCTTCGGGTCGAGGGTGTTGGCTAGATTTTAGTAGAAGGATGGGTAGCTTCTCTTGATAGGTAAGCTTTTAGCACTCTTCAACTTGTTTGCGCTTGCTTCGAGTGTGACCACTGTCAATGTTATTAACTTCGATGAGGTAAAGTTGGAAAATATGTACCTCGGCTGGGTCAGTAGTTGGGGCGGGTTGAGGCTTGAGATACGACCCGTCGAGATGGCTGGGGAGATCGGTGACATATCGATGTAGACGACCTGCTTTAAGAATTATTTATGGGGATCGTTACAGAGCATAACATTTATTTGTGGGGTGGCAATTGCATTTATGATTTTGGCAGTAGGGTTTGTCCTTACGGACCTCGATGGGGAAGGAGTACGCCAGATAGGATCGGCCTGGATCTGTGTGATGAAGGTGCTAATAGGAGCAGTGAGTTTTAATAAGACCAGAATGGGACATTTCTTACAAATTTCAGAAGGGGTAGCATCGGTATGAGGGTGTTTACGGCTCTCAGTCTCCTGTGAGACGGGAACGACCATGGGTGTAGGTAATGGTCAAGGCTTGACCCTGGCGATTGGATTCGTGCAGGCGTTCATGGTCGATGTATCCGTTAACCTTGGATAACATCTCCTCAAGGGTTCGTGGCTTATAAAGCACGATGTACTCCTTGATACGACTATGATCTGCTAGAATGTTAGAATAAGCGAGAATGGCTTTCGCACAGTCGAGGTTTTTGACTTTGCGCGACTCATCGAGAAACTGCTTGGTGAAAGCTTCAAGCATTTTCGTTGGGGGATTTGCAGAAGTTGAAGAGAGCATTGACTCGGACCTTACAGTCTTTGTTAAAGGCAAACTAGGCGATAAAAAGGTTTGACAATTGTTTGAAACTTTGGATAGAGCCATTAGGGAGGTTGTGGTACCATTTGAGAGGGCTATCAAGGAGACTAGTGGGAAACATGCGATACAAGATGTGGTATGTTGTAGAGTACAAACTTAAAGCATTTTAGAATTTGAGAAAATGAGATTGAGGGTCGGTATTGCGGTATTTGTTGATTTTAGGGGTATGGAAATTTAAAGGTACTTCTACCGCGAGAAGTTTGGGGCAGATGGGGCTATTTAATTGACTCCAGGAGTTTGGTGTAGGGCTCACACTGGCACGAATAGTGGCATAGATTTTTTGATCGAGTTCCTGTTGTGTAAGATAGGCGGGATGAGGAGGAGATCGTTGGGATTGACGGTGGCGAGGCCGTGGGTATGGGGCATGTTCGGCACTGCGCTCGCCAAGGCGTTCTCGAGCAAGTTGCCGTGCAGATTGGCGAGAAGTGCGAAGTGTAGAATAAGAGGAATCCTCCATAGCGGGGACACCAAGATGGATCGAGCCAGTAGGTATGGTGGTGTGAGCACCCTCGGTGCCAAGATGGACTGGGGGGACTTGGAGTTGGGGGTGGGGCCCAAGCCAGGCACGGGCCAAAATGCATGAGGGGGCGAGTAATCGAGAACGCTGAGGAGTGTCGTGGGTGTGACCTTGTTGAAGCTCTCGAACGGTAAGGCGTAACTCGTTTAAAGCACGGTGTTGCCGGTCAAATTCGTCTAAATGGCGCTGCCGTTTAGTCTCAAGTTCTTGGCGGCGTTCTTCACGCTCAATGCGTAACTAATTGTTGTGGCGCTCCTCGGCCTGAGCGAATTGTTGGCTTATAATGGCAAGTTGACCGGCCCGGCTACTCCGTCGGCAGAGTTACTGGCGATTGCAGATGTTGAGTAAAGGGTTGGGGGTTATTGAGGAAAGCTAGAAGGGGGGGGGGGGGAAGAGAAAAAAGGATAGAGGTAGGGTGTGTATAGCTCAGATGGCACCAAATGTAGGAGCCAAGTTTTGTTAGAGGGGAAACTAGCTCTTATACCACGGGGTTATCTTCAATTTGGGGATTAAACTAGTAAGTAAGATAATAATACACAATGCTACGAAGATAACACACTTGTATGGAGTCCTAGAATGGGTTACTCCATGACCTCTTGCGTGGATTTTGATTGATTGATGTTATATATATTGAATTAAAAGATAGGTCGAAGAGGAAGTGAGTTACAGGGTACTCGAAGGTAACCTTGCAGGGCTTTTTGGGAGAGATTTTCTAACCCTTTCATAGTGCCTCCTCCCTCCTATTTATAGGATATAGAAGGGGCTGATTCACCATGGGAGGTCAGATTACATGTATATCCTTTAGGGACAACTGTCCTGTACTCGGAGTCTGCTTTGACACTATAGCTGTCGGGCAGCTCATTTTACTATTATGTCTGGTGAGTTGGTTATCAGACGTGTCTGCCTTCAACCATGTATTACCATGGTCGAAGTCTCTCTGTTACTGATGTTGAATTCTGGTGTTGGCCGTATGTCTTCGGCTTTGACTATAATGTCTTCGAGTGCTCGATTGATATCAGAAGGCTTCGTAGACTTAGTTACTGTCTGGCTGATCTTCGAGTATCTAGGTAGGCTTCGATGTAGCCTTCAAGTATTTGACTGGTGCTGGAAGGCTGCGAGTAGGCTACTATAGATGGTGACGAGGCTCGGGTAACTGGGGGTTCTGAAATTTAAAAAGAGTCTGCCCAAGCTACTTTGGGAGCTCAACCAGCGCTCCCAACTGATTATGATGTTAATATTCATAGTGTTGGGTAGAATTATGAACGTAGTACTGGGGTTACTTGTGAAGGTGAGTGGTCTGTAAACAATGAAGATGTTGGCCTTATTGATAATAGTTTGTTCATGAGCTTCAAGTTCCATAGAGCGAGGTTGATTGCACTAGCGCAGGTATACTATTTAATTATTATTTCTTATTCCCATTATTTATTATATTTAATTTGGTAATCTCATTTTTTTGACATAATCGATGTTATTGTTCAGGATAAGCCATGCCTTCGTGTTTACCATCACCCGTCAATGTGGGATCTTACAAGAGAACCACAAATGGTCCAGGATTTGGTTAAGTTGAAGGGTTTAGATAGAATTGGGGCCATATCATATGACTCTTACAACTCTGGGCTTATTTTTGCTTTTGTCGAACGTTGGCAACCGGAAACTAATAGTTTCCACTTCAAATAGGGGGAGATGACTCCAACTTTTGATGATGTGGAGCAATTGATTGGCTTTGAACAAATGGTGATGCCACGGTAATTGGTTGTACTTGGGGATTCCCCGCGCTTTTTGAGGTTTTCTAGAAGATTTTTTTGCTAGATTTAAATGGATTCAAGACTTTGAAAGCTGGTGGTCCTAGGAATTCTTTGTCACTGAGGAAACTAAGAGAACATTATACATATAAATTGGAGAAGGTTCTCAGTGATGGTAATGCTGCGAGAGCCAAGAAGAAAGAGTTAATAACCAGGTCTATTGCTCGTGCGTACATGTTATATGAACTTGGTTCTTTTTTTATTTCCCATAAAAAAGAGCACTAATGTCAGCGCACAGTATCTGGACTTGTTTGCCAAGGACAAAGCGGTAAAGAAGTGGCCATGGGGATCAACAGTTCTGGCGCATATGTATCACAATCTCAGTGCAGTATCTCGAAATGATGAGAGACAATTTATATATTATACTAGGTTACTTGAGGTGATTCCCGTACTCCTTTACTACTATTGTATACATATGCATGAACCTATTTACTAATTTGATTTTGTTTATCTATATACATGTAGTCATGGATCTTTGCACATATCCCAAAGCTTGCTGGGATTCCAAAGGAGATGGATTCTGACCAATACGAGCATTGTACTTGGTGGAAATGGGGTGGATCTGCTATAGATAGATACGGTGGCCCGGCTTTACTAAAGTTTAGGGAAGCATTTGACAATTACAAAGTTGATGATGTAAGTTGATTAGATGAACTATCATTTTTTTATAGTATATACAGGTCTATTGGTCACTGTTATATACTTACATACACAGCCAATATGTAAGTACATTTTATCCAAGTCGATAATATTAGTAGCGTATATGGAAACATGCAATATATAATATTGTCGAGTTCAACAATTATGGCAGTGTAGTTGGAGTTATGCATATATAATACTGTCGAGCTCGACAATTACCAAGTGCAATTAGAGTCATGCATATATAATATTATCAAAATCAACAATATAGTTAAATTATTGTCGAACTACTAGATAAACCAATAATTAAGACTGCATATTCAACAATTATTAGGTGTTTGCACATTTCTTCTTTAGATGTCTTTCCCTTCTTTTTTGTTGTTCTTAACATAATAAATTTGGCTCATTTTACACGTAGGTTGTATGGGACCCATATAGATATAAAAGGGATTATGCTCATGGGTTTAAGGAGATCACCTATTTCTATGGTGCGCTAGCAAGTCTAGACCATGTTCAACCCTACTACCTAAATAGGGTTGTGCGACAGTTCTCACGGGAACATGGCATCCCCTCAAAGTCATTGTATCTAGAGGTGTCCAACTTATGAATCTCAGAAGAACTGAGAAAATACAACCCTAACTTTGAGTGGGTTGATTGCTTCTCCATAAAGAAGTGGAAGGATTGGGTACTGAAGAAGGCTGAAAGGGGGCAGAGGGTACGAGAGAAGCCTCTAGTATGTACAGAGGGATACTTGAAGTGGTTTGCAACTATCTCGTGGACGAAGATCTGTCCTATTAATGTTGACTTGGCTACTGATGATGATGTTAGGATAATTGAAATTCATCGAAGGAAGGAAGCTTGTGTCAATGAGGATGGTGGCACAAGAAAGAAGCCTGTGGACCAATATGAAGATGTTGGCGAATAATATGATGCATCGGTTAGTACATCTTCCCTTATATTTTGTTCACTTTATAAAATTTATTTCCTAATATTTATTCTCTATTATTCTGTTTACTTCACAAATTACTTTTGTAGCTCAATGAGCATGCCATTCTATCTCCAAATTCCCATGATACCATGCCAACATGGGCTGAATTTGGTGGGTTGGATCGGCAAGTCAAAGCATTAAATGACAAGCTTCAGAAGCTTAAGAATGATAAAGATAAAGAGTCTGTAGCCAACAAAAGCTAGTAAAGTCCTTGAAAGAGATTGGTCATTATACCAGAAACTAGTTATATTTGTTCACTATCTACATTAAACTTGAAATGTATATTTATGTTAAGTTGATCCTATATATCTATTGTTAGTTCAATAATTTAATGACAGGTGTATGTGAGTTCAAAATTACTATTATTGAGGCGACAATTATGGTGAAGTTGTGAATAAGCCTATATGTAATATGTGTACGAGATCGCATAACATTTTCTGACATACTAAAAAAAAAAAAATATTCGAATTCCCGGGGTTCCGGACAATTTTTGAGTTCACATGTATGTTTGTTAAATTGTTTATAAGAATATGTGTTTTCTCTATCTTAGACCTCAGAACAGTACATGTTAATTTGCTGAGGAAACTATTGCAATGAAGGAAATCTGCCTGAAGCTGTACTTGCCGAGCACTTGCACTAGTATACGCAGATCTACCCGAGGCAGTTAAGTGCCAGGTAAGGTCTTAGACGATATCTTGATCCCCGCCATTGAAATTTATTTATTCCCAAACCTCGATGTTCGCATAATATTTTTGTTTGTTGATATGACTGTCAAGAATTTATAAGTGAACAAACAAATTACAGTTTAGAGGTAGAGCGATAGCAAACAAATTTGGCTCTAAAATGTCATGGGAGCTATCCGTTGAGTTGAATAAGAAAGTACTTTGGTGTATAGATGTCATATAACCCCTAATACTTATTGGGGCCCATATAATTGCTTGGCATGTGGTAATAATATTTGGTCAATGTGTATAGTCTAAAGAGAAGGTCCATTAAAAGCGTTATGCACTTGTTGAGTAGCGATAGATTGCACACTTCCACCGCTAACACCCTGTGGATGTTACCCACCATCTATTAATTTGTGCTACATATTTTTAACTCGTAATATTTTCCTTGTAGCTAACGTATTTTGAACCTAGCATTCTCCAATACACATCGCTTATGACAACCTACACCGAGCACAAGAAGTTAGATGAATTATTGTCCTGCGCAGTGAGAACTTAAGCAAAAAGTTGAGTACGAAAAAAAACATTTGTAAGTATTCAAAGTGAATGAATTAGCGTTTTCAGTTAGTGAATTGGGTTTGTGGTGATTATCCAAAGTGGAATTCTCTTTGGCTGTGGTTTGATAGTATTGACTTTAATTGTAAGTTAATTTAATAAAATACTTGAGTTTTTGTTATGTTAGAAATCATATTTGCATTCATTTGGATTCCCTATTAATTAGTTTGTTGTGTTGTTAGCATGGTGTGTAATATGTCGGTTATCCATTATCGAATATAAAACAACTGAAGTATTGTTGATTTAGGTACCCTCGACATTGTCTGTCTTTTCTTAGTCAACATGTATGGTCGAACTTGACATAATTGATTTAAATCACATTACGATGAACTGGATTCATCTTCTTTATGTCCTTTGAACAGATCTGAACTGGATATCTAATCAGAAGAAAGCTACAATTTGAAGCCTCTCCTCCATATTTACTTGCAAAAATGCTTATTTCAAGTTTACCAAATGTGGAGCTTTTTTTTTCAGCGTAAGAGTTGGGTTAATGCGACAGAGATGCAGAATCTTTGGAAGTAAACAATGCATGGGTATGGACCATCCTAACTCTTATACCTAGTCACCTCATGTCATGTCATATTTGAAAACTTGGTGTGATGACCTTATTAGTGTCTACTCTATAATCTAGTTTTGTGTTACAACAGGTTTGAACGTCATTCATTAAGAGAAGCACTTGCGAGTGAGGTATGGGCACATGGGTGAACCACACTCTTTGATGAACTTTTGACAGAATAATAATTTCTTCAGCATATAGCATACAAGGACCCAGAGGATATTATACGACGGTGACTTGTTTCCACTGGTAACCCTTGAAAATGCGATCATAATCAGGGGGAGAATTGGGCAAGAGAAGTTCAAAGATTTCTATTCCAACGTGGAGTACTCTCTAGATGCTTCTGGTGTACTTCGCGAAATTGATAACATTTCTCTTTTTAGGGTGTCCGACCACGATTCAGCATCAGAGTCGCATAGATTCCTGGATATATATGAAACGTTGAGTATTTCCAACAAGGACCTGCCATTCGGAAGAGGTCTTAACCAGACATTTGGTATGCTTTATTTAAGCCGCTGAAGAAGAGTTATGAGCGTTTGTTAGGGCAAGGTTCATTTTGTCACATGTGGAGTATAGTATATGGCACAGTTCACAATCCTACTATGACGAAGTTTAGTCTTCATTAATCCACTGATAACAGCTATATATTTTACACGCCTTTTTTGGGCACGTAAGAAAAACTACTACATCAATGAGGAACGAGTTCTAAACCTTCTTATGGCATACTAGTAAGTATTGGTAGATTTGGTTGGGGGGGGGGGGGGTGGGGGGGGGGGGGGGGGTATAAAATTATGTTGCGTTATTTTCAGGTTTGATGTACAATCTTGCAATATCCCCACTTTTGTGCGAAGAACAGCTGGCGAGGTATGTTTGCTGTGAGGAACGACCTACATCAGGCATTACTCAAAAAGCAAATGTAAAGGGTATGAATTGAAGGACATGTCACGGTTGGGTTGTGATGAAAAACTATCCTTTCACATTTTTGGATTCCCATTGTATGCCTCTTTATGTTAGGGTTTCGACAAGTTTTCTATATCCCCATTTTTGTAAGAGTGCCATTTATTTTTTGTCGACCGAATGTTTTTGTTTATCAAATTTTTTTTGTATATACACAGTTTGTTTACTCATACATTATATATGAATCTCAATTTTGATTGTTCAAAGTAAAGTACATATTAGTTTGGAATATATTTTAGCAGGGCACTTGGAGTAAAATATAAAATATTGTCGAAATCGACATACTTGATAGTGAACATTGGTTTACTTGGCATATCTAATATTGCGGTTCGACATTTTGGGCAGTGTACTGAAGTTATGCTTAACTATTGCGAGCCCGCGACAATTACCAATGTAATATAGTCAGAATATATAATATGTTGAATCGGTAATACGCTAAATTATGGTCATCTATTGGATAAACCGCTATTTAATGCTGCATATTCGACCATATTGCATGCATAATGAACGAACTTCCATGTTACCGATATCGCAGTTTCCGTTGAGAATCTATAAATTCAGAGAAGGTACCAAAAGTCCAACAATCCCTAAATTTTAAAGAGTCCAATTGCCTAGGTGTCTACAAGCAAATACGAACACCAAACACGGAATGGGTGAATCAACACAACAATCCCGTTCCACCAGAATAATCAAATACAGAGGTTATTAGAATTACATACACAATGCAGCTGTGGGGCCAGGTCAACTATCGTATTTCTTGATCATGTCTTGGTTGTCGGATTCTTTTATAAAACTGAACAACAATCCCCATTACGTCTCCTATATACTAATCCATTCAATTGTAAATACGGGATATATACATGGGAAATCATTAAAAGAAATCACAAGAAGATATGACATTTATCATAGTATCAATTATGCACTTACTTATTCCACTATCTTCGTTTTGAGAGTGGGCATGTCCCGTTGACATGGTGTCGAAATTTCTAACTTTTGCATGTTCTCTTCTTGTTCTAACAGCCTATCAATCTCGTTCCTCGATCTTGCTCCTTCTTCTGATCTAGTCTTCGCCCGTCCTTTTATTGAACAACGAGAGGGTTTAAAATAATAGTTTTACGACATCATAACATCTACTAAAGAAGTTGAGATGTTTGGTTATGATGCATCTGTCTGTGTTAAAAAATCGTCGTAGTTATCAAGGTAAGACTCAATCTCGTCTAGCTTTAAAATGGCGAATTCAAAACTTTCTTTCATCTTCGAGGCTCTTTCAAATAAGTTTGATGCACGAAGGGAAAGTTGGCTATGGCGTAAAGGATGTCGTAAGTTTTCTCATGCCAAGTAAATTTCATCATACTACCTTGAAAACTTGTTTGCACCAATCGTCCACCTTGTCATAATGAAAGCCTCAGGTATTTTCAGAATGTCATATTTTGAGAAAACCTTTAAGAGGTGACAACATGGGAGTCTAACATACTCAAACAACTTGCATCCATAATTGCCAGTTAGCTTCTATAAGTCTATATCTATCTTAAATGACTTGGTACAACCACTATAGGACTTCACTGTAAGTTGTCGAAGGTTGCCTTCTACGTTTCTTTCTATTGCAACGAAGCGGGCAACCTGGTCAAACTGATCCTAAAGTTTCTGAACTGATATTTGTCGGGGTTAAGCTGCATCTTGTAGAGACGGAAAATGTCAAAAGCCGTGTGCAAATCTACTATATGGTCTTCCTTCTTAAGGCTTTTACATAGGAAATCGTCTATATAGACCTTCATTATTTTTCCAAGGTGATCTTTGAACATCTGGGTCATCAATCGCTGATAAGTAGCTCCAGTATTCTTGAGACCGAATGACATGACTTTGTAGCAGTATAGACCATGCTCTGTAATGAAAGCTATTTTTTCTTGATCGTCAGGTAGCATAGGTATTTGGCTATATCCTAACGCGACATTCATTATGGACAGTAGCTCATGTCCTGATATAGAATCGAGCAGGTTATTTATGATAAGGAGTGGAAAACTATCTTTTGGAGTATGTCTGTTCAAGTTGGTAAAATCCATGCACATCCAGATCTTCCCATTTTTCTTTGGTACTGCTACAATATTCGATATCCATTCTAGATAATTGGCTTTTCGGATAAAACCAACTTCGATGAGTTTTTTGATCTCTTTGTTAACTTTATCTCGAAGTCTTGGTACTAAAGTCCTCTGTCTTTGTTTGATAGCTACGGCTTTTTCCTCCAAGTTGAGTTTGTGACAGGCCAGGTTCAGATCGATTCCTGGCATCTCGCAAAATATCTAAGCGAAGACATTACTATTTTCCTTAAGGAATTGGATGATAGTGTTGCGCTCTAATGAGAACAGATGAGTGCCAATATATGTCCCACGCTTGGGTCCACTAATTTTAACAAACTCTGTAGTTTTTACATCAGGCATATGTTGCCCTGTAGAGTTGACTGTATAGTTCCCAGTAATGTTTCCTGTTATCTTCGATAATTGCTATGCAAGTTGATGTTCGGAAGGTTCTGGCCCAATGATGACAAAATTATTGCACGCTCGTGCTAATTTCTAACTTCCTTTTATCTTGTAAACGCTACCTTCCCATTCAAAACGTAAAGCCAGGTGATAGGTTGATAGAATAACATACATAGTGTGTAACCAGCAACATCCCATTATCCCCACGTAACGAGATTTTGTATTGGCAACGTAAAAGACAACATCGAGTGTTACCGGTTCTGCAGTGATAGGAAGTACAATTTTCCTACACACTCCGCCTTGGATCCATTGAAATCGCAAATATCAACGTTGCTGGGTTGGACCTTATTGGCCAAACCCATCTGATCAATTGTGTTCTGAAAAAGGAGTTCGATAGTATTGCCGATGTCTACCATCATCGTATAAAGTACCATATTCTATATTTTCAACATGATCACCAAGGCATCATGGTGAGGATAGTTGACATGCTGAACGTCACAATCATCGAAAGAGATCCCAGTTCGTTGAGAGCTAGATACTGGAATTAAGCGAGCTTCTTTTTCTTGCATGGATAAGTCATGACATTGGGCGACACGCCTTCGTTTGCTCCTATTTGTTTTTTTAACGACCTGGGTCTCCACGAGATGGCAGAGTGAGATATGGTACATATACTTTTTGGCCACGGGCTCCTTGACTTGAATAACTTTGGTGGGGCTTTTGTAACTACTGTTCTTATAACTCTCTACGTCTACTATGTATTCGTGCATTCGTCCATCTGTGAAGATGTATTCCAAAAACTGTTGTAAGGTAAAACATTACTCTGTCTCATGATGTCGAACCTTATGGTGGATGCAACATGGTTTGTGTGCAATCGGTTGAAGGTACTGTGCATTGCAGAAGAATCTGTCTTTCTGTAATACAGGGTAGATGTTGGCTATAGTCACATTCATCTTTGGAAGATAAGGTTTCGGAAAGTTATTCCCTTTTCGAGGTCGTTCGTCGTTGGATTTGGTTCATTTTCTATCTCTTCCTTGGTCTGGTGTCCAATTAAAATTAGAACGGTTTGATTGATTTCGAGCTGCCAGTGTTAATTTATGAGGTTTATGCCTGTCGGACACCATCCGCTCCAAATCGATGTATCCGCTGACCTTCTCAATCATGTCTTCAAATGTTAATGGTTTGTTGAGGATGAGGCACTCCTTCACCCAGCTATCAGCGAGTGAAGTGTCGGTGATGGTAGAAATAGTGATCTTCTAGTCGAGTCAATCTACTTTTCGGGCTAATTTTAAAAACTTTTTGGCAACGTCTCGAGTTTTTCTCCTGACATCTGTTTGAGGCTGAAAAAAAAATATAAAATTTTCTCTTTATCTTTATTGTGCGAGTAATTCTTGACGAAGAGTTCGTGTAACTATTCGAAAGTTGTGATGGATCCTTCAGGCAGTGCATGAAACCATCGTAGGGGTTCGCCTGACAAGCTTGTAGGAAAGAGCCGGCATAGAATGTGGTTGGACATGGAATGCAGGCCTAGAGCCTCCTGGAACTCTTGAACGTATTCTAC
This sequence comes from Kingdonia uniflora, assembly GCA_014058105.1. Lineage (NCBI taxonomy): Eukaryota > Viridiplantae > Streptophyta > Magnoliopsida > Ranunculales > Circaeasteraceae > Kingdonia > Kingdonia uniflora. The sequence goes on from JACGCM010001471.1 coordinate 1,341,958, forward strand.
TAGATCAGTTCCATTATACTTTCGGATCTTCGGAGTGTGAAACCCGGTGGGGACCTCACCATCCAATAGCTCTTAGGCGATCGTGCTCTTCTGCAATCTGTTATGGATCCCTTTAGTCGGCGTATATACTTCAAGCAATTCCTTGATTTACTTTACAATATGTTCCTGAGTGACATATTGTCGAGTTGTGATGGTTGGTGGTATGATGCGCCCTTCTCCAAGGTTATGATCACCACTCCCTTCACTTAGACATTCCTTTACCGAGACTCAAATTCTTCGAGGTTGATTTTTCAGTCCGTCTGACTCCTACCAGGCTGCCATCTACTTCTTGTTAGATCTCCTGGATTGGGATGGGCTCCATGCCCTGTTGTTGATGGTTAGCTCGGAGCGCACCTCCTGTGTGAGCGCCTTTTAGAGAAGGTCCAATTCTGTTATGAACAGAAATCCGTGAGCCCTCAGGTTGTACGGCTTTGTTCTTCTGGGCGACGACTTGCTGATCTTGCAAAACCTTCAGCGCGCCCTGTAGACTCACGAGTTCTTATTCCAAGGTTGCACACCTTTCTATTTTTAAGTTCAAAGTGGCCCTCATGTCTGCTAAAGCTGCATTTTCTTCCACTTGAATGATCGGCGTGCTCTGACCTGGAGACGACATTTTGAGAAGAAGAATTATCAGCGGTGATTAAAACAATGGGTTTGAGAATTTTGATTCCCACAGACGGTGCCAAATTTAATAGCCTAGTTCTGGGATCCAGACTTAGCCTTTACACTAAATATATTCAAAACGTTCATGTACAATACTCAGTAAGCAACAAGATGATTTAACATGGCAAACCTTTAAATTGGTTAAAAACCATGACCTCTCCTGAGGATTTTAAAAAAGTGACAATCTTATTGATATTGCTAGTTTATTGCAATGATCGTTCTGAGAATGTAAGATGATAAAGTAGGAACTTTTCTATGGTGAATGTTCCGTCCTTCATTTGCAGTTCTCCAGGTCTTCTTATAGGTCCTTTAATATGACCATTTGATGACCATAAAGTCCTTTAATGATGGACGTTACAAAGTGAGTAAGATATTCTTTGATCAGGTTGTGTAACGTTCTGACCTTTGCTGCTGTATAACGGCTTTACTGCTGACTGTGTGCTTTATGCAGGCCGAACTGTTGGTGTAGAGGTTGAAAGTGATGTCTCGAACTGAGGAAATTTTGGTTACATATTTAGTAGTACTTCCTGTATGCTGATGAGATCGAGGATGAGGCTTGAGTCCAAGATATGAAATAAGCTATTACAAGATGGCTCTCAACCAATAGCATGAGTGTCGTTAGGGATGAGTAGCTTTGGTTAAGAAACTCATTCCGTACATGTTTGTGATTGTGCCACGTGCTCTGTTGTTGAGGTCAAAATTTTGTCTATAGTTCGAAGATAAAGCATGAGCTCGAGATGCAGAATAAACCACTACAGGTTCTATCTTAGAATAATGTCGGGACCTTGCTCACTGAAATATTATAGAGCTCAAATATCATTGTGAGGTTTTTGGCTGCTTCTGGAAAGAATTTGTTACCCTTCATACGATGATGATTCCGTGGAGATACGAGTTTATGGTTATGGACATCCGTGAAACTTGTGATAACATATTTGCCTATTTTGGTATTCTAATTAATGTTCATCATTATTTTACTCCCACACTTATCAGATGATTTTTTATTCCCAGCTATGTCGTTAGTCTTTGGATCTATCCCATGGTTTATCTTCGAAAAGTCATTGCTTATTAAACAAAAGTGGGCTCTGCCTATATCATCCGATCTCAAACGCTTAGTAGAATTGTGTATCTTAGTGGAGAAACCCTGCCGTCTTCCATATCATTCACAGACGTGCGCCCTATATGATCGATTATAAACCAACGTCTTAAAAGACCCGCAAGCGCACGGTGTACGTTAAATACAAGGGTAAGCGGGGTCGTATCCCAAGAGACTTGTAGTACAAATTATACTTCTAGCTACTAGTTTTATCCAATAACAACGAGTTTGCGTAGGTTTTGAAATTAAAAGAAGAACGGAACAAATTACAAGATAAATTAGAGTGGAAACCACGGCATCGATTCCACTCTACCCTTTAAAACCCTTAGATAACATAAATAATTAAAGTAAACTACGAGTTCCAATATCGCATATCCTTGGTCGGGCATATGCAATACATCAAAAAATTCAAGAGATTTAGTAATCGGGAACTACCCATAAACTAACTTACTCAACCATGGTCCGGTTGTTAAGTATGGATTATGTATTCATCTCCATGTTCCTAACCTATCTTGTTATGGTCCAACAAGATGGTTACATGGATTCATTATTCCTCCAAATCCTAGCTATGGTTAAGCATAGGACGAAGGAATACAAATATGCAAAATTTTGGGATAAAGAGAAGGTAGTTACTTTAACTAAGCTACGCAATCTACACTAAGGTTACATTGGGTAGAGTTTTCTCTAGCCTTGGCTAAGAAGACTAACTACTCGTCGCTTTGATCATTGTCATACTACTATTACTATGATAAAATTAAAAGACAAGAACAAGAGAAAGAATAATCTTTATTGCTATGATCTTTGATTTACACTCTCCAAGATGATTCCTCATGGGTAAGATTCCCCTCCTATTTATAGAGTATAGGAAGGGTTACTAAAAATCACCATCAATATAAAATCCCTGAAACAATGCCTAAAATCATGCATTACAACTCATGAGAATAATATATATATCTAATTCTCTTCAATGGGCTTCCATGCATGGGCCTTGGCTAACAACTTCAAATGAGAATCATTGTTGGAGTACATCACCTTTGTTCTTCGTTAAAAACTAAAAAATTGTACGACTTATTTATCATGTGACCGATTTCTATAAATGACTCATTAGTGTCATTTATAGAAAATCTAGAAAATCTGTTAAAGGTATTAAATACAAACAAAAGAACTATTAGTGTCACATTTATTTAATAAATGACTAGGTAGATATAAATTCAGGAGTTGTACACGTAAATATTACGTGTCTATCAAATACCCTTAAACTTATATTTTGCTAGTCCTTAAGCAAAAGTAAACAAAAACCATTTTTGCATGTCACGCGGTTGTATTTAGCTTATGCAACAAGCCGTTAAACCCCCAAGTATAGCCCGATGGACGAGTGTTGTCTCGTGAGGGTTTGTAGTGACTATACCCACAATAGTCAATAATAACATTTTAAACAATTTTAAAATACACATGACTCATTTCCTGCGAACTTAACCTTGCTTAGTTGTGACAAAAATATACTAATGAAAAATTCCTTAAACTTGATATTCTCCCAAGTATATCAAAAAATATTTTAAGCTTATCCGAAACTAGAGGTACTGCCTCAAGATTAGAAAGAGATTAAAGTATTTTGAATTAACTATATTTGAGTGTACAATAAAAATAGTTTTATCGCCTAATACATTGTCTAGAATAATTTACTCAGTTTTTGGTAGTCTAGTTCTCACTGGAATAAATTCAAAGGTCAATTTAACAAGTGCCTTAGTCAATTCGTCTTACTAGAATTTTTCTTTTCTTTTGTAAGCCTTTTCTTTTGAGTACTTTGTTTCTTAATGATGCCTCCATAACAAGGAGTTTTCGGTCGATAATCTCTGCCAGTTGGCTAAGGTTGCCAGGGTGTGGTGCCCTATCGTGCCCTAGAGGATTCTCACAAGTAACATTTTCTTGTGCTCCTTTCACAAAGTTCATGGTCAAACTCGAGATTGGTGATAATTTTTTCTCTTTCAGTTCTTAATTATGCGAGTAGCCTTGCAACGTAAAAGTTTTTAGAACATATTTGGCTTATTTATTATTTATTTCTTAGGAATGAATTTATTCTTAGGCAGTTATCTCCCTTGTAGCAAACTATTCCTAACATAAATGCTAAATTTCCCTTATACTGAGCAAAAATCTGTTAAAGGTATTAATTGCAAAACTTTAATGAGGTGCACGTTTTCAAAATATGCCAAGTTAACTTGAATTAGTCGCCAATAAAAAGATATTACATCAAGCTTAAGCTATTCCAAAATATTCAAGTGTATACTTGGCATAATTTCAAAATTTTGGTTTTTCATAATATTTATGTCAAGGTAAAATTAGTTTAAGTGTTTGGAAATTCGTCAAAAATATATCAAACATTGCCAAAGTGCCATTATTTCACTTTTTTTCAAAAAGCAAATCAAAAAATGGTTTCCTACCCTCAAACTTAAATCAATCATTGCCCTGAATGTTGGAGAAAAAGAAAATAAATGGATGAGGAAAACTAAAATGTCTCACCTGAATGTGTCAAGGGTTACCTCCCGAGAAGCGTTAAGTTTACCGTCTTCAGCCAGACAAATGTACCCGCATACTTAAATGATTTATAATGGTACTATAGGGGTACATAATATCAGTTCTGATATACTGAATTATTTAGAAATATTATCTCTTCATCAAAAGTATAGGACTCTAAGTACGGTTTTAATCGTTGGCCATTGACCTTAAAATTATTTCGATTCTTAGGACCCTCCACCTCAACGGCTCCATGAGGATAAACAGTTTTAACTACAAGAGGGTTGTACCAATGAGAACGTAATTTCCCAGAAAATAAACGTAGTCCTGAATTATAGAGTAACACTTTCTGATTAGGTTTAAATTTTTTTTGCGAACAATCGACTTATCATGAAAAGCTTTAGTTCGTTCCTTGTAAATTTTTACATTTTCATAAGCCTCGCGACGAAGTTTGTCAAGTTCAGAAAGTTGAAGTTTTCTATGTGATCCACCTTTATCCATTTCAAAGTTAAAAGCCTTTGTAACCCAGAAGGCCTTGTGTTCCAATTCTGCAGGTAAGTGGTAAGCCTTCCCAAAGACAAGTCTATAGGGTGACATACCAATCGGGGTTTTATAAGCTGTTCGATATGCCCAAAGGGCATCATCAAAATGATCAGACCAATCTTTACGATTTGTTCGGACAGTTTTTTCTAAAATTCTTTTGATCTCCTGATTGGATACTTCGACTTGACCACTTATTTGTGGATGATATGGTGTGGCAACTTAATGAGTGATGGAGTAAATTTTCAAAAGATTTTGAAAGACACGGTTAAAAAAATGTTTACCACCATCACTAATAATTGCCTGAGGCGTGCCAAAACGATTAAAAATAGTTTTCAAATTTTTTACCACTGGCTTATGGTCATTCCTTTGACATGGCACCACCTCAAGCCATTTAGAAACATAATCGACTCCAACTAGAATGTAAAAGTAACCGCGAGATGAAGGAAATGGGCCCATAAAGTTAATACCCCAAACATCAAATAGTTCAACAATAAAGATGTTGTTCAAGGGCATCATGTTTCAATGAGAAATATTCCCAGTCCTCTGGCACCTATCACATTTAGAACAAAAGGTATGTGCGTCACAGAAAAGGGTAGGCCAAAAAAGACCAGATTGAAGGACTTTTACAGCAGTTTTCTTGGTCCCAAAATGTCCTCCGCAAGCTAAGGTATGGCAAAATGTGAGTACACTATGGAACTCATCATTTGAAATGCATCTCCTAATCACTTGGTCAGAACAAAACTTATAAAGATAAGGATCGTCCCAACTAAAATGTCTAACCTCGTGCAAGAATTTAGTTCTATCTTGTTTTGACCAATGGAGAGGTAATCATTGCGTAGCAAGATAATTGACAATATCGGCGTACCAAGGTAGTTGTGAGACAGCCATGAGCTACTCATCAAGAAATGTCTCTAAGATAGGGAGAAAAACTTCAGCACCCTCAGTGAGAATTCGGGATAGATGATCTGTAACCACATTCTCAACACCTTTCTTATCTCGAATTTTGATATCAAATTATTGTAACAAAAGAATCCATCTGATTAACCGAGGCTTATCGTCTTTCTTAGATAGTAAATACTTTAAGGCCGCATGGTCGGTATAAATAATGATTTTGGATCCAACAAGGTATGATCGAAATTTCTCTAAGGTAAACACAATGGCTAATAACTCCTTTTCCGTGGTGGAGTAATTTAACTGTGCGTCATTAAGCGTGCGACTAACATAGTAAATAACATGAAGCTTATTATCTACTCTTGCCCTAAAACTGCTTCAACAGCGTAATCTGAAGCATCACACATGAGCTCGAAGGGAAGTTACCAATTGGGAGGTTGGATGATAGGGGCTGAAGTTAATAAAAGTTTGAGTTTCTCAAAAGCACCTGAACATGCGTCATCAAAGTTGAAATCAGTGTCCTTAGCAAGTAAATTGCACAAGGGCAGGGAAATTTTACTAAAATCTTTGATGAATCGGCGATAAAATCCAGCATGCCCCAAAAATGATCGAATGGCCTTAACCATCCGAGGTGGAGGTAAAGAAGAGATAATGTCGATCTTAGCCTTATCGACTTCAATCCCTTTGTTGGAGATAATGTGTCCAAGAACTATCCTTTGTGCCACCATGAAGTGACACTTTTCCCAGTTTAACACTAAATTGGTTTGAGTACATCGTTCTAGCACGAGCCCTAAATGGTGTAAAGACTTGTCAAAAGATGATCCAAACACTGAAAAATCATTCATAAAGATTTCAAGAAATTTATCAACCATATCAGAAAATATGCTCATCATACCACGCTGGAATGTAGTGGGTACATTGCACAACCCAAATGGCATACGTCGATAAGCATATGTCCCGTAGGGACACGTGAAAGTTTTCTTCTCCTGATCTTCTGGGGCAATGGAGATCTGGTTGTATCCAGAATAACCATCAAGAAAATTGTAACGTCATTTTCCGGCTAAGCGTTCAAGCATTTGATCAATGAAAGGAAGAGGAAAATGATCTTTCCTTGTGATTGTGTTTAATTTCCTGTAGTCGATACATACACGCCACCCAGTGGTCATGCTGGTAGGGATTAGGTCATTATTCTCATTCTTAACTACAGTGATCCCTGATTTCTTAGGCACAACCTGAACGGGACTGACCCACTTACTATCCGAAATAGGGTATATGTTACCCGAGTCCAAAAGTTTGAGAACTTCCTTCTTCACCACCTCCATCATGGTGGGATTCAACCTCCGTTGCATCTCACGAGAATTTTTAGCACCTTCCTCGAGATTGATGCGATGCATTCAAACGGCCGGATTAATCCCCTTCAAGTCTGCTATAGACCACCCTAGGGCTGATTTATGTCTTCCAAGAACACTCATCAATCTACTTTCCTCGTCAACATTGAGGTTGGAAGCTATGATCACAGACAGAGTGTTAGAATCACCTAAGAAAGCATACTTCAAAGTCTTAGGGAATTGCTTGAGGTCTAACTTGGGTGCATTAACAATGGATGGAATAGGCAAAGTAGTGGACGGTTCTAGAGGTTCAACATGAGGTCTCCATTTGGACTTGTTAAAAGTAGGTGTTGAGTCGAGTAGAGAATTAAGCTCTTCAACAATCAGATTTTCATCAAAGTCTTCATCAAAGTTCACAAGACATGATTCTAAGGGGTCCTCAGAAAATGATTTAGGGAACGAGTTGTAAACTAGGGATTCAATCATATTCAGCTCAGCCATGTCATCAGAATGAGGGACTTGAGTATTATTGTTAAAAACATTGAGCTTGATCTTCATGTCTCCCATTGATAGTTGTAAGACCCCATTAAAGCAATTAATAATGGCATGAGCAGTCGCAAGGAAAGGGCAACCCAATATGACGGGAATCTCACAGCTAGAATTCTTTACATCTTCAGTGTCCAAAATAACAAAGTCCACAGGAAAAATGAGAGTATCAACCTTGATAAGAATATCCTCAAGGATACCACGTGGGTATCGTATTGACCTGTCAGCCAATTGAAGTGTCATTCGGGTAGGTTCTAGTTCTCCAAGTCTTAATTCCTGATAGACCGAGTAAGGTAAGACATTCACACTAGCCCCTAAGTTGAGTAACGCCCTATCTACTTTGTGATCTCCAATTTTACAAGGGATGGTTGGGCTTCCAGGATCTCGAAGCTTAGGAGGGGTTAATGTCTTGGTCAAGAAGACTTTTTTGTGCACATTGATTTTCCTTTTTCTAGTGCACGCATCCTTAAGGTATTTGGCATATGCAGGGATAAACATGATGGCATCGAGTACTGGAATATTTATATGAACTTGCTTAAATGTATCCAATATCTTATCAAATTGAATCCCTTTATTAGTCGGAAGAAGGCGTTGTGGATAAGGCACATTTGGCTCAAAATGTGACTTTGGTAGGGAAATAAACGAGGTAGGCAACTCCTTTAATTTATTAGAAGGTTTACTCGTACCGACCTCATCCTCAATAACAACGGGTGTTAGCTCAACCCTAGGCATTTTAACTTGGTTATCAATTTGTTTACCACTTCGAAGAGTTGTAATGGCATTAACCTATTTTGGGATTAAGCTAGAATCAAACCCTGGTGGTCCTTTCTGATTAGATACAGGTTGGTTAGGTAGCTGACCTTGTGGTCTCTCATGCAATGTATTTTCCAATTGTCATATCTGAGTCTCTAGATTAGTGATAGATTGGGATGTAGAATTCTAATTCACCAAAGTCTTCTGTTAAAATTGCATCATTTATTGTTGAAATTGTACTGATTGTTTCATGAAGAGAGCAAGGGTATCGTCCAAAGATGGTTTGGGTGGAGCGGGTGGGAACTATTTGGATGACTTAAAAGATTGCTGAGATGCCTGAGGATAAGATTGAGAAAGAGGATTCCTAGGCAAATTATGACCTGAGGCTTGTGGCTCTCCAAAACCTGAACTGGGTTGGTTGTTCGTCCACAAAAAATTTAGGTAGTTCTGCCAAGTTGGCTTGTACGAGTCAAAGGGTCTCCTGTAGGTATTATTCAAAGCATTTACTTTCTCTTGATTGTCATTCATTTCATTGAGCATGGGGCACATTTGAGTGACATGGGTTACATCATAACAAACGGTGTAACCCTGTTGCTGAACCTGGCTCATACTACCCTTAGATTGATTTGTAGCCATAGCCTCAATTTTTTGGGTAAGAGTATCTAATTGGGCTTTGATGGCCGTTCCCTCATTCACTTCGTATAAGCCACTTTTCTTGGTTGTACTAATATTTCTATGTGGATCAAAATCCCACTGCTGAGAGTTCTCAGCCAATGTCTCAAACTCCTCATAAGCTCTATCAGGCTTAAGGTCCTGGAATTTGCCACTATACATGGATTCTAACCTATAACGATTCTCAGAAGTTATTCCACAATAGAAGATTTGGGCTAGATGTTGTTTCTCAAAGCCATGATGGGGACATTGTGAAAGAAGATCTTTATATCTCTCCCATGCCTCGTAAAATGTTTAACTTTCTTTTTGAACAAATTCAACAACAGCATTTCTAAGAGCGAGGGTTTTTCCCATAGAAAACCATTTGGTTTTGAACTTGGTCTCCATTTGATCCCATGAATTGATAGATGCTGGTGCCAATGAATCAAGCCAATGACTCACCTTATCTTTTAGCGAGAATGGGAATAAACGAAGGCGAACAAAATCCTCAGTAAAATGTTGGTATTTGGAGAGCGTACAAATTTTCTTAAACTCATAGACGTGCTTATAAGTGCTCTCAGAATCAAGCCCACGAAATGTAGGTAACATTTGGATCACAGTAGGCTTGATTTTATAATGGTTTGTCGTGACAACTGGTAACACAATACACAGAGGCATATCACTCACCTCAGGGGTCCAATTGTCCCTAAGAGATTTGGCGGCAGCCATGATTGGTGGTTCGACTTCTAACTCAACAATCACTTCAATTGGGTCAACTCTAGATGAATTACCCTCCTCTTAAATTGGAAAAAATCGAAATGGATCACTTTCCTCCCAAACTGGGGCTCCTAAGTCCTCTATTGTATTGACTGAACGAGGTGGCCACCCGCTCCGCTTAGGCTGAGGTGGTGGGCCTTAAATGGGCAAAGGTTCTGATAAGCTTCCTAAACGTTTTTCTTCACGTGTTCAATTGATCATGCACAACTAATAATAAATAAAATTCAGCACCCGGTACAGTAAATAATCAATTAAATCTAGATTCTAGCATATCAATGTTTTTTAGAAATAATAATTAGGTCTCCCCAATATTCTTCTATATTCAAAATGGGTACGATGGCAAAAGGCTTTGGTTCCTATACTCCCCTGCGTCACTATGTTAGTACCAGCTTAAAGTAGATGTTCAGCCCTTGCGCCCGAACGAGTCGCCTTATCGTACGTCAGCACTCGGAATGGTGACGCCGCAAACCTAAAACCAGTATTTCACGGCGCTAGGCTGGGGCCGTATCCTATGAACCTGTGTTTGTACCCCGGTCCGGTACACCTATCCGTTGGGTGATGAAATCCCGCGGGAATCTTGCTACTTTATTTTATTAACAGTTATTTTGAGGTCCGGGACGTTTAATTTTTGGTATGATACAAATTTCTTCGTATCCCTAATGGGTGGTCCCACTTGTTGGAGAGCTTTTTCGGTGATAAAATCCCGCAAGTCCCTAACAGTTTTTACCTTTACTAATGTTGGAATGAAAAAAATTATTAACCACAGCAATAGGTCAATCCAATCACAACAATTTTTTTATTAGAGCAGCTTGTATTTGCACAGTCCACACGACTTTATGATCCTAGTGCCGGGGTGGAGCGGATATGAGCCCCTTATAGATGTCAAGTTTGGAGAAGTACCAACCTACGGGAAGTGTTTCCCGGTGTAGCTGTGGCCACCCCTTCACTTAGGGGGCACAAGAAGGATGGATTTGATGATGCTTTTAGCTTTGCGTATTATCCGTCTCGTTTCCAACTTTGTGATTATCCTGCAAAACAGGAGAAAAAAGATTAGTGAACTTGCGACAATAATATTAATTCAATTTCCAAGTTTATTATTGTCTATGATGTTCTGATTTTCAATGCGCATATCTTTCAAATCGGTTGAGAGAGAATATTCAATAATATCAATTTGGAAAGATAATTCAGAAAGGAAAAATATTTAGGAAGGAATTTTTCTATAATTTAGCTTCCCTAATGCTCAAAATAGGTGATGAATGTACAGCGGCGTCTTTAACGGAGACTGTTATTTTACTGTTTTTTCAAAAGGCTGTAACTCACAAACAACAAAAAAGAAAAATATGATCTATAGCAATTCGGAAAGGGTTTTGAATTATCTAAAACTTTTGTAGCAAATCTTTTCCCCAACTGTGAAGTATAGATGATCAAAAATAGTAAAACATTTAGGGACAAACTTCACAGCTACTGTAGCGCCAAGAGAGTTTGAGGCAATCACTCAATCACTTTGTTTCCAGATCTAAGAAAAGAAAAACAATAAATAAAAAACAATAAAAAAAATTGGCTTAAAATAAAATAACTCAAAAATAAAACAAACTTTGCAAGTCCCCGGCAACGGTGCCAAAAACTTGATCGATTATAAGCCGATATCTTAAAAGACCCGCAAACGCACGGTGTACGATAAGTACAAGGGTAAGCGAGGTCGTATCCCAAGAGACTTTCGGTGCGAATTATACTTTGGGCTACTAGTTTTATCCAATAACAACGAGTTTGCGTAGGTTTTGAAATAAAAAGAAGAACGAAACAAATTACAGGATAAATTAGAGTGGAAACCAAGGCATCGATTCCATTCCACCCTTTAAAACCCTTAGATAGCATAAATAATTAAAGTATATTACGAGTTTCCATATCGCATATCCTTGGTCGATCATATGCAATACATCAAAAAATAAAAAAGATTTAGTAATCGGGAACTACCCATAAACCAACTTACTCAACCATGGTCCGGTTGATAAGTATGGATTATGTTCTTTTTTCCATGTTCCTAACCTATCTTGTTATGGTCCAACAAGATGGTTTCATAGATTCATTATTCCTCATAATCCTAGCTATGGTCAAGCATATGACGAAGGAATACAAATATGAATAATTTTGGGATAAAGAGAAGGTAATTACTCTTACTAGGCTGCACAATCTACACTAAGGCTACATTGGGTGGAGCTTCCTCTAGCCTTAGCTAAGAAGATTAGCTACTCATCACTTTGATCATTGCCATACTACTATTACTATGATAAAATTAAAAGACAAGAACAGGAGAAAGAATAATCTTTATTGCTATGAACTTTGATTTACACTCTCCAAGATGATTCATCATGGGTAGGATTCCCCTCCTATTTATAGAGTATAAGAAGGGTTACTAAAAATTACCATCAATATAAAATCTCCGAAACAATGCCTAAAATCATGCATTACAATTCATGAGAATAATATATATATCTAATTCTCTTCAATGGGCTTCCATGCATGGGCCTTTGGTTGACAACTTCAAATGAGAATTATTGTTGGAGTGCATCACCCTTGTTCTTTGTTAATAACCGAAAAATTGTACGACTTATTTATCATGTGACCGATTTCTGTAAATAAAAACAAAAACACTATTAGTGTCACATTTATTTAATAAATGACTATGTAGATATAAATTTAGGAGTTGTACACGTAAATATTACGTGTCTATCACTCAACAGTATAAAAATGTTGACCCTCGTATGAGGCTTCTGCCAACAACGGGTCTAGAATACGTTCATTTTCAGACCTTTTTGGGAACTCATCATGAATAACTTTAGTCTAATTTTCATCTATGGATTCATCCATTGTTGATCTCGCGGACAAGTTGACACATAAAATAAATGATTGTGAGTTACAAGTAATTTAACAAAATATCACAAACCAGACACAAGTAATGTCCAACACATGTTCATTTTATTTCAAAAGCATTCATTATATTTTTAGCAAAAAGTTTAGATTTTATATATATGCTGAATCGTAGAGTAAAAGATACTTACAGACCGTGGACAAATTTGCCCTTACACGCTCAAAAGAAGAGCTAAATCGCGCCTCTACTATTCGAATAAAATTAAAAAAGGTATATTCGAATAGATTATAATTATATTTGAATAAAACATCATAATCGAAAATGTATTCAAACAGAGTAATTCCTATTCGTATATATTTACTCAGTCAATAGTGTATTCGAATAGGAAAAGTTCTATTTGAATAAAAGTGAAAGCCAAGAAAACGTCTTGATCAGCTAAACTAGACGTACTCAGTATGGGGGTCTTCAATTCTTGCCAGAAATTCTGGTCTACCCTCAACCCATTCCGTAAAAGGTATGTAAACTCTGGAGCCTCTCTTAGCCGTGGTGTCTACCGAGAAACTTGGTTCTTTCTAGGCTGAGTTGAAGCGGATTAAATGTATGAATGTGAGTAGGTACCTCCACATGCTTCAAAACTTCCAGGGAATCTTATTGGTAATAAAAGCTTTGATGGCTGCCGAGGAGTCCGACACAATCCACAAAGTGTTACAGCCTCTATGTAGTACTTGTGATAGACACGTAATATTTACGTGAACAACTTTTAAATTTATATCTACCTAGTCATTTATTAAATAAATGTGACACTAATAGTGTTTTTGTTTGTATTTACAGAAATCGATCACATGATAAACAAGTCGTACAATTTTTCTGGTATTTAGCAAAGAACAAGGGTGATACACTCCAACAATGATTCTCATTTGAAGTTGTCAACCAAAGGCCCATGCATGGATGCCCATTGAAGAGAATTAAATATATATATTATTCTCATGAGTTGTAATGCATGATTTTAGGCATTGTTTCGGGGATTTTATATTAATGGTGATTTTTAGTAACCTTTCCTATACTCTATAAATAAGAGGGGAATCTTACCCATGAGAGATCATCTTGGAGATTGTAAATCAAAGTTTATAGCAATAAAGCTTATTCTTTCTCTTTTTCTAGTCTTTTACTTCTTTTCGTAGTAATAGTAGTATGGCAATGATCAAATGGATGAGCTGATAATCTTCTTAGCCAAGGCTAGAGGAAGCTCCACCCAATATAGCCTTAGTGTAGATTGTGTAGCTTAGTTAGAGTAATTACTTTCTCTTTATCCCGGAATATTGCATATTTGTATTCCTTCATCCTAGGCTTGACCATAGCTAGGATTAGGAGGATTAAGGAATATAAGTACCCATCTTGTTTGACCATAACAAGATAGGTTAGGAACATGGAGAAGAGAACATAATCCATGCTTATCAACCGGACCATGGTTGAATAAGTTGGTTTATGGGTAGTTTCCGATTACTAAATCTATTATATTTTTTGATGTATTGCATATGCCCGACCAAGGATATGCGATACGGGAACTCGTAATTTACTTTAATTATTTATGCTATCTAACAGTTATAAAGGGTGGAGTGAAATTGATGCCTTAGTTTCCGCTTCAATTTATCTTGTAATTTGTTTTGTTTTTCTTTTTATTTCAAAACCTACATAAATTCGTTGTTATTGGATAAACCTAGTAGCTCGAAGTATAATTCGTACCACAAGTCTCTTGGGATACGACCCAGCTTTCCTTTGTACTCAACGGTACACCGTGCGCTTTCGGGTCTTTTAAGACGTCGGTTTATAATCGATCAAGTTTTTGGCGCCGTTGCCGGGGACTAAAATGTATGTTTATTGAGATGCTATTTTAAGCCAATTTTTCCTTCTTTAATGTTTATTTTTTATTTTTTTATAGTAAGTTGTATTATAGTGACCGGTAATAGCATATAGTATTTCTATTATTATCGTTTCTCTAGTTTAGTTTTTAAGTGAAAAAAAATAAAAAAAATTGAGTTTTTGGCGCTGCAGTAGCTTTAAAGTCTGTCCCTGAATGTTCACCATTTTTGATATTCTATACTTCATAGTTAGAGAAAATGTTTGCTACAAAAGTTTTAGATAATTAAAGACCCTTTCCTAATTGTTATAGATCATATTTTTTTGTCTTATCGTTTGTGAGTTATAGCGCTTTGAAAAAACAATGCAATAACCGTCTCCCTTAAGGACGCCGCTGTACATTCATCATCTGTTTTGAGCATTAGTGAAGCTAAATTATAGAAAACTTCCTTCTTTAAGATTTTTTCTTTCTAAATTATCTTTCCAAATTGATATTATTGAATATTCTCTCTCAACCGAGTTCAAAGATATGCGTATTTAAAAATCAGGACATCATAGACTACAATAAACTTGGAAATTGAATTAATATTGTTGTCGCAAGTTTACAAATATTTTTTCTCTTATTTTGCAGGATAGTCACAAAGTTGGAAACGAGACGGAAAATACGTAAAGCTGAAAGCATCATCAAATCCATCCTGCTTGTGCCCCCAAGTGAAGGGGCACTTCCTTCTTTCGCCCCTTAAGTGAAGGGGCGGCCACTGCAACACCGGGAAACACTTCCCGTAGGTTGGTACTTCCCAAAACTTGACATCTATAAGGGGCTCATATCTGTTCCGCCCTGGCTCTAGGATCATAAATTCGTGTGGACTGTGCAAATACACGCTGCTCTAATAAATTTTTTGCTTTGGTTGGATTGACCTATTGTTGTGTTTAATATTCTTTTTCATTTCTACATTAGTAAATGAAAAAACTGTTAGAGACTTGTGGGATTTCATCATCCAAAAAGCTCTCTATCAAGTGGGACCACCCATTAGGGATACGAAGAAATTCATATCACACGAAAATTGAACGTTCCGGACCTCAAAATAACTGTTAATAAAAAAGAGTAGTAAGATTCCCACGGGATTTCATCACCCAACGGATAGGAGTACCGAACGGGGGTATAAACGCGGGTTCATAGGATGCGGCCCCAGCCAAGCGCCGCGAAATACTTGTTATAGGTTTGGGACGTCACCGTTCTGAGTGCTGACGTACGATAAGGCAACTTGCTCGGGCGTGAGGACTGAACATCTACTTTAAGCTGGTACTGGCATAGTGACACAGGGGAGTATACGAACCAAAGCCTTTTGCCATCCTACTTATTTTGAACATAGAAGAATATAGGGGATACCTAATTATTACTTCTAAAAATTGTTGATATGCTAGAGTTTAGGCTAGATTGGTAATTTATTGCATTGAGTGTTGCTTTTATTTCAAAATATCATACATGCAAGAACATTGGAATCCATACAGCTCACAATTTGACATCCCGCAACAACCTCATAATCATTATCAATCATGGGATCACCAAAAATCTCAATACATGGAACCTTTCCAATCTCATTCATATATGCAGGCCCATCAGTCCATTAAGTCATTCAATCAGTTCACACCTGCTCAACCCAAACCATCTTTGGAAGATACCCTTGCTCTCTTCATGCAACAATCAATAGAAAGTCAAAAACAAGTATTGTAATTTCAGCAACAAATGATGCAATTCCAGCAAAAGACATTGGAGAATCAAAATTCAACGACCCAATCTATTTCTAGATTAGAGACTCGGATAACTCAGTTGTCAACTACGTGGAGTGAAATAGAGCATGAAAACATCTAAACAATGAAGAAGAACAATCCAAAGTTAAATCCCCTTGTGATTTTGAAATGGATGAATTCAAGCGTAATCAAGGAATGTTTTCTCTGTGGGGTGAATGGATACAATATTGTGAGACAGATTTAGAAGATGAATATTTTAAGGTCGACGATCCTATGTCACAAGAAGATCTTGAAGAAGCCCTCTAAATTCAACCATCGATGTCACCATCCATCATTTCATTTGTTAACCAAATAAATTGTTTCGAGGAAACTATGACCGAGACTGAATATTTTTTCCTCTCCTCTAATGATTTTTCTAATGATGATGATGACGAGATAAAATATGAATATATGGAATCACCATCTCATTATATTAGTACCAAAGTCAAGAAATTAGAAATTGCTGAACTTGTTGCAGATGTTATCAACTTGTCATTTCCTTCTCAGTCTCCATATGAGTCACCTTAGCCTTGCCTTGAGCCGCATCCACAGGGCACAAATTATAATATTGGAAACCAGTAGGTGGATGACCCTTCTTTACAGGATATACCACTATTATTAGGGGATGATTCTGTTTTGGTTACTCATTCACCAACCGCACCTATACTTATGCCTACATCTCCATTTCGTGAGCCTAATGGGGGCACCATGACCATAAATGATTTTGAGGACTTGTACGGAGATAATTCTTGTTGTATTTCTATTAATAAATGTTTAAATTATTTTCAGGACTCGAATGATCCTGAGATTCGTGAAATGGTAATATCATTAGCATCTAAAAATATGTTTCAACTTGGCCATGTCCCTCAGCCAATGAATATCCACGTCAATGGTCAGGATGAGTCCCTTGAGATAAGTTACGATTTTAGGCACATAAATTTTAAATGTTTATTAGAGTCAATTGTTCCCCGAACCCCACATCCACAAATATGTTATATAGTTTTTCCTCTAGAAAAAAAAAACATCTTTTTAAAAAATTATAATTTTGGGGATGCCTCACGGACTTACTTTGTCAGAACCACCTATCACATTTTTTGGAATATCAGCAATAACATGGGGGTTTTGAAAATTTTTAAATAAAATTTCTTTCCATGAAAATCGAGTTTTGGATCTAGTACATTTTCGGGGAGGAATACTTGTATACTAATCTTCTTATTTACTGCAACATGTAGTAATCATATGATTGTATTGAAAATTCTAAAGGAAAATATGTTCCCTGGGTATGTATTTGTTTTTCTTGGAGAAAATGGTTTTTCTTGATTTGTCTAAAATTTTCAACTTAGAATCATCAAATAATAGGCAAAGTTGTTAGAAAAAATCTTTTTCATAGAGAATCAGCTTTAAACCCTCTCTGGTTTTTACATAATATATCTGCCCAATTAAGGGTTAATATTAATGATCACCATTCATGTGTTATCTGGTTTTTGAAAGAGAATTTGGAACCAGGATAATACATCACCTTTTCAACTTCGTACCCTTCCAGTCATATTGAAAATTTTAAATTTGGGGGTACATTCGTCTGGCTGAAGACAACAAACTTAGCGCTTCTTGGGAGGCAACCCATGACACATTCAGGTGAGAAATTTTTGCTTTTATTCCTTCATTTTTTTTATGCTCCCAAACATTGAGGGCAATGTTTCATTAAAGTTTGGGGGTAGGAAACCATTTCTTTAAATGTTTTTTGAAGAAAAGTAAAATAATAGTACTTTGGCAATACATGATATATTTTGACGAATTTCCAAACACTTAAACTGATTTTACCTTGACATAAATATTATGAAAAAACCTAAATTTTGAAATTGTACCAAGTATACAATAAAATATTTTAGAATATCTTAAGCTTAATGTACTATCTTTTTATTAGCGACTAATTCAAGTTAAACTTGGCATATTTTGAAAATGTGCACTTCATTGTAGTTTTTGAAATTAATGCCTTCAATAGATTTTTGCTCAGTATAAGGGAAATTTAGCATTCATGTTAGGAATAGTTTGCTACAAGGGAGACAACTACCTAAGAATAAGTTCATTCCTAAGAAAAAATAATAAATAAGCCAAATATGTTTTAAAAACTTTTACGCTGCAAGGCTACTCGCATGATTAAGAACTAAAAGAGGAAAAATTATCACCAATCTCGAGTTTTACCATAAACTATGAGAAAGGAGCACAAGAAAATGTAAGTCGTGAGAATCCTGAGTCAAGGTCATGATGGGGCACCACACCAACCTTAGCCAACTGGCAGGGATTGTCGACCGAAAACTCTTTGTTACAGAGGCCTCACTAAGAAATAAAGTACTCAAAAGAAAAGGCTTACAAAAGAAAAGAAAAAAATGAAAAAATCTAGAAAGACGAATTAACTAAGGCACTTGTCAAACTGACCGTTGAATTTATTTCAGTGAGAACTAGACTACCAAAAACTGAGTAAATTATTCTAGACAACGTATTAGGCGATAAAATTATTTTTATTATACACTCAAATATAGCCAAAGTAAAATACTTGAATCTCTTTCAAATTTTGAAGTAGTACCTCTAGTTTCGGATAAGTTTAAAATATTTTTTTGATATACTTGGGAGAATAACAAGTTTAAGGATTTTTTCATTGGTATATTTTTCTCACAACTAAGTAAGGTTAAGTTCACAAGAAATGAGTCATGTGAATTCTAAAATTGTTTAAAATGTCATTATTGACTTTTGTAGGTATAATCACTACAAACCCTCACGAGACAATACTCGTCCACCAGGCTAAACGTGAGGGTTTAACGGCTTGTTGCATACGCTAAATGTAACCGCATGACAGGTGAAAATGGTTTTTCTTTACTTTTGCTCGAGGACTAGCAATTATAAGTTTGGGGGCATTTGATAGACTCGTAATATTTACGTGAACAACTCCTAAATTTATATCTACCTAGTCATTTATTAAATAAATGTGACACTAATAGTGCATTTGTTTGTATTTACAGAAATCGGTCACATGATAAACAATTCGTACAATTTTTCTGTTTTTAACGAAGAACAAGGGTGATACACTCCAACAATGATTCTCATTTGAAGTTGTCAACCAAAGGTCCATACATGGAAGCCCATTATAGAAAATTAGATATATATATTATTCTCATGAGTTGTAATGCATGATTTTAGGCATTGTTTAGGGGATTTTATCTTAAAGGTGATTTTTAGTAACCTTTCCTATACTCTATAAATAGGAGAGAAATCCTACCCATGAGAGATCATCTTGGAGAGTGTAAATCAAAGTTTATAGTAATAAAGCTTATTCTTTCTCTTTTCCTTGTCTTTTACTTTTTTTCGTATTAATAGTAGTATGACAATGATCAAAGGGATGAGTAGCTAATTTTCTTTGCTAAGGCTAGAGGAAGCTCCACCCAATGTAGCCTTAGTGTAGATTGTGTAGCTTAGTTAGAGTAATTACTTTATCTTTATCCTGGAATATTGCATATTTGTATTCCTTCATCCTAGGTTTGGCCATAGCTAGGATTATAAGGATTAAGGAATATAAGTAACCATCTTGTTTGACCATAACAAGATAGGTTAGGAACATGGAGAAGAGAACATAATCCATGCTTATCAACCAGACCATGGTTGAATAAGTTGGTTTATGGGTAGCTCCCAATTACTAAATCTCTTGTATCTTATAAATGTATTACATATTCCCCACCAAGGATATGCGATACGGGAACTCGTAATTTACTTTAATTATTTATGCTATCTAACGGTTATAAAGGGTGAAGTGGAATCGATGCCTTGGTTTCCACTCCAATTTATCTTGTAATTCGTTTTGTTCTTCTTTTTATTTCAAAACCTACACAAACTCCTTGCTATTGGATAAAACTAGTAGCTCGAAGTTTAATTCGTACTACAGGTTTCTTGGGATACGACCCCACTTTCCTTTGTACTCAATGGTACACCGTGCGCTTGCGAGTCTTTTAAGACGTCGGTTTATAATCGATCAGCTTGTTCTACCCCATCTACGATAGCTTGAAATTTTTCCAGGTAGTTCGTAGTTGAACCCACTGCTTTACTGAGCGTGCCCAAAAATTTTCCCTCCCAGTCTCTATATACTACTCCAATCCTAGACGGTCCAGGATTTGCCAATGTTGAGCCGTCACATTACAGCTTATCCTCTCCGATAGTCGGCAGATTACATCTGCAGCTACGAATGGATGAGGGTTCCTCATTTTACAGTGGACCGATAGCCCTTTTACCACATGTAGTTTGAAGGTTGTATTGTACATGTTATTTTATGACAGTTTGGCACTGTTGAATATGTCTCCTAGAACCTTATTTTGTATCTCTCTAATGGGCAGCTTCCTTTCGTCAAATCTGATTTTATTTCTCGAGTTCCAAAGCCATCGACAGATTGCGAACACCATAGTAATCCATAAGTCATTAAGGTACGAGATATGCTTCATGCATTTCTCCAGAGTATTTTTCCAGCCATCCGTACCATAAATAACAGCAAGTTGGAAAACATTTGTAGCCCAACACCACAGCACTTTGGCCATCGGGCATTCGAAGAATTGGTAGTCTTCCATTTCGGTATTGCTGCCACGGTGAACGCACACTGAGGCTATCTGTATTCCTTTCCTATACACCTTCTCATCCGTGGGAAGGATTTGGCTCATTAATTTCCTCGCAAACCCGCTTAGACTCGGATGTAAACACTTCCTCCATTTATATCTGCACCACCAAGCTGTGACTAATCGTTTCCTGGTAAATTCGAATGTGTTTTTAACTGAGAAATCACCATGAACATCTGGTTTCCAGATCTGAATATCCTCCACACTCGGGTTACAGGGAATATTAGTAATATTTATTGCCATAGCCAAGAAGGCTAGATAGATATCAGGAGAGAAGTTCCATCCATCAGCGTTTATGAAATCACTTACCCTAGTTTTATACTTTTTCAATAGGTGGTGAGGGAGATCAATATGTTCTCGTAAAGGGATGTCTGATGCCCAGGAGTCTCTCTAGAAGTTGATCTTCATACCCCTTCCGATTATCCATCCTATAAAAGGTTTGGAAATGCCTTCCGCATGTTTAATACCCGGCCAGACAGAAAATCGTTTATGGTACTTAATGTTTTCACCACTAGTAGTATGAAATTTAGCATGTAAGAGTTGAGCCCAAGTCTCTTCTCTTTGAGTGAAAATCCAATTCAGCTTACATAGCATAACATTATTCACCTCTTGCAATATTCGTATACCCAGACCACCTTCCTTTAATGGTTTACACAACATTTCCCATCTCAGAGTGATTCCCTTTCTCTTTGTAGGATCCCCAGTCCAGATAAAGTTTCGAATGATGGAATCTTCTTCTTTAATTAAGGATTGAGGCCATTTGTAGATCGCCATATTGTAAATGGGGATGATATTAAGAATAGATTTGGCAAGGGCTACTCTCCCTTGAAATGATAGCATTTTCCCATTCCAACTATTCGCTCTCTTCCAAATTTTTTCCACCAGGGGGTTAATAGTACTTTTGGATATCCTTCCTTGTACCAGTACAATGCCAAGATATGTCTCTGGGAACGCTCCCTCTCTAAACCTAATCATGTCGATCACCTATCTTCGTCGATGATTAGGAATATGGCCAAAAAATTTTTTGCTTTTCTCAATACTAACTACCTGCCCAGATGCTTGTTGGTAAGCTTTAAGGATTTTGTGTAAATTCCTTCATTACACCACATGCTGCAAAAGAGGGAATACAAAATGTAAACAATCACCCCACAAAAACTTATTGTACATCATAAACTTTTAATACATAGTTTTATTCAAAAATCTAGTTACATTGACATTTTACCCAGCTATATTGACCCCTTTGCTACCCGTCTGAAGAATCACAATCAGGCCTCTTATGCAGTAAATTAAAATATGTTGAATCTTGCTCCGCCAAGAACACATTTTCTAGTCATCCAAATTCTAATTCCCAGTCAATTATAGCTTGCCTCGCTTCTTCTGCTTCAACTTCTTGCAGTGCTGGATAGATTTCATCATGAGTTGGCAAAAAAACTAGGATGTGGACACTATCGTAACTCTCTGCCTTCTCCATGGAAAAATACGCACAAAATAATTTATGGACCCAGTTCAAAAAACTAAACTCCATTGTCAGACCTCTAAAATAATAGAAGTAAAACCCTATGAATTATTTTCATGCCTTAACAATACATGCTTATAACGCATGGGGTAACCTAAAACAAGCTGACAACAAAAATAATATTGTCGAGTTCGACAATATACTCCTTTATGCAAAGACTTGCATGTAAACTATTGTCGAGTTTGACAATGTAGTTAGTGTGTCAAAAATTTTATATGTAATATTGTCGAGATCGACAATTACGATAGTGCTTGTGAGTTATTGCACAACTAATATTGTCGATTTTGATAATTCTTTAGTTTCTATTGAGGGTTACGCTTAAAATATTGTTGAATGACGTATTACCGACAATTCATACACAGGTAATCAATGAAAGGAAAATTTCCTGGGGAGACCAAAATTGGATTAGACAGGGGATTACTAACCATAACAATTATAATTTTACAACATTTTATACAAAGCACGTATACTAATGTGTCTAACTTTGAGAGAGATAAGGGTGATAAAATACCTGAAGAATAAGAGTCTTCTCCTACTTTCTTCTATTATTGTGGCTATCGCAGTTCTTTAGCGTGAAGAATTTCACCTCTAATGGCAGAAATTGTAAGAAAATAAAAGAATGGTATGGGCCAGAGAGTGATATGAGAGAGAGTGGGAAAGAGATAGTTATATGAGAACCAATTTGTTTGAATTTGAAAATCAAGGGAAGAGAGAGGGAAATATGATGTGACTGCCAGCTAGAGGGGAAGAGATAGAGGAAGTAGGGCAGCAAGGACCAAAATATTATCCACCTCATTTCCTATATAGCAAATCACCAATTTTGAGAGCCACTCATCTAATAGAGATAAGTGGTTGGTATTGAGTGAGACTTGAGTGTTTAGTGTTTGAGTGCCTATAAATCCTCTCCCATAGATATACGCGAGTCCATGATTTATAAGAGAACTTGAGATCGATTTGGGAAATCAACGACTGAGATCTATTTTTTTGACAATTCTTTAGATCCGATGGCGTAGGCTTTGTAATTATTTACAACTTCCAAATCAACGGCTAAAACCCAAGAAGAAAGTTGGGTCTCTTTTTTCCTATTATAGATGTTACTTTGCTTTTGGATAAGGCTAGGCTATTGCCTTTGGGTAAGACTAGGCTACCAAGGTTACTTGGCTTTCGCGAGGGGGTACATGTTACATCCGTTGAAATTTTACGGCCTTTGGATAGTCTTGGGTTTTCAATCTAAAAATTGGGCCTGCATTGATCTTTCAATCTTTTTTGTAATCTCTCTTACAAAGCTAGATACACAGCCTCCTCGGCTATATGTTTAAGCTGGCTCAAATAAAATTTCTACTCACTTGAGATTAACCAATTTTGATTAATTTAGGTCAAAATTAATATGTTCGAAAAACCTTGAATTAACGGTCTAACCCAAGCCTAATTCAAGTTGGTCCAATGTTCTAGTGATAATAAACAACAATAAATCAAATACAAGAATAATCAATTTTAACCCTGTGGGAAACCTTTCTTAGGAGAAAAACCTACAGGTCGCTGCCGAATCGCCTGACAGCTAAACAATCCAATATTGAAATAAAATTACAAGAATTCAATTACTTACAGACTCGATAAGCATATCCCATGGTTACCTCTCTTCTAACTGAACTCCTCATAATCAATTCATTATTCTCACAATGCCTCGCTTCAATCTTCCGTCAAAGCATCCAAGCTTGAAACTCACAAGTTTTTTAATTTAAGATTAGGTTTTCTAAATCTCCTATTGATTCAATTTGAGTTTTACTTCGTATTAAATTACTCGTTGAAATCTCTCTTCTCTCTGAAATATCAAACCCTATAAAAATTGGTTTTGGAAGAGGTGAAGTCAAAATAAGAAAAGAAGTCCTTTATAGAAAACTGAAAACCCAACCTCTATTCGAACAAAGAAAAAGTCTGTTCGAACAGAGTCTATTCAAACAAAACAAAAACTTTACTCGAATAAGTAAAGTTCTGAGTCATCTATTTGAACAGAGTTTATTCAAACAGACCAAAAGCCTATTCGAACAAAAACATTTTTCTCCAAAAGACAACTCTTCCTTTATGATATTTTGTAAAGCATTCGGGGCTTGATATTTTTGAACGAAGAGGTTCACACCCATGTACCTATTCAGTGTCAGTCTAGTTGTAGTCACTCCATGTATAATCTCTGATGACAAGTAATCATAAGGTAGTAGTGACACCTATTCTAGACACAGAATGAAACAAACTCCAAATATGGATATTTCAATCTCCCCCTTTGGTTCATTTCGTGCCAAAACTATAAGTACAAGAAATAAAAATACAACTCGATGGACTAACTCAATCACTGAGCATCTACGCTCAAAGCTCCACTTTCATCCTATAGCATATACTCTAGAATCCCTCCACACTAAAAAATATACATCACGTAACCACTTAAATAAAATAAGGGATCCAGAAAAAAAAAAAAAAACTTACCTAGCTTTACCTGTCATGATCATTTCTCCCCCTTTTTGGTACAGATGAACAAAGGGTAAATTGTAAATAAAAGGAGAAGAAAACCAATAGAACAAAATGTATAACAATCACTGAATGAGTTAAATACATAATAAATGAGAAATATATACTAGTAAATATCAGAGAAAATATTCTGAAAAGATAAACTGTTAGGATACTCTAAAAGTCAAACTAAACAAAATGAACATGTAGTTAGGAAAATACTAAACACCAAAATAAGATGTATCTCTCCCTCAAAATAATGGTAACCCCCTTAAAATAAAAAGAAAGAAAACACACATGGGGAGTGTCTCTGAAATAAGTAAGCAAAAGAAGACAACACTCCTCCTAAACACAAAGCATGATAAAGGACAATGAATATAAAATATTCTATAAAGACCAAGACATCGCCGATGTGTTATAAAACAATCACTAAGGGAATTACTTGGTGTGTGTATGTACATAGTCAAATAGATACCCATTTTTCAACGTATTACTTAGCCGCAGTTAGAATACTATATTAGAAAGTTATTTTAACTTAGGCTTTACTAGGGTGGTTACTCAAAAATCACTGAGAATTGACTAGCAAACACTCTGTGCGAAATATGAATATGAGTATGTGAATAGAAAATTATAAATTTCATCAAATAAACTACGTACTGTAAATTAAAAGGTCTCACAGATAGAAAATCAATTGTCATAGATGGTGTCAAGTTAACTAACATAGAATCCATATCTCATATCTCTACTAAACTAACTGTGCTAAACTCAAAATCAAACAGGTCTTGAAAATGTTATAATATAGGCAAGGGAAGGGACATGATGGAGTAGGTGTTTTACTGGCATTCTGAGACTATAGATTATACTTTCTCACCCTCTTTCTTTAAATTGAGTTCACCTCCCGTCATTATTTCTCTTTATTGAGTACACATTGAATAGAATACTTCTTCCCATCCTTTTTTTTATTTTAATATTCTTGCATGACTCTGATTAATATACTAGCAAAGACATTAGGGATACTCACTCTATTCTTATATTCTTCTATCCCCAAAAAATCACTTTTTTTCTACTGAAAAGTCTTAGAACAAACGGGTAAACTAATAAATGATTTGGGTAGAAAAATGAACGGCATAATTTAGGGCACAATGGGCTGCAAGTGGATAAAACTTTGGTTATGAATAACGAAGGCCAAAAAAGGTGTAACAATAAAAAACCTATTATCATATCTTCGTCCCACATAGTATCTTTTTTGTCTCGAATCAAGTATAGGGACTGTTCTATTAGACTAACTTGAATTTAAAATTACCATTGACAATTGATTATATAAAAAAATAAGATCATGAAAAAAATGCTGAATCTGGAAAGAATTTATAAAATAATACTCAAAGCTTGTAAAAGAGCTAGATCCTCACATAGCTTTAGGTACGAAGTCTCTACAGTTATCCTTACGTGGTTCTAATCACGATGAGCTTTTAGTTTAAACAAGAAGATCAATGGCTATTATGAAATGTGATTTTACCAAATAATTATCCCATAAATGAAAATAACACAAAAGCACAATCCAAGTCTAGCAAGAATATTCTACATACTAAAACTCATAGAGTATAAAGTGGAAATAAAATCAAAACAATACCCTACTGTTCTAAAAATAAAAATAAAAATAAAAATAAAAACAAACTGAGACAGTATAAGAAACGTACCTAATCAATGGAGCATACTAATAACCCTTCTTAGTTGATATTCATTACCTTATCTGTGGTGAAAAGTCATCCTTTCGCACCCAGACAGCCCGACTAACCTTTCGAGGCGGTGTTTCTTGAGAAAATCACCTACTTACATTCTCACTTTTCACATTAGTAGAAATAACATTTGATTTATATCTTTGCCCATAGAATGGTCGAGCATATGGTTGATAGGATCCACCAAATCTGTAATAAGACGCAATATGACCCATTCGATCACATATTCCACAATGATAAATTTGAGAGTACGAGAATCATTTGACTTGATTACTTAATGAAGATATTATATTATGTTTGGGTATTGATGTAGTAGCAATTGTTTTGACAAATTTTGTAACTTGAGGAGTCTTGGCATTATAAAGATTTTTCTCATATCCTAGACCCCTTTTATCAGTATCCATTTTCTCCATACATAACATCTTATCAATATTTTTTGCTCCATGACAAAAAAAAAAGAAGTTTCTACTGAGATAAAACTAAATCAAGTTTGGCCGTATGTAGTTCGTCTAAAGTTGATTTTATTTTCTCCTTCGCATCATAAACTCCTTTCTCTAAAATTACATCCTTGTCATGGAGGCATTGTTTCTCATCTTCAAGCATTTCTCTCTTTTGACTTGTATTCTCAGTTTTTTCTAGAAGTTCACACGTGAGTGTATTAACTTGGTCTTTCAAGACTTTGTTAAGTTTATCAAGATTAATACACTTCACAAAAATCTGAACATACAAGACTTCAAGATTCAGGTCCTCAAACTCATTTTTTTCATGATCACTTTGACTTTCAATAGAATTTTCAACTTCAAAAATGTCAGAGTTATCATTACGACAATTTAGAAAAATAGGATATGCGCAATATTGTCTATTCTTAACTATTTGGGGATGATCCTTATTATTATTATTTTCATCATCACTATCATCCTATGTAACACTAATGCTCATAGCTTTGTGATTAGTTCTAGATTTCTTATTGGGACAATTGTGAGCATAATGACCAAACTTATAACACTTAAAACATTCAACTTGACTTAGGTCAATGTCAAGGGTTATCTGTCGGTTATTCGATTTAAGTTGATCATGAGTTTACAACTTGTTATTCACTGATTGCCCTTATTTTTGAAATTGACATTTATTCACAAGGTTTTTAAGCTGGTTGCTTATAGAGGCAATTTGTGAATCCGTATCGGACCCATCATCATTACCTGAATCAGATAAGTTATCATCTTCTTTGGTACCCTTAGAAGAAGAAGAAGAGTAAGATGAAGATTTAAAAGAAACATTCTTGTTCTTCTCAGGGTTTTCCATTTTCATCTCGAGTTCAAAAGTTTGCAACTTTCCAGTTAATGTATCTGGTTTTATTTTCTTAAGATCCCAAGCTTCTTCGATAACAACACGTCTGGATCTAAAGCTCTTAGGAGGAGATCATAGAACTTTACAAACAATTTGAACATCTGAGTAAGCTATACCAAATGCAGCACTAGTGTTGACAATGTCACTTAGTCTCGCATAAAACTCATCAAAGGGTTAATTCTCATCCATTTAAATATTCTTGAATTGTGAGATAAGCATTTACAATTTTCTTTCCTTAATTGTATCATCGCCTTTATGAGTTCGAACTAATATGTCTCATGCTTCTTTCGAAGTGGTACAAGCAAATATGTGATGAAACTCACTTGAGCTCACAACCATAAAAATAGCATTGCGGCCCTTATTATTATAACCAGCAGCTTCCTTTTTATCCTTAGACCATTGATTTCTAGGCTTAAGGGCCTCCTCAGATTTATCACCCACTCCTTTCATCATGGTAGGGTGCGTCCATCCATCCTTGATTGCAATCTAGACATCTTCTCTGAGTGATTGTAAGAATGCAACCATTCGGACCTTCCAATAAGGATAGTCTTTGCCAACGAAGAGGGACAGACGATTTATGGGACCTCCAAATCTTTTGGAATTCATTAATCTCAAATAATCGAGCTAGGATTCACGCTTAGGTTGTTAAGCCTCGGAGTGCAACCGCTCTTATACCAATTAAAATTTCTAATCACTTGAGATTAACCGATTTTGATTAATTTAGGTCAAAATTAATAGGCCCAAAAAACCTTGAATTAACGGTCTCCTAGCCTAATTCAAGTTGGTCAAATGTTCTAGAGATAACAAGCAACTGTAAATCAAGCACAAGAACAAACAATTTTAACCCTGTGGGAAATCTTTCTCAGGAGAAAAACTCACAGGTCGCTGCCGAATCGCCCGACAGCTAACCAATCCAATATTTAAACAAAATTACAAAAATTCAATTACTTATAGACTCGATAAACACATCCCGTGGTTACCTTTGTTCTAACTAAACTCCTCGCAATCAATTCCTTATTCTCGCAACGCCTCGCTTCAATCTCCCATCAAAGCATCTAAGTTTGAAACTCACAATTTTTTCAATTTAAGATTAAGTTTTCTAAATCTCCGATTGATTCAATTTGAGTTTTACTTTGCATTGAATCGTTCGTTGAAATCTTTCTTTTCTTTAAAATATCAAGCCCTAGAAAAATTAGTTTTAGGAAAGGTGAAGTCAAAATAAGAAAGGAAGCCTTTTATCAAAAACTGAAAACCCGACCTTTGTTCGAACAGAGAAAAAGTCTGTTCGAACACAGTCTATTCGAACAAAAAAAACTCAATTCGAATAAACAAAGTTCTGAGTTATCTATTCGAACAAAGAAAAAGTTTATTCAAACAAAGTCTATTCGAACAGAAACCTTTTTCTCCAAAAGACATTACTTCCTTTATGATATTTTGTAAAACATTCGGGGTTTAATATTTTTGAACGAAGAGGTTCACACCCACGTACTTGCTAGTGTCGGTCCTGCTGTAGTCGTTCCATATGCAATCCCAAACTGCGAGTAACCACGAGGTAGTGTTGACACCTATTCTAGACACGGAATGAAACAAACTCCAAATATGGATTTTCAACAAAAGCCGTAAGGCATGCTCAAGTCGAAGGGTTCTTAGGGGTGATAGACACGTAATATTAACGTGAACAACTCCTAAATTTATATCTACCCAGTCATTTATTAAATAAATGTGACACTAATAGTGTTATTGTTTGTATTTACAAAAATTGGTCACATGATAAACAAGTCGTACAATTTTCTGGTTTTTAACGAAAAACAAGGGTGATACACTCTAACAATCATTCTCATTTGAAGTTGTCAACCAAAGGCCCATGCATGGAAGCCCATTAAAGAGAATATATATATATATATATATATATATATATATATTATTCTCATGAGTTGTAATGCATGATTTTAGGCATTGTTTAGGGGATTTTATATTAATAGTAATTTTGAGTAACCTTTCCTATACTCTATAAATAAGAGGGGAATCCTACCCATGAGATACCATCTTGGAGAGTGTAAATCAAAGTTCATAGCAATAAAGCTTATTCTTTCTCTTTTTCTTGTCTTTTACTTTTTCGTAGTAATAGTAGTATGGCAATGATCAAAGGGATGAGTAGCTAATCTTCTTAGCCAAGGCTAGAGGAAGCTCTACCCAATGTAGTCTCGGTGTAGATTGTGTAGCTTAGTTAGAGTAATTACTTTATCTTTATCCCAGAATATTGCATATTTGTATTCCTTTATCCTAGGCTTGACCATAGCTAGGATTAGGAGGAATAAGGAATATAAATAACCATCTTGTTTGACCATAACAAGATAGGTTAAGAACATGGAGAAGAGAACATAATCCATGCTTATCAACCGGACCATGGTTGAATAAGTTGGTTTATGGGTAGCTCCCAATTACTAAATCTCGTATATTTTTTGATGTATTGCATAAACCCGACCAAGGATATGCGATACGGGAACTCGTAATTTACTTTAATTATTTATGCTATCTAATGGCTATAGAGGGTGGAGTAGAATCGATGCCTTGGTTTCCACTCCAATTTATCTTGTATTTTGTTTCGTTCTTCTTTTTATTTCAATACCTACACAAACTCGTTGTTATTGGATAAAACTAGTAGCTCGAAGTATAATTCGCACCACAAGTCTCTTGGGATACGACCCCTCTTTTCTTTGTACTCAACGGTACATCGTGTGCTTGCGGGTCTTTTAAGATGTCGGTTTATAATCGATCCAGTTTTTGGCGCCGTTGCCGGGGACTAAAGTGCGTTTTATTGAAATGCAATTTTAAGCCAATTTTTCCTTCTTTTATGTTATTTTTATTTTTATTTATAGTAAGTTATATTATAGTGACCGGTAATTGCGTATAATATTTCTATTATTATCGTTTTTCTAGTTTAGTTTTTAAAAGAAAAAAAAAATGAGTTTTTGGCGCTACAGTAACTTTGAAGTCTGTCCCTGAATGTTTCACCGTTTTTGATCTTCTATACTTCATATTTAGGGAAATCGTTTGCTACAAAAGTTTTAGATAATTCAAAACCCTTTCCGAATTGCTGTAGATTATATTTTTATGTCTTGTCGTTTGTGAGTTGCAACATTTTGAAAAAAGAGTACAAAAACAGTCTCCATTAAAGACGCTGTTGTACATTCATCATCTGTTTTGAGCATTTGGGAAGCTAAATTATAGAAAGCTTCCTTCTTGAAGATTTTTTTCTTTCTGAATTATCTTTCCAAATTGATATTATTGAATATTCTCTCTCAACCGAGTTGAAAGATATGCACATTTAAAAATATGGACATCATAGACTACAATAAACTTGGAAATTAAATTAATATTGTTGTCGCAAGTTCACTGATCTTTTTTCTCTTATTTTTCAGGATAGTCACAAAGTTGGAAACGGGACAGACAATACGTAAAGCTGAAAGCATCATCAAATCCGTCCTTCTTGTTCCCCCAAGTGAAGGGGCACTTCATTTTTTTGCCCCCTAAGCGACCACAGCTTACCGGGAAACACTTCCCGTAGGTTGGTACCTCCCAAAACTTGACATCTAGAAGGGGTTCATATTCGCTCCGCCCCGGCACTAGGATCATAAAGTCGTGTGGACTGTGCAAATACACGCTGCTCTAATAAAAATTTGTTGTGGTTGGATTGACCTATTGCTGTATTTAATATTCCTTTTCATTTCAACATTAGTAAAGGTAAAAACTGTTAGAGACTTGTGGGATTTCATAACCCAAAAATCTCTCTAACAAGTGGGATCACCCATTAGGGATACGAAGAAATTCGTATCACACGAAAATTGAACGTCCCGGACCTCAAAATAACTGTTAATAAAAATGAGTAGAAAGATTCCCGCGGGATATCATCACCCAACGGATAGAAGTACCGGACCGGGGTACAAACACGGGTTTATAGGTTTGCGGCGTCACCGTTCTGAGTGCTAACATATGATAAGGCGACTCGCTCGGGCGCGAGGACTGAACATCTACTTTAAACTGGTACTTCCATAGTGACGCAGGGGAGTATAGGAACCAAAGCCTTTTGCCATCCTACCCATTTTGAACATAGAAGAATATAGGGGAGATCTAATTATTACTTCTAAAAAATGTTGATGTGCTAGAGTTTAGGCTTGATTGGTTATTTAATGCATTCGCTGTTGCTTTTATTTCAAAAAGTCATACATGCAAGAACATTGGAATCCATACAGCTCACAATTCGACATCCCGCAACAACCTCATAATCATTTTCAATCATGGGATCACCAAAAATCTCAATACATGGAACCTTTCTAATCTCATTCATATATGCAGGCCCATCAGTCCGTTCAGTCATTCAATTAGTTCCCACCCGTTCCACCCTAACCATCTTTGGAAGATACCCTTGCTCTCTTCATGCAACAATCAATGGAAAGTTAAAAACAAGTATTGCAATTTCAGCAACAAATGATGCAATTCCAACAACATACATTGGTGAATCAAACTTCTATGACCCAATCTATTTCTAGATTAGAGACTCAGATAACTCAGTTGCCAACTACATGGATTGAAATAGAGCATGAAAAACTTCTAAACAATGAAGAAGAACAATCCGAAGTTAAATCCTCTTGTGATTTAGAAGGTGATGAATTCAAGCGTAATCAAGGAATGTTTTCTCCGTGGGGTCAATGGATTCAATATTATGAGACAGATTTAGAAGATGAATATTTTAAGGTCGACGATCCTATGTCACAAGATGATCTTGAAGAAGCCCTCCAAATTCAACCATCGATGTCACCATCCATCATTTCATTTGTTAACCCAAAAAATTGTTTCGAGGAAACTATGACCGAGACTGAATATTTTTCCCTATCCTCTAATGATTTTTCTGACGATGATAATGACGAGATAAAATATGAATATATGGAATCACCTTCTCATTATACGATAATTTGCAAGGAATTTGTAGATGATGATATTTGCACAAAA
The DNA here is from genome assembly GCA_014058105.1 of Kingdonia uniflora. NCBI lineage: Eukaryota > Viridiplantae > Streptophyta > Magnoliopsida > Ranunculales > Circaeasteraceae > Kingdonia > Kingdonia uniflora. The sequence continues at coordinate 1,375,030 of JACGCM010001471.1, forward strand.
GTCAAGAAATTAGAAATTGTTGAACCTTTTGCAGATGTTAACAACTTGTCATTTCCTTCTCAGTCTCCTTATGGTCACCTCAGCCTTGCCTTGAGCCGCGTCCACCTGACATAAATTACAATGTTGAAAACCAGTGGGTGGACGACCCCTTCTTTACAGGATATACCACTATTATTATGGGCTGATTCTATTTTGGTTACTCATTCACCAACCGCACCTATACCTATGCCTACATCTCCATTTCATGAGCCTAATGGGGGTACCATGACCATAAATGATTTTGAGGACTTGTACGGAGATAATTCTTGTTGTATTTCTATTAATGAATGTTTAAATTATTTTGGGGACTCGAATGATCCTGAGATTCGTGAAATGGTACAATCATTAGCATCTAAATATATGTTTCAACTTGGCCATGTCCCTAAGCCAATGAATATCCACGTCACTGGTCAGGATGAGTCCCTTGAGATAAGTTATGATTTTAGGCACATAAATTTTAAATGTTAATTAGAGTCAATTGTTCCCCGATCCCCGATCCCCACATCCACAAATATGTTATAAAGTTTTTCATCTACAAAAAGAAAACATCTTTTTGAAAAATTATAATTTTGGGAATGCCTCACGGACTTGCTTTGTCAGAACCACCTATCACATTTTTTGGAATATCAACGATAACATTGGGGTTTTAAAAAATTTCAAAGAAAATATCTTTCCAGGAAAATCGAGTTTTGAATCTAGTACATTTTTGAGGATGAATACTTGTATACCAATCTTCTTATTTACGGCAACATGTAGTAATCATATGATTGTATTGAAAATTCTAAAGGAAAATATGTTCCCTGGGTATGTATTTGTTTTATCTTGGAGAAAATGGTTTTTCTTGATTTGTCTAAAATTTTCAACTTGGAATCATCAAATAATAGGCAAAGTTGTTAGAAAAAATCTTTTTCATAGAGAATCTGCTTTAAACTCTCTCTGGTTTTTACATAATATATCTGCCCAATTAAGGGCTAATATTAAGGATCACCATTCATGTGTTATCTGGTTTTTAAAATAGAATTTGCAACCAGAATAATACATTACCTTTTCAATTCGTACCCTTCCAGTCATATTGAAAATTTTAAGTTTGGGGATACATTCGTTAGGCTGAAGACAGTAAACTTAGCGCTTCTTGGGAGGTAACCCATGACATATTCAGGTGAGAAATTCTAGTTTTTATTCCTCCATTTTTTTTATGCTCTCAAACGTTGAAGGCAATGTTTCATTTAAGTTTGGGGGTAGGAAACCATTTCTTTAAATGTTTTTTGAAGAAAAGTAAAATAATGGCACTTTGGCAATATTTTTGACAAATTTCCAAACACTTAAACAGATTTTAACTTGACATAAATATTATGGAAAAGCCTAAATTTTGAAATTGTACCAAGTATACAATTAAATATTTTATAATATCTTAAGCTTGATGAACTATCTTTTTATTAGCGACTAATTCAAGTTAAACTTGGCATATTTTAAAAACGTGCACTTCATTGTAGTTTTGTAATTAATACCTTCAATAGATTTTTGCTCAGTATAAGGGAAATTTAGCATTTATGTTAGGAATAGTTTGCTACAAGGGATACAACTGCCTAAGAATAAATTTATTCCTAAGAAAAGATAATAAATAAGCCAAATATGTTCTAAAAACTTTCACGTTGCAAGGCTACTCGCGTGATTAAGAACTGAAAGAGGAAAAATTATCACCAATCTCGAGTTTTACCATGAACTATGTGAAAGGAGCACAAGAAAATGCTAGTCGTGAGAATCCCGAGTCAAGGTCATGATGGGGCACCACACCCTGGCAACCTTAGCCAACTGGCGGGGATTGTCGACCGAAAACTCCTTATTATGGAGGCCTCACTAAGAAACAAAGTACTCAAAAGAAAAGGCTTACAAAAGAAAAGAAAAAGTAAAATTCTAGGTAGATGAATTGACGAAGGTACTTGTCAAACTGACCGTTAAATTTATTCCAGTGAGAACTAGACTACCAAAAACTGAGTAAATTATTTTAGACAACGTATTAGGTGATAAAACTATTTCCATTGTACACTCGAATATAGCTAAAGCAAAATACTTGAATCTCTTTCTAATCTTGAGGTAGTACCTCTAGTTTTGGATAAGCTTAAAATATTCTTTGATATACTTGGGAGAATAACAAGTTTAAGGAATTTTTCATTTGTATATTTTGTCACAACTAAGTAAGGTTAAGTTCACAGGAAATGAGTCATGTGTATTCTAGAATTGTTTAAAATGTTATTATTGACTTTTGTTGGTATAGTCACTGTAAACCCTCACGAGACAACACTTGTCCACCAGGCTAAACTTGGGGGTTTAGCGGCTTGTTACATAAGCTAAATGCAACCGCGTGACAGGCGAAAATAGTTTTTGTTTACTTTTGCTCGAGGACTAGAAAAATATAAGTTCGGGGGTATTTGATAGACACGTAATATTTACGTGAACAACTCCTAAATTTATATCTATCTAGTCATTTATTAAATAAATGTGACACTAATAGTGCTTTTGTTTGTATTTACAGAAATCGATCACATGATAAACAAGTCGAACAATTTTCTGGTTTTTAGCGAAGAACAAGGGTGATGCACTCCAACAATGATTCTTATTTGAAGTTGTCAACTAAAGGCCCATGCATAGAAACCCATTGATGAAAATTAGATATATATATTATTCTCATGAGTTGCAATGCATGATTTTAGGCATTGTTTAGGGGAATTTATATTAAAGGTGATTTTTAGAAACCTTTCCAATACTCTATAAATAGGAGGGGAATCCTACCCATGAGAGATCATCTTAGAGAGTGTAAATCAAAGTTCATAGTAATAAAGCTTATTCTTTCTCTTTTTCTTGTCTTTTAATTTTTTCGTAGTAATAATAGTATGGCAATGATCAAATGGATGAGTAGCTAATCTTCTTTGCCAAGGCTCGAGAAAGCTCCACCAAATATAGCCTTAGTGTAGATTGTGTAGCTTAGTTAGAGTAATTACTTTCTCTTTATCCTAAAATATTGGATATTTGTATTCCTTCATCCTAGGCTTGGCCATAACTAGGATTAGGAGGAATAAGGAATATAAGCAACCATCTTGCTTGACCATAACAAGATAGGTTTGGAAAATGGAGAAGAAAACATAATCCATGCTTATCAACCGGACCATGGTTGAATAAGTTGGTTTATGGGTAGCTCCCAATTACTAAATCTCTTATATCTTTTGATGTATTGCATATGCCCGACCAAGGATATGCGATACGGGAACTCGTAATTTACTTTAATTATTTATGCTATCTAACGGTTATAAAGGGTGGACTGGAATCGATGCATTGGTTTTCACTCCAATTTATCTTGTAATTTGTTTCGTTCTTCTTTTTATTTCAAAACCTACACAAACTCGTTGTTATTGGATAAAACTAGTAGCTCAAAGTATAATTCACGGTACAAGTTTCTTGGGATATGACCCCGCTTTCCTTTGTACTCAACGGTACACCGTGTGCTTGCGGGTCTTTTAAGACGTCGGTTTATAATCGATCAAGGGGCTATTAGGACTAATTGTTTACCAACAAATAAGAAATATAAAGTTAGAAAGCATAAAAATGATTAACATCCAAAGGTGAAGACTAAGTTTGAAGGAGTAAGGTCCATAATGCGGATTTAAGGGCTCTGAAAGTAAGCAAAAATGTAAAGTCCCTCCTCCAACGCCATTACATTAAGCATTACATGATCCCTCTGCCAACCCACTCTATAAATTATTAATTCAATTTCCCGAATCCAATCTTTTACTTTTGAGCTTATGAGTATAGGTTTCCATAACTGGCTTCAAATTTGTGCATGTCGGCCGTGAACGTGAGAGCTTGGCGATGATTGGGAAGCACTTGACTAATGTCCAATACGCCCAACAATTTTCAAGAAAAGGCCAATAAAGCTGTAACCATGCCCAAGTCGAGTTTGTATCATTTTCCATAATTTATTAATATATATGAGATTAGTATCTTTAGGACAGAGTTTTATGCACAAATTCTTATAAAAGGGCCTAATACGGTTGGGGATATCGGTCAATCATGTCTTTCTTTCATTGAATCTCAGTAAACGAATGTAAGTGATCGATTATAAACCGACGTCTTAAAAGACCTGCAAGCGCACGGTGTACCGTTGAGTACAAAGGAAAGCAGGGTCATATCCCAAGAGACTGGTGGTGTAAATTATACTTCGAGCTACTAGTTTTATCCAATAACAACGAGTTTGTGCAGATTTTAAAATAAAAAGAAGAACGAAACAAATTACAATATAAATTAGAGTGGAAACCAAGGCATCGAATCCACTCCACTCTTTATAACCATTAGAAAGCATAAATAATTAAAGTAAATTACGAGTTATCGTATCGCATATCCTTGGTCGGGCATATGCAATACATCAAAAGAAATAAGACATTTAGTAATTGGGAACTACCCATAAACCAACTTACTCAACCATGGTCCGGTTGATAAGTATGGATTATGTTCTCTTCTCCATGTTCCTAACCTATCTTGTTATGGTCCAACAAGATGGTTACATGGATTCATTATTTCTCCTAATCCTAGCTATGGTTAAGCATAGGATGAAGGAATACAAATATGCAATATTCCGGGATAAAGATAAACTAATTACTCTAACTAAGCTACACAATCTACACTAAGGCTACATTGGGTGAGGTTTCCTCTAGCCTTGGCTAAGAAGATTAGCTACTCATCCCTTTGATAATTGCCATACTACTATTACTACGATAAAATAAAAAAACAAGAACAAGATAAGAATAAGAACTTTATTGCATATTAAACTTTGATTTACACTCTCTAAGATTCCCCCTCATGGGTGGAATTCCTCTCCTATTTATAGAATATAGGAAGGGTTACAATATATCACCATTAATATTAAATCCCCTAAGCAATGCCTAAAATCATACATAGATATTGCAACTCATGAGAATAGTATCTATATCAAATTCTCTTCAATGGGATTTCATGCATGGCCCTTTGGTTGACAACTTCAAATGAGAATCATTGTTGAAGTGCATCACCCTTGTTCTTCATTAAAAACCAGAAAAATGTACGACTTGTTTATTATGTGACCGATTTCTGTAAATACAAACAAAAGCACTATAGTGTCACATTTATTTAATAAATGACTAGGTAGATATAAATTTAGGAGTTGTACACGTAAATATTACGTGTCTATCAAATACCCCCTAACTTATATTTTGCTAGTCCTCGAGCAAAAGTAAATAAAAACCATTTTCGCATGTCGTGCGGTTGCATTTAGCGTATGCAACCAACTGTTAAACCCCCAGGTTTAGCCTGGTGGACGAGTGTTGTCTCGTGAGGGTTTATAGTGACTATACCTACAAAAGTCAATAATGACATTTTAAACAATTCTAGAATACACATGACTCATTTCCTGTGAACTTAACCTTACTTAGTTGTGATAAAACTATACCAATGAAAAAATCCTTAAACTTGTTATTCTCCCAAATATATCAAAGAATATTTTAAGCTTATCCAAAACTATAGGTACTACCTCAAGATTAGAAAGAGATTCAAGTATTTTTCTTTAGGTATATTTGAGTGTTCAATAAAAATAGTTTTATCGCCTAATACATTGTCTAGAATAATTTACTCAGTTTTTGGTAGTCTAGTTCTCACTGAAATAAATTCAGCGGTCAGTTCGACAAGTACCTTAGTCAATTCGCCTTTCTAGAATTTTATTTTTTTCTTTTCTTTTGCAAGCCTTTTCTTATTGAGTACATTGTTTCTCAGTGAAGCCTCCGTTACAAGGAGTTTTCGGTCGATAATCCTTGCCAGTTAACTAAGGTTGTCAGGATGTGGGGCTCCATCATGACCTAGACTCAGGATTCCCATAAGTAACATTTTCTCATGCTCCTTTCACATAGTTCATGGTCAAACTCAAGATTGGTGATAATTTTTCCTCTTTCAGCTTTTAATCATGCGAGTAGCCTTGCAGCATGAAAGTTTTTAGAACACATTTTGCTTATTATTTATTCGTGGAATGAACTTATTCTTAGGCAGTTGTCTCCCTTGTAGACATAAATGCTAAATTTCTCTTATACTGAGCAAAAATCTATTGAAGGTATTAATTGCAAAACTACAGTGAAGTGCACGATGTCAAGTTAACTTGAATTAGTCGTTAATAAAAAGATAGTACATCAAGCTTAAGATATTCCAAAATATTTTATTGTATACTTGGTACAATTTCAAAATTTAGGTTTTTTCATAATATTTATGTCAAGGTAAAATCAGTTTAAGTGTTTGGAAATTCGTCAAAATATATCATGCATTGCCAAAGTACTATTATTTCACTTTTCTTCAAAAAACATTTAAAGAAATGGTTTCCTACCCCCAAACTTAAATGAAACATTGCCCTCAATGTTTCAGAGCATAAAAAAAATGAAGAAATAAAAACAAGAATTTCTCACCTGAATATGTCATGGGTTACCTCCCAAGAAGCGCTAAGTTTACTGTCTTCAGCCTGACGAATGTATCCCCAAACTTAAAATTTTCAATATGACTGGAAGGGTACGAATTGAAAAGGTAATGTATTATTCTGGTTGCAAATTCTATTTTAAAAACTAGATAACACATGAATGGTGATCCTTAATATTAGCCCTTAATTGGGCAGATATATTATGTAAAAACCAGAGGGAGTTTAAAACTAATTTTCTATGAAAAAGATTTTTCTTAAAATTTTGCCTATCATTTGATGATTCCATGTTGAAAATCTTAGATAAATCAAGAAAAACCATTTTCTCTAAGATAAAGCAAATACATACCCAGAGAACATATTTTCCTTTAGAATTTTTAATACAATCATATGATTAATACGTGTTGCAGTAAATAAGAAGATTAGTATACAAGTATTCATCTCCGAAAATGTACTAGATTCAAAACTCAATTTTTCTGGAAAGATATTTTCTTTAAAAATTTTTAAAACTCCCATATTATCGTTGATATTCCAAAAAATGGAATAGGTGGTTCTGAGAAAGCAAGTCCGTGAGGCATCCCCAAAATTATAATTTTTCAAAAAGATGTTTTCTTTTAGTAAAAGAAAAACTATATAACATATTTGTGGATGTGGGGATCGGGGAACAATTGACTCTAACAGACATTTAAAATTTAAGTGCCTAAAATCACAATTTATCTCAAGGGACTCATCCTGACCATTGATGTGGATATTCATTGGCTTAGGGACATAGCCAAGTTGAAACATATTTTCAGATGCTAATGACTGTACCATTTCATGAATCTCAGGATCATTCAAGTCCTCAAAATAATTTAAACATTCATTAACACAAATACAACAAGAATTATATCCGTACAAGTCCTCAAAATCATTTATAGTTATGGTACCCCCATTAGGCTCGTGAAATGGAGATGTAGGCATAGGTATAGGTGTGGTTGGTGAAGGAGTAACCAAAACAGAATCAGCCCCCAATAATAGTGGTATATTCTATAAAGAAGGGTCGTTCACCCACTGGTTTTCAACATTGCAATTTGTGTCAGGTGGATGCGGCTCAAGACAAGGCTGATGTGACTCATAAGGAGACTGAGAAGGAAATGACAAGTTGATAACATCTGTAACAGGTTCGGTAATTTCTAATTTCTTGACTTTGGTACAAATATCATCATCTACAAATTTCTCGCATATTATCGTATAATGAGATGGTGATTCCATATATTCATATTTTATCCCGTCATCATCATCGTCAGAAAAATCATTAGAGGAGAGGGAAAAATATTCAGTCTCGGTCATAGTTTACTCAAAACAATTTATTGGGTTAACAAATGAAATGATGGATGGTTACATCAGTAGTTGAATGCTAAGGGCTGAATTTAGAGGTGATTGAGAAAGAATTGTTTTAGACATGATAGCTGCTTCTTCAAGATCTTCTTATAATATAGGATTGTCAACCTTAAAATGATCATCTTCTAAATCTGTTTCCCAATATGGTATCCATTCACCCCACGGAGAAAATATTCCTTGATTACGCTTGAATTCATCCATTTCTAAATTACAAGGGGATTTAACTTTAGATTGTTCTTTTTCATTGCTTAGAAGTTTTTCATGCTCTATTTCACTCCACGTAGTTGACAATTGAGTTATCTGAGTCTTTAATCTAGAGATAGATTGGGTCGTAGAATTTTGATTCACCAAAGTTTGTTGATGAAATTGTATCATTTGTTGCAGAAAATTGCAACGTTTGTTTTTAGCTTTCCATTGATTATTTTTGGCTTTAGAGAGCAAGGGTATCTTCCAAAGATGGTTTAGGTGGAGCAGGTAGGAACTGATTAGATGACTGAACAGACTGATGGGCCTGCATATACGAATAAGATTGGAAAGGTTCCACATATTGAGAATTTTGGTGATCCCATGATTAAAAATGATTTTGAGGTTGTTACGGGATGTCAAATTGTGAGCTGTATGGATTCCAATCTTCTTGCATGTATGGCATTTTAAAATAAAAGCAACACCCAATGCAATAAATAACTAATCAAGCCTAAACTCTAGCACATCAACATTTTTTAGAAGTAATAGTTAGGTCTCCCTTATATTCTTCTATGTTCAAAATGGGTACGATGACAAAAGGCTTTGGTTCCTATACTTCCCTACGTCACTATGCTAGTACCAGCTTAAAGTAGATATTCAGTCCTCACGCCCGAGCGAATTGCCTTATCGTACGTCAGCACTCGGAACGGTGGCGTCGCAAACCTATAACCAGTATTTTACGGCACTAGGCTGGGGCCGTATCCTACGAACCGGTGTTTGTACCCCGGTCCAGTATACCTATCCGTTGGGAGATGAAATCCCACGGGAATCTTGCTACCCTTTTTTATTAATAGTTATTTTGAGGTCCGGGACGTTTAATTTTTGTGTGATACGAACTTCTCCGTATCCCTAATAGGTGGTTCCACTTGCTGGAGAGCTTTTTGGGTGATGAAATCCCGCAAGTCTCTAACAGTTTTTACCTTTACTAATGTTGGAATGAAAAATAATATTAAACACAACAATAGGTCAATCCAACCACAATAATTTTTTTATTAGAGCAGCGTATATTTTCACAATTCACACGACTTTATATGTCCTAGTGCCGGGGCCGAGCGGATATATACCCCTTCTAGATGTTAAGTTTTAAGAAGTACCAACCTACGGAAAGTGTTTCCCGGTGTAGCTGTGACCGCCCCTTCACTTAGGGGGCGAAAGAAGGAAGTGCCCCTTCACTTAGGGGGCACAAGAAGGATGGATTTAATGATGTTTTTAGCTTTGCGTATTGTCCGTCTTGTTTCCAACTTTGTGACTATCCTGCAAAATAAGAGAAAAATGATTAGTGAACTTGCGACAATAATATTAATTCAATTTTAAAGTTTATTGTAGTCTATGATATCCTAATTTTCAAATGCGCATATCATTTAGCTTAGTTGTGAGAGAGCATTAAATAATATCAATTTGGAAAGATAATTCAGAAAGGAAAGAGATTCAAGAAGGAAGTTTTCTAGAATTTAGCTTCCCTACCACTCAAAACAAGTGATTAATGAACACGGCGCCCTTTACAGAGACTATTTTTTACTATTTTTTCAAAAGGCTATAACTCACAAATGACTAAACAGAAAAATATGATCTATAGCAATTCGGAAAGGGTTTTGAATTATCTAAAACTTTTTTAGCAAACGTATTTCCCAACTAGGAAGTATAGATGAAAAAAATGGTGAAACATTCAGGGACCGACTTCACAGCTGTAGCGTCAAGAGAGTATGAGCCAATCACTCAATCACTTTGTTTCCGGATCCAAATAAAATAAAAGAAAAAGAAAAGAAAAAAGAAAAACAAGAAAGAAAAATTGGCTTAAAATAAAACAACTCAAAAATAAAATGCAACTTTGCAAGTCCTCGGCAATGGCGCCAAAAACTTGATCGATTATAATCCGACGTCTTAAAAGACCCACAAGCGCACGGTATATCGTTGAGTACAAAAGAAAGCGGGGTCGTATCCCAAGAGACTTATGGTACGAATCATACTTTGAGCTACTAGTTTTATCCAATAACAACGAGTTTGTGTAGATTTTGAAATAAAAAGAAAAACGAAACAAATTACAAGATAAATTAGAGTGGAAACCAAGGCATCGATTCCACTTTACCCTTTGTAATCATTAGATATCATAAATAATTAAAGTAAATTGCGAGTTCCCGTATCGCATATCCTTGGTCGGGCATATGCAATACATCAAAAGAAATAAGAGATTTAGTAATTGGGAACTATCCATAAACCAACTTACTCAACCATGGTCCAGTTGATAAGTATGGATTATGTTATCTTCTCCATGTTCCTAACCTATCTTGTTATGGTCCAACAAGATAGTTACATAGATTCATTATTCCTCCTAATCCTAGTTATGGTCAAGCATAGGATGAAGGAATACAAATATGCAATATTCTAGAATAAAAAGAAAGTAATTACTCTAACTAAGCTACACAATCTACACTAAGACTACATTGGGTAGAGCTTCCTCTAGCCTTGGCTAAGAAGATTAGCTACTCATCCCTTTAATTATTGTCATACTACTATTACTACGATAAAATTAAAAGACAAGAACAAGAACTTTATTGCTTATTGAACTTTGATTTACACTCTCCAAGATCCCCCCTCATGGGTGGAATTCCCCTCCTATTTATAGAGTATATGAAGGGTTACTAAATATCACCATTAATATGAAATCCCCTAAACAATACCTAAAATTATGCATAGATATTACAACTCATGAGAATAGTATCTATATCTAATTCTCTTCAATAGGCTTCCATGGATAGGCATTTGGTTGACAACTTCAAATGAGAATCATTGTTGGAGTGCATCACCCTTGTTCTTTGTTAAAAACCAGAAAAATGTATGACTTGTTTATCATGTGACCGATTTCTGTAAATATAAACAAAAACACTATTAGTGTCACATTTATTTAATAAATGACTAGGTAGATATAAATTTAGGAGTTGTACACGTAAATATTACGTGTCTATCAATAAGATCCAAGTCAATATCTCTATTTTCAAGGACTAGAGGCAATGTGTCTCTATTTGTAAAGGAGATTATCCATGTCTTTCATACAAGACCCATCATTTCTCGATCAAGCGTAAGAAAAACTGATGGACACACATACTTTATCGCTTATGGATTTTTTTACATGCAGTGGAAGCGTTGTCCATTCATTGGGAAGGCAGAAGGATTCGAGGGTTTCCAATCAGCATAACTTTGTCGACCATGGTGTTTTCGTCCACCAGTGCTCTTTAGGTTTGTTCAACAATCATTTATGTTAAGAGTTCTCAAAATAAAATCCATTTCAAGATGAGAGCCCATGCACAAGCTTATTCTATGTCAGAGTTTCCTTGTACCCATTTCGTTTCGATGCCTAAATCTCACATTTTAAATTTCAGATACATTAAAACAAAGCATTCGTGTTTGCTTAATTGTCGCAATTATGACATGAAAATTTTTATGAGAAGAAATATGTTCCTCTATGATTAAAGTGAACTTTTAAGGTCCAAACCTTAGATAATGGAGAGTGGAGGCACAAAACAATTCTAAGAGAAACAAAACACTCATCAAAGAGATTTCTCAACATCACCTTAACCTCATTTTTATGGCATCAACAATCCACATAAACGAGGAGAGGATTGTGAGTTGAAAAGCTTGCAATTGGGGTTGCTCTGGATCCACAAACATGAATCTTTTATGGTAAACACAACTTGCAACTGGTGTCTTCGCTTGTCACTATTTTCCCTGATTAATTTACTGCGAGGCTCCAATATTTCTAACATAACATGCAAAAGTCGTAACTAGTGCAACACAACGGCTTTTAAACTGGTAGGCTTAACTAATGAACAGCCAGGGCTGCCTAACGTAATTGTCTGCAAAATGATTTTACAATTGGAAACCCTCCAAAAAAATGGTCTGGCATGGGATTCACGCCCAGGAAATGCCATACTAGTGTAGATGATCTTAAGCACAAACCCCACGCTGAAGAATTCTTAACAATTCCAACTTTAGACTCTTATCAGTAACGTGTTTCAAACATCAAGATTAAAATCTGAGACTCTCTTTGATCATTCATGGCCACCCTATAAAGCTACAATTCTCAATGAAAGAGGGCTTGTTATGAATTTACCTACCATTCACTTATCAAATCTATCTTAGGATTCCTCAATTTTATGATAAGGGAACCATACAATTGTTGTATCATGTTTCAGTGATCTCATGTGTGATCTTTAACCAACTATTTGGTTTTTAAGCACTGTTCATGAGATTACAAGACATTCTGCTAAGCCTGAGATATTAGTTATGTACAAAAGTTGCTTCTCACCAACCCCAAAACTATGCAATTTGTATCCCACTATTACCTTTTTCATTAGGGGATATCACTATAGCCATCTGGGCATTGCGAATTAATCCTTTCTCTAAACTACGGAGGTTTGAGCGGTGGCTAGGCATGCGGATTATTTTGCTTCTGTAGGTGTACCTCAGGTTAAATTCGATGAGAACGCTAAGGGTCAAGCAGTTTAATTTAGGGTGATATATATATTCTTATTCTTCTTTCATTTGCATGTTCCTGGGTCAAGGGTCCTTGACTAGCCTGTATCTATAGTTTGCGGTGTCTCTCAGGATTTGGTTGTCACAAGTTTACAACTTGTGTTTCAGTGGGATCTCAATGTTCACTAACCCCCACCACCTATATACTCTCCTTCTTCCTACCCTTTTTTTTCCAGTGAGAAAACCTAGTGATGGATGAAGACATACGGCTTTAAATACTCTCCTTGCTTGTCCTCGGCCTAATGTGAGGTGGATCAGAACTTTTGGTAAGGTTTAGTTAAAAATATGGCATGGACATAATGGTCCATACTCCATACTGGCATCTCTCCCATAATTACAAAGCCCCAAAAGGAAATAATGGATTAACTGCCCAAAACCAAGCGAAACAACTGCTACTCTGCTAGTATTATCTGTTTTTTCTGTTTGTGATCCAAAACAAACCTAGGGATAGCCTCACATTTGGGAACAGTGAGATGGATGTGTGTTGTTTTTATCATGTAATGATTTATAGAGAACTTGAAGGACCAGTTGTTGTCTCCTAGTACCATCAGTATATCTCGAGGTAACTGCATACCAATATGTCCCTAGAAATTGTAAAAGCAAAATTGAAAACCACAGATCAGTGAACTAACCTAAGATAATTGTTCCAGCATAACATCTAAATCTTTTCCGTTCTTCTGAAAGTATGATTAGCATGGCACTTTCCTATTTAAGAAATATTTTCAGCAAATATTCCACCTCGAAAAGGACAGTGAACTACGATAGTAAAATTAAAATCATCAATATTACTGAATCCTAGGCAAAATGACATTTTATAGTGGACCTCCTTCAAGAGACATTTATATCTTTGTAATAATTGTCTTGGCTAGTTCTACCTCAATTATACAACCTTAAGTCCCCACAGCAGTTACTCCGTACGTATTTCTTTGTGTATTTTCATGTACTATGCTATCTAATTCTCTTTGTTACCATTTGAGCATCACCTAATCAAAACAGAGATGAGGGGGATCTACTTTCAATTTAATTAAGAAAAATAGACAAGAATGTTAGGGGAACGAACACAAGAGTATGTCACGGGAGGCTGTCTTGAAGAGTCATATTCGAGATATTGGTTTTCAATTGATTCAGGGACCATTGCCCTTTCACTTATCCCATACACTGATACAAAATGTTTAATAAGAAAAACCTCTTTATTTAGAGTTACAAGAAAAGGGAAAGCGAGAAAAATTAAGAGAGTAATGTTTATGGATTATCTCCATCAGACATGTCTTAAAGACCCCAATGCCTTTTTGTGTATACAGTTAGGAAAACTTTGTAGTCCTTAAAAAGAAACTTATCCTCCAAGATCCATACACATTCACAGATACATAACAATACAGACTTCCTGTACTCATTTTCTTATTTCTGATGACCCTCATGAGATGAAATTGATCCGCTCCTCCATGATTGAATAGACGACTCTTTTGTCTCCACTTCTTGAAAATGGAGAGTGGGGCACAAAGCAAATTTAAGGGAAACAATACACTGACAAACATAGACGCTCCCTCTATCCCTCTTCAAGGAGACTTCTCCTCAGCCTAAATGAGGGTTGTGAGTTGGAAAGTTTACAAATGGGGTTGGCTGTTGGCATCAAGTTCTTATGGATCCACATACATGTTTCTTTTTCGAGAGAAGGGAATTAAAGAAAGAAAGAAATATGCGCTAGGGTCACGATATCTTTTTAGTAGACCTATTCAGCTGATCGAAAGGGTCCTCCTAGTTACTATAATAGTAATCTGGAAATGTTCAGAGTAACCCATTAGAACCTACATTACAGGGATAATCCAGGGTTCTAATTTATCACAATTTTTCCTGATTAATCACTTATGGGTTCTTGCAGAGTAACAAGGAAAACCACAATAAGAAACGGTTCTAAAGTAGCTCGTTTAACTGATAAGGACTGCCTAAGATATAACTGTATAAATCAGCAGAGAACACCGAAACAGTTTTTACCATTCGATGCCCTCAGCCTCGAGGAAATTGTATGACATGGGACTCGCTTTTGGGATACCATACTATTGTCGTGTGTCCCACAGACTTTAAGAGACCAATGTTATCTTGGAGGAGTCAGGATATAAGCACAAACCATGTCGAAGAATTCTAAATCATTCAAACTTTAGACTCTTTTCCTCAACATGTTAATAACAACAGAAGCCAAGATTAAAAGCTGAAACTATCTTTGGTCACTCATGTCCACCTTAAAAAGCTATGATTCTCCAAGAAAGAGAGTGCGCACAGAACTTAGTAACCATCAGAGCACACCTCACCGCCCATTGAGAGATCATAAAATATCTTTGGGCCTTTTTCAAATTTCTCTTAGGATTCCTCATTTTCAAGATAAGGAAACACAAATTTTATGATAAAAGTAGATGTTAGGGGTCCTCTATTTTTATTCTTTCAGTGGTCTCACGTGTTATCTTTTTAAGCAATGTTCAAGAGATTTCATAACATATATTATGGTAAGATATATAGTTATCACTAAAAGGTGTTCCTCACCAACCCTAGCCTTTGCATTTTGTATCCTGTTACCTTTTTTCGTTGGAGGGTATAATGGTGGGTACCCCTTGCTCACATTTTCCAAGTTGTAGTGAGACCCGAAATCAATCAAAATATTTTGGGCATTGTGAATTAATATATCATACTTAAGTCGCAATGAAATATTTATATCACTGGTTGAAATATTTAGATCACGGGCTTACTTGAAATGGTCGCCTGGTTATGTCAGTAGTTTATGTGTTGGATTTCAATGGGTGTTGATGGACATCCAGTAGTGTTTGATATTTATTTTAACAGCCCCACCCACTATATATACTCCCTTTCTTTCTAATAACCATTCCTTTTCAGTGCTCTAAAACTATGGCATTTCAGACTCTCCAGAGTCGTCCCCGGCCTAATTTAAGCAGGAGCTTGATGCATCAGAAGGTTTGGGTTAGGTATAGACAAAAAAAAAGGTGTATGAACCTATTGGTCCACACTGTCATTTCTTACATAATTCAGTAGTCCCAAAAATAAAAAATTGAGCAACTGCCCAAAAACAAGAAGTAAATTGAAGCAATTGACAGGTATTATTAGGATGCACCATAGGTTGTAATTGTCTGCTTTCTCCAATTGTGTCCAAATCAAACCTAGTGATGGCCTCATATTTGGGAACCACTGAAATGCACGCCCTTGCAACAAGCAAGCATTTTTAAAGAACCTCATACTACATTTTCTCCCATCTTTGTTGACTTCATTACATTCTCTCTTACAACTACTAAAGGTTATACCTTTTGATTTAATGCAGCCCAGTGTTATTTACAAGGTCTGGAAAAACATTACCTACTGATCGAGATTCTCCACCTCTTGATGCTAGGGCATCCCCTGAGCAGTTGTGTCCAGGAGATGCTCGAGGGTCTCTGTTGAAGTTCTCAAGGAATGCTCAAGAAAATTGTAGAGGGATGTGAGAAGAATCCTTGGTGACAAGAAGTTTGACAATAGTATATATTTATCTACCATAATAATTAATGAAAATTTCAGAATAAAAAGGAAAATTTTTTTACCTTCCTTCTACACCTAGTATGGGCTTTGGTGTGGGATTTTATTTGAAAAGGCTTCGGTGCAATTTAGAATATCATATCTCCTTATATCCTTAATTTGGACCACATCTTTAACTAATGTGCACCGGATTTTTTTTAATTTTTTTTGCACATCCATGTTCCACCATGAGCACTCGCGGTGCAATTTAGAACATCATGTCTTTATATCCTTGTGTTGGATCACATCTTAAACCAATGTGGGACTAACTTTGATCCACCAATCTTAACAGTTCTCACAACGAAGTTCATATGTATATGTTTTTCTTTGTCACTGCTTGATAATCACCTAAATCAAATCAAACAAAGATGAGGAAGATCAACTAATAATATCATGAATAATTCGGCGAAAAATTTGGGAGAAGAAATACAAGGGTATGTCACGGGAGGCTATCTTGAAGAGTCTAATCGGAACATAGTTTTTACTGATTTAGAGACCAATGTCCTTTAACTTATCCGATGTTGGTTGACCTTCTGTCAAAAATATAACAGGGGAAGTCTCTTTACTTGAAAGTACAAGTGAAGGCTAGAGGAAACTGCTAAAGAAGGGAAGCCATGTAAACTTTAAGAGATAAATTCTACGGATAATCTCCATATACATGTCTTAAACTAAGAGGACAAGCATATGTTATTATATAATTTTTATGAATATCTATACTTTTTCACAATTACCTTTCTGATATATTCAAATAACCCATTCAAGTTTGCATGTTGCACTTATGACATGGAAAAATTAAAGATATAGATAAATAAAAATCTTATAAAAGGAAACATGATGGGCCTTCGTATCGTATGAGAAGAAATCAATCCGCTCCTCTATGATTTGAGCAGATGACTCTTTTGTCTCCACTCCTTGAAAATGGAGAGTAGGCACAAAGCTATTAAGGAAAATAAAATAAAAAATTTAAAACAGTGACAAACATAGGCGCTCCCTCCCTCCCCAAAGATATTTCTTAGCATTTCCTTAACCTATTTTTTTATGGCATTGGTCTAAATGAGCACTGTGAGGTGGAAAGCTCAGAATTGGGAGGCTTTCAGGTTTTTATGGATCAACAAAATGATTCTTTTGAGAGAGACGGAAAGAAAGAAAGAATCAAGGACCTAGGTTTCATTATCTTTTTAGTAGACCCGTTGAGGTGATCGAAATGGTCCTACTGCAAGTTCAAGTAATTACAAAATGTTGAAACCTATAAGAACCCACATTGCAGGGGTAATTCACTAATCCAGGGTCCTAACTTATCACCACTTTTCCTGTTAATTCACCTAAAGGCTCGTCAAAGTATCCTCGAAAACCACATGTTCCATTCTAGAATGGTACACTATAATTTTAACAACAAACGACACTAAAGCAACTCTTCAGACCCCAGGCTCGTCCCTGGCTGGTTGGTACGTACGGCTTCGACGTAGAAGTTAGAGTGGTTAATTCGAGGAAACCATGACCTTCAAGAACACAGAAGTGTTTAGATAATATTCAACCTATCTACTTTATTTCTCCAACACTCTTAAATAAAGACTCACGTAACAAATTCCTCCAAAATAGTAGGAATGACTCCATACTTGACCCACTAACTTACTGACTTAAGACTTGATCAACTACTTAACACTAATGACTAGGTAAACACAAGGGCTAAGTAAAACAAGGACTCAAACATGGACTCAACTCTCAGCACTGCATGTACTTGTATCACTCGTCCAGTGTCATCTCTCACATAACTGCTAGTCCTACAAAAATATATGATTGAGAAATTGCCCCAAACCAAGAGATAAATCTAAACAACTGCTAGTATTATTAGGGCACTTCGGAACTTAAATGTGCTTGTTTTCTCAAATTATAGTCTAAATCAAAACCTAGGGATGGCCTCACATTTGGAAACCATTGAGATACATGTGATTGTTTCATGCAAGCATTTAGCCTGGACCAGTTGCTTCCTAGTACCATCAGTTATATCTTGATCATGACTGCTGACCACGTGTTACTTGCATGCTCCAGTAAAAAGTTTACCTTCAAGATCTTTCATTGCCCAGGGGAGGGTTGCCCTTGAAATTTTCTATTGAGTGCTTGAGATTTTTCACTTGGCCTCCAAAAGACTAAATTCCTAGCTCCACTAGTTGTAAAACTAACTAATATGTAGGACAGTAAATTGACCTAATATAACATAATTGCTCCAGTATAGCATTTGTCTTATGAGTACCGTCTAATGTTTTATTTGTCTTCTAAACGAACCATTAAACATGACAATTACTTTCTTAAATTAGTGAAACTATGATAGTAAAATTAAGAGGAAAATCATATATTATGTTGTGAATTCTTAGGCAAAATATCTTTTTATTGTGGACCTCCTTGAAGAAACATAATTTACTTCTTAATAATTGTCCTGGTTCTTCCTCTATAATCCAACGGCAAGTCCCCACAGAGAAAATAGTTTGTATTTCTTTGTGTATATTCACCTAATATGAATCAAACTGAGGAGGATCCACTTCTAATATAAGAACTTCCAACAGTAAATGGTTAGAAGAAAGAACACAGGAGTATGTCACGGGGTACTAGAGATATCATTTTTCAATAGATTCAGGGACCATTATCTTCAAGTATCCAATAATTGTTGGTTAACCTTCTGGTGTAAATTAAGTTCAATTTGGGAATCTTTTTTACTTGAAATTAAAACGAAAGGAAAGCCACAAAAAATTAAGAAATAAGTTTTTACAAATGATTTCTAATACACCAATGCCCTTTTGTGTATGAAGTTAGGAGAATTTTATACCCCAATACGTAAAACTTACGCATTCATTGATGCATAACCATAATGATCGTTCTCTTCCACTTATTGTCTTCTTTCTCATGGCCCTCATATGAGAAGAAATCGATGCGCTCCTCTATGATTGAAGAAACGACCCTTTGGTCTCCACTCCTTAGAAAATGGAGAGTGGGGGCGCAAAGCAATTTTAAAGGAAACAAAACACTGACAAACATAGACGCTCCCTCCCTCCTCAATGAGATTTTTCATCATCACCTTAACCTTATTTTCATGGCATCAGTCTAAATGAGGATTATGAGTTGGAAAGCTTACAATTTTGGTAGGTCTCAGTTTTTATGGATCCACAACATGCATTTTTTTTTTAAAGAGAAAATGAAAGAAAGAAAGAAATATGCGGCTCGGTCTCATTATCGTTTTAGTAGACCTATTGAGGTGATCGAAATGGTCCTACTAAAAGTGTGAGTAATCTCGAAATGTTGAAAGTTGAAACAACTCACCCATAAGAACCTACGTTGCAGGGGTAATCCAGGGTTCTAATTTATCACCATTTTTCCTTACTAATCCCCTACAGGCTCGTGCGGATAACTCCGAAAGCCAAACATGATAGATTCCATCTTACAATTGGCACGCAACATTAATCCTGACAATAGCGGGCTCTAAGTGGCATATTTAACGAATAAGTAAGACTGCCTAAGGTATAAGTATATGTCTCCTAAGAACAACCCAAACATGTGTTCAATGCCCTAAGGCTCAAAAAAAAAAAATATGGGATGGGATGGGATGGGATGGTACTCACCTTTAGAATATCGTAGTCGTGCGTCCAATGGACTTTAAGAGACTAATGTTCTCTTAATAGGGTCAGGATATAATTAAGCACCAACCACGTCGTGGAATTCTAAATGATTCAAACTTTGGACTTTTTTCTAAACATGTTTTTAGCATCGAAGGCCCGAAATTAAAAGCTGAGACTCTCTTTGGTCACTCATGGCCACCTTAAAGCTGCATTTCAAAAAAAGAAAAGAAAAAAAAAAGAGTTCGAAAGGAACTCAAATCACCATCAAAACACATCTCACCTCCCAGTGAGAGATCAAAAGGTACCTTTGGTTTTTCGAACTTCTCTTAGGATTCCACACTTCCAAGATAGGGGAGAATCATTAAATTTTTGAAAAAGTAGATGTTGGGGTCCTTTATTTTTCCTTTCGGGTGGTCTCACGTGTGATATTTTTAACTAACGGTTCATGAGATAAGAAGACAATTTCTTCTATTATAAGATATTAGCAGTCGGGACGCGCTATCGTGCGTGCCTTGAAATGTTGTTTAAAGCACATTGTTTACAAGAGTCTAGTCTTGGAAGACACCCTTATATATTGTGCCTTGTAATTTTGCTTAAATCATTATGTTTAAAAGAATTTGTACATTGAGGTAGCACATTCTTATGTATAATTCGTATCGCTCCACCAAATAATATTAGCGCATTACATTATGGTTAAGAGCGCGGATAAGGTAAATGAAGTGTTGGTGTTGTTGCCCTTGATTGTCAATATTTTTACCAAAGATATGCATGCTTGAAAGCCGTGGTGACTGAGGACTTTTATGTAGCCATTCAACTGAATAAATCTTAGGCAATTCCTTCTGCATGGTGGTGCAGTTAATGTGTTCTCTATGAACCAAAGCTTAGGCAGTTCCTTCACAAACTGGTATTGTGAATCTGTATCCTAGGAAATCAGATTCCCTGGAAGACAACAATGGATATCCTAGGAAATGCTACCTTGCCACTAGGAAACTATGGGATTAACAATTATATTTGACAACAGCATCTTGGTAGCTTTGAATTGAGTCAATCAAGGCCTATTCCAGTGACCTATAACTCCATCCCAGCTTCTGTAATTTCTCTGGGATAACCCTTTCAGAGTATAGTTGCAAGATTCATAGGATTTAACTGAGAGTAGGTGCCTAAACTAATTTGTCGTCATGTTGTAATAAGAGCTTACTTCTTTGGATAATTGTAGTGAGGATACATTTTATAAAGCTTTTCGATCAAATCCCTTGTTTTGATTGTTTGAGCTAAACAAATGTATCCCCCATCTGCTTTGAGGTTCTCGTATGCGAGTAAGAGTGCATCTGCAACATCCCGTACATAATCTACAAACGCTCGTAATATGTTTCCAGTTTGTCAAGTCTATCTATCACATAAAGATGGGAATGTCACATAGAAATAGAAATGGACTATTTACCTTTATAAAATCTAGCTGTATGCCAGTGATTATCAATATCAATATATAAGGATCGGTAGTTAAGGTACATAAAGAGAAACCTGTGAAAATCGTGATGTAAGCTGCTAGCATTCGCTGTGGATTGAAGCATTGGCCCAATAACAAGGCGTGGACAAACTGTCACAACATCTAGCTTAGTCTCCTTAGCGTATTCCAGAGCCTTGCTTTCCGCTGTTGTTTTGGCAAGACAATATCAGTTCTGGAACATAGATATTAAGCTTCAAATACATTAACTTTACCAAACGAAACTTCAAATATATTAGAGATCGAATTAAGTTTTTTTGCCAAACAATTATATTACCTTTGTTTCTCTGCAGTACTATTTATCCAACCAACAACACCATCAGATGAAACAGAAAGAACCCTCTTCACTCTTGTTTCTAAACAATCCTGAAGTATGTATTATATTCATGAGTATCAATTTTTTGGGTGACAAACGGAGAATACTTAAACAAGTTTCTTCGGTAGGGCACATGGCAGTGATGGCACCCCTTCCACAAAGAGTGGTTGTTAACTCCAGTTTAAGGTGTTCATCTATAATTGTCTTTTGCACTAAGTTGTTAAATATCTTAGTTTATAATTAAAATTTACTAAGTAAAGATAGTACCTCTTCTTCAAGGTGCATCGATGTGTCTAATTTAACACATACAATATGTTCTGATGGAACTGGGCATGCAACATGGAATACTCCGACGCATCCTTCGATGGCTGCATGAAGAGAGTTGTAATCTAGTAAGTCTGCCTTGAAGAGTTTCAGGTTCTTCGAAGCCTTGTCAATGTCTTTAAATGCACATTTTTTTGTCTCCTGTAATAAATTTCCACAATCAAATCAATTGTAAATCGAATCATAACAAGTACATATATATATGAGTACATAGAAGAGGAGTACGGAAAATACAATACCCAGGTTTCTAATGGTCCCATGAACAATATATATTTTTGAGAGTAAGACCAATTTATCTCAAACACTTGCCTGATTTTGATTATTTTTATTTTTCACATAAGCTCCGATATACTTGCAGCTAACAAGAGAAAGTTCAAAGGAATTCCCATAGTCGTCATGCATCAGAGATTCCTTAAAGACCTGCACTAAATTTCATTAGAGAATGAATAGATCTTCATGCAAGTATAAAACTATTACCAAAAGAAATATGCGTCGTAGCCGACAATGTCCAACTCTGGACATCTACAAGTGAGGACTGAACCAGAAACATAGTTAATATATACATACATACATACATACATACATACATACATACATACATGCATACATAAACAACTCTATATATAAAGCTTAAGTCATCTCAACCGATAAAAATATATGTGGTCACTATATGAGAAGAATATCATGTGATGCAAATTGAGGCAAGAAACCATGAATAAAAGAATGAGCCTAACAAAAATAACAATGTCAATATAGAATAGGAGAAGCAATTAAAAAATCCTTGTTTAATGATAGTGAAGCTAGGAATGACTATACTTACAAACCTATATGAAACTAAAATGGAATTTAACTGAATAATTTGCTCATGTAAATAAAGATCTGGTCTTCATAATTGACAACTTCTAACAGCCTCATGTAGTATCAACACATAGGGAAAATTTTAAGGGATATAGGTCATTCATTTAGGTGGGAATGACTTAAGAGACAATGCCTCCATAAAGAATGTAGGATTCGAATTGTAATATTAGAGTTAGACAAGGCTAAAACGATGATACTGATGGTGATTGTAGTTACAAATCACACATGATCTACTCCTTGGACCGACCTTGGTGAAGCTTCTTGATACCATTAATATGCATTCTGAAGAGTCACTGAGGTATTATAAAGAACACTGTGTTTATCTCAAATTTTAAATTGGAATCCTGTGTTAGGAAGAGCGAACTGTTAATGGAAAAAGCTGGAACTCAAAGTGACGATGATCAAACTTATTTGTATCCATATATAAAGTTCAGCCATGACAACGATAAGCAATAATTAGGAGAGAATTCATAAAAAGTATTGTTGTTCTCAGAATCTTTATAGATAATTGACAGCATTACTATCACAAAAGACTAAAAACAAGTAACACACCTTGGTATAAAATCTTGGCTCCCGATAGTGTGTTGGATTGTTTCTTCGCTTATAATCTCCATACTGATAGAAGCAATGCAAGATGAATGAAAAGTTTAGATTTCTCAGCTAATCAACTTGTTTCATGATATTTAGCATTTGAACTGCACATCTAACACGATACTTTCGTTTAAAAAACCTGGACATGGATAATTAAATTGTTTCATGATATTTAGCATTTGAACTGCAGATCTAACAAGATACTTAGGTTATAAAATCACTTATATAACGATTTATATTAACAAAGAAGATGGCCAATGATTTATGAGCAGCTACAACAGCCTTCTATCAATGTCAACATATTCACACCGTCTGTCTTCCCCAAATAGTTCTTGTTCTCATAAGCAACATTGAAAACAATTTTCTAAACAACAGGGAAGCTGCAAATGCCGCCCACCAGAGAAATTCTATTTTTCGTAGCTTTTTCTTAACTATTAGTCTTTGGACTGTCTTTAGATAAGTTAGGTAGCATCATCTGTTAGGCACAACAGTCTCTTAAGGAAAGAACAAAATCAAGAACCAAACACATTAATTGAGTTGTAATACCCATCACCCAAGTCTAAATATGGTGAAAATCTTGATAATGCAACGAAATGGGAATATGACTTTTGTAAAGCCTCGAAGTTATTGGTATAAAAGACCTCCACCAGGGTCCATTTTTTTGTGTCTACATTTGATTATACCAGTTTTCTTTATAGTTTGGATATGTAAGGTCTAAGATGGACCTAAACAACGACATATACATACCAACAAATTTTACTAATTTCCTAGGCTAGATTTCCGTCAAAAGATGGAAAAAGCCCTAACACCATGTTCTCATCTGGACCACAAAATCTTGATCAGAAATGCTTTCTCCTGAAAAATGTCGCAGCTACTATGTACCACAAGATGGCGCATACCCTCTGCATTATCCCCATGTTGAGCAAGATGAGTTTTTCTTCTCTCTTTTCTTATGGAATGTAGTGTAAATATCTAACTCACAGTATGGGACTTATTCGTCCCGTGGCATGAAGTTCTTAATAGGGGATTTCAAATATCACATACTTAAGCTCCAAATGGCGCAACAAAAACTAGTAGAGAGATAAAGCTATACAGATAAAAACATTAAAATTATGGAAAACACATACATTACTATTAAGGGCGACGATTTCCCTCCCACAAACACCATCCTCGCTCAAAAGTGCATACATAACATACCCTATAACACCAATAAAAAGCTCATTTCAGTTAAAACATTTAACATACCCTATATGTCCAAATGTTTTCTAATTCGCCAATGGCCTAGGATTTAGGATTCTACAAGTACATAATGAACAGCACTACGAAACATTTACTCGAGCCAACTATGGAAGAGAAAAAACAAGTATAAGTGATTTTATATCATGGATGAAAATTTGCATACATCTATAAAATTAAAGCTAGTGAAGCCATACAACAGTTAGTCCACACAGGCCACATGAGCAAAGCCTACAGAGATATGACAAGAAAAAATAAACCTTGTAAATATGTCTATTACATGTCTGTTACTACATCTTCTGTCTCGGTATTTTCAACAAGTTTCCCTTTAGTCCACCTCTTTAGCATCTCCAATGTAGCCTTGGGCTGATCCATTGGGACCATGTGGCCGGCGTCATGAACCTGTTTGTTGTCATAAAAGTCTATATTAGTAATGTGGTTTGTCGTCTAGACTGGGATAGGAAACAACCTAGAACAAATAAATTTACTATTGAGATTTACGACAATTAGAGTAAAACTTTTCAAGATTATGGTACATACTTTAACAATGTGTCTCAATATTAACATCAACATTGGTTTTCGACTCACATTTTTCCCACGATATCCTGTTGATATGATCTATAATTTATCTCGCAATATTTAGACTGTGCTTTGGCTTTTTATTAAAGAAAAGATAAAGGAAAACATTTTAATGAAGAGTCATTTCGACAAGAATGGTATAAATGAAATCATGGAAATATAGTTTGGTTAGTTGATTTGGAGATGCAAATACGAAAGAAATATCTTAAATGTTCTTATTTGCAAAAGATTTAAAAAAAAATTGTTCACTATTTGTTCTGCTGAACTGAATTATCTCTCTTGATTTTATGAATCCAAGATTTCCTATCGATGTGTTTCCTATTCTATTAATTAAATTTTCTTTTATCCAATTTTGTGATATATATTGTTACCATATTACTATTACTGAATCTTAATTTAAGGTGGATGGAAGGAGAGACCTTTAGGAAACTGAGAGAACCATAGCTTTTCATTTGACCTGCTTTTGCGCCATCAACTACAAAAGGAACAATGGGTGATCCAACAAACTGTTTATGGCCGGACCATTCCATAGCATGAACCCACCTTTGAGTTACCTGATCAAACACAAAACACAAACTAGTTACAAAATAATAATCCCTTAACATATGTACTATATGACAATTTTCACATCTATCAAAGAATTCAACTTGTGGACTGAACTGAAGAACTTACCAAGACAGCTGCATATGAGGTCGTACTCCCCGGCATAAATAAGCAACTTCACTCCATTTTCAAGGAGAGCAGAAATACCAACTTCAAGATTTCTCATTCAGTCCATTAACCTTACCTGATATACAGTTGGGCTTTAGGAAACAAACTCTATCTCCCCAACACCAAGAGCGCCCCTAACAGATTTTTGATTAAGGAATTTCATCATGTTTGAGAAATCGTAGAAGAGGTCACCTTCACACTTCTTTCGAATGTCATAGTACTGAAAAATTGAAACCGTCGATATAACGATCATGGAACCAAAGATTATTTTCAACAAAAAAGGTAAGCAAAAGTGATAGTCACAACTTCTTACATTTTTTATCTCTGGCGAAACTCATGATTTTGTTGAACACTTAGTTGCAAACAACATAGGAAGCCATGCAAGCGGCTGTACCATGGGTGCCTGAAATCCACTACCATCATTAAGCCTTAAGGAATAGTAACCTAATACGATTATAGGTACTTGAAGATCGATACACCTTCCCAAATGTTTTGGGGTCTTTTGCAATAACCATATGCATGTACAGAGGTAAGAGATACCCCAGACCATGCATGTTTCATCAATGAATGATGGACGAACTGAAATAGTCCCCTACATGTAGGAAAAAATAGGACTTACCACATAGCTTAGTCGCCAACTCGCATGCTGGAAGCATCTTGTTAACATTCTTATATTCAGATTGTTGAATTATTCCCATCTCCAAAGCGTAATCTGAATATGCTTTACACTGGATTACAAGATCAGTGAGTCCATTACCAATAGCAAATCGCTATAAAGCCAATTTAAGACTATGTTACTTCATGAAGCAAGTAGAAGCCACTAAATGTAAAACTAAATCAAATATAATTGGAGACATGTCATCAAATTAATATGGATACCTTCCTTAGCTTTGTTACCTCGGTGAACTCGAGCGGCAAATGTTGGAATGTAATGCCCAGCATATGATTCACCCATTATGTAAAAATCATTCTTCGCATATTGAGGATGCTCGGTGAAAAATGCCTAAACATAGAAAACAAAAAGACTCAGACTTAATCGCCAATTTGAATAAGCAAACACACTCCGACTTAATCACCAATTTGAATGAAATTTAGGACTTTCACCTCCTGTAACTCTTATCAGCTATTGCTACGTTGGTATGTATAAATCATTGTAGTATTATGGTTTATGATATTTCTTCCGCTAGCTTATCAGTAATTTTATTTGTCGTGATGGATTCATTGTATAACTCAATCAATCCATGCGCGCTATCTTGAAACAAGGGGATTTCTTATGCACGATGGAGGATGAAAAGTTCTAAGCTACCGAGCAAGATACTTAATTTATATAGACTCTCCATGAGCAATTTAGTATTTTGGTGTTATACTTTTTTTTTTGGAAAGGATTTGGTGTTATACTTAATTCTCAGTCACATACAAAACTATTTTACAAATCTACAATGTATACCATTAATTTGTAGAGCTCAGTATTTAGAATTCAGTTTTACTTTTTCGTTAGGCAGAAAAAAAAATTACCTGTAAGAAATCATACAGATCGTTGCTAACTCTATCTTCATTATGACGAAGATCGTGATTATCAGAGCTGAAACTAAAACCAGTTCTGGTCGATTGATCAACGTATAAAAGGTTTATTGCATGCAAAGTAAAGATACAAATTACTTCATAACCATCATGTGTATAAATCAGAATAATGGTCATATTGTTAGTGAAAAACCAACTAAGAAGTTGTAGTTTGAAGAAATAATAATACCTGGTCCAGCCATATTCATTCCACACCAGAGCGAAATTATTTGCAATATTGAAAGGTCCATTTTCATAGAAAATAGCCAATTCACTGCTATATCCCGGACCTTAACCATATAACCACAGGATCTTTCTTATTGGTCCGTGATTCAAAAAAGAAGTAGAACATCCTACAATTCCCAAATGAAATAATTCAGTACACAACTACATGCTCATAACAATATAAAAAACAATTAGAAACAATTAACGGAAATAAAACGAATACAAATCATAGTAAGAATCATGCTCTAGACAAATAAAAAAGGTGCCTCCGAAATTTTTATCCTTCAAATTCCCCCAAAATCACCCCTTATGTGTGTGAGAATTTCTTAACAAATTACACCCAACTATTTTATCTCTTCCCACATATACTCTATAATATTCCGATCATTAACTCAATACCCATCTCTAATTAGCACTTTTTATTTCACCCAAACTAAAATTCTCTAAAAGGGTTACAAAACAACAACCAAATAAGCTCCAATCACAACTCAAACCACACTCAATTTCAAACCCTAATAAAAAACACCCAAAAACTCAAATTTAATTTACCTCGCAGCATGAGAATGCTGAATCTTATAATACCCAGCATGATACCCCTGATTCTTCCCCATTTTTTGGGGTTGCAACATTTGATCCATTTGAAAACATGCTTAATTTTTTAATAGTAAACATATCTCTCAATTTTTTCTTTAAGATCAAGCACCGAAGAATTCATCGAATTCATTATACCCAACTCTCTCTCTCTCTCTTAATCTCCCTGAATCGACAGAACAAAACATCATGAGAGTTATGAGTTCGCGTTGTTGATGCTCACTGACACAATGTGTGTTTTTGATCGAAGACTAATTGCTGCTGAACCTAGTTTCACAGATTCCATGGCGTACTCCACTTGCAAGGGACGACCTGTGGGACTCCATGTTGTCACGTTTATGAAATCGATCGATTAATCGAAAGAGATTTAGATTCTAGGGTTTGAGAAATAGGGGTGGAGATAAACTTTAAAGAAATTGGGGGTGATGTCAATCCCAAGCTAGTAGATTACTTAGAAGCATCAAGCTATCGTTCTTACACACCGAGTATCACCATATGGTTTAGAAGAAAAGGTTTTGTTTGGGTTTTTAAGAGAGGAGAGAGGAAAGAGGAGTTTTGGTGGGTTTGGTTTGGAAGAGAGGAGTTTGGTGTGTTTGGGAGAAACGAAATGTCTGAGGAAGATTTACAGAAATACCCTTCATTTTGTATTTTGGCTTCCCAAAATACCCTTAATTTCGCTTATGCGAAAAGTTATGCGCTGAACTTCCATTTATACCCCTTCTTTCATCACCTAATTACCATTGAGATGTCTATTTTGGATAGGATTTGGTACATACGAAAAAGGGGCATTTTAGTACTAAATAAATTTCTAAAGTAGACTAAATAACTCTCACGATCTAATGGCTGTGTTATAAACTAAACCATATATTTTCCTCAACATGTGTAGGGTAAGGTGATCAACAGCCGAGATTTATTCTCATGACATAGCTATTCTTTTAGTAGTATAGATACATTGTGATCACCAAAAGTTGCTTCTCACCAACCCTTAACTTTGCATTCTGTATCCTCTTACCTTTATCTTTTTTTTCCATTGGAGGATAATGGTGAGTACTAGTTGCTTACAATTTCCAAATTGCAGTGAAACTAGTGGGATATCGAGCAAACTATCTGGGCATTGTCAATTAATCATTACCTGGGCTATACTAGTATACTTCGATCACAATGAGATATTTGTATCACCGGTTCAGAATACTTCGTCATACCTGTGGGGCGGAATGAGGGTTACTAGAACCGGTCTTCACACTAATGGTTACATCACTAGTTTTTATGTTCTGCTTCGGTGGGATCTCAATGGGAATTGATGGCCACCCAGTAGATTTTATGTTTTTATGTACGACTTTTTAGACTCGTCTGGATCATTGTTGAAAATAGAGTTCTAAACTCTAAAGAAGAAATGTTTATTGATCAAACTTGGATAAAGATGATATGAAATGCAACATATGGCAAGCCTTATATAGGTATTAGAGCATAAATCCAATTTGTCTTGTAAAGCCGAAATACAAACATTACCTTATTATGCTACCTACTATGACTATTGTGATTTTTGTAGCTTGACTTGATTGCTTTATGTGTTATACATTTACCCATGTGTTTCACACATTCTAACACCTTCCCTTAAACTAGATTTGTCAACACTAGTTTAAGATATAAAAGTAGCTTGACTTTATTGCTTTATGTGTTACACATTTACCCATGTGTTTAACACATTCTAACACCTTCCCTTAAACTAGATGTGCTAACACTAGTTTAGGATGTAAACGTACCGCCTTCTGTTATGCCGAGTTTTCCTTGCAGTTCCATCCCTCAAACGAACAAACCTCGAGTAGCTTCTAAAGTCTCTCAAACGCATCTAACTTGAGGGCTTTGGTGAAAATGTTTGCAACTTGATCTTCGCTCCTGCAGTGGATAAGATCTATGGTCCCATCTTTTACGAGATTTCGTAAGAAATGGTAATGCACATCAATGTGCCTCGTTCTCCCTTGTTGAACCAGATTCTTCGACAATTTGATTGCCGAATTATTGTCGCAATAAATAGAAGTTTTACTATTTTGATGAAACCCTACTTCACCAAACATTCTTCTTAACCATATTGTTTAACATCCATAAGACGCAACATCGATATACTTTGCTTCCGTGGTAGATAAAGAAACAATCGGCTGCTTCTTTAACGACCATTAAATCGCTCCTGATCCTAACATAAAAGCATACCCAAAGGTGTTCTTCCTGTCATCGGGATCTCCACCATAATCACTATTCAGTATAGTCGATTAAATCAGTAGTCTCTTATTTCTTGTAAAGTATTCCTAATCTAGTCGTACCTCTCAAGTATCGTAGAATCCTCTTTACAACATTTAGATGCATCTCTGTTGGATTTTCCATGTATTGACTGATGAGGCTTACTGCGTACTAAATATATGGCCTGGTCGCGATTAAGTACATGCGACTT
The DNA here is from genome assembly GCA_014058105.1 of Kingdonia uniflora. NCBI lineage: Eukaryota > Viridiplantae > Streptophyta > Magnoliopsida > Ranunculales > Circaeasteraceae > Kingdonia > Kingdonia uniflora. The sequence goes on from JACGCM010001471.1 coordinate 1,405,801, forward strand.
CCCACGAACTACTTATACAATGTATTTTCAACCTTCTTTCCTTTAGGATTTTTCATTAGCTTCAAACCAACTTTCACTGGCATGCACACCGGATTGCAATCCTTCATTTGGAACTGTTCCAAAATCTTTTAAACATATTTTCTCTGTGATATGAAGATACCCACATTAGACTAAATTACTTTTATGCCCAGAAAATAGCGTATCATTCCGAGATCTAACATCTCAAACTCTGCCATTATCGATCGCTTGAAATCCTTAAACATCGTACGATCGTTGCCAGTGTATATCAAGTCGTCCACATATAAGTGCACCACCATAAATTTTCCATAAGTTCCAGCTTTTGTGAATAGTGAGTGCTCATATGGACACTTATAGACCCCGCTTTCACAAAATATGCCTCTATACAACTATACCAAGCTCTCGGTGTCTGTTTTAGTCTGTATAAGGCCTTTATTAGTCGAAACAATTTCTTCTCTCTACCACGTAACCAGATGGTTGATCGACGTACACAGTATCTTGTAGATCTCCGTGTAAAAATGCCGACTTCACATCCAGTTGAAAAATAGGCCATAAGTTTTGTGCTGCTATTGTAACTATTATCCTAATAGTGTCGTATCGTGCGACTGGATCAAATACCTCTTCAAAGTCAACGCCTTGTTGCTTATAACCCTTAGCCACCAACCTTGCCTTATATTTGTCGACTTTTCCTTCAACATTCAAATTCGTCTTGTATACCCACTTTACACCGATCGACTTGTATCCATTCGGGAGATTAGTCATGCTCCCATGTATTATTCTTCTCGATAACTTGTATCTCATCAATCATGGCCTCCTACCACTTTGGTCCTTCAACAACATCCTTAAAAGCAATTGGGTTACTTCCAGCAAATAAAACAAAGTATATAATTGGATCATTTAATTTATCCACTCCACTTAGATTATAATAGTCCAAGTACGCTGGTCTCTTGTGGGTTCTTTGAGGCCTTGAGAAAGATGGTACAAATTGTGATCGTACCATTATTGAAGGAGAGCTGGTTGAGCTCTGTGCAGGGGTGAGTGGTGATTAAGTTTCACCATCCGAAACCGGCGGATGATTTTCTTCACCATCGAAGACCACCGGTACTGGCTTTCCCACATCTTTAACATTCAATTTCCATATATTTTCTTCATCGAAAGTCACAACTCGACTAATGATAATTTTCTCAGTTATAGGATGATAGAGTTTATAAGTTTTTGAACTATTACTATAACATTAAACAAAACACATTTTTGACTTTCATCGTCATGTTTTGTTCTCCGTTATTTCGGAATATTGGCATATGCTATACACCCAAAGATTCACAAATGCTTTACATTTGGTCTTCTGCCGCTCCATGCCTCCTCTAGTGTCATGTTCCTCACAGCTATGGTGAGACTCATGTTGAGGATGTAGATGCTCCACACAAGACTATTTCTGGTCAAAATCTCCTCGAAAGATTTGATGTATATGACATACTTCACACCATATTCATAATAGTGTGGTCTTTCCTTTCAGCTACGCCATTTTGTTGTGGCATGTAAGATATCGTCAATTGTCTTTTGATTCCAAATTACTCACACAAATTTATGAATTTGTGAGAATTGTATTCTCCACCACGATCCGAGCTAAGAATCTTAATTGATCTCCCTACTTCCTTCTCAATAAGGGACTTGAATGACTTGAAAACTTAAAAAGCTTTAGATTTTTCATGTAAAAAATAGGCCCATGTTTTTCGGCTGTAATCGTCAATAAAGGCAATAAAATGCCTCTTATTTTTATTAGATCGTGGATCAATTGTGATCCAGGAGGATCTAGGGAAATTGGGAAATTAACCAAAAGTCATTCGAACGAGATTGAGAGTCGTTTGAACGACCCAATTTCACCTCTCTGGAATTTGGCCCAGGGAACCTAAGTCGATCGAACGACTCTTTTCATGCTCTCGGGAATTTAGCCCATAGACACATTTTTGTTCGAACGAGTTATCATGCCGTTCGAACGAGTTATCAACTTTCTAGGGATTTAGACCAATTAGGCGTAAAGTCATTCGAACGAGTTTGGATGTCGTTCGAACTACTTGGGCGTAGTTTGTGATTTTTAGGCGTTATTTTGCCTCAAGATCCGTTCTTTTATTATTTTGAGTTCTCTAGTATATTAAGGGAACTTAGGTTATTTTTTTCAGGCTATGTTTAATCTAGAAAAGTTCTGAGGAATAACTTAGGGTTTAGAGTATTATCATTGTAATTACTTTGTTTATAACAATTGAATCTCTTATTTTCCTAACCAATTGGTGTTCTTCACATTTTTTTATGCTAACTAGAGCTTCTCTATCGTATTATGGATTAAGTGGTATCAGTTTTCTAGTTACGATCTTCGGGGGTTGATTGTGGCTTATGGTCTCTATACGTGACTGTCTCAAGCAAACGAAGGAGAAGCTAGTAAGTCTATTGAAGATCTATCGTAAACCTAATTTGAAGAAGAATGACGATTTGGAGATGGGCGATTCCAACAATCGACTCATGACTTTAAAAACAACAGTTTCTGACCTAACTTCTACTGTAGGGTAGTTGGTAGAACTGTTGCGTCTCACAAACCTTACGAAGGCTTCCGCTTCGGTGACACAGCGAGGATGCTTGAGGAAGAAAGGGGTTATGGAGGTGGATGGACACGGGGATAATGCGGAGATAGATAGTGATTCTAGTGATGCCGAATCGGTCAAGGAGTGCCCGGGTTTTGGTAAGTCAATGAATCCTATGCGTAATCTTTGTATTGATTTTAAGATTAAAATTCTGGTATTCGATGGTTCTGTCGATGTCAAGAAGTTCGATAATTGGTTAGATAGGTTAGAGACCTATTTTTCCATTTATGAATATTCCAACGCTCAAAAGATTCGTTTCTCTACTTTAAAATTTGCAAGTCACTCACTAATATAGTGGAAATCCTATCGGAAAAAACATGATGTCGGAAGTCTGAGTTGGAAGGAATTCAAGGATTTGGTGAGGAAGCAATTATATCCAATTGGGTATGAACAGGAGTGATGGTACAAATGGCATAATTTGCGCAAAAGGTTTGGACAATCCGTACAACAATTCACTACAGAGTTTTGGATATTGACATGGATGAGTACGAGGTGTTCATAAAGTATATGGGAGGTTTGTTAGAGTCCATTTGAAGAGAATTAAAGCTCTTTAATGTGGAAAATATCGAAGACGTTATCGTTAAAGCAATTGCCATTGAAGGCAAGTACTTGAAGATTGACAAGAAAGATGACAAAAGCAAGTCGGGGTACATGTCTACTTGGAAGTTTGATCAGAAAGGGGAGTCCAAAGGAGAGGGATCTTTATTTAAGGGGGCTATCTGTAGTTATTGTAAGGCTAATAAGCACGATTCAGATAGATGTTACAAACTTCACCCAGAGCTTCGGCCGAAGGAAGAGAAGGGGAAGAAAGAGAAACGTGCACTGGCCGCAACGATTGTAGATCCTCCAGATTTAGATAAGCCAAATCCTAAACTTGCTCTGATGTTCAAGCAACCTATAGCTATCGACAAGGCGAGTTGGGAAAAGCTTTTTTATGTCAGCATTCAGGCAAAACAGAGCTTAGTCGAGGCCATCATTGATCTGGGTAGTCAGAATAATTTAATTTTTGAGGCGGTGGTGAAGAAGATGGGTTGGCTACTATGGCTCATCCTAAGCCGTATGGTTTGGGTTAGATTCAGAAAGATGCAGAGTTGAAGATCACTAAGTAGTGTACGTTCAAGTTTACGATTACTGAGAAGTTTATTAATGAAGTGACATGTGAGGTGGTTCCGGTGGACGTGTGTCAAGTCATCTTGGGTGCCCTTATCTTTGGGACCGAGATACAATCATTTACCGTCCAGCTCGCAAGTTTCGTCTGGTAAAGGATTGGATAGAATTTCAGATTAATAATACGTGCAAGGAACATATCACTACCAGTAATTTATTAACGGCGACTCAGTTCAAGGAGGATTTCGGCTGGTAAAAGGATTTTGACTAGTAACGGCGACTCAGTAATTTGGTAGCAGTATTCTTTTCACCGCCAAATACCTGTTTCTATTCAAATAGACCCTATGTCTATTCGAATAAAATAGCTCAGTACAAAATCTGTTTGAACAGATTTTGGGTTTATTTGAATAAAACTGCTCAGTGCAAAATTACTTACGTAATACCTTATTTTGTTCGAACAGACATTGGAAAAAATCATTTTTGAATTCAAGATGCAAACAATAATGGCTACTTCCTCTGGTGGGTCCTTCACAACGACTAATTTTAGATCACAACAGCTAGTTTTGGATCACAACGACTACTTTTTGCTTTATATATATAATGGCTGGAGATGCTCTAACAACACTCCTCTTCTTGAACTCAACAATGCTGAGCTTTTCTGTTCTAGCACAGGATTCTTCGGTGGTATTTGGCTAGAATGAAGACTGCGCCCTTGCCACGTCCTGGCAATATTTTGTTGGTAATCCACCTCTCCGACAACTCAACTTCAATTAGTTATGGAATAGAATTCATATCCAATTCAGGATGCACACAGAACTTTGATACCCTCCTAGAGATTTATACAACAGGTAGAATGTTATTAATATTAAATGTGATAAGTTTCATGAGATATGGATGAGTATTGATATACGGGTTAGAGGTGTTCCACTAGCCTATATTCTTTGCGAAGCCTAAAATGAATGGTATGACAAATACAACCAGCCGTTCCCGTTTGAGACTCCATACGATATTTTTTACCGAAATTACATCCCGCCTGATCCTCCTGTAAATTATCGGCTAGAAAACTATGGATGGGATCTGTTCTCCCTTACTGAATGGTCTGAGTTTATTCCTTACATTAGACGTAAACAATGAATTAAATTTAATTGTATCTATTTTGAGTTATATTTCATGTGCAGAACTACTATTCTAAGAATTGTAATTAAATTTCTATTTAAATTCAAGACTCAAAATAAATTGATTAATATTAATTTATATAAAGAAATGTAACATCCAAAACCGATGTTTATAATAAAAGATTACGTCTACAAAAATATCAAAAACACCTATATCTATTAAGACGGGCCACTAGGGCTACTACCGCCTACCCTGGTTCGCGGAACAGATCTACGCTGCCTTGTCCTCGCGCCACCTCTAGGTGGAAGCGACACCACCCGTAGGTCACGCGCCCTCCTCAGCTGTAGGTCCTGAATGGGACAAAGAAAATTTATAAATATTTTGACAAAATAAATATGACATTAAGAAAAAAATGCATAAATAAATTACTTACATGCGCATGTAGCTGGTCATCTACACTGTCCAAGTGCATTCTCAGAGTAACATTTTCATTAGTCAACTCCTACAACCTCTGAGCGTTCCGCGCAGACTCTGTAAGGGCGAGTCACCGCATACCATGAGTCAGGTGCCACAACTCCTCTGCGCCGTAAGAGGGAAACATCTCTTACGAGTCCCTCAAGCAGAAGATGGGGAGCAGCTCACGCTTCCCTGTCCACTCCATGTGCTACCCCGGGTCTGGCCCCTCGGGATCGCCAGGCAAACTAAAGTCTTAGGACAAACTATGAACCGACGCTAACGTTACCACCGCGGGTATAATACCAGCCCTGAGTATAGAGGGTCCAAAAAGATCGATATTCCCCATCCTCTGGAAATTTGTCAACAGGTGGTCTACCTCCGCAATTTGGTTAGCCCAGTATAAGACGTAAGTATCTCGCTCCTCCCCTATCACAAACTGCTCATAGTCAACGAAGTCGGCCTATCTCATCGCCTGTAAATCAGCTGAACTAAGATGTGGCGACATGTTAAGCAGAGGATCCAAAGGAATACCCACAGTGCCAGTCAACTACCTCCAACATCAATCCCCTAAGTAATACCTGCAGTTTCTATTTGGGACTTGAAGTGGCATCCTCGTACGGGACAGAAGCGTCGCAGCCCGTACATCATCTAAGTCAGACACAGCAGATTCCAACCAAGGTCGCCAGGTTATCGTCTTAATTGTCCGGTGGTCAATGTGGCATCTGCCTGGCATAAATAAATTGCCTGCCTGGTCATTTGTTTTCTTCATGTTCCCCCTCTCTCATGCTCTGAGGCGCGGATAGGCCAAGTACTTAAAATCTTCCTTGACAATAGGGTAACCAACCCCATAATACTCGTAGAACCAATACTGCATTTTAGAACAACATAAAAAACAATTATAAATTATATTTAAGACGTTTATTGGAAGATATTTGATTTATAAAAGAAAAAAGTGTTAATGTACCGTCAGAAGTTGGGCAAATCCAGTGATGGCACCCCTGGTCATGACTGCGATATCCAAACCATGGTACAGGGAAGCAAGAATAGCAGAACCTTAGTCATATTAGGCAGCCTCGTCCAAATCTGCAACGCTCGCGAGATATGCAAGCGGGACGGTGTCGTTAGCCGTTTAGAACCACAAATATCCCATCATGAAGAGAATAAAAGCACGAGCAATAGTAATATCATCCTCTCGATCAGCTGCGATGGTCAAGTACGTTCTCAAATTTGAAATGCTAACATTCCCACTCTTTATATGGCTGGAATCAATGTTGGGGAGCAATTGCCTCGTATTGGATAAAATACTTTATGCGCCGTCATACAACACCTGTGTCAGATATCAGCTAATTGACAATGATGTTAGCATCTGGAAATCGAGAGGAGTGACCCCTATCTCCGTACACAGGAACAGAAATGTGTGCGTGGTCGGCCACCAACGCTCTATAAGCGCCTGAATTAACCGATTATCAGAATTGCCCAAGCATATATCCATAAACTACCCAAATATATTCACCACGGCATCTCTTACAGGTAGAATTGTGAAAATCTCCTTCCACACTTTGATCACCATAGTGAATGTGCCGTGCACACGCATCGAATCCCAATTCTGTTCATTGGAGCATTTTGTCAAACACTTGATTTATGGAAATAACAAATTTACAATTACACTAAAACTTACTGATAAACACATAATATTTACATGTACAACTCCTAAATTTAAATCTACCTAGTCATTTATTAAATAAATGTGACACTAATAGTACTTTTGTTTGTATTTATAAAAATTGGTCACATGATAAACAAGTCGTACATTTTTTTGATTTTTAACGAAGAACAAGGGTGATGTACTCCAGCAATGATTCTCATTTGAAGTTGTCAACCAAAGGCCCGTGCATAGAATACCCATTGAAGAGAATTAGATATATATATTATTCTCATGAGTTCTAATATCTGTGCATGATTTTAGGCATTGTTTAGGGAATTTTATATTAATTATGATATTTAGTAGCCCTTCCTATACTCTATAAATAGGAGGGGAATCCCACCCATGAGAGATGATCTTGGAGAGTACAAATATGAAGTTTCAATAAGCAATAAAGTTCTTGTTCTTCTCTTTTTCTTATTTTTTAGTTTTATCATAGTAATAGTAGTATGGCAATGATCGAATGGATGAGTAGGTAATCTTCTTAGCCAAGGCTAGAGGAAGCTCCACCAAATGCAGTATTAGTGTAGATTGTGCAGCTTAGTTAGAGTAATTACTTTATCTTTATCCTAAAATATTGCATATTCGTATTCCTTCGTCCTATGTTTGACCAAAGGTAGGATTAAGAGGAATAAAGAATATAAGTAACCATCTTGTTTGACCATAACAAAATAGATTAAGAACATGGAGAAGAAAACATAATCCATGCTTATCAACCTGACCATGGTTGAATAAGTTGGTTAAGGGGTAGTTCTTAATCAATAATTATTTTATCTCATGATGTATTACATATACCCTACCAAGGATATGTGATACATGAATTTGTGAATACTCTAACTAGGTACACTATCTCAAGGTTACAACGAATGGAGTGGAATCATACATTGGTTTCCTCTCCAATCGTATCAACACAGTTTCTAGTTTGTGTTTTATTTTAATTTTTTTACTTATAAAAAACCCAAAACTCATTCTTATTGGATAAAATTAGTAGCTCGAAGTATAATTCACACCACAGGTCTCTTGGGATGTGACCTCACTTTCCTTTGTACTCAACGGTACACCGTGTGCTTGCCAGTCTATTAAGACGTCGGTTTATAATCGATCAAGTTTTTGGCGCCGTTGTCGGGGACTTGCAAAGTGGCATTTTATTTTTGAGTTGTTTTATTTTAAGACAATTTTTCTTTCTTGTTTTTCTTTTCATTTTCATTTTCATTTCTTTTTTTTTGGATTCGGAAACAAAGTGATTGAGTGATTGGCTCAAACTCTCTTGGCGTTACTGTATGTGTGAAGTCTGTCCCTGAATGTTTTACGGTTTTTGATTATCTATACTTCACAATTGGGAAATATGTTTGCTACAAAAGTTTCAGATAATTCAAAACCCTTTCCGAATTGTTATAGATCATATTTTTCTGTTTAGTTGTTTGAGAGTTCCAGCCTTTTGAAACAACAGTAAAAACAGTCTCCGTTAAGGATGCCGCTGTACATTCATCACCTGTTTTAAACATTAGAGAAGCTAAATTCTAGAAAGCTTCCTTCTTAAATATTTTTCCTTTTTGAATTCTCTTTCCAAATTGATATTATTTAATGTTCTCTATCAACTGAGTTGAAAGATATGCGCATTTGAAAATTAGGATATCATAGACTACAATATACTTGGAAATTGAATTAATATTGTTGTCGCAAGTTCACTAATCTTTTTTCTCTTTTTTCGCAGGATAGTCACAAAGTTGGAAACGAGACGGATAATATGCAAAGTTAAAAACATCATCAAATCCATCCTTCTTGTGCCCCCTAAGTGATGGGGCACTTCCTTCTTTCGCCCCCTAAGTGAAGGGGCGGCCACAGCTTCACTGGGAAATACTTTCCGTAGGTTGGTACCTCTCTAAACTTGACATCTATAAGGGATTCATATCCATTCCGCCCCGGCACTAGGAACATAAAGTCGTGTGGACTGTGCAAATAAACGTTCCTCTAATAAAATAATTGATGTGGTTGGATTGGCCTATTGACGTGTTTAAAGTTCTTTTCATTCCAACATTAGTAAAGGTAAAAATTGTTGGAGACTTGCGGGATTTTATCACCCAAAAAGCTCTCTAACAAGTGGGACCACCCATTAGGGATACAAATAAATTTATATCACGCGAAAATTAAACGTCCCGGGCCTAAAAATAATTGATAATAAAAAAGAGTAGCAGGATTCCCGCGGAATTTCATCACCCAACGGATAGGTGAACCGGACCGGGGTACAAACACGAGTTCATAGGATACGGCCCCAGCCCAGCGCCGCAAAATACTGGTTGTAGGTTTGCGACGTCACCGTTCCGAGTGCTGACGTACGATAAGGTGACTCGCTCGGGCATGATGACTGAACATCTACTTTAAGCTGGTACTAGCATAGTGACGCAGGGGAGTATAGAAACCAAAGCCTTTTGTCATCCTACCCATTGTGAACATAGAAGAATATAGTGGAGGCCTATTTATTACTTCTAAAAAATGTTGATGTGCTAGAGTTTAGCTTTGATTGGTTGTTTATTGCATTGGGTGTTGCTTTTATTTCAAAATGTCATACATGCAAGAACATTGGAATCCATACAGCTCACAATTTGACATCCTACAACAGCCTCATAATCATTTTCAATCATGGGATCACCAAAAATCTCAATACATGGAACCTTTCCAATCTCATTCATATATACAAGCCCATCAGTCCGTTCAGTCATCCAATCAGTTCCTACCCGCTCCACCCAAACCATCTTTAGACGATACCCTTGCTCACTTCATGCAACAATCAGTACAATTTTAGCAATAAATTATGCAATTCCAACAGCAGACTTTGGTGAATCAAACTTTTACGACCTAATCTATCTTTAGATTAAAAACTCAGATAACTCAATTATCAACTAAGTGGAGTGAAATAGAGCATGAAAAATTTCTTAGAAATGAAGAAGAACAATTCGAAGTTAAATCCCCCAGTGAGTTAGAAATGGATGAATTCAAGCGTAATCAAAGAATGTTTTCTCCATGGGATGAATGGATACCATATTGCGAGACAGATTTAGAAGATTAAGATTTTAAGGTCGACCATCCTATGTCACAAGGAGATCTTAAAAAAACAGTTATCATGTCTAATACAATTCTTTCTCAATCACCTCCAAATTTAGCCCTCAACATTCAACCATCGATGTCACCATCCATCATTTCATTTGTCATCCCAATAAATTCTTTCGAGGAAACTATGACTGAGACTGAATATTTTTCGCTCTCCTCTAATGATTTTTCTGACGATGATGATGACAAGATAAAATTTGAACATATGGAATCGCCGTCTCATTATACGATAACTTGCGAGGAATTTGTAGATGATGATATTTGTACAAAAGTCAAAGAATTGGAAATTGCCAAACCTGTTGCAGATGTTATCAACTTGTCATTTCCTTCTCAATCTCCTTATGAGTCATCTCAGCCTTGCCTTGAGCCGTGTCCACCTCACACAAATTGCGATGTTGAAAACTAGTGGGTGCACGACCTTTCTTTACAGGATATATAACTATTATTGGGGGTTGATTTTGTATTGGTTACCCCTTCACCAACCCTCCCTATACCTATGCCTACATCTTCATTTCACAAGCCACTTGGGGGTACCATACTTGTTAATGAATTTTAGGATTTGTTGCGCGATAACTCTAGTTGTACCTACTCTATTAATCAATGTTTGAATTATTTCAATTGCTGGGATGACCCTGTAATTCTTAAAATAGTACAAGCATTATCATCCGCAACTAGGTCATTCAAACTTGAGCCCGTCCCACAACCACCCGATCAACATCACTTTAATGGTTCAAGTCACCTTTTGGAAAATGATGAATATCAAGAAATATTTTTGGTGTATGGGGGTATACCTTGTAAAATATCTCAAAGTGAGATTCTCTATAAATTAAATAAGGAAAATCTTTATCCTGGGGGATTAGACTTTGAGTTATTTTTATGTATCAAGGTTACATTAGCATAATTAGGTACAGATAAGGAGAACCACAATTTTTCTACTATCTGGTTATTCAAGGATAAGGACAATTTTGGTGTTCCTCGGTTATTTAAGGAGAACTTGCAACCTGGATAGTTCATTAATTATTGTACTTTGTACCCCTTTAGACTTATATCATGACATTCTAGTTTGGGGGTACATTCGTAAAGCTAAAAATGGTAAAACTTAGCGCTTCCTGGGAGGCAACCCAAGGCATAATCAGGTGAGAAGATCCATTTTTTTTATTTACCAATTTATGTATTAAATTATGTTCTCAAACATTGAGGACAATGCTCTATTTAAGTTTGGGGGTAGAAAAACTATTTCTTTAAATATTTTTTGAAGAAAAGTAAAATAATGACATTTTGACAATTTATAATATATTTTTGACGAATTTCCAAATACTTAAACTGATTTTACCTTGACTTAAATATTATGGAAAAGGCTAAATTTTGAAATTGTACCAAGTATACACTAAAATATTTTAGAATATATTAAGCTAGATGTACAATGTTTTTATTAGCGACTAATTCAAGTTAACTTGGCATATTTTGAAAACCTGCACTTCACTGTAGTTTTGCAATTAATACCTTCAATAGATTTTTACTCAGTATAAGAGAAATTTAGCATTTATGTTAGGAATAATTTGCTACAAGGGAGACAACTGCCTAAGAATAAGTTTATTCCTAAGAATAAATAATAAGCCAAATGTGTTCTAAAAACTTTCACGCTGCAAGGCTACTCGCATGATTAAGAGTTGAAAGAGGAAAAATTATCACCAATCTCGAGTTTGACCATAAACTATGTGAAAGGAGCACAAGAAAATATTACTTGTGAGAATCCAGAGTCTAGGTCATGATGGGCACTACACCCTAACAACCTTAGCTAACTGGCAGGGATTGCCAACCGAAAACTCCTTATAACGGAGGCTTCACTAAGAAATAATGTACTCAATAAGAAAAGGCTTGCAAAAGAAAAGAAAAAAAAGAAAAATTCTAGGAAAACGAATTGACTAAGGCACTTGTCGAACTGACCGCTGAATTTATTCCAGTAAGAACTAGACTACCAAAAACTGAGTAAATTATTCTAGACAACGTATTAAGCGATAAAACTATTTTCATTGTACACTCAAATATAGCTAAAGCAAAATACTTGAATCTCTTTCTAATCTTGAGGTAGTACCTCTAGTTTCGGATAAGCTTAAAATATTCTTTGGTATACTTAGGAAAACAACAAGTTTAAAAAAAATTCATTCGTATATTTTTGGCATAACTAAGTAAGGATAAGTTCATAAGAAATGAGTCATATGTATTCTAGAATTGCTAAAAATATCATTATTGACTTTTGTGGGTATAGTCACTGTAAACTCTCACGAGACAACACTCGTCCACCAGGCTAAACCTGGGGGTTTAACGGCTTGTTGCATACGCTAAATGCAACCGCGTAACATGCAAAAATAGTTTTTGTTTACTTTTGCTCGAGGACTAGCAAAATATAAGTTCAGGGGTATTTGATAGACACGTAATATTTACGTGTACAACTCCTAAATTTATATCTACTTAGTTATTTATTAAATAAATGTGATACTAATAGTACTTTTGTTTGTATTTACAAAAATTGGTCACATGATAAACAAGTCATACATTTTTCCAGTTTTTAACGAAGAACAAGGGTGATGTACTCCAACAATGATTCTTATTTGAAGTTGTCAACCAAAGGCCCATGCATGGAATCTTATTAAAAAGAATTAGATATAAATATTATTTTCATGAGTTGTAATATCTATGCATGATTTTAGGCATTGCTTAGGGAATTTTTTGTTAATGGTGATATTTAGTAACCCTTCCTATACTCTATAAATAGTAGGGGAATCCCACCCATAAGAGATGATCTTGGAGAGTGTAAATCTGAAGGTTCAATAAGCAATAAAGTTTTTATTCTTCTCTTTTTTTTGTCTTTTATCGTAGTAATAGTAGTATGGCAATGATCAAAGGGATGAGTAGCTAATCTTTTTAGCCAAGGCTAGAGGAAGCTCCACCCAATGTAGCCTTAGTGCAGATTGTGTAGCTTAGTTAGAGTAATTACTTTATCTTTATCCCGGAATATTGCATATTCGTATTTCTTCGTCCTATGCTTGATCATAGCTATGATTAGGAGAAATAAGGAATATAAGTAACCATCTTGTTTGACAATAACAAGATAGGTTAGGAACATGGAGAAGATAACATAATTCTTGCTTATCAACCGGACCATGGTTGAATAAGTTGGTTTATGGGTAGTTCTCAATCAATAATTATTTTATCTCATGATATATTGCATATACCCGACCAAGGATATGCGATACGGGAATTCGTGAATACTCTAACTAGGTACACCATCTCAAGGATACAACAGATGGAGTGGAATCACGCCTTGGTTTCCTCTCCAATAGTATCAGCACATTTTCTAGTTTGTGTCTTATTTTAATTTTTTTACTTATAAAAACCCAAAACTCATTCTTATTGGTTAAAATTAGTAGCTCGAAGTATAATTCGCACTACAAGTCTCTTGGGATACGATCCCGCTTTCATTTGTACTCAACAGTATACCGTGCGTTTGCGGGTCTTTTAAGACGTCGGTTTATAATCGATCACTTACCGTGAGTTCTTTGCCAGTGTAATAGATATGAGTGACGCCGTATGAAAGTTGGGTAATAAACCTCTGCGGGTAGTTTTCTTCGGGTGGGTTTGGTATAGGTTATCTTCAAATTCTACTTGTCTTTTCTTCCTTTCGGACCTCGACCGAGTTACGGCTCGCTGTGGATCTCTTGTCACTCTAAACCCAGGTAATGTATTGGGGTGTGGGTCATCTTCTGGCATTTGCATTGTGTTTTGAAAGAAATTGAGAATTTTTTTAGGTATACCTTCGAGTTGAGAGAGAGAGAGGAGGAAACAATGTTTAAACTCGAATTGGGTTTGATTTTGGGGTAACAGTGAAAGCAGCGGTGTTTTGTTCTCTTCCAAATAAATAAAAAATATTACACATCAACAACTCACACTGGCTGCTGGGAGAGGTCGGATGTGGGTTGGGTTTTTTGTGGGCCCCCTGTTAGAGCCCACACCCAAAGTGCAACTGGCTGCTTAAGATACTGCTAGAGATGCTCTGACAATCATCCCCGGTTTAATGTAATGTAAATGTAACCAGGAGCTTGGCATATCAGAAGTTTGGTATAGTCAAACGAACTGTAAGAATGTAATGGTCCACACTGCCATTTCTCACATAATTCAGTATCCCCAAAAGAAATAATTGAGCAACTGCCAAAACCAAGAGGTAGAATGAAACAATTGGCAGCTAGTATTATTAGGATGCATCAGAGGTTGTATTGTCTGTATTGTCTTGTTTTGTTCCAAATCAAACCTAGTGATGGCCTCATATTTAGGAACCAGTGATATGCATGTCCATTGTCCTTGTTACATCCAGGTATTTACAGAGAAACCCCATAGCCTGTAGACCGTAGTTTACACATTTTGATATGAATACAGCCCAAGTGTTGTTTACAAGCTCCGGGAAAATATTAGCTACTAATCGAGATTTTTCACTGCCCCATGATGCAAGGGTATCCCCTGAGCAGTTGTGTCCGGGAGATGCTAAACGGTTTCGTTGAAGTTCTTACAGAATGATTTAGAAATGGCTGAGGGATGGGAAGAAGTTTGATACCAGTATATATATATATCTAGAAATATTTTGATACAAATGGCTGAAGGACGCTTGGTATGAAGAAGTTTGATAACATTTTTTATTTATCCACCATATTAATGAAAATTTCCAAAATAAAATGAGAAATTAAGAACCACTAAGAGACACCCCAGTTCTTCCTTCACGGGGTTGGAGGTCAAATTTCTTTACTTTATTCCCCACAAGATTAAATTCCGGGCTCCAGTAGAGTGGAACTAACTAGAATGTAATACAGTAAAGCTAACCTAAGATGATTGCTCAGCATAACATTTGTCGCAAGAGTACATCTAATGTTCTTTTGTCTTTTAAAAGCATAATTATCATGACATTTTCTTTCATATATTAAAAATATTTTCAGCATACAATTCCACGTACATCGAAAAGGACGGAACTATGATAGCAAAATTAAGAAGAAAATCATATTACATGTCTGGGAATCTTAGGCAAAATGACATTTTATGGTGGACCTCTTTGAAGGAAGAAACATAATTTACCTCTTTATAATAATTAGAGCAAATTTGAAAGAAAAAAAAAACCCATATTTGTACACCATTTTGACATTGATCCGCACATTCGCTAAAAGTAGTTTTTCCCACCTATTACTAAGCAGTCAATCCACCCTTGTTGACTACGATTGACTAAAGTCATTTTTTGAAAAATCCAGTAGTACCCTTTTGTCATTTTAAAAAATGGCAAAACATCTAACGAAGAACTGAGAACTGAGAAATGGACTTTGGACATTGGACATGTTGGGGTATGAACTCGAATAGAAGATTGTCGAAATTGAGAAATTGTTGAAGTCGTTCGAACGAGCTCAATAGTCGTTCGAATGAACTCTTGTACTCCATGAAATTTTGGCCCAAGAGTTGATCTTGATCGAACGAGCTTGGATGTCGTTCGAACGAGATGTTATGTTTCTAGGGTTGGAGACCAATTATCGCAAAGTTGTTCGAACGTGCTTGGAGTCGTTCGAACAAGCTTCGCGTAGGTTTGCTTTAGATGTTAGAGTTATGCCTCGAGATCTGTACTACTTGTATTTTTCGTCCTCTAGTATATAAAGAGGACTTAGGTTATTTTGTTAGCCATCTTTTGGTGAGTTTAACCTTAGAGAGGCTAGGGTTTGAAGAGACTCCATTAAAGCTTGAGAAGCTTGAGAGATCATTGTAACCTGTTTGATATCATAGTGAATTGTTCGTGGGGAGTGTTTTTCATTCGCAAGGGTTTTCCACATCCCTCCTCAAGGAAAAATCTTCGTGTCCTTTATTGTTCTTGTTTGATTTATTACTTGAGTTGGCAATTTTCGCGTTCGTTCTTCGAAGGGAAGAGAAAGTAGCTACCTCTATTCTCAATAATTGATGTTAGAGCAAGTGTTAGGGCTTGTATGGTGAAGAGCGATGGCCGATCAGGAAAAGTTGAAGATCACAAAGTTTAATGGGTCAAATTTTGGAGTGTGGAAGATACAGATTGAAGATTATCTTTATCAGAAAGATCTTAATTTGCCACTGGGTGGAACTGAGATAAAGCCAGTAGATTTTGATGATGTTAATTGGCGCGATTGGATCGTAAAGCGCTTGGAACCGTTAGGTTAACGATGTCATCTCAAATTCTACACATGATATCCAAAGTTACGGCGACGAAGGGATTGATAGAGATGTAGTCCGCTATGTACTCGGAACTGTCCGGGGAAAATAAGGTTCACCTTTTACGGCGCTTGTTTACTTTAAAGATGAAGGACAATGGTAGTGTACAAGCTCATATCAATGAGTTCAATACCATACATGCTCAACTGGAATCCGTTAAAATCACTTTTACCGAGGAGGTGAGAGTGTGGGCTCTTCTAGGGCAGATGCCAGAAAGCTGAGAAGGATTCATTATAGCTGTAAGCAACTTATCGGGGAAGGAAGACATCAAATTTGACACTATAGTCTCGTTGATTATGAGTTAAGAGAATAGACGTAAAACTTTTGAACCCTCTTCGAGTTCAAACGACAGTATGTTAAACGTCGAGGAAAGAGGTAGGTCTTACAAAAATGGGCCGAAATTTAGAAGGGGTCGATCACAGTCAAGAGGAAAGTTTAAGCCGCCCGGTGCGTGTTAGACTTGTGAAAAGAAGGGTCACTTCAGGGGAGATTGTAACTCTTCTTCTTCTAAGAAGATTGATGATGAAGAGAAAGATACAATGAACCTTACTGAGGAGGTTAGTTCTGACAAGGCTTTACTACTATCGTGTGACGATGTTAACGAATCTTGGATTGTTGATTCGGGCGCTTCCTTCCATGCTACTACGAACGTAGGTTTTCTTACTAATATTGTTAAAGGCGACTTCGGTACGGTCTTTCTTACAGATAAAAGTGCACGTAATATTACTGTGAAGGGGAAAGCTAGGTTGTTGTTACCTTCAGGGGGGACATTAGTTTTACAGAATGTGTAACTTGTACCTAAATTGGGGCGTAACCTGATATCGGCTAACAAACTGGCGGATGATGTCGGATATAAGTGTACTTTTGGCGTAACTTTCTGGAAGGTTACAAAGGGAGCTATGTTGGTAGCTCGAGGCTTACGACAAGGAACATTATATACAACGCAAAGTACAATTTCCACTATTTGTGTGGCTACTCCGGGGATTGATATAAGTACGTGGCACAAATGGCTCGGTCACATGAGTAAGAAGGGGATAAAGGTAATGGTAACTAAGGGAAAGCTAGAGGGTCTTGCAAAAGTTGATCTCAAGTTTTGTGAAGAGTGTGTTCTTGCAAAGCAGGAGAAGGTCAGTTTTAAATTATCTAGGAGATTAAGGAAACCAGGAAAGCTGGATCTTGTACACACGGATGTTTGGAGGCCAACCAATGTGTCATCTTTTAGTAGTTCTCATTACTAAGTTACTTTTATCGATGATGCTACTTGTAAACTGTGGGTCTACTTCGTGAAGAACAAGTCAGATGTGTTCGATAAATTCAAGAGGTGGAGGGCTCTAGTTGAAAATGAAACTGGGTTGAAACTGAAGTGTCTCAAGTCGGATAACGGGGGTAAATACTATAGTGACAAGTTTGAAGACTTTTGCGCATCAAACGGGATTAGGAGACATAAGACTATTCCTTAAACACCACAATAAAATGGTGTTGCAAAATGCATGAACCGAACAATAAATGAAAGAGCGAGGAGTATGAGACTCAACGTTGGATTCTCAAAGTGTTTTTGGGCGGATGCGGTTAGTACGGCGGCGTACTTGATTAACAGAGGGCCTTCGACGGCTTTGGACTTTGGACTTCCTGAAGCATGGATCAGTAAAGAGGTAAACCTTAATCACTTGCGTATTTTTGGTTGTATCTAATATGTGCTTGATAATTCAGATACAAGGACCAAGTTAGATGCAAAGTCGATGAAGTGTATTTTCATTGGATATGGTGGTGATGAGTTTGGGTACCGGTTTTGGGATGCGAAGAATCGAAAATTTATCCGGAGCCGTAATGTTACATTCAATGAGGAAGTCTTATACAAAGATTTTAAAGTACCTGTGGAAAGGATTCGAGGTGAAGTAGCGGAAAGTGTCAACATTGAAGATGATGAACCCTCTCGAGAGGATGATGTAGAAGTCGTTGTTAATTTTGTTGCACCCAATCAAAACGAGGAACCAAATGATCCAGACATTCCAATAACACTTCGAAAGGAGCTGAGAGTTGCAAGAACTCTGGCAAGGTACGTAAATAATTTAAATCACTTGTTACTTACAGATGGTGGTGAACCTAAAAGTTACAAGGAGACTTTAGATGTGGAAGCCAAGAGAAAGTGGGAGCTTGCTATGGATGATGATATGCAGTCATTATCAGTTAATCAAACTTGGGATTTAGTTCAGTTACCGAAGGGGAAGAGAGCATTGCACAACAAGTGGGTATACAGACTAAAGCAGGAATCTGATGGTTCAAGGAGATTCAAGGCTAGACTTGTGGTGAAGGGCTTTCAGCAGAAAGAGGGCGTTGATTTCGGTAAGATTTTTACTTCTGTTGTGAAGATGTCTACTATTTGGGTTGTGATGAATATAGTTGTTGTTGAAGATTTACATCTTAAACAACTTGATGTCAAGACTGCTTTTCTTCACGGTAACCTTGATGAAGAAATTTATATGAAACAGCCAGAAGGGTATTCGATTAAAGGGAAAAAAGATCTTGTATGTAGGCTTACGAAGAGCTTATACGGTTTGAAACAAGCGCTGAGACAGTGGTATTTGAAGTTCGAACAGTTCATGTCCAGAAATGGCTATTCGAAGAACTATACGGATTACTGTTGTTTTTTAAAGAATATGGGAAACTCATATATTATTCTACTTCTATATGTAGATGATATGTTGGTAGAAAGTACTGACACGGGAGATATAGTTAAGTTGAAGGAACTGTTATCCTGGGAGTTTTCTATGAAGGACTTGGGTGCGGCGAGACAAGTTCTTGGTATGCGTGTTACGAGGGACAATAAATGACGAGAATTAAAGTTGTCTCAAGCTGAGTACATTGGCAAAGTACTGAAGTGGTTTAATATGTATAGTTCTAAAGTAGTTAGTACACCATTGGGAAGTCACTTCAAATTATCAAAGGATTGTTGTCCGAAGATGCAAAAGGATCGCGAAGAGATGCAGAAGGTTCCTTATCAATCCGCGGTTGGCAGCCTCATGTACGCTATGATTTATACGAGACCGAACATTGCCCAAGCAGTGGGAGTTGTTAGTAGGTATATGAGCAATTCAGGCCAAGAGCATTGGAGAGCTATGAAATGGATACTAAGGTATATAAAAGGGACTCAAGATGTGGCATTATGCTATGGGGGTTCTCAGATATTCTTACAGGGTTTTGTTGATTATGATATGGCGGGTGACATGGATAGGCGGAAGAGCACTAGTGGTTTCATTTTTACATTGGTAAGCGGTGCAGCTAGATGGGTTTTTAGGCTTTAGAAGATTGTAGCTTTATCTACGACGGAGGCGGAATATGTTGCAGCTACAAAAGCGTGCAAAGATATGGTTTGGCTCAAAGGGTTGATGAAAGAGCTTGGCAGAGAATAATTCTTTCCTAAATTTTATAGTGATAGTCAAAGCGCTATACACTTAGCGAAGAATTCAGCTTTTCACTCTATGACCAAACACATTGATATTCGGTATCACTATATTTGCTCGCTCCTCGAGGACGGTATGTTGAAGCTTGTGAAGATTCACACTGATGTGAATCCGGCTGATATGTTTACGAAGGTGGTGACTTTTCAGAAGTTGACGACATGTACAACTTATGTGGGTCTTCAAGATTGAAGGTCCGGGTAGTGCGAGCAATTTATTGGGAGATCTGGAGATGGGTTACGGGATTCAATTTCAAGTGGGAGATTGTTTGGGGTATGAACTCGAATAGAAGATTGTCGAAATTGAGAAATTGTCAAAGTCGTTCGAACGAACTCTTGTACTCCCTGGAATTTTGCCCCAAGAGTTGATCTCGTTCGAACGAGATGTTATGTTTCTAGGGTTGGAGACCAATTATCGCAAAGTCGTTCGAACGTGCTTGGAGTAATGCCTCGGGATCCGTACTACTTGAATATTTGGTCCTCTAGTATATAAAGAGAACTTAGGTTATTTTGTTAGCCATCTTTTGGTGAGTTTAACCTTAGAGAAGCTAGGGTTTGAAGAGACTCCATTAAAGCTTGAGAAGTTTGAGAGATCATTGTAACCTGTTTGATATCATAGTGAATTGTTCGTAGGGAGTGGTTTTTCATCCGCAAGGGTTTTTTACTTCCCTCCTCAGGGAAAAATCTTCGTGTCCTTTATTGTTCTTGTTTGATTTATTACTTGAGTTGGCGATTTCTGCGTTCGTTCTTCGAAGGGAAGAGTGTAGTTACCTCTATTCTTAACAGGACACCATTAGGTCAAAATCAATCCCTCTTCCCAAATGCTTCGATTCGAATATTTTTTCTTTCAAATTCAGAACCAATATGAAATGGCCGTCAATATTAATAAAATCAAAATCTTTTGCACTTTTTAACTTGGAATACACAACCATACTTGTTATATATAATAAAAAAAAGCCCTAAAGCAAGGGCTACTACTACTAACAAACACAAATCAAAGTACAAGTAATTATCTCTCCTTTGTTCGTCTTCGCCTTCAGCAAACCCTAATCTTCAAATTCTTCGTCGACTGCTTCAATTGAATCGATTAGATCTGGAATCCAAAACCTTCGATTGGAATTGAACAATTTGGGGATCTCTAACAACGATTAGGGCTTCTTCTCTTATCTGATTCTCCAATCGGGAAATAAATTTTGGTTTCTTCGTTCTTCGCGGCAACAACAAACAAAATCCTTTGATTCTTCAAAATTCAACAAATTGGGGGTATCCGTGACTGTAAAATCCTCCGATTTAATTTTATAATCAAATTGGGGTTTTGTTGATTGGTGAAATTGGGAAATTAGGATTTGTGTTTGAATTGGGAATTTAGGGTTTGTGTTTGAATGAAGAACATAAATGAGGAGAGGATTGATTGATTGGTAGGAGAGGTTAAAGGGAAAACTCCCGGCCAAACGTGTCACAACTCTTCTCAAACGTGATTTTAGTATAAGGGTATAAATATATTTTCATTGAGTCAGCCGGAGGGTAGATTGACTGCTGAGGCAAGAATCGGGGGGAAATGCTAGTTTTAGCTGTGGGGGTCAATGTCAAAATGGTGTACAAATATGGGGGGAAATTTTATCTTGGCTCCTCCTCTATATATAATCCAATTGTAAGTCCCCACAGCATAGTCCATATTTATTTGTGTATATTCATGTATTTGTATCAGCTTCTCTTTGTCAGACCTAATACAAATCGAACAGAGATGAAGATGATCAACTTATAATATCATAAATAAATCGACAAGAAAATTAGGAAAAGAAACACAAGTGTATGTCACAAGAGGATGTCTTGAAGAATCATACTCGAAATATAGTTTTTGATGGTGTTAGGGACTATTGTCCTTTCAATCAGTAGATGTCCGTTAACCCTCTGCTGCAAAATATTTAATAGAGGAAGCCTCTTTACTTAATCAAAAGAAAAGAAAGGTAAAGTAAATTGCAAAAGTAGAGAAAGCTAGAAATTTTTTTGAATTTCTATTAATGTTATCAAATGCAAATATGTCTTAAAAGCTCCAATGCTTTTTCTATACATAGTTAAGCCAACATTATATAAATAAGTCCTTTACAAGAAACTTATCCTCCAAAACTGTAAGCACCTTCAGAGCGTGTGTGTGACTCGCAACCGGAAGCGCGTCGCCAGATAAATATATAGAGCACGCTCTTGTACTTATTTCCTTCTTTCCAATGACCCTACTTGAAAACTGCTCCCCCCTCCTTTTTCGTAAACCCCACCACCATCTCCTCTCTTTCATTCAACAATCAGCAATGAATACTGCCTCAGAATTCAATCCCTACTAATTTAAAACTCCATATGAGTCTTCCACTCACAAACAAATCAAATGTGAACAGTTCCCCTCCTTTGGGAATCTGCAACCTATCATCAAACTCATTATAAAAAAAGATACATCAAAATGATATATACACACCCTCATCAAAATCAAACTAGCCTCAAATCCTCTCCTAAAAATAATGAGGATTCATAGACTATACTTAATCTTCCACCGCATTGATCTCTCATTCTAATTTTCTTCTTTTGTTGGAGGAAGATGAAGAAGAAGAAGATGAATCGCTTGAACTGACTACGGTCCGAGCCATCACTCTGAGTTGTGGCAGGACTTTTGGGGGCTTCGTCTCATAAGCGTTAGCCACAATCCCCTGCAGTAACTTGTAACAACCAACAATTTGATCCTACGTATAAAAAATATCTATTATCAAACTGCTGGCAAATTAAAATTCATTTACATGTTTTTAAATAACATAATCACAAATACCCTTACTTGGTTCAGTCCATTACACCACGATACCACATTTCCAAAGTTAATGTAAGATAGACTAGGGATCTCCTTGGCTCCATAATATATGACTGCAGCGGCAACAGATGAAGGCCAATACTCTAAGAACTTGGTCTCTGCAAGTTATGTTTCAGGTGGATGTTAAAAAACACTTTCTGATTAACGACTGACATTTATAAGGCGTGTATACAATTTGTATCACCTCTTACTATAACAAGCATAATTTGGGTTGCTCTTGTGACAAGATATCCTACAAATCCCCCTGTTGAATCGGCTTTGCTTGCGAAGAAGTCAATGAAGTGAAAAGGGGTTACGGATCTTAGTTTCCAGTCCAAAGTAGTTAAAACGAGAATCTCCATTCGGCAAACTGTCCTTGGTTGGAAGATGAACTTCACACTTTCGGCCTGAAAAATATTGTTTAAGGTATAATTAATTACTATCAAGGAATCTTGGTCTCTAAAATCTTGTCTTAATCAAGTATATTAAGTTCTTTATGAGTAATAAGTACACTAAGTGAGACAAAAATACCTGTATATCCAAAAGAGATGGAACAAGAAGTTCCTCTATCTTTGCAGCTAATGACAAGCAAGCAACAGATAGGAGTTGTAATGGCCACCCATTGGTTTCCTGATCAATGATCACATGTTAAATTTTGTATCACAATTTTTTATGTCATAATTCCTAATAAATTTGGGGTGGGAAATACATATTTTCTGAACAGAAAAAAATAAAATAAAATAAAATAAAATGCTATCAGGGAACCCAAAATATTTTATATTTACTGTATTATATTTTACATAATAACATACCGACAGAGGCAACAACCAACAAGTATCGGGTTTCATTCACGTATAGATAACTTCATAAGTAGATCCACAAAAAAATAAATACAAAATGATTGTTTTCCACCACTAAATTAGGTACATTATGAAAATAATGTGCAGACTCTCAAAAACATGTGTGCAGAGGTAAAAAATTATAAGAGATGAATCGATCCATATAGTTAGCAGAAAATTAACTCCAAGTTTACCGTATAGTTTATCTGGGTAAAGGTAACAACAAAACTTACTGGCAAACATCGAGCAGAGAGGAATCGATCCATATAGTTAACAGAGAGATATACGGTCGACGGCTGGAAACTGTAGAAAGAATGCACCTGCAAGATAATAATTAACCAACTTAATTACTTAGATAACCCAAAAAAACATAATATTCACCCAAGAACCAAAAAGAATTACGGAGTATATTAGTTTAAACATGCGCTGAAAATTCTAAAATGAACCCATGAGTTTACTCTTCATTTAACAATAGCATGCGCCATAAACTCTAAACTGCGCCGGAATCCTGCTATTCCCGCGCAAAAAAAATAAATTAAAAATTTCTCATCAGATTATATGAAACACGAGATTACCTTGATCATCCAATCAATCGCAAACTCCCTGGCCGAAGCAGCATCGATCGAATCCACCGCGCTAAGCATTGACGAGTACTCAGATCTCGGCACGTACTCTCCTTCTATCTCCACAAACCCAGTTATCACTTCTTCCAACAGCTCAAGATCTATCTCGCATCTCGATGAATTGACATCATCATCATCGTCATTGCCAAAGCTTCCCGAATCTTCATCGCACAAAAGATCAGAGTAACAGTTTTCCTCGTCGAATAAAGAGAAAGACATCTTTATGAGATGAGCGAAGAAGAAGAGAGGAGAGGTTTTGAGATAATAAGAAGGGTTGTTGTTTCTCCATAAATATAAGTTATTGGAGATTGTACGGTGTTTCACTAAAGCTTTTTTATTTATTTTTTACTTTTTCGGTTACAACTTACAAGAAATGTGTGAGAGATTTGTAGTTTTTGGAGAAAATTTACAGTTGGGTTGTAATTATGGTGGTATTCCGTTTTGGGAGATGGAGGATATGAATCCCGTTCCGTTCCCGCCAAGAATTTGTGGTTTTAAAAATATATATAAGTTGGGCAAAGTCTACTGTCTTTTGTGAAAGAGGGGGAGAGGGGAGCGTATGTATGTAAATAAATAAATTAGTTCACTCTTGTGGGGTAAAGCTGGGAAGTATCCTCCATTCCCTTATTAATAAATAAAGAAAATAATAATAATACAAATAATGTAGAAGTGTACCGACATTTGTTCAGGGTGACCTGGAGAACGAATGTGAAGAAATTGAAGGGTTAATTGCCTTGAGTGGATTGAGATTTTACCCAGTCATTTTTCTCATGTAAATAATTATGCAAGAGGTAAGGTGTATGAGATAATGCTTTTGTGGCTGTGTTGAGTGCTTGTATTTTTTTCCTTTGTCTTTTTTTGTTTCAATAAAAGCTTAAAGTCTCCATAACCTCGCTCATTCATAAAAATTAGAAGAAAAAAAAAAAACATGTAATCTTGGAATTTTTTACTTTTAATATTTCAAGTATTTGATACTGATTTACTTGAAATGACGCAATCTCAATCAAATTCTTTTGTTTGTCGATATATCGATATCAATATCAATTATCAAATCACAATACTGTATGTCTGAGACCAAGATCTTATTTCATCTTCAATCCAATCACATTTCACTTCAAGAAACTAGTCCTTAATAGTTGGCTTCATTTACATCCTTATTTATTTATTAAGAAGGTGATATTGTTGTGAAGCATCGATGGGTCCGATGAATTGCGCTGTGTGCTACTTTTGATTTATTTTTATGGCTGTTTGTTTACGAATTGTCTTTGGTCGATATCAAATCAACTATTCCTGACCCTTTTTTTTTTTTTCTTCTTCTTCTCCTATTCGTCTTTCACCTCAAAACACTATTGAAAAAAGGGCGGTTTCATCCGAATTTGCACCCTCTGATATGCTTAAGAGCATCTCTAGCAGCAAGTGTGACTTTGGGTGTGGGCTCTGACAGGGGCCCACAAAAAACCCACACCCATCCTCTTCCAGCAGTGAATTTGAGTTTTTTTTTTTTTTTTTTTTTTTTTTTTCGCGCGGTAATCTTTAGTCCGCGTGGTATTCCTTTGTCCGCATAACTATTCATCTCTCTCACACATCAATAAAAAATAATAAATAAAAAATTAAAACGCAACAGTAATCAAAACACCGCCAAACCCTTTTTTTTTTTTGTGAGCTCCTCACACTCGGTTGAGTTACTGTAGCACCACGTATGAGAACTCACACCCGTTTTTCGTTGCTGGGAGACTCAAAGTGTGAGTTTGAGTTTGGGTTTGCAAACCCAACTCAAACCCACACCCTGCTGCATATGCTCTAACTAGTAAGCGCCACTTCTATCTTCATACAGTTGCTTAAAAGTAAACAGTTGCCTTGTTTTCCTTTCGATATATCTCAGCAAGAAGTTAATTTGGCCATCATCTGAGACGCCCATTGGGGTATGCAAGTATCCGCACTTGTGTCGTTTATAGACGGCTACTGCAACTAACATAAGATTGAATAGAATTTAGACAATGCAACCCGCCAACAACCATAATCAAGAAAAAAATAATCTAGAAAGCTTGATGGTGTCAAAAAAGTCCCGAATACTACATAAAGAGGCATGCACAACATGTTACGACTACGATGGAAGATGCCTCAACTCCTATGGTGAAAAAAAAAAATTTAATACAGAAACTCAGTGTTAAGGATATATGGTAATGTTGGAAAGGAAACACCCCATGGCCTATTTCTTTTATGCTCGTGTTTTAGGATGAAGCCCATGTATCCTGGGCAAGTAGTCCTAAGCTAAGAGAGTAGTGAAACACACAAGAACGATGACATGACAAAATGCCGAAGTAGTTCAAGGCAGGGGCGGATTTGGAGTCTTAGAAGGGGGGGGGGGGGACCCCCCCCCCCTTGATTTTTGCCAAAAAAACCTTTATATATAGCAATTTTGTAAAAAAAAACCCTATAAATATCCACCTAAAGCCCAGCCCTGGCAGCTCATAACCCAACCTAGAAAGTGTGGGAGCCAAACAATCTAAGAGCCTGATCCAGAAAATGTGGAAAGTGGAAACCAATTAACCAAACAATCTTAAAGCATCCATCTCTGACTCTTTGTCTTCAACTCCAAATATTTATCTCTGCGTTCTCTCTAAGCATATATCTTTTTCTCTCTCTCTCTGTTTCTATCGACTATCATAAGGTTCATTTGATTTGTTCGTTGTTTCCTTCAACCTCACTGTATCAACTATCAACTATCAACATTCAGCATCACTAGAAATGAGTGTTCTCTGTAACTACTGGTATGATCATGATCTCATTATAGTTATAAAGATGTAATACTCTTGAACACCTTTTTTTTTCTTTTTTCGGGGGCTCCGCCCCCAAACCCCTAATATACTCTAGAACATTTTCTTTACTACAACCCCCCTACTCTAAAATGATAGGTCCGCCCCAGGTTCATAGAGTGTCTGACTGGTCAACTCAGTCTACTCAGGTTTTCATATTTTGTCCCAAAAATAACATTCATGCTTAAACTTTTAAGCAATTCTAGGGTAAGATTAATATGGGATTTGGATGTGTGAAAAAACTCAAGCCCACGTTTCCAAAGTACATTATCTCGTCACAATCAAGTCTTATTAGTGAAGTAATTCAAATATATTCATATGGTATGTATAACGAGGAATCTGTTGGAAAAATACAATGAGATTGGTTTTTCATTTGTTTTGAATGGTGAAACTAAGTGTTTAGTTCCACTTTTGTTATGTGGGATGTACAACTATCTTATAAGTAAAAGTCTTAGGTTGTGCTTGGTTCGTCGCAATGCCTTGTTTTTTGCAATTGGGTGCGATTGCATGGACTTGCATTGCAGTGCACGCTCAAATTGGTGATTAGTTTTCATTTCCAAGCAAAATTTTCCAAAAATTCAAATCAGAGAGAGAGACACACACACACACACACGAGCAATTTTAGGAAGAGTGATTTAGAGAGATTTTAGGATTTTTGTTTGTTGGATCGCAATAGTTAGAACCATAAAGCAGCAACTGTATCGCGGTGTAGGCCATATTCTACTGTACCCCAATACATATATTTGTTAATGAAATTTGGATTACTGCAACCCCTTGTATTGCACCCCGGTGTAGACCCAACAGCCAATCAACTAATATCAGAAATAACTGCAAGGTGGTGCATTTGCAAGCCCCTGCAGCGAACCAAGCACAACCTTACTTGATCACATATATTAATGTGTGTAAGAGTTGGTGGGTTACATGTGCATGTGCAACCCATGTGTGCAAACTAGCTTGTGTGCATGGGCTACCCATGGGATTGCCCGACCTAGGAAACCTGTTTAATATTATAAGTCTATGATTCGGCCATGGGTTCATGGGGATTCCTTAGAATACTTAGTCAAATTTTTCGTTTTTCATTTTTGGGTTTAGGGCGTGAGTTGAGTTATTTCCAACAGACACAAATT
Organism: Kingdonia uniflora; assembly: GCA_014058105.1. Lineage (NCBI taxonomy): Eukaryota > Viridiplantae > Streptophyta > Magnoliopsida > Ranunculales > Circaeasteraceae > Kingdonia > Kingdonia uniflora. The sequence goes on from JACGCM010001471.1 coordinate 1,433,903, forward strand.
AAGGTGTGACCTTTGGTAAAAAGACACCAACTTGAGGTGTGTCTTAAGGTGTAACCCTTGATGAAGAGGCACCAATGCTCTATATACTCGATTTTATTTTCATTGGTTTTTTTATCAGTTTTAAAAATTTTCTTTGAGTCTTTTATTCAAAGAGAAAACAGACACAATCAAGGTTCGTTTGGCAGAGAAATAGAAGTGATTTCTTCTCCTGCGACTGATCATTGCATCCTGGGAGACATAGCCCCATTTTTCCTGCAAAATACTGTAGCAGGGGAAAATCTATTTTAATGAGATAACGTGCATATACTAGACCCGTTCATCTCCTTAAGTGGTGTTGTTTGTTCATGTAGATTGGATTACAATCTTAAAAAAAATTATTTTATGTGTGTTCAAAGACTGCGACAATGACGAATCTCACAGAGAAGTAGAGTAAAAAGAGTAACCCACAAGTTCTTATGGTGAAGCCCGAGAAGTTCGATGACACTAAATTCAAGTGCTGGCAGCAGAAGATGTTCTTTCTTACGATTCTGAACTTTACAAAATTCCACAAGGAAGACAAGCCATAGTTAAAGGAGGAAGAAACTGACCCAACAACCGTGGCTGCAATAGAGGTGTAGATTCATTTTGACTTTATGTGTGAGAACTATATCCATAATGGGTTGGACAATGCATTGCACAATGTGTATAGTTCATTAGCAATGTTTGCAAAGGAACTGTGGGAGTCCTTAGACCACAAGTATATGACAGAAGATACTGGACTGGAAAAATTTATAGTCGGCAGATTCCTAGATTATTAAATGGTAAATTTTAAGACCGTTATCAGTCAAGTACAGGAATTGCAGATCATTTATACTTCTATATGAAAAAAATAGGACATTGAAGGAGTGAAAGTTTTATTCCCAACTAAAACCCAAAACGCCTCATAGCACTGTCAATTTAGGAATGATTTCATTTATCTAATCATAATAAGTATAATCGTTTATAATACTTAGCCAATATAGAGAAGTAGAGAAATTCTATTAAAGCTCCAAAAGGCCAAATATCAAGAGTATGTTCAATAGAACATTATGTAGAATCAGGTTACAAAGTAGAGAATCTCCCTATATTTATAATGGAAACTCTTGGTCTCTCTTTCTTCCTAGTCAAACCCTAGGGGGACTATATCCTGGTGATGACCTAACTACTCTATGTGTGTCCTCACTCCTATAAATTGTGGACTATAACAATCCCTCTTTGAGTTATCCACTGTGGATGAGACGATTGTCTCTACAGTCTAGACCCAACAAAACCCAGTGGGAAAAAGCTGTGAGTAGAAGGCAAAGTCAATATAAACAAGTCCAATATTGGTGTTGAACGCGCCATAAGCCAGCCTCATTAAAACTTGCCCAGTAAAACCCAATGGGTACAAACCCGGTGCTAAAAAAAGAGAGAGTACAAAACGCATATGTCCTATTACTCAAAGTGTTGATGGGGAATCTCCCTTTGGAAAAGATTCTGCCCCTAAAACAAGTAAACTCAGCTTCCACATTCCAATGCCATAAATCAACTTCAGTAATGTTGACTTCAGTAGCGCCTTCATGAACAAATCTACTAGATTCTCAGATGAGGGTATTTGCTGGATATCAACTTCTTTGTCTTGCTGGAGTTGATGAGTATGCCAGATCTTAGGTAAAATATGCTTTGTTCTATCACCTTTTATGAATCTACTTTTAACAGAGCAGCGTATACAACGTTATCTTCATTGAGTGTTGTCGGAGTAGAAGAAACAAAATATAGACCACAACTGACTTTGATATGATATGCCATAGAGCGTAACCAAATACATTCTCTTATGGCTTCATGTAAAACAATGATCTCAGAGTGGTTCGGGGATGTCGTAACTGTAATAGCCTATTTTCGTATTAGACGAAGATAGTGCCTTACACCCTTGAAATATGGAAGGTTAACCAAGAACTGAAAATAACTAACACCAGATTTAGCGTAGAAAACTCATGAATGGGTTAAAAACCACGACCTCTCCTGAGGATTTTTGGAAAGAATAGTGTTTATATAGATGCTAGCTATTACAAAGAAAAAGAGATTGAATATCTGAGTTTTGGTAGGAATGACTTTCTCTAAGAGTTTTGTCGATGATCATCCTCCCCCTTGGATTATGATCTCCAGGTCTCTTTATATAGGTCTTATAATATGACCATTATTTACATTGACGAGGAACTTTACAATATCAGGTTTTGATGAGTCTTCATAATGGTCAAGTAGTGGCTTGAGTAACTCTTCTTCCTTGTAACCGCTCCATAATGTATCATAAATGTGTCACGTGTACCTTGACGAGGTCGAGTAAATGTGTGATGGTCGTATGTTGAGGCCTGAGCTTGAGATTCGAAATTGGCCCTTACATCCAATCATGCTGAAGGTCGATATCTGGGTTTAGGTCAAGTATTGGAAATATGCCACTACATTCGCCCCGTCTCAGCCAAGAGTACGAGAAGCATGAGGAGCGAGTGTTATTGGTTGAGGAGCTTGAGATTCGAAACTGGCCCTTACATCCAATCATGATGAAGGTCGATATCTTGTTTTAGGTCAAGTATTGGAAATAAGCCACTACATTCGCCCCGTCTCAGCCAAGAGCACGAGAAGCATGAGGAGCGAGTGTTGTTGGTTGAGAAACATCTTTGATCTTTGAATATGTAGACTGTATGGCTGAATTGGTTGAACCAATAACCAACTGTTCGAATGTAGTAGAATGTATGATAGTATGCATGATTATAATATATGATAGTATGCATGATTAGAATGTATAATAGTTTGTCTCGAGCACAGGTCAAATTGAGTGAATCAATAACCAACCATGAGGAGAATACAACATCGCGCCTTGCCCCGAGTATAACTTGAATAAGTTGTAATCGCCTCGAGTACCTCGACCTCTAGTGCCTTAATAATGTGGTTTGATAAGTTTGATTATTGAGTCTGAGGCTGAGATCGAATTGGCCAAAGCAACAATTCTTGTATTCGTAGAGAATGTCATTGAAGAACTCGGTCTGAAAACCGAGCCAAACTATACCACAGGTACTGAAGTCCCAGATAAAGCAGTACCAGCAGAGCTAAGACGGGGAAGAAATTGAAATGAAATTTATTCGATCTAGTTTAGACATGTTGCAGCAAGACTTATTTGAGATGTTTTTATGTATCACTGGTATTGTTTTTGTTGGAAAATAGGAGCAACATCTTCTCGTTGTTGATGTGGTTTATTGTATATCAAGGCTTGACCAAGCTGAGCTGATGGCTATTTTGACGGATCTGTATGTATTAGATGGATTTGACAATGTGCTCTGCTTCTCCCTCGCTAGAAAATAGTAGCAACTTGTAAACAACAGTAATGTGATGAATAAGGTTTGTTTCATCGCAGCAATAGGAGTAACAATGCGATTAGAGAAGTAGCAACAACAACTATTAAATAGAACGGTGGCAGGAGTTGCAGCAACAACTATAACAGGAGTAGTAATGCGATGATAGCGGCAGCAGTGAGGTCTGTTTGGAGTGCAGGCGACTCCGAGAATGTAGGCGTACATAATGTCCTTTGTGGACCAGTTTCCTTCTTGAGGGAACCTAATATATGCACCTTCACCGTGATAATCTAATAGCCAACATTTCTTCTCTTTCAAGACTTTGATAAGAGCGAGAAGCAGTTTATGATTGACGCTAAAACTATTGATGTTGAAAGGGTTGTTGTTGCGATCGATCTAGTTGGGGTTTGAGGACGATACGGGGGACAAATAAAGTATCCTCGGGATTCATGCAGATATGAGTCGGGCGGATGGCGTTATTAAGCACGGCATGATAATCATCGTAAATGGGTGATTGCGACGAGATAGAGTGCGAATATCTTTTTGATAATACAAGCGGGGAGATTTCCGCTGCAGCGACTTGATTGGCACGATATAAATTGAGAAGCCAATGTGATATGTAGACTTTGGCGACTTTAGTGGCCGTAGTATGAGATTCTGCTTTGCTGGTATGGCCTCCGCTCATGAATATTCATTGGAACTGCAGCAACACCATTCTATCACCAAACTGTTATAGAATGCTAGCTTTGTAAGCACTCACCGAGATAACAATCACCACAACCAACATTTGTGCAGTAAGCAAAAGAAAATGCCCCAGTTTACGAATGAAACTAGCTTTTGTAATCTGTATTGAGATTCGCCTATCATTGCCTTTGCACGAAAGAAACTGCCCCAGTTCGGAACCGAATGTGATCGATTATTGCTTCCTACAACCATAAGCAAACCATCAGCCCCTAATAATGAATCTGAGAGTTCGCATCTATTTGGTAAATCTTTGTTTGGCGTTCAAGGAACTCCTGGTGGAATTGAAACTAAGATTACGCCCTTGACCTGTTTGAGCCTGTAAGCGCTAAGACGGTTGTCGCGAAGCCTTTTGCTGAATCATCATCATTTTTATCGTTGCTTTTTGTACCAAGAGAGAGCTCAATTCTTCTAGTCTGGTCTTCGCGATTTGGATAGCGTCGCCATCTTCGATGGTGGATGAGGCGAGAGGGCATTGGATCGAATCGACAACTTCGAGATATCGTTCGCCTGTAAGCATTGAATCGATTTTTCTCTCAAACTTGGGGAGGCCACCATACAATTGAATCGAGTACTGAGATCGAAAACATAGTAGAGGGAAGGGTCTTCGCAGGCACGAAGCCATGACTTGTTGGAGATCTGGTTAGGTTTGGGTATGAAATTTGTGGTGGTGAGATTGGTTCGATTGTAGATTTTGTAATCGAACTCTTTATGGACATCAATCACCTTTGATGGATCACCATTGAAATAGAGAGAAGGTGATTCCAACAACAAAAATCGGAACCAAAATCTGAGTGCCAATTTGTTGAAGGATAAAGTCGTTGATGGTGTGAAGTTGAATTTGGTGGAACAATAGACGCTGATGTGCCAGATCTGAATGAGAATGTAAGAAAAGTAGAGGATAAAGGGGCTGTCCCTGAAAGAGCAGCAGTGTTACGAACAAAGACGTGTGTTCTACCAATTGGGGACGGGCGAGAAAAATAATATAATCAGTGGTTTTTGAGACAATGGGTTTTGAGAACTTTGATTCCTACAGACGGCGCCAAATGTAATAGCCTATTTTAGTATTGGAGGAACATAGTGCCTTAGACCCTTGAAATATGGAAGGTTAACCAAGAACTAAAAATAACTAATACCAGATTTAGCGTGGAAAACCCTTGAATGGGTTAAAAACCACGATCTCTCCGGAGGATTTTTGGAAAGAATGGTGTTTATATAGATGCTAGTTATTACAAAGAGAAAGAGATTGAATATCTGAGTTTTGGTAGGGATGACTTTCTCTAAGAGTTTTGTCGATGATCATCCTCTCCCTTGGATTCTGATCTCCAGGTCTCTTTATATAGGTCTTATAATATGATTGTTGGTTACATTGATGATGAACGTTACAATATCAGGTTTTGATGAGTCTTCATAATGGTTGAGTAACGGCTTGAGTAACTCTTCTTCCTTGTAACCGTTCCATAATGTATCATAAATGTGCCATGTGTACCTTGACGAGGTCAAGTAAATATGTGATGGTCGTATGCTGAAGCCTGAGCTTGAGATTCGAAACTGGCCCTTGCATCCAATCGAGCTGAAGGTCAATATCTGGGTTTAGGTTGAGTATTGGAAATAAGCCACTACAGTAGCCATCGTCTGCTTGACTGAACGCCAAGATATTACTGTACCTCCATGAGTAAAAATATATCCCATTTGTGAACGACCCTTGTGTATATCTGATAAATTCTGCATCTGTGTAACCAAATAGTTATTTTTTGCATGTGACGTTATTCGAAAGGAACTCCTAAATCAACTGTACCACACAAATAGTAAAATATGCACTTAACTTCATTCCAATGTCTCAACGTTGGCTAGGAATTATGGCGAGCCAAGAAGTTCACTACAAATGAAAAGTGCAACCTGCAAGATATAACAAAACACCAATAGCTCCTAAATACGGTACTTCTGGACTAAGGAGTTCTTCATCATTAATAGGAGGGCGAAAAGGTCAGTGGAGATATCCAAATACCTTACGACCATTGGGGTACTCTACGGGTGAGCAACATCCATGTGAAAGTATTTTTAACACTCTCTCTATGTATGTTGCCTAGTATACTAGAATTCCACTACTAAGCTGCTTGATCTGGAGACCAAGACAAAACATACTTTGACTGAGGGCTTTCATCTCAAATTCCTTTTTCAGGTATCCAGAAACGTGGGTTTTCTCATCAAGAGTCCCGATGATATTTAAATCATCTGCATATACAGTTATGATTACAAATCTGGCGGCAGACTTCTTAATAAAAATGAATGGGAAAATCGAGGTATTCGAGAATCTTTCATTTTTCAAATATTCAGTCAGAGGATTGTGCCACATCAGTCCTAATTACTTTAGACCATAGAAAGATTTATCTAATTGTACTGTGTACATGCTTCTGGCATGCTCGATCCTACCGGCATCGACAATACTCTATGTACCAGCAAACTATTTAGTATTGGTTACTTTTGGAAAACGAAATCCTTCAAGAATCTGTATACATATTGATAGGTATGAAAAATGCCAATGTTTGTCCTTTAAATTATATAATCTTGAACCTTATTTCTTGTTTTACTGGGCCTAATTGAAGTATGTTTGACTATTGTAGGTAATAAGACAATTGTGACCAAGCCCATCTTGAAAGCCCAACTTACAAGTTAAAGGCTACTGTTGAAGATGGCCTAGTTGTCAAGAGCTGCTAGAAGAGTTGGTAGTCAAGACTTTACTAAAAGATCTCCACAAGATCTTAGTTGTTGAGAGTTAAGAGGATTTTGTTAGGTTATAAAGATAAAATTGTTGAGAGGGAGGAGAGTTATCTCCTTTTCACCACCGTAGCCTTCTTGTATTCTTGGAGATAGAGAAAAGAGGAGAGAATTTTATATTACCTTTTGGAGTTATCTTTGTCAATCAATGTAAGTTCTTTATCAACGATCAATAAGTGTTCTATTAATTTGTAATTTCTATTACTCAATTTGATACGAGAATTCACAATTCTATCTATGCATCCTTGAGAACAAACTCATATTATAACATCCGATTTGATACGGTTTATCACATATCTTGGTATTTAGATTCCAATATAGATAAGTTGTGACTACATCCATTAGACCCATGTCTAGTCTTTTCGATACAAAGAGACTGATTAAGGAGCAAAACATTATAACGTCCATCACGAGAGAGTAGGTTTCATCGTAATTGATGCCATGTCTCTTAGAGAAACCTTGGGAGACTAGCTAGCCTTGATTTATTCGACCTTACAACTAGGGGTGACATTATGGGCGGGCGGGCAGGCCAGTTTGGGCCGAGCTTTTACAGGTCTTGGGAAAGTCCTGGCAGGCCTTAAAACAATCTTCAGGCTGGGCCGCCCTAATCCACTATGAAAATATTTCAACCCCCGGCATCCCCATAGTCTAATCGGGCCAATTCGGGCCGGGCTTCATTGGGCCGATTCGGGCTGGGCTTCAATGGGTCGCGTTCGGGTTATATTTTTACATTTTTTTAAACATGGAGGGGAAATATTGATCATCACATAAAAAAAACATCATTAAAATTGATCATATAATATAATATATATTAGATATAATATGTTATTATATATTTTATGATATATATTATAATATATTGTATGATGTATATAATATATAAATATATAATATGAAATATAATATATTGATATTGATATTGATATTTTGTTACAACACTAAGAGTTTTGAACTCTTATGTGCAACAGCGAGTTAATTTAAACCATTGTTTTAAGCATCAATTTTGGCTGGGCTACTTTGGGTTAGGCTTGGCTCGGGCTACTTCGGCCGGGTATTGTTTTTAGCGATTTGGCCTACAGGCTACGGGCTGTGCATCTAATATATATCATAGCCTGAGGCCTGCTCATCTAATACATCGGGTTAGGTCGGGCTAGCCCATTTAGAGTATTGGGCTGGGTTGGGCTATGTTTTTTATTGGGAGGCCAAGGTCAAGCTGCGGGCTTTTGCCCAAACTGCCACCCCTACTTACAACGTTCCTGTATTCACCACATTTCCGTACAAACACCTACTTGAATCTAGTAGGTTTTATGACATAATTACGACAGGCTATCGGTCTGAATACCTCACGCTTTACTAGAGAATCTAGCTCTATCTAAATTGTACATTCCCACTTTGGCCATTCCCTTCTACGCCAACATTCGTCAACTGACAGTAGGTCAGGATCAACATCCCTGACAACAATTGTGGAGGCGAATATGAATATTTTGTCGACGACTACTTTTGAATGATCAAACTTAAATCTAGTGCTGTAATAGCCTAATTTTGTAAGCTCGAAATGTCTCAGAATTAGTTCTTATACCAATGCTCATGTGACAAAAACTAATGTAAAGTAAGAAATGATACATGTGATTTAGTATGGAAAACCTCTAAATAAGTAAAAAATCGCGACCTCGGGTTGAGGATTTTAGTAACAATGATTTTTATTGCTTGAGGCTGATATCTTATTACAAGTGGTCTCTCGAACTAGAAATACTTAATCTCATAAATAAGAATTTTTGTGTTTGAGAATCTAGAAAATATGATTTTCTTGGTGATTTCTCGTATATTTTTTTGGTCCTTATCTCTTCTAAAACTTTTTCTTTATATAGGCCTTTTCTGCAGTTCTTTATCGTGCTAAAGCACGTTCTCTGAACAATGTGGTAAGTGGCGATTGACCGAGTAACTATTGAGTTCGTAAGAGACAAGTGTCTTTAACTTGTTCATACTTTTCTGTTGTGCTCAACCCACGTTCTTTATCAGTTACTGGTGTAGGTGTTAATGCTGATTGTTTATGCCATGTGTAAAATGCGTGGGTCTGTTATGGAGGTAGTTTGAATTGGAAATAGTTCGAATTGGGTCCCTACAATTACCCCCTCGTAACTGAAGTCACGAGTGGCTTTGTTTGAGAAAGAATTTGTGGGTATATGGTTTATGGAGTTTGAAAATAAAGGATGTATTAATGTGGATATGACTATATGGAAAATGTGTATATTTTTATGGGGGGATGTTTTTGCATTGAATGATGATGAGAATATTGATGTATGCGACGATTGGGGTTTTAAAAGTTTCTTCTATTTTAAATGATGACGCTTGGGAAACGTACCTGCAAATTAAATATTAGGGTTATATAAATAGCACCTGTACCGAGGATTCTGGCAAAGTACGGTGTTTGTTACAAAATTCTCTGGAAGTCTTGATTTACAATGGTGAAGACCCGAAGAATGGTTTACAAAGAGAAAGTTTTTGTTGAGATGCAGAAGTGTAAGTTGAAATATTTTGGTGATCAGTCAATGGAGATGCCCACCCTCATTCCTGTTCCACCGATGTATCAGGGTATGTCGGAAGAAAAAGTGGCTGAAGAATTTTACTGTATGTAGAGATTTCATTATATTGTCTTAACAGGAGAGCAACATTGGAGGTATCTCCGCATCCTTACAGAAAACAAGGTTGAGGAGACAGATACGGGGGCTGGTATAATTACGGGGCAGTTTCGCCGGTATCTTGCATAAGATTAGATTATAAGGTTAGGCCTTCTTTATCTCCACCAACTTTCTGATGGTGGTGGTTATAGAGGAGGTGACAGTGGTAGTGGAAAAGGGAGATTGAGATTGGAAGTTTGCTTTAGCACCATAATTGTGTCTTGGCTCTAAAAAGACTATCTGTTTAAAGAGTTGGTTCAAGCGCTGACTCTTTCTACTTTCATGTCTAGACTTCCTCCAGATCCTATTTCTGGTTAGAGTAAGATGGTGTAAAGATAGAAGGACGCCTGGTGATTTCCAATGCCTGCTTTGCTTCAGAAGATTATTAGAGCAAAACATCACTGAAGTTAGATAAACTGAAGGATTTAGTGTTTCGGAGTACCTGAAAGACTTGTTATCAATAAAGTACCTGAAAGATTTGTTATTTATAGAGTACCTAAAAGACTTATTATCTGTAAAGTACCTGAAAGACTTGTTATCTGTAAAGTATTTGAAAGACTTGTTATTTGTAAAATACTTGTAATTTGTGCTTAATAAATCATGGTTATTTAAACTTTGTGTTGATATATAAAATAACTCTTGTGATTGAAATCGAGTTATGAGTAATTCAAAGATTTATAAATAGAGGATGAAATGTAATATATGAGATTGAACCTACAAAGCATATTATAGTAATCGAGCTGTAAATATGTGCTTGTAACGTAAAAGATGTGTAAAAATTTATTTTTCGAACTGAATAATTTAGAATTATTAGGAGAGATAACTGTAAAAAATTTAAATTATACTGGAAATTCGAGTTCAGGGAGGTCACTCTTAATTATTAGATTTGGAGAAAGTAAGTTCGAGATGGAGTAGGCCGATTTCAATGAGGTCGATGTAGATAGATAAGTTTAAATAATTTTGACTCAGGATACTAGGGTTTTTTGTTGTGAAAGAACATAATTTAAATATGAGTTATGGGGGATTTGAAGTTATCTAGAAAACTGCATAAATAGGGGAAATGAGCTTTAAATAGGTGGAAGAAAATGGAAATGGTGTGGACTCGATCTGAGAGAATTCATTATGCCGCTAAGGGAGGGTTGGCGATAAAGATAGGTGAAGTGCGGGAGTGGATTTTTGGCTTGTTAGATAATGATGCTGACTTGCCAGTGACCGAGTATCAGTTTGAAGGTTTAGATTGGATGGGTAGGGAACTTAAGTTTGGACGTCGCTTCTACGAGGATCTATTCTGGGAAGTGATTATGGAGCCTTTAGCTTGAAAAGAGGTTGTAAGATTATTTGTTGAAGAAGAGATCTAGTTGGAAGATGTGAGGATTGCTAGAGGCAAAATTATCAGGTGTGGCTCCCCATGACATCTGGGGTGTTTCAAGTGTAATTATATGTAAGGGAGTGAATTGTATGACTTCGAATAACTGTCAAAGAAATGTAATGATAATTGTAGGGACCTATCCCTCGATCTCACCTAAAGTTAAGCTGTCGCCAGATCGAATCACTTTCATCTCAGACTCACGCATTTTTAACATATCTTCCTCTGTCAACATTCTAACCTACCCCACGAACTGGTTAAGAATGTGGGCCAAAGTTAAATTGAAAAGCATTATCCAGTTATCCAGTCAAAGATACCTATCTCTCACAAACTTGTCAGTTACTCAGTCAATCGCCACTAACCACATTGTTTAGAAAACGTGCTCCTATACGTTGAAGAGCTCTAGAGAAGGCATATATAAAGAAAAAGTTCCAAAAGAGATGGAGACCAGAAAAATTATACAAGAGATCATCAATAAGCTACTTATTTTTAATTCTCAGCAACATTCAAACTTCTTAATTACAAGGTTTAAGCTTTTTTATATCTAAAGATCACTTGTAATAAGATATCCGTCTAAAGCAATAAATATACTTTTACATAAAATCCTCCACCCGAGGTCATGGTTTTTTTTACCTATTCAGAGGTTTTCCACGCTAAAATTACCTGTGTCATTTCTTATTTTCCATTAGAATATTGTTGCAGGTTCATTGGCGTGATAGCGAATTCTGAGCCATTTCGAGCTTATGGAATTTGGTCATTACATTTGGCGCCGTCTATGTGAAAGATTGCATTTCCACAATATCCTAAGGCATTCTTTCACTACAACTTTCAATCATGGTTACTTCCAGACGACCAATTGCTAGAGACCTCCCATATTTTTGCAAGAGAGAGACTGAGACCTTGAGGAGTCGTTAGTAAAGCTATTTCCAAGAATCTACAGCACGAACCACAACCCTTTATATATTTGGGGGGTGAAGTTCAGTCCAAAGTCAGTCGAGGTCACCAAATTTCCTTCCGTCAGGAGGAAGAACAACGACCTCAACACCAAGTTCCAGCACAAGATTGCCTGAGTTAAGTTACATGTATTCATCATCCATAACCTGCTCACCCAACGATTTAACCAGCACGTCATTACGTCACGAAAGAGCATATGGACCAACGAATTAAGGAGTTGATCGAAGCACAAGTTCTGGGTACTACCGGCGATATCACAAAATTACAAGGAAGTCCGATTACCAAGCTATTCGATATGGAGATACCAAAAGATTTCCATACTCAAAAGTTTTTGTAAATACAAAGGTACTGACCCGAAGGAGCACATTCAACAGTACCGTTATTCATTGGGGATATACTCTAATCTCAACCACATCCTCTGCCGTCTGTTCGCTCTAAGTCTATAGGAGGAACCACTCCAATGGTTCCACTCTCTCCCTGAGGACTCCATATATACATTCGATCAGTTACAAAAATAGTTCATTAAGACATATGCTTACAACAGGGATAAAGAGGATAATTTATATTCTCTTATCGGTCTTAAATAGTCGCAGGTGAGAAGCTCGAGGATTTCCCAAATAAATTTTTAGAGCTCACACGAAAAGTGGATAACCTCGATCAGAAAACAGCTGTTACTGCTTTTACCAATATGCTCCAGCTCGACTGCAAGGCCAAAGAACACCTATTCTTTAATAAACTTGCGACCTTAGAGGAGATGATCACCAAGGTCAGTAGTTATGTCGACCTGGAGAGGATGATGTCTGAGCGACAAAAATCTACCAAATTTGTCCTCTCCACCAAAGGCCCATCTATAGATCGATCCAATGAACAAAAGAGGGAACAGGGAGTTCAGAAGCGTACCAAGGGCAACATTGGCTACCTTCAGAAAGGCGGTCCGCCAAAAAAATCTATCCTCCCAAAGATCAATGTTCGAATCTCTACAATTTTTCTATTGCTTTTGGAGGATACACTCTACCGCGTCTCTCAACCACTAGAACCAATCGATAGTCAACCATATTGCCTACATCATAAAGTAAACCATCATTCTACTGACAATTGTTATGCTTTACAGATGTTGCTCGAATACATTTTAAAGAGGGACAAATGCTCGAATATATTGTCGATCTGAAATCATACAAAGATGGCAGCTATAAGAAGAAGCTCAAAGTTATTCAGGTTAATGATCAAGCTGAGGAGAAGCATCTTTACCATATGCACCATAGCCACATGATTGAAATTAATCAGGTTACCAATTATATCCGATCCAAGCACAAGAGATTATCCGAATGCTGTGATCTTACACCGCAAGACAAAGAAGCTAAGCTTCTTCCTGAGTCGAGCAATCGCCGGCTCAGGATTTCCTTCGAAGATTACAATACTTGCCATGTCAAATTTCCACATCATGATGCGTTATAATAATACTTAAAATGAAGAAGTTTGCCATGCACACGATGATGATCGATACTCGAAGCGGTATTGAAATTCTTTTTCAGAGTACTATCGACCAAATGGGTTTGGCCGACCAAGTTATTCTGAACGACAACGATATCAGTGGGTTCAATGGTTCCAGAGAAGAACAATTAGGCAAAATCATCTTACCTATTATCGCAGGATCAACCACCATCGACGTCGTTTGCTATGTCATCAACGCCAAATCTCGTTATCTCCGGATTACGGGCCGCTGCTGGATTCACCACATAGAAGCAATCGCTTCCACCTATCATCAGGCTCCCCGTTTCAAATACAATAATGGTATTTATGAGATCAGAGGTAGTCAGAAGTTCTCTCGAGCTTGTGAAAATACCATTTTTGCTATCCTAGATACTTTTGACAGATTTGTTGCATAGTAATTACAGGAAGCGGATTACCTCAACGATCAATCTTCCACGGAGGCGCCCATAGAATATATTAACATTGATGGACCAAGCATAGGTACTTTCATTGGTAATAAGCCGGTTCAATATGAAAGGGATGCTCTTATTCAATTCTTGCAACTAAATTAAGATGTTTTTGTGTGGTCTTTCGAAGAAATGCCTGGGGTCGATCCGACCAAGGCATGTCATAAATTAGCTATCAACATCAATGTCACGGCGGTCAAACAAAAACAACGACGACTGTTACCTCATTTTTAAGATGAAGTTGGCATCAAGATTGGGAAATTGATTAATGTAGGATTCATTCAAGAAGCCAAATATCCAGACTGGATATCCAACATTGTCGCTGTCCCAAAGAAAAATGAAAAAGTTTGAGTTTGTGTAGATTCCACTGATCTAAACAAATATACTCCAAAGGATAGTTTCCCTCTTCCCAACATTCATCTGATCCTCGATTCCATAGCAGGCCATGACCTCCTATCTATGATAGACGCTGCTTCAGGGTACAATAAAATTCTACTTTTGGAAGAAGATCAAGAAAAGGCAACTTTTATCGCTGAAAGAAGTCTTTATTGTTACAAAGTCATGCCCTTCGGACTTAAAAATATAGGTGCCACATATCAACATTTGATGACTATTATGTTCAAAGTACATCTTGGGAAAGTCATTGAAGTTTACATCGACGATTTCTTGTGCAAGAGCATACAGTCAGCCAATTACATCTCAGATCTCAACACTATATTCAGTATCCTTCGATCTTACAGAATACATCTCAACCCTGATAACTATCAATTCAGGGTACATTCTGGCCGGTTTCTAGGCTACCTCATCAGCAAGAAGGGGATTGAGGCCAATCCAAATCAGATTCAAGTTATTCTCAACATGCCATCTCTATAAATAATAAAAGATGTTCAGAAACTTGCCGACAAGATTGCTGCTATCAACCGTTTTATTTCTAAATTTTTAGACTGCTATCGTTGGCTATTCCTATTACTCTGCGGTTGCACCAAATGTGGAAATGTTCAGCTAAATACAGAGGTCACGTGGATACTGGAATACGAACCAGTATTTCAGGATCTCAAAACCTATTTGGGGAGGTCTCCCATAATGAGTACCCCAGTAGATGATGAGGAACTGATTATCTACCTAGCAGTCATCGATACTTCCCTAAGCTCAGTTCTCAATCACCTTGAAGGGAAAATCGAGAAACCAGTCTTCTTCATCAGTAAAATCCTCACTCTAACAGAAACGAGGTACTCTAAAATTGAAAAACTTTTTCTCACTCTTGTTTACACTTCACAAAAACTCAGATACTACTTCCAAGCTCATTCAGTCAAAGTCATGATGAACTGCCCACTTTGGGAAGTTCTATCCAAGAAAGAAAAATCAAGGAGAGTGCAATAGTGGTCAGTCAGTTTGGGAGAACATGATATCAAGTTCGAACAATGTCATTTTGGAAAGGGTCAGGCCATTACCAATTTTCACGCAGATTTTCTAGTGGAGGATCCCGAGTGAGAAGAGCACAACCCTGACCTTGCAGAAGAAACTCCCTAAGATCTGCCCCCTAAACCATTTGATGAGCGAGCTGATTGGATTACAACAAAGGGGTGAAGACTTCTCACAGATTGATCAGCAGGACCTGCAGGGTCAGGGATTAAAATCTTTTTGATTACCCCTTCCAATGATAGAATTGAGAAATCAATCCGCTTGGATTTTGAGGTCTCTAATAATGTCACAGAGTACAAAGCTCTCATTCATGGACTCGACCTCACTCTTAAGCTCGATGTCCCCGAACTTTTAGTCTGCACAAATTCACTACTCATTATCCACCATTACTCTGAGCAATACAAGATGAATGGAAGGATGATCGAATATGCAGCCCTCGTTGCAGATAGGATGAACAATTTCGCGAAAGCATCTCTTGATTATCTTCCTCAAGGTAAAAATAGACACGCCGATTCTTTGGCATATCTTGCCGAGGTCTTTAGAAGCTCGATATCTCCAGATCAAAATCATTTCAACCTCCAACATTGATCGCATTTATGTATGCATGATCAACACTGGAGGCGATAAAGGGGGAGACGATGATTTGTGAGGGACTTTCTTAGCCTACCTCGGTGTCGACAACAGTTGCAATGGACCACTCCCAGTAGATCCAAAAGAGTGCTGATAGCTGATCAACAACTCGAAGTGCTAAATTAATTAAAATGGTGTGCTATACCGCTTTTCCATCACGGTGCCTCACCTCAAGTACATCTTCAAACTGACAGCTGATGAAATGCTCTGTGAATTTCATAAATGGACTTGTGGCTCCCATACCGTAGGTCGATCACTAGCAAACATAGCTATTATACAAGGAGTATTCTGGCCTGGCATGTGTAAGCGAACAGAGGAGTACTCACCCAGATGTGACACTTACTAAAGGCATGGACATATGATATGCTCCCCTGCGATTGAACTCCATGCAAGCAAGGTCTTCTAGCCATTGAAAAGATGGGCACTTGATCTCGTCGGTGAATTTCCTAACTCTCCAGGTAACCGCCGTCACCTACTCGTAGCTACTGATTATTTTATGAAATGGGCAAAAGCAGTTCCACTATGTCAAACCAGAGAAGAAGAGGTCATCTTTTTTATATGGGAACACATAATCACTCAGTTTGGGTGCCCCCACCTAATTTGTATTGATAACGGGCCCCAATTAGTGGGAGAAAAAAAATCCTAATCTTCCTCAACCAATACAATATCATCCACTCACCATCAAATCATTACTATTCTCAAGGCAATGGCCAAGCCGAAATCACCAGTAAAACCATCGTAGATGGACTCAAAAAATGACTTCACTCGCAGAAAAAAGAGAATTGGGTTCGAGAACTGCCTCATGTCCTATGGGCATATTGTACCACTCCCAGATAGTCAGTAGGATATACCCCATTTATCCTTGCCTATGGCACTAAGGCCATCATTCTTTCTGAATACCATCATCCAGTTCGAGATTACGAGCTGACTGACGAGGAAAATATGTTTAAATTGGCTTACAACCTTAATATGATCGATGAGACCAGGGAATGCGTCATCTCTAACCTAGGTTGATATCATATGCTTGCCAGGCCGTACAACAACCGAGTCAGAGACTGTACCTTCCAGATTAATGATCTCGTCCTCAAAGAGATTCCTCAACATCGAAAAGAGCCTCACGTTAGAATATTGGCTGACAATTGGGAGGGTCCATTCATTATCACAAGTCTCTCAGGCCTGAGATCATATTATCTCATGACAGAAGAAGGAATCCCCATTTCAAATCCTTGGAACACTAGGCGACTGAAACAGTACTTGTAGGGACCAGATTTCACAAAGCTCGAAATAGCTCGAAATCGATCCTTGCACCAAGAACTACTATGATAAGAATTAAATAAGGGATAACACTTGACACAGGGGATTTAGCGTGGAAAACCTGTAAAAAGGTAAGAAACCACGACCTCGAATGGAGGATTTTGATAAAGTAATATTATTGTTCGAGAGAGAGAGAAATAATCTAATTACAAGAGTTAATCTAAGACTAGATAGCTAGAGATTAGATAATTGTCTGTATTGTATTGTCTGGTTTTCATTCTGTTTCCTTAGGTGCTCTGCCCTTTTATAAACTCTACTCTCGGCTTGACATTGTGCTTGAAACAGTTCTCCTGAAGGTGGGAGTCATGGGCAGTTGAGTGTGTAACTGCTAGCTAGTGGGAGACAGGTGTATGTTGACTTGTTATGTTTACATCTGTTATGGACGACCCACGTTCTGCTTGAGTTCGTGGTCGAGGTGTAGCTGTTGACATGTATGTAACGTATTTTTTTATGTGTGAGCTGGTACTGGATAAGATCGAGTCTTTCGGAGCTTAAGGTATAGATAAGATCGAGTGTCCAGAGCTCGAGAGATAGGTCCCTTCAATTGCCCCCTCGCAACTGAAGTCACGTGCGGCTTTTGTTGAGAAAAACCCTAAACTTGGACCCTGTAATGACGTAAGCGAGAGTTTAAAAATCAGAACGTCGGTTTTGAGGAGTGCGTTATCATTATGACGCATGAGTGTTTTGGGCAGACTTGTGGTTTTCCCGAGCGGATGACTGTCTTGGGAAATAACGTGCATTAAATACGCTATCTCTATAATTAGTGGTCAGATCTGATCGTCGAATAACCTGCAACAAATCTTCACTTTGCAACATCTTGGTTAAGATGAGGAATCGAGTGTATCATACCCGATTTTCTTTTATCATGGAGGAACCCCGGAGATGGTATTTTGGCTATTAGAGTAGGGAAACTCCCTTTGTTGTTTTGTTGAAGAAGTATTGTTTGAAATATTTCTGGGCATTATGTAGCGTCCGATTTAGCGGCTGAGGTGTATGTGATGCAAAATCCTTGGCCTCCAATGACGTTCAGATTTCTAAAGTAGGAGTCCTCTTCAAGCTCTACTAATTTCGGGTTAGTGGGGATAAGGAGGAAGAGACGGCAGTGGTGGAGGTGGCGTATGGAAGATGGATCGCTTCCTTCGGCGCAATCGTCTTTTCTTTTAATTCTTCCTACATGGAAATGAAAGGGAAAGAGGTGTTTGACCTGTTGCAGTCTTGCATTTTTCGAGCTGTGGCTGAGGTTTCTCTAGAAGATCAGCATTATCCTGGCAACGAGAAAAGAAAATAGAGACCTGTCCTCGGGCTCGAGAAAGTATCTGTAATATCGAGCTTCTAAAAGCTTGATTCTGTAATTATAAAGCAACGCTATAGGGGTAGTCCTGTAACGAACTTGTTAGATGATAATCGAGTGTAATAAAAGAATATTTTGTTTGTGTCTTACTAGCAAAAAGTAGAAATAGTCGAAACGTTATCGAGCTGTAATATTATGGGAGAAAATAGTTGGTGGGATAACATACCTTATCCTACCTCGTAAACGACTCGAGCTTAGCAGATGTAAAGATAAAGCTTGAAATGTACCCTTTAGACAGCTCGATTAAGCATGAAAAGATAATATTAAGTAGTTTGAACCCGGGAAGAGTGGGTTATTGAAGCTGAAATACGTTGCGTATAGTCAATTGAAAAATTAGTCATATTAAATGAACAGTATAAAAGTGTGACTTGTTCTTTAAGAAGATTACTCATAAACATGGTGAAGACTCGCTCTCAGAGGGCTATTGAAGCGTGTGCGTTGAACGATTTGCGCTTAGCATTCAAGATTGATTAAATAAGGGAAGCTATTTTTGGGCAGCAAGGTTATGATGCGGTTCTGCTCGAGATCCGAGCGAACTACGAGGGTATGACTGATGTAGAAAGGGGTAAGGAAATGAACCGCGTGTACTGGCCTGAGTCCATGCGTATCTGTTGGCAGTCTGTTAAAGATCGCAAAGAGTTTGTTATGATGATGGCAAGGGAGGAGATCATCAATGAGGATAAAGATATCGCCTCAGGGCTACTGAAAGCTTGTGGTGTCGAAGGGCACATTGGTTGCTTCAAATGTAAGTATCTTGGAGATTACAGTGATTGAATGTTATATTTTAGAATTTTTGAAATGTAACTGCCCGAATTTACTTGATGAAAACTCTGTTCACGAAAGTAGGCTATGACTAGGACTGCTGTTGAAACTATTTTTTTTGAATTTGTGTTGCTAATTGATATTAACATTAAATTCAAGGTGTATAAGTAGGGCAAACAAATGTACATGGAATTTAAAAATAGATAATTCAGAATCATGAGTTTGGGGCATTGTGAAAAGAGTGGGATCATGAGGCTGAGAGATACGCTAAAGTATAATATTTGGTATAATGATGGGAAGGTGGTTTCACCGAAGCGGTACGACATGCCTGACAGGTTCAGATGAACAGACGGCTTGGTTTAGGAATCGAGGACTATTTTTTCAAAAACTTAAAACCGCCAGCGGTTCGGGGAAAGGTGTATTAGTACTCCCTCTCCTCCCTCTCTGAACACGAAAAACCAGAAACAAAAAAGAAGGGTTAGGGAGATAGAAATCTCAATTGATGATTCCATTACCGCCGAAGGAGGAAAGGATAAGAGGTAAATAGTGTCTAAGAGTCTCTATTATGAACAGCGAGAGGAGGCTAAGATCGAGGAAGTTTTGAAGAAGTTGTAGAAATTGAGCAAATAGGTGCGGACCAACGCTGTAGACTCTCACTCGGGTGTTGAAGGTAAGTCTGTCTTTGTGTTTATAAGAGTTTTTTGTATAATTTTTTTTATTGTGTTGGGATAAGGATGTAATCCCCACCTAAACACAAAATAAAAATAATAAGGGGAATAATGACTACGGGGCGAGTTAATAAAAGCGTTGTGTGATAATCAGAATTTTAGAATTGATCTAGTAGTGCGAGTTAATAATTGATATATATACCTCGACCTATCTGTAGGTTGTGTTGGAACAGCTTCTTGTATAGTAGATCCTTTACCGTAGATAAGTATGGTTTCAATCTCTGGTTGTGCAAAGGCTAATGAAGTAGACCTAGTAGGGTGTTTATCTCCCGTCATCGAAGTAGGGGACGAGGAGGATATTGTGGCAGAGTTGGTAGAATGGCCTCGTTTGAAGGGTGCTCGAGTTGAGTACCCTATGGTTGTAGTCGATTTAGGGAGTTCTGTAAGGCCAAAAGTGGTGAAAGATGGGATCTCGGGGAACGCCTTTTGATATAGGGGTAATTTCTTTAGGACTTGCAGTGCTAGACAAGGAGGGGACTACCTGTATTTGCTACCTGACTTGGCTATAGAAAAGAAGTGCAGGCATTTAGGGGATGAAGTGTCCTTCGAGTACGTTCAAGGCGTGGTGAAAGAGAGTCGAACTTATGGTTTTTGTTGTTATTTAGCCCAGTTCGATTATGGGTTGACATTGCCTTTGAGCAATTTGGCTAAGAGTGTTATGAATATGATTGGGGCTTGCCCGACACAGCTAAATTGTAACTTTTGGGAAGTTATCCTTGTATACGAAACCCTTAATGAGAGATGGGATGCATCTGGTAGTGTGAGTAGGATTACTGCCAAGGATTTTCTAGAATATTACGCTGTGAAGTATGTCACAGTAACTGATGGTGCATATCTTTCTTCTAGTTCTTCAAGACCATGCTTCTTCGACCTGTCTTCAGCAGGGCGAGTGTAGAACGATAACCTTTTATGGGTGTCTGGTGAATGTCTTCAGCGGTCTGATGAGGAACCCCTGGAACTTAATAATAGAACTATAACAAAGGGTAAGTATACCATTAAAAATCAAACTAGCATATGTATGTTGAACTATATTTCTATAGTTGATGTGTATCTTACGTGGTCTATCTTTTATGCAGGAATTAACTGCAAGGTTTCAAGGAAAGAATCCTTCATAGATTCTGTTGCCAAGGAAGGTACTGAGCTTGAGGCCGTTCTCAAAAAGTTAGGGGTAAATAGGTTCAAAAGGGTAGCTAGTAAGGACAACAAGGTCAGGAGATCTCAAGCGAAGATGATAATGGCTGGGAAAACTCCAGGCTCTATGGAAGAGAATATGTTAACTCCTGAACTTAACACTCCTTTGAAGCTTGCACGGCTTAACAAAATGTCAGATGGGCCAGTAGACATGGCCACTGTGTCCTGCACTGTTGTACGAAATCTTGCGAAGAGGAAGGCCGTGAAACGGGGGGCTGTTTCTTGTTCTGCTACGTCGGACAGTGTGGATGATAGCAGTAAGAGGAGGAAGGTAACCCCTCCCGCAAAGTTGCAGGTGGTATTATAGGAAAGCGTTAAGATTGCTGAGGGGGACGACTTGAGGCCGCGTTTTGAGGTTGAAACCGGTCTCATGGAGGAACAATGTCGAGCTAAAGCTCGTGAGAAGGGGGTAACTATTGTTGAAGATGAGTTTAAGAAGGTTAGTAATTATTTGGTTTTTGTTGTATTGTTTTGTCGTCTCGAGCTGACTTATTTCTTGTTGTAGTTTGCTCATGTTTTGAGGGGGGTTCAGCTTGGTCTCCAGGATAGGTCTATTAAGCTGGAAAGGAGGATCTCCCAGCTCGAGGGAGAGAAAATCTAGTTTGAAGAGAGCTTGACTCGGGAGAGGGAAGCTTTTCAGTTGGAGCTGGAGAAAGAAAGGGAAGTTGCTGCCCTAAAGTTGAAAGAAGTTAGGGCCGAAAGTGTAGCAGAAGCGGAGCGATTGGTTTCCGCGTCTGCTGCTTCTCAGAACAACTTTGCAGGGAAGCTCTTCCAGCTGAGGTATACAAAGGCGGATATTTTAGCATTTAGCGAAGGGAATTATGAGGAGAAGGAAATTGTAGATGAAGGGGAGGATGAGGAAATGGAGGATGGTCTGAATGTTGCTGGAAAGACTGTTACCGATAATCAGGATACTATTGATCAGGTAGGATGATCGTGTAATGTAACATCGGTTGTGAAACATGAACTCAAACTTTGTAATATTATACTGCTATTTGATGCCAACAACGCTTTTCTTGTGAAAACTCGTATTGTAGGAGATAGAAAGCTTGCGCCTCAGAGTTGTGGACTTAGAGGGCCTACTTGAAGTAGAGAAAAACACCTCTGTTGATTTGTAGGTTAGATAATTCAGATAAATTAATAACTAGATGAACATAAATTTAAAGGAAGAAGGGATATGTACCTTGCAAGTTCGTTCTAGTTCAGGATGTTTGTGTATATACACTCTACCTTACGATCAAAGCTTGTTTCCTGGACGGTAGGCCAAGGGGGCACTGGCTCTTTTGAGCTTGCAGGAGTCTGTTCTACAAGTTTGTCAGTATGCTTCTGTCGATCTATTTCCCAATTAGGTACAGATGTTGTGAGTCCTTGCTAACTGTTATGCTGAAGAAGATAAATGTTGTTAGAGAGAGAGAAGAGCAGACTCTTTTGTATAATGCAGAGATATCCATGATGCTCGACCATCAAAAGATTTGGAGGGTGGAAACTCATCTGCTGCATCCTCGGCGAGATCTGGATTATGTTCTTCCCAGTCAGGATCTAAAACTGGAATGTCTGCTAGGAAATCAGCAACTGCTTGACCTATTTCTAAAATTTGCTGCCCGAATTTGATTTCGTGCTCCCCCAAACTGACGGACCACTGCAGTACTCGTCTTGATTTCTCTTTCTTAGACAATACTTCCCGAAGTGGGTAGTTTGTCATGACTTTGACAGGATGTACTTGAAAATAGTGTTTAAGCTTTTGTACGGTTTAAACGAGAGTTAAAAGTAATTTTTCAATTTTAGAGTACCTAGTTTCTGCTGCAGTAAGTGTTTTGCTGATGAAGAAGATCAGTTTCTCAATTTTTCCTTCGAGCCGAATGAAAACCGAGCTGAGAGATGCATCTGTAATTGCGAGGTAGATAATCAGTTCCTCGTTGCCTATCAGAGTGCTCATGATTGAAGCCCTCCATAGGTAAGTTTTGAGTTCCTGAAAAGATACATTGCATTCTGGTGTTCAGTTGATATCTTCATTCTTTGAATCTTTACCTCGTTGAGTGGAACCTCTGAGTAGCATAAATAACCATCTTCATCAGTCTAAGGATATGGATACAAATCTGTTGATTGCTGTAATCTTTCCTGCGGGCTTTTGTACATCCTTCTTTGTTGATGGTGAAGGCATGTCCAGAAGAGCTCAAATTTGATCTAGATCTGCTTCTATTCCTTTCTTGCTGATAAGATGACCCAAGAACCTTCCCGAGTGAACACCGAACTGACATTTTTTGGGATTAAGCTTCATTCTGTAGGATCGTAATATATTGAATACTGCAGAGAAATGAGAGATGTGATCTTCTTTCTTTAGGCTCTTGTAAATCATGTCGCCAATATAGACTTCGACTGTTTCTCCCAAGTGCTCTTTGAACATACTTGTGACCAGCCTTTGGTAAGTGGCTCCAGCATTCTTAAGGCCGAATGGCATGACCTTGTAACAGTAGAGACCTCTTTCTGTAATTAATGTAGTATTTTCTTAATCTACTTCCAAGGGCAGAATCTGATTGTACCCCGAAGCGGTGTTCATCATGGACAAGAGTTCATGACCTGCTGTAGAGTCGAGGATCTGATGAATGATCGGAAGAGGGAAACTATCTTTTGGCGTGTGTTTGTTAAGATCTGCAAAATCCACTTAGACCCGAACCTTCCCATTCTTCTTTGGAATAACAACAATATTAGAAATCCAGTCTGGGTACTTGGCTTATCGAATGAAATCGACCTCGGTAAGTTTGTCGATTTCCTTGTTTACCTCGTCTCTAAGTCTTGGAGATAACCTGCGTTGCTTCTACTTTACTGTTGTGGCGCCATCACGGATATTTAAAATATGGCAAGACTTTGAGGGGTCTACGCCTGACATTTCTTAGAAGTTCCACCGAAAACGTCTTTGTTGGATTGGAGGAATGAAATAAGAGTTTCTTTCTTTGTTTGAATTAATTTCTTACCAATATAAGTACCTCGGTTAACTCCAATGATCTGGACATATTCCATGGGATCGGCTGCAGAAGACTGATCATCGAGGTGATCAGCCTTCTATCATTTCTACGCAGTAATCTGGTCGAGAAATGGCGAGACTGTATTCTTGCAAGCTCGAGAGAGTTTCTGTCTTCCTTTGATTTCATTAATACCGCTGTTATGTTTGAAGCAGAGTGCTTGGTGGAACGTGGACGGGATCGCCTCCATATTGTGCAGCCAACAACATCGTAGTATCCCCAAATACCTTGATTTGGCATTGATAACGTTAAAAATAACGCCGATAATGGTAGGCCCTGCTGTGATCGGGAGAGTAATCTTCCCAACTCGTACTTCTTTGGACCCATTAAACCCACTGATGTCTGTCTCACTTTAAATGACCTGATCTGAGAGTCCCATCTGGTCAATCGTGCTCTGGAAAAGTATCTCAATCCTAATTCTTGTGTTAACCATCATGGTGTGCATTACGATGTTCCAAATTTTGAGCATAATTACTAGTGCGTCATGATGAGGATACTTTACATGTCCTGTGTCGCAGTCTTCGAAGGAGTTTCCCTTTTGACGGTTGCTTGACTCTGGGAGGAGCTTGGCTTCTTTATCCTGGACAGCAAGGTCACAACACTCACCCAACTTCCCCCGCTTGATTCTGCTGGAATTCAAAATCTGATTGATCTCGATCATATTACTGTATTAGAGATGATATAGATGCTTCTCCAGTGACTGAACGTTTGTTGAGATTGCCGTTTGGTTGGACTGTGTAGCGCTTTGAATTCTCGATGATGTGTCTGCGCTTCTGTGGATCATCTGGTAGTGGCCCGTTGCATGAGTTTTCTGGACCGAGATAAATAACGAATGGTTTCCTCCAATCATCTTCCGCTATCTCATCGCCCCCAGTGTTAATCGCATATATTGTAGTACGGTTAATACTGGGGCTAGAAATAACTTTGATTTGAAGGTGTCTTGATTCTGTACCCAATACTCTGGCTAAGTAAGCCAAGGAGTCGGCGTGGCGATTCTCTCCTCGAGGGAGGTATTCGAGCGTAACTTTGTGAATTTTTTTTAGCTTTTCTGCAACCAGAGTTGTATAATCGACCATGATGCCGTTCTTCTTGTAATGTTCTGAGTAGTGATGAATGATTAAAAGAGAGTCTGTGTAGGCCGAGATTTTTGTAATTCCGAGTTCGAGAGCCATATCCAGACCATGAATAAGTACCTCGTATTCTGTAACATTGTTCGAGGCTTCGAAATTGAGACGGATGGATTTCTCGATTCTGTCGTTGGAGGGTGTAATGTGAACGATCCCAATTCCTGATCCTGCGGGTCCTGCTGAGCCATCGGTGAGGAGCCTCCACCCTTTTTGAGATATCCATGATGCTCAATCATCAAAAGATTTGGAGGGTGGAAACTTATCTGCTGCATCCTCGGCGAGATCTGGATCATGGTCTTCCCAGTCCGGATCTGAAACTAGAAACTCTTGTTTCCGCTGGAGTAAGTGTTTTACTGATGAAAAAGATCGGCTTCTCAATTTTTCCTTCGAGCCGAATGAGAACCGAGTTGAGAGATGCATCTGTTACTGCGAGGTAGATAATCAGTTCCTCATTGCCTATCAGAGTACTCATGATTGGAGCCCTCCCTAGGGAAGTTTTGAGTTCCTTAAAAGCTGTTTCGCATTCTGGTGTCCAGTTAATATCTTCTTTCTTTGAACCTTTGCTTCGTTGAGTGGAACCTCTGAGTAGCATAAATAACCATCTGCATCAGTCCGAGGATTTGGATACGAATCTGCTGATTGCTGTAATCTTTCCTGCGTGCTTTTGTACATCCTTCTTTATTGATGGTGAAGGCATGTCTAGAAGAGCTCGAATTTAATCTGGATCTGCTTTTATTCCTTTCTTGCTGATAAGATGACCCAAGAACTTGCCCGAGTGAACACCAAACTGGCATTTTTCAGGATTAAGCTTCATTTTGTAGGATCATAATATATTGAATACTGTAGAGAGATGAGAGTTTGTCGATCTTGATAAGTTTGTCAAGATCCAGTCTGGGTACTTGGCTTCTCGAATGAAGCTGAACTAGATAAGTTTGTCGATCTCCTTGTTTAACTCGTCACTAAGTCTGGGAGATAACCTACGTTGGTTCTGCTTTACTGTTGTGGCGTCTTCGCGGATATTTATAATATGGTAAGACTTTGAGGGGTCTACGCCTGGCATTTCTTGGAAGTTCCACGCGAAAACATCTTTGTTGGATTGGAGGAAAGAAATAAGAGCTTCTTTCTCTGCTTGAATTAATTTTGTACCAATATAACTTCCTCGGTTAACTCCATCGATCTAGACGTATTCTACGGGTTCGACTGTAGAAGGCTGATCATTGAGGTGATCAGCCTTCTGTGATTGCTATGCAGCAATCTGGTCAAGAACTGGCGAGACTGTATTCTCGCAAGCTCGGGAGAGTTTCTGACCTCCTTTGATTTCAGAAATACCATTGTTATGTTTGAAACGGAGTGCTTGGTAGATCGTGGACGGGATGGCCTCCATATTATGGAGACAACAACATCCTAGTATCCCCAAATTCCTTGATTTAACAGTAATGACGTAAAAAATAACGCCGATAGGGGTAGGCCCTGCTGTGATCGGGAGAGTAATCTTCCCAACTCATACTTCTTTGGACCCATTAAACCCACTGATGTCTGTCTCGCTTTGAACGACCTAATCTAAGAGTCCCATCTGGTCAATCGTGCCCTGGAAAAGGATCTTAATCCCACTTCCTGTATCAACCATCATGGTGTGCATTACGAAGTTCCTTATTTTGAGCATAATTACTAGTGCGTCATGATGAGGATACTTCACATGTCCTGTGTCGCAGTCTTCGAAGGAGTTTCCCTTTCGACGACTGCTTGACAATGGGAGGAGCTTGGCTTCCTTATCCTGGACAGCAAGGTCACAACACTCACCTAACTTCCCCCCCTTGATTCTGTTGGAATTCGAAACCTTATTGATCTCAATCATATTGCTGCAGTAGAGATGATTTAGATGCTTATCTTCTGCTTATTCTGTTGCTTGAGTCACGTCACCATGTTTCAGATAGCTCCCATCTTTATAGCAGGAAAGATCGATGATGTATTCGAGCATCCTCCCTTCCTTAAAATTGATATCCAAGAGTTTCTTCAAACCATAGCAATTGTCGGTGTTGTGGTGCTTAACCTTGTGATATTCGTAATAAGATCGACCTGCTATTGGATCAAGAGATCGAGCTGGATGGAAACATTTATCTTTCTGGAGAACAGGATAGATCACGGAAAGCTTGGCATTCAACTTTGGTATGATTGTTCTGGATGGTTTATGTGACCTCTGATTGTTGTCTCTTCCTGGTTCTGTCTTTGCTCGTTTAGGATCGCCTTGATCGCTCGAGTAGCGGTTGTTGCTGGAATCGGTAGAAGGAACCTTGGTGTTGTGGACTGCCTTTTCGGGTTTATTCGGTTCGGGCATTATCCGCTCCAGATCGATGTTGTTGTTGACTTTCTCGATCATATCTTCGAGAGTCTTGGGCTTCTTTAGGAAGAGATACTCTTTAGCTTTCCAATTGAATTGCAAAACATTTGTGAATGCGGACACGGCTGTCTTCTAATCTAGATTGTTGACCTTACGAGCCAGTTCGAGAAACTTCTTGGAGAACTCCTCGAGATTTTACCCTTGTACTTGTTTGAGACTTCTAAGAGAATATAGGTTATCTTCTTTGTCTTTGTTGTGGGCATAATCCTTGTCTACTTCATCAAAATTATACAAAAGAGTCTGAACAGATAGCTCGAGGGTCAAAACTGAAGTAGCCTTCTCTTTTGTGGTATTGGGACCACGACGGCTGAACAGATAGCTCGAGGGAGAGAAATTGTTGCTGAACGAGCTCCAGAATACATGGCATCCAGGACTGAATTAGGGGGAAGCTCGAGTGCAGTCTCACCTACTTCTACTGTGGGAGGAAGGTCGACTTCTCTCCCATCAAGAAAATCTAGCTGAATTAGAAAGAAATAGACTTGAATTCTGATAATGAGTACCTTTTATAATTAACAGATGTTGATGCTTCAGTGACTGACTGAATTGATCAGTGTTCAATGTAGGCCCTTGAGAGGAGCGTTGGAATTTGAAATGTCGATATTGGAAACTAACATTTTCTTCGCCTGCAGTAGATGTTATTTTATGGTTTGACCCATCGAATTAGAAGAAGTCCATGGGTGTAGAAGTAAGTATTATCTGTGCTTCAACCCTTGGACGTTAGGGAGGCTTAGCGGCATCGAGCAAATTTTTTTTCCACTCGTGCTTCAGGCTAAGAGGTTCGTTATGTCTCCGCCCTCGGATGTATGAGTATCCTCAGGAGTTAGGCCAGTATTATCTATGCCATTACCAATGTTGGATGTTGGAGCTTATCGGCAGCGAGCAAGTTTTTTTCCTCAGTCGTGCTTTAGGCTTGTTATCTTCAGGCTAAGAGGTTTATTATGGCCCTCGCCTTCGGATGTATATGTATCCTCAGGAATTAGGCTAGTATTAACTATGCCATTACCAAAGTTGGATGTTGGAGCTTATCGGCAGCGAGCAAGTTTTTTCCTCGCTCGTGCTTTAGGCCTATTGTCTTCAGGCTAAGAGGTTCATTATGGCCCCCGCCTTCAGATGTATGAGTATCCTCAGGAGTTAGGCTAGTATTATCTATGCCATTACCAATATTGGATGTTGGAGCTTATCGGCAGCGAGCAAGTTTTTTCCTCACTCGTGCTTTAGGATTGTTATCTTTAGGCTAAGAGGTTCGTTATGACACCAGCCTTCAGATGTATGAGTATCCTCAGAAGTTAGGCTAGTATTATCTATGCCATTACCAATGTTGGATGTTGGTCATACCCTTAGAATGAAGTAGAATTGTATAGCAGGGATTCTTATGATAAAAAAAAGACTTCATTGATTGAAAAAAGTTTGTACATACATTGGAGGTGAAACCTCGAGGTTGGTTGGGCGTTGCTGAGTGACGGAGGAGCTGTTCAGCGTCGATATAACTTTAATCTTCTTGTATTCCATGGATTTGGAATTTTGTCACCGGCCTCCATCATGAGATAGTATGAACCCAGACCAGTTCGACCTGTGACCATGAAAGAACCTTCCCAGTTTTCTGCTAGCTTCCCAACATGTGGATCTTTTCTATTATCTGGAATTTCTCGAAGGACCCAGTCGTTGATAGCGAACTCCCGAGTGCGAACTCGTTTGTTGTATGAATTTACCAGTGTTTGATGATATCGACCAAGATTTGCGATAACTCGATCTCGTGTCTCATCAATCCAATTGAGGTTGTACGCCAATTCGTACTCATTTTCTTTATCTGTGAGCTCGTGGTCTCTTACAGGATGGTGGTACTTTGTTGGGATCACTGCTTGAGTTTCATAGGTAAGTAGAAAAAGAGAGCACTGTGTTGACTTCCAGGGCGTAGTTCGATAAGCCCATAAGACGTGAGGTAATTCACTTATCCAGTTGACCTTCTTCTGTGCCATAAGGCACTTTTTAAGACCATCTACGATGATTTTGTTTGTGATCTCCGCCTGTCCGTTTCCCTGGGGGTAGTACGGGATTGATGGAGAATAGATTATGTTGTGTTTGTTGAGAAATGCTACTACCTTGGCTCCAACGAACTGAGGACTGTTATCGATACAGATCAAATGGGGACAACCGAATCTTGTGATGATATGCTGCCAAATGAAAGAAGTGACCTCTTCTTCTCAAGTTCTATATATAGGAACTGCTTCGACCCATTTAGTGAAGTAACCCGTGGCCACAAGGAGAAATTTCCTGTTACCAAGAGTATTGGGGAATTTTCCAACTAGATCGAGTGCCCGTCGCTTGAACGGCCAGTACACCTTACTGGCATGGAGTTCGAGGGCAGAGTTCCTAATTTGATTCCTATGATGCTGACATGCGTTGCATTTCCTTGAGTATTCTTCAACTTGCTTCCACATCCCTGTCCAGAACACTCCTTGGGTAATAGCTCTTTTGGCAAGAGCTTGTCCTGCGGTATGGGATCCGCAGGTACCTTCATGTAGATCTCGAAGCATCTTGTTAGCAAGTTCATTAGAGAGGCACTTGAGGTATTGTCCAGTGGCTGAACGTTTGTAGAGATTGCCATTTGGTTGGACTGTGTAGCTCTTTGAATTCTCAATGATGTGTCTGCGCTTCTGTGGATCATCTGGTAGTGGCCCGTTGCATGAGTTTTCTGGACCAAGATAAATAACGAATGGTTTCCTCCAATCATCTTCCGCCATCTCATCGCCCTCAGTGTTAATCGCATATATTGTAGTACGATTAATACTGGGGCTTGAAATAACTTTGATTTGAAGGTGTCTTGATTCTGTACCCAATACTCCGGCTAAGTAAGCCAAGGAGTCGGCGTGGCGATTCTCTCTTCGAGGGAGGTATTCGAGCGTAACTTTGTGAAAAAAATTTAGCTTTTCTGCAACCAGAGTTGCATAATCGACCATGATGCCGTTCTTCTTGTAATGTTCTGAGTAGTGATGAAGGATTAAAAGAGAGTCTGTGTAGGCCGAGATTTTAGTAATTCCGAGTTCGAGAACCATATCCAGACCATGAATGAGTACCTCGTATTCTGTAACATTGTTCGATGCTTCAAAATCGAGACGGATAGATTTCTCGATTCTATCGTTGGAGGGTGTAATGAGAACGATTCCAATTCCTGACCCTGCGGGTCCTGCTGAGCCATCGGTGAGGAGCCTCCACCCTTTTTGAGATATCCATGATGCTCAATCATCAAAAGATTTGGAGGGTGAAAACTCATCTGCTGCATCCTCGGCGAGATCTGGATCATGTTCTTCCCAGTCCGGATATGAAACTGGAACTCTTGTTTCCGCTGGAGTAAATGTTTTACTGATGAAAAAGATCGGTTTCTCAATTTTTCCTTCGAGCCGAATGAGAACCGAGCTGAGAGATGCATCTGTAACTGCGAGGTAGATAATCAGTTCCTCATTGCCTATCAGAGTGCTCATGATTGGAGCCCTCCCTAGGTAAGTTTTGAGTTCCTGAAAAGCTACTTTGCATTCTGGTGCCCAGTTGATATCTTTGTTCTTTGAACCTTTACCTCGCTGAGTGGAACCTCTGAGTAGCATAAATAACCATCTTCATCAGTCTAAGGATTTGGATATGAATCTGTTGATTGATGCAATCTTTCCTGCGGGCTTTTGTACATCCTTCTTTGTTGATGGTGAAGGCATGTCCAGAAGAGCTTGAATTTGATCTAGATCTGCTTCTATTCCTTTCTTGCTGATAAGATGACCCAAGAACTTGTCCGAGTGAACACCGAACTGACATTTTTTGGAATTAAGCTTCATTCTGTAGGATCGTAATATATTGAATACTGCAGAGAAATGAGAGTTGTAATCTTCTTTCTTTAGGCTCTTACAAATCATGTCGTCAATATAGACTTCGACTGTTTCTCCCAAGTGCTCTTTGAACATACTTGTGACCAGCCTTTGGTAAGTGGCTCCAGCGTTCTTAAGGCCGAATGGCATGACCTTGTAACTGTAGAGACCTCTTTCTGTAATAAATGTAGTATTTTCTTGATCTACTTCCAAGGGAAGAATCTGATTGTACCCCGAAGCGGTGTTCATCATGGACAAGAGTTCATGACCTGCTGTAGAGTCGAAGATCTGATGAATGATCGGAAGAGGGAAACTTTCTTTTGGCGTGTGTTTGTTAAGATCTGCAAAATCCACGCAGACCCGAACCTTCCCATTCTTCTTTGGAACAACAACAATATTAGAAATCCAGTCTGGGTACTTGGCTTATCGAATGAAACCGACCTCGATAAGTTTGTCGATTTCCTTGTTTGCCTCATCTCTAAGTCTTGGAGATAACCTGCGTTGCTTCTGCTTTACTGTTGTGGCGCCATCACGGATATTTAAAATATGGTAAGAGTTTGAGGGGTCTACGCCTGGCATTTCTTGGAAGTTCCACGCGGAAACATCTTTGTTGGATTGGAGGAATGAAATAAGAGTTTTTTTCTTTGTTTGAATTAATTTCCTACCAATATAAGTACCTCGGTTAACTCCATTGATCTTGACATATTCCACGGGCACGGCTGCAGAAGACTGATCATCGAGGTGATCAGCCTTCTATGATTTCTACGTAGTAATCTGGTCGAGAAGTGGCGAGACTGTATTCTTGCGAGCTCGAGAGAGTTTCTGCCTTCCTTTGATTTTATAAATACCGCTGTTATGTTTGAAACATAGTGCTTGGTGGAACGTGGACGGGATGGCCTCCATATTGTGTAGCTAACAACATCCTAGTATCCCCAAATACCTTGATTTGGCATTGATAACGTAAAAAATAACGTCGATAGTGGTAGGCCCTATTGTGATCGGGAGAGTAATCTTCCCAACTCGTACTTCTTTAGACCCATTAAACCCACTGATGTCTGTCTCACTTTGAATGACCTGATCTGAGAGTCCCATCTTGTCAATCGTGCTCTGGAAAAGTATCTCAATCCCACTTCCTGTGTCCACCATCATGGTGTGCATTACGATGTTCCTCATTTTGAGCATAATTACTAGTGTGTCATGATGAGGATACTACCCATGTCCTGTGTCACAGTCTTCGAAGGAGTTTCCCTTTTGACGGTTGCTTGACTCTGAGAGGAGCTTGGCTTCCTTATCCTGGACAGCAAGGTCACAACACTCACCCAACTTTCCCCGCTTGATTCTTTTGGAATTCGAAATCTGTTTGATCTCGATCATATTGCTGCATTAGAGATGATATAGATGCTTCTCCTCTGCTTGCTTTATTGCTTGAGTCACGTCACCTAGTTTTTGAAAGCTCCCATCTTTATAGCTGGGAAGATCGATGATGTATTTGAGCATCCTCCCTTCCTTAAAAATTATATCTTGGAGTTTCTTCAAACCATAGAAATTTCGGTGCTGTGGTACTTAACCTTGTGATATTCGCAATAAGGTCGACCTGCTATTGGATCAAGAGATCGAGCTGGATGGAAACATTTATTTTTCTAGAGAACATGATAGATCATGGAAAGCTTGGCATTCAACTTTGGTATGATTGTTCTGGATGGTTTTTGTAACCTCTGATTGTTGTCTCTTCCTGGTTCTGTCTTTGCTCGTTTAGGATCGCCTTGATCGCTCGAGCTGCGGTTGTTGCTGGAATCGGTAGAAGAAACCTTGGTGTTGTGGACTGCCTTTACGGGTTTATTCAGCTCGGGCATCATCCGCTCCAGATCGATGTAATTGTTGACTTTCTCAATCATATCTTTGAGAGTCATGGGCTTCTTCAAGAATAGATACTCTTTAGCTTTGCAATTGAACTCCAGAGCATTTGTGAATGCGGACACGGCTGTCTTCTGATCTAGATTGCCAACCTTACGAGCTAGTTCAAGAAACTTCTTGGTGAACTCCTCAAGCTTTTCCCCTTATGCTTGTTTAAGACTTATAAGAGAATATAGGTTCTCTTCTTTGTCTTTGTTGTGGGCATAAGCCGTGATGAAGATTTTCTGTAACTGCTCGAAAGTATTAATTGATCCTTCCGGTAAAGAGTGGAACCAACGGAGAGGTTCATCCTGGAGACTGGTAGCGAGGAGCCAGTAAAGGATGTGATTCATATTAGAATACAAACCCAATAAATCGCGGAATTGTTGAACATGCTGGCTAGGATCGGTTCCTTTGTATTTGATGATCTTGGGTGTATGAAAACCTGTTGGGACATTTATATCAAATAATTCTTTAGCAATTGGACTACCTTGTAATTTATGCGAGTCACCCTACTCATCTAAAGCCGTTGCTTCTATGATCTCCCTTATACGCTGATCCATGAGCTCCTGAGAAATATAATGTTGAGGGATAGGAGCTACTGGAACTGCTGGAATTGTTGGAACCGTTGGAACTGTTGGAACTGCTTGACGTATGAGTCTAGGAACGTGGTTACCTATTTCCTTGCTCATATGTTCAGGAAGCGAAGCTCGGTTAGGAGGTTGTCGGACTTCCTCGGGTTGCTTGGAAGGCCTGCGATCTCTGCTGATATCTGTCTGCGCCTTCTGTCCCAAATGAACTGAGACTATCGGTGCTTGTGGATCCTCACAATAAATCCTGCAAATGTTTGTACTGCGTACCTCATGTGGCCCTAACCTCTCATGAACGGAAACCTTTGAGGTCGCTGGTACTGTCTCGCGTTCTCTCAGAGCTGGTGGTGGTTGGCTGCTCTGTAATGCTTTCAGAGCTGTTTGAAAAGCTAACATCTGAACTTCTTGTTTCTTTATCTCCAGAACTCGAGCTTGACACTCTCGTTCTAACTCCTTCTCGCGGAGCTCTCGATTTGCCAATAGTAGACGCTCGAGCTGACTCCGCTTCTCGGCTTCGACAATTAAGCTCGTCTGAAGATCGGCAACCCGATCATCCCCCCTTGAACTTTCAGGCTGAGCTCCCGAAGATTGTCGTGTTTGAACCATAATTGAGTACTGATGAGTATTTATCGTGGCTCTCAAGTACGTGGAAAAATTGTGCGTTCTCACAGACGGCGTCAAATGTAGGGACCAGATTTTGCAAAGCTCGAAATATTTCGAAATCGATCCTTACACCAAGAACTACTATGACAAGAATTAAATAAGGGATAACACTTGACACAGGGGATTTAACGTGGAAAACCTGTAAAAAGGTAAAAAACCACAACCTCGAATGGAGGATTTTGATAAAGTAGTATTATTTCTCGAGAGCGAGAGAAAGAATCTGATTACAAGAGTTAATCTAAGACTAGGCAGCTAGAGATCAGATAATTGTCTGTATTGTATTGTCTGTTTTTCGTCCTATTTCCTTAGGAGCTCTGCCCTTTTATAGACCCTGCTCTCAGCTTAACATCGTACTTGAAGCAGTTCTCCTGAAAGTGGGAGTCAGGCAGCTGAGTGTGTAACTGCTAGCTCATGGGGGACATGTGTATGTTGACTTTTTCTGTTTACATCTGTTATGGACGACCCACGTTCTGCTTGAGTTCATGGTCAAGGTGTAACTGTTGACGTGTATGTAACGTATTTGTTTATGCGTGAGTCTGGTACTGGATAAGATCGAGTCTTCCGAAGCTCGAGGTATAGATAAGATCGAGTGGCCAGAGCTCGAGGGATAGGTCCCTGCAGTACTATCGTTAAGTGTCTTACTACTCTATTTCCGTTTCTCATTTTTGATTTTTTGCTTTCTCAATTCCAAAAGTGAGATTTTTCATCTCCATCCAATGTAAATTCTGAATTGATCAATGAAAATTCCAAGTTTTTCAAAGCATCTCTCTACTTACGTAGATTCAACCAAATTCTGTAGAAACTTTTTTGGCTGAGTCTACTAAATATTTTACCAGTTAAATCGCGGATAACAATTGGTTTGGCTGGGTATACTAAATCTCTGCAATTGAAACAAATATAGAAACATGTTTCATATCAAAGACTTTAATAGACATAAGAGAAGGCAAAGGTAATACTAGCCTTCATCTCTTTCAATATGTTTGCCACATTACTACAGCTAAATCAAGTATAACACTTGGTTTGGCCAGCTCTACTAAATCTCTGCGATTGAAACAAATATAGAAACTTGTTTCATATTAACTACTCTAACAGGCATAGGATAAGGTAAAGGTAATACTAGCCTTCACCTCTTTCAATATGTCTGCAACATTACTATAGTTAAATCAAGGATAACACTTGCTTTGGCTAACTCTACTAAATCTCTGTGATTGAAACAAATGTAGAAACTTGTTTCATATCAAAGACTTTAACAGGCATTAGATAAGGCAAAGGTAATACTAGCCTTCATCTCTTTCCATATGTCTGCAACATTTCTACACCTAAATCAAGATTAACTTGGTTTGACTAACTCAACCCATCTCTGCGATTAGAACAGATGTAAAAACTTGTTTTATATCAAAGACCCCACCAGACATAAGATAAGGCAAAACTCATAATAGTTTTCATCTATTTTAATATGTCTGCGATAGATACTATTTATTTTCAGGTCATATTACAATGGATACCTTTATTGCTGTTGGGATGTCAGCCATAATTTACCCTTCAGCAGGAGGTCGATCAAAATTTAGTCTGCGAGTTACAGCGACTCTACCCTTCACTATCAGATCAGCAGGTCAAGGGTCTAAACTCTTTTCCATGAAGGCCATATAGATCCCTCGATCTATATTCACTCTACAAAGGCATCCCTTGTCAGATTAGTTCTTAAACAAGGTATCTCGTTCTAACTCATGTCTTCTTACTTCCACTACAAAATATGTAATAGTCTCCTTTAACAGGTCTGTCCGTGATGCATGAGCCACAACGATCCTTAAAAAGTTATACCTCACCTTCTCAAGGCGTGACTCCAAAGTCGCATACAGTTTCTTCTGATGTGTCATTTCCATGTCTGTCCGAGCATCAAAAGCTATAGTCTCTTCCAATATTTTGACAAATTTAGCTGCTTCAGCCTGAAGAGCGACCTCCAAGTTTACTACCTGAGCGAGAAGTCTCGCTATATCTGTATTTAATTTTCCCTGGCAGAAGTATCTTTTAACGATTTATCTTTCTTCTTCATCTGGATCTCCTTCGCCCTGATTTCCCCTTCCAAGATCTTCTCCCTGATAATGGCAGCATCCAACTTGTGCTGACATTCCCTTAAGTTCACATTCTCTTTCTATACATGCCCCTGAATTTGAGCTACGTCACATTCTAGCTCTCTAATTCGGCCTGAAAGGCTAACTACATCCCCTTGGACTAGAGAAACTTTAACATCATTTCTACTCCCCCTCGAGCACTCTCTAGCCTCGGATTTCTTTACACGCACGTTGGCTTGCGCCAATTCGGTCTTCAGTTATGCCACCCTCTCATTTAACTCGTTGCACCTTCGTTACATCCCCCGAAACTCCATATCCTTGAAAGATTGGGCTATATGAAAGTGTTCGGCTACAACTTCTGAGGCTGATAGATGTGCCTGAGCTACCTTTAGCTCGTTATCTTTTTTCACTCATTTTTTATTTCAATCGCTCCAGCTCTCTTCTACAATTTTGAAGATCAGCCCGAGATTATCCCTCTAATCTTTCTAGTGCCTGAATACGGAATTAAGCCATTTAAGCTTGCTTACCCTTAACCATCAGCGTGTCAACCCGACTTTGAAGCTTCATGGCATATTTTTTTACCTTCGCAAGCTCTTTTATCCTCTTCTCAATTTCGTCATCTTTATCCTCGACCTTGCGAGTGAAGTCATCAACAATCTGGGTTGCCTCAACAAATTTAAAATGCACCTTTACATGCTGATCTTTCATGTTCTCATTCGCCTCCCTCACCCTACAAACTCCTCCACAAATTCTATGTTATATTGGAGCGCCTCATCTTTGCGCGAGCGAGCTAAATCCAATTCGACCTGCACAATAATATATATATTATATACAGCTCGATTCAGGGTACCCATCAACATGATATATATCTTATTTCTAGAAAGATATTTGATTTCTAACATCTACTGTGTACAACTACTTTTAGACTTAAAGGTCGAAGTAAAATTTCAGATAGGTGCTCCATGACATACATTTTGAAGTCTAACGTACATGTTTTCGATATTCCACTTTATCTAAATACTTTGAATTTTTCTACGTGCTATATTTGTGCTATTTTCTTAAAACTGATAACAAGTATTTGATCTACCTATTCGTTTTACGTTATCTAATTTTCTTGGTAGCTTTATGTCAATTTAGCATACAAGTCAGAAGCCCTATTTTGATCTAACCTGCAGCTCTGCTTGCAGAGAAAGCAAGGTTGTGAAGATCTCTCTTTCCCTAGCAAGCCCAGTTTTTAGATATTTTATTCTGAGACTCATTTCTCTAAGTGCCTACAAGAGGGTTACAAAAAAAGGGGGCTCAGCCTACAAAAGTCTATTCAATACGCACAAATCCAACAATTTACAAGACACTTCAAAAATACACATACAAATCATTTTTCTACCCTTCCGTCTCATTTTCGCCCTCTAGGAGTTTAGTGTCATCCCCTTTATTGTCTAGCATCATCTGGCGGGAGATACCGTCTAGCCCATCAACTACTCCCACCGCTACCTCTTCTACTTCTTCATCATAGCCCTCCTTGACATAGGTGTCTGCCTTAATGGCATATACATCTTCCTCCAAATATGCCTTCAACATCAGGTGGTACCCTAGCCTTTCACGTTCCGCCTCCACCTCCACTAGATTCACCCTGGCCTCCGCTTATAAATGGCCAATCGCCACTGCATGGGAGGACTTCAGGGCCTCTAACTTCTTTGCTTCCTTGAAAGCATCAGCCTTCGCCTGAGCTACCTTTATTCAAGCTTGACCTCATCTTCATTAGCTCGGATTTTCTTCCTCCACTCCGAGCCAAATCCCCTTCACCAAACGAGAAACCTGGACAAAACAAATCGACCTCAGTGTAAGTTTGAAATGCAATAATTAAATATTTCACATGATCAAACATAAACACATACCATTCTGCTCATGTCCTCTTCCCCATGAAGAGCTACCAGCCTGGCCCTTTCCTCCACTGCTTTGAGATCACCCTCAGTAGCAGGTCGCTCTTCAGCGACCTTTTCCCCTGACCTCCCCGAAGGTTCGATCCATCTTTTTTTATTTTTTCCGCCAATCTCACCACTTCCAGTGGTGCCAGACACCGTCGAACGCTTTAACATCTATTTTTTTAGAAATGTTTGAGCTAATTTGCTCGACAAAATAGACTCCGGCTCAGCCGAACTGTCTATTCTAGAGGTCTTGGCCACATTGGCTCAATCTTCCCCACCTTTTTTTTTTTTGCAAAAATTAAGATTAATAAACGAAGGTTACAATT
Source organism: Kingdonia uniflora (assembly GCA_014058105.1). Lineage (NCBI taxonomy): Eukaryota > Viridiplantae > Streptophyta > Magnoliopsida > Ranunculales > Circaeasteraceae > Kingdonia > Kingdonia uniflora. Next base: position 1,472,964 of record JACGCM010001471.1, read on the forward strand.
GAGGGGAGGCAAAGCCAAGCCCAAAGAAACCAAAGACAATCAAGAGAGTCAAGAAACTTTAGAGATAGCATACAATGTGTTCTTCTACTTTTGCTAAGAAAAGTGGTCTGCCTTGGAAGCATTCAGTGTTGGCCTCAGGAAGTAAAAGCCCCCTCTTTGATGCTTGAGAAGCTGTAAAATTTACAACTTTCCAGTAGTGAGAGAATCTGAGCCTCCCAAATGAATTTTTCATTATATTCCATCTTGCTCTATGAGGCCAAGGGATTTGCTCCTTTGCAAAATCTGTGATAGCTGTTTGTGAATCAGATTCGATCCAAATATTCTTCCAATGATTTTGAACTGCCTAATATAAAGGGCCTATTATCGCTTCACATTCTGAGAAGAAAATGTTTTTTATGCTGATCCCTTTTGTAAAGACACCAATAACCTCCCCTTTGTGATTTCTTGCCACTGCACCAATTCCAGCTTTACCTGGAGAACCAACCACAGCAGCCCCGCAGTTTATTTTCACTTCCAAGAACTAAGGGAGAGCCCAAGTACAGCTCTGAATTATGGGTAAAGGTCTGGCCTTTGTGGGAACTCCCAACGCTACGACAATTTGATGTTCTAGGCAGTTATTCGCCATACACTTTACTGAAAGACCTGCTTCATCTTTAACTGGCACAATGGTTTTCCTTTTTATATCATTGATACTGAAAGTAATCCCCTTAAAAAAAGGTCATTTCGATCTTCCCCACCAGTTCCTCTCTTCTTCCCATCATCAACACCCACCATCATCCTGGTCGATTGAGATTTTTGAACATTTTTCAACTTGCTCCTAACCCTCTTCTTTTTGCTAAGGCCAAGTCCTTCCAACACAAACTTAAGCTCAACCTCCTCCTTCGCAACTTCGTCCAACAATGAATTTTTCCTTTCTACTCGGGACTTTGGGTCTACCTTGCACAACATTTGTTATTATCACCAAAAGGTCATCAGTTCATACATATCAATATTATACTCTATGCATTGTTATACTTACTTTGTTTTACAGTTCGAAACTGAAGATCCAAAGGTTCTTCATCATCTCTCTGAAGACAATTACCCTTCACCCATCTCTCTGAAGACAATGATGCCGAGTTGTACTCGTACAAAAATATGCCCCACCACTGGCCTGATAATTCTTTATCCCATAAAACTATAATACGTCCTCGGCTCACTTTTCCCTCATTCTCACATTTTTCATTCAGATGGTCGCAAACAGTTATTACCTCCCACATTTTCCCGTTCAATTGAACTGGGCATGCCCCAATCGTATTCATAATCCCCTTGACCAAATTGGTAAGGAGAAGACTCAACCCGTACTCTAATTGAGATAGGTAACACAAGAAACCCTCTAAAAGGTCACTCAGAATACTCCCGTCAAAATATTCTAACGAGATTGATTCATCTATACCCCTATCTCGTTTTTCCTCCTCCAAGTCAGTCATCAAATAAAAATACTCTTCCCCCGTCGCTACAGTTCACCCCTTAAACATCCTACCAGCGTATTCTCTGTAGTTACCCCATTTCCTTCCTACGGCAGCCTTGGCTTTACAAAATTCTTTAAATGCATCTGAACTAGGAGGATAGGCCACCAATTTACTGGGAAAACCTGGTAATTGCTCCAATCCTACTTTAACCTCATTATCAGACTCTACCGTCCGACTGAAGGTTGAAACCTTGTTAATAGGAGAACTATCCATCTCAACTACAATTTTACAAGCATAGTTTGAACCTACACAAATACCTTTCACGTTCGACCTACATACATGTTCAGGTATCTATCAATACTTCATACACATCAATCATTCATATGCAACATATCTTTCAAATATTCTATCCATATATCAAGTATCATAGATTGCTATAAATAGTGATTTTTTAGGATTTGCTTAAACAAATTATGATTTGCAAAAAAACACAACACACGTCTCTACTAACATTTAGTATCATAATGGAAATCCGCAGTAGCGCCAAATCCTTCCCTTACAACGCTGTTGTATAGCCACCTATGTGATTCTGTGCCCGTAACTCTCTTTGACTGTTGATCGCCCTTAGATAAATCCTTATCAAAGCCTCTGTGATTTTTTTGTGCTTCTTTCTCTGTGCTCTCAAAATTTTTAGAAGTTGAAAAATGTTTGAATGATGAAGACGAAGCACTATTTATCTTTCTCTCTCTAACGGCTGACAGTTATTGTACCTCGCACGACCCATCCTCGGTTTTGGAACCAATACGTCCTTTCTACTATCCATGTCTGACGTCTTGTACCTTTTCAATAAAACTGTCTTTCCATCATTACCCCTACCCTCATATTTTAATATATTTTTATCAATTATTTTCATAACTTTCTTATACTTATGATGACTTACACTCCACAATATCAAATTTTTACAGTTTTACGTAAAAAATAAAACTAGAAGCTCCTGCATTTTTTCTGTTCTTGTTCCTTATAATTATAGTACTAGTGACATTATTTCAAAGCTGACAAAATTTTCAAAGTTATTCAAAATTTGTTTTTCAAAACTTCTCAAACGATATTTGCAACAATAGAGGATCAAATTGACTTCTAACTTTTCTGCTAAACTCAGCAACACCTATATTTATTTAAAATAGCAATTTACATATAATTACATCTAAAATAGCCTTGATGACCTGAGTGACCACATCCGATAAGATCTCCTCCATTGATCATCCCATCTTCAAATTCGATCTTCACCTCAGCAATCAGTTTAACCATCCCTTTTCAATCTGCAGGATCCCATACCAATTTACGAAAGCATAATATCGGGTATACTTAAGTTCCCTGCCCCTTACATCTTGTCCTTCGAGCTGACATTCCCTTACTGGTGACTCAACAGTATAACCAAATAACCCAAAAATCCTTTCCCGTACTTCATCGATCTTTATTGCCAATCGTCCTTCAGCGGCATGATGAATTCTCCAAGATCGAGTCCGCACCATCAAAATCTCTTCTCCATATTCAAAAATAAATTCTGCCCTTATTTATACATTTATACAATACTTTCCCCTCAAAATGTGATTTTGACCTTTAATCTCGTAACAGAAACCAAAAAATCTTAAGGTAGACTGTTTGAACTTATCCCTTCCCTCGAACTCATAAGTTGTGTTATTTTTTAAGTAAAGCTTTGTTTTTGAAGATTTATCTCTCTATCGATCTCTATTAGCTTGAACTTTTGCATTACAGATTTCCTACATTTTTATCTCCAACATTTCTAACACGCAGACATATCATACATGCATTACAACATAAATTGTTGCACATATATATCTCCGTTCGAGGAGCAATACTTACAGTATTCATAAACTTCAATTCATTTCAAACATCCTTTAACGATTTTAGTTTAATTCTACGAGCTATTTTCTATCTACATAAACACAAGTAATTAGATGGAAAATTTTTATTCATGTCGATACATTAAACGAGATTTTACAGATAACAAGTTTTTCAATAATCGATCTCAGGTATGTTACAAAGATCTAATCTGTCCAGCACCCAAATCCAGGTACTTTGCAGATAGCAAGTTTTTTACTACTTTTAAAAGTAACAAGTCATTCAGGCACTCCAACACATTAACTCCTCCAGTTCTTTCTGCTTCAGTGATCTTTCATAAACACAAGTAACTAGATGACAAATTTTTATTCATGTCGATATATTAAACGGGATTTTACAGATAACAAGTTTTTTAGTAATCGATCTCAGGTATGTTACAGAGATCTAATCTGTCTAACACCCAAATCCAGGCACTTTACAGATAACAAGTTTTTTATTACTTTTAAAAATAACAAGTCATTCAGGCACTCCAACACATTAACTCCTCCAGTTCTTTCTGCTTCAGTGATCTTTCATCCTGATGTAAAGCAGAAATTGGAACCAACAAAAAGATTTTCTCACATGAGTTTGGTCGAAGTCCAATCAAACTTTAAATGGAAACTATGCAGGTAGTAGACTCAGTGCTGGCACCAACTCTGCAAACTGAAGGTCTTCTAAGTGCTAAAGCGTGATGGAAATGCAGAAACAGACTTATACAAGTTATCTCCCTCCTCCACTACATTACCTCTTCCTTTGAAATTGCCACCTCTGAAAATTTGGTAGAGATAAAGAGAGCCCGACCTTAGAATCCATGGTGATACAAGAAATTAGCATAACAACCCCACAGTTATGCCTATCCCTGTATATGAATCCCCAATTTTGTCCCTTGCAAGAGTACGGAGACAAACCCAGCGTTCCTCGCCTGTCAAGACGACGACATGAAACCTCCACATACAATAAAATTCCTCCTCAGCTTCAACCGTTCATCTTTCGACGTGCCTTGATAAGTACGAGGAACAGGATGGGTATCGACATCTCCAAGGATTGGTCACCAAAGTATTTCAGCTTTAACCTCTGTATTTCAGATGCAATCCTCTCTTCAAGGGCCATACTCCAAGTCTTCGCAATTTTTTATATTAAAGAGATTTTGCAGATTACAGGCGTACTTTGCTTCAAGGATTCGATACAGGTATTATTTATCTAACCCTATATCTATTGTGCGGGTATGTTTTACCAAACGTCATCATTCATTACAGATGGAACTTTTCAAAATCATAACTGTCACATACATCAGCATCCACATCCTCATTAAATACACGTCATTTTCCCATAACCCGCATAACATCTATACAGTTAAAGCTATCATTACTCCATTTCAATTATCAAGAAATTTAACCTAATACCAATTACAGATTGATCATTTCTCAACCAAAGCCACTCGTGACTTCGGTTGTGAGGAGGCGATTGTAGGGACCTATCCCTTAATCTCATCTAAAGTTGAGCTGTCGCGAGTTCGAATCACTTTTATCTCAGACCCACATATTTTTAACATATCTTCCCCAATCAACATTCCAACCTACCCTACAAACTGGTTAAGAATATAAGCCAAACTTAAACCGAAAAACCTTATACAGTTATCCAGTCAAAGACATCTGTCTCTCACGAACTCGTCAGTTACTCACTTAGCTGCCACTAACCACATTGTTCAGAAAATATTCACTAGTACGATAAAGAGCTGCGGAGAAGGCCTATATAAAGAAAAAGTTCTAGAAGAGACAGATACCAAAAATATTACACAATAGATCATCAAGAAACTACTTATTTTTGATTCTCAGCAACATTCAAACTTCTTAATTACAAGGTTCAGGCTATTCTATATTTAAAGATTACTTGTAATAAGATATCCCTCTCAAGCAATAAATATACTTTTACAAAAAATCCTATACTCGAGGTCGTGGATTTTTTTACCTATTCAGAGGTTTTCTAGGCTAAAATCACATGTGTCATTTCTTACTTTCTGTTAGAATATTGTTGCAGGTTCATTGGTGTGATAGCAAAATCTGAGCCATTTCGAGCTTACAAAATTTGGCCATTACAATAATGAAGTTTGAATTTATCCTCTTTTGTTACAAATGTTATTTGTGACTGTTATGAAAAATGACTTTAAATTTTTGAATTGTGGGAAATTTGGTAATGACATCAGTACTTTTATAAGTAGAAGAAGCAAAAATAGAAAAAATAGGCAGTTTTTGATTTTGTTTATGGTGTAATTGTAGGGAAAGTTTGATTGCGTGTAAGTGTTTAGTCATCATGAGTGTGGGGAGGTCGGAGGGAGATTTGGATAAGAGAGATGAAAATATATTAAAATATAGGATTTGGGGCAATGATGGGAAGGAATTTTCATCGAAAAGGTGTAAGATGTTTGACATTAATTTTGGAAGAGACACCTCTGTTCCAAAACCGAGGGCAGCTCGTGCAAGGCCCAATAACTGCCAGCAGTTAAAGTGAGAAAATATAAATAATGCTTCATCTTCTTCATTTAAACTTCTATAAAATTAAGAAATAGTGAGAGATGAAAGAGAAAAAATTATAGAGAATTTTGTGAGAAATTAATCGAGAGTGATCAATAATCAAAGCAAGAGAGAGTAATAGAGACTGAGTCACAAAGGTGGTTATATAGTAGCATTATGAGGGAAGGATTTGGCGCTGCGTCAGATTCATACTCTGACATTGAAGGTTAGTAGGCAATTTATGATACTGTAAATGTGTTTCTTTTGAAAGTTTTTTTTGTTGTTGTGGTATTCAAATTTAAAAATTGCTATTTATAACAACCTATAAAATATGTTCGATATATTTGTAAAAAAAGATACTAATGATATACATATATGTGTGATGTATATGTAAGAGATAATGATAAAATACCTGGACCTGCATGTAGGTCAAGTATGAGGTTTTTTGCGTAGAATCAAATATCATTTGCAGAGTTGTAGTTGATATAGAAACTTCACCTATTCTAGAGACCTTGACCTCCAGTTGCTTGGCTGAGTCTAAAAGTGTAGTATTCGATAGGGAGGACGAAGTAAAAGTTGCTCAATTTCTAGACTTCCCTGGATAATTGGTATTATATTCTCTAAACTCTGATGTGTTTAAAGAGTTTGGTAAAACCAAAGCTCTTATAAGGGGAAGATGGGGCAATTTTGAAGAACAAGCCGGTAGGCAGCTTAGAAGCTATGTGGCAAGATCTGGGATGAACATTTCTTTTTGTTGGCTAATTTATAGAATGAGAAATTTGACAGGGGGTTAGACGAATCGATCTCCTTGGAGTATTATGATGGAAATGTCCAAGGAAATTTAGAAGAGGGTTTTATGTGTTACCTGTCTTAATTAGAGTATGGGTTGAGTCTACTCCTTAGCAATCTGGTGAAAGGGATTATGAATATCATTGGGGCATATTCTGCTCAGTTGAACGAGAACATATGGGAGTAATAAATTTCTGTGAGTTTTGAGAGTTTATAAGGTCGGAGAGAATCGACCTAATGAGGAAGACGAGTTAAAAATAGTAGAGGAAAAGGCGACGCCTACGAATCGCAATGGTGAGGAGGAGATGAGCAAAATAGTAAGTTTGACGATTTGACAATCTTCTGAATTCCATTTTGTAGTTCAAGCTAAAAAATGTGTTCGATAAATGTGTTGTTTTTGTAGGCTGCTTGTTTGATAAAGGGGATCTGCCTCGGGATGGAGGAGGAGAAAGCCAAGCTCGAGAGGGGGAAGGCTGAGCTTGAGAAGAAGGTAACTCGTTTGAAAACTAATTTAGCTAGGGAAGGGAAGTGATTAGGCTCTGTGAAGGCTGCGCAAGAAGCGGATATAAGCGAGCTGACAGCAGAAACGGGAAAAAATCAAGATGAGGTGGTAATCCAGTGTGATAGACTTTTGCGCCACCTTCTAAAAATGGGGTACTCCAAAACTGAGGTAAATAACATTATGGAGACTACCTATGTTGAAGAGGAAGAGGTTAAGGATGATGGTGTTGGCGTTGTGAGAGGGTTGAATGGAGCTTCTCCCCAGAGTGTGCGAGAGAACGAAGGGGATGATGATGTCAACCTGGAGAATGTGAATAAGAAGGTAGAGTCAAATTGTTGACTATTTGGTTATGTGATTATAAGGGGTTTGTGAACTGTAACTGTATGGATCAATGTAGGATAAATTTCTGTAGGCTAAGTTATGTTTGTAAACCTTGTTTGTAGGAACGTAAGGATATGCGCCTCAAAATAAACGAATTAGAAAATGAGCTTGCTAAGAAGAAGGATTCCTCCATGTCCCTGTTGACTTTGTAAGTGGAGCTATAGATTAGAAAAGAGCAAAAAATATTTAACTTGTATGCTTCATTACTCTAGAGCTACAAAGTAAAAACTACAGCGTTGAAATAAACCAAAATCTTGCTAATAGTTTAGGGGCAATGGTACTCAATTGTGTATAGTGAATATCAAAGTGTTGAAAAAGTTAGAATATAGAGAATGTGTGCCTTGGAGTTGGAAGTATATGCTATTGTTCATCGAATTGGGATCATACTTCAACCTTAAGTTTATAAGCAGTTTCACATAGTAGATGTCAAAAAATAGAAATTTCATTAGAAAAAGATGTATGTCTTGAGTGAGTGTCCTGAATTGAACTCGATGTATTGTATCTGTGATGTGTAGGTCAAATTGGAGTTAGCTCGTTTGAGCGAAGTAGAGACACGTCAATGTATCCAAGAGTTTACAGCGAAGTTTGATAAAATGAGAGAGGCAAATGAAGATAGGGGATCAGCATGTAAAGGTATATTTCACGTTTATTGAGGCAACTCAAATCGTTGCGGGCCTTACTCAGAAGATCGAGGAGAAGGATGCTAAAATTAGACAAGGGAAAAAAGAGCTCGTAGAGATGAAGGAAAAGGCAACGAAACTCATAAACCAGAATGATACAATGATAGTAAAGAGTAAGGAGGCTGACATGGCTCGATACCGTATGCAGTTATTAGAAATGTCAAAGAAAGAGTTATGTCATTTTATGACCAGTCTGAAGGACTAATTGATCAGCAAAATGAATGAATAAGAGCAGACTTGAGCTGATTTAGTGAATACCAGGAACAAACTAGAGCAATTGAAGAATAAAATGGCTGAGAAAGATAGTAAGCTGAAGAAAGCTAGAAATAATCTATCTAACTCCAAAATTGTGGCTTTGCAGTTGACTGTAGCTTTGCCTACTAAAGATATAGAGTTCTAGTTGGTGTAAAAGAATTGTGATGAGTTGACTGAGAGGGTGGCATAGTTGAAGAAAGATTTTGCTAAGGCTAATTTGTGCACCAAAATTATGGAGGCTAGAGTGCGCTCGAGGAAGTATAAAGGTGAAGCCAAGGTTTCCATTGTTCAAGGGGATGTGGTTAGCCTATCAGCTTGAATCAGAGAACTGGAGGGAAATATAGCACAAACTTAAGGTCACGTACTAAAAGGGAATAAACGGTTAAGCTAGTGTCAAAGTAAGCTAGATACTGTTCATGTCAAGGAACATGAGTTAGAGCAGGTGATCAGAAGTATGGATATTTTGTTAAAGACAAAAGATAAGTTGTTAAAGAATTCTCCTGCTGGGGTAAGTGTAGGAAAAGATAGGGAGCTTGAAGATCTTCGCACCCAGATAGAAGAATTAAGGACGATGAACCAGGTTGATTTAGATAAGTAGATGAGGAGGTAAGGGAGCATATCAATCTTATGTCCCATACAGAAAGTTAAATGGAATGGCATGATGTGCAGAATAAGAGGTTAAAAGCGCGCCTTTAAACGACGAGAAATAATTTTTGTAAGGTGGTCGTGCCCGAGGCATTGCGCTAAGAGATGTTAATGGCAGTGATCGTCTATTTTGTTGAGGAGGTGAAAAGGCTTGAGTTAGAGTGGGATACCTTGTACGGCTGTATATCAGATAAAGAATGTATTTGCAGAGCTAATATTGATCGAGAGAACTGTATGTACTCTATGGAAATGGAGTTAGGTTCTTGACCTGCTAAATTGGCAGAGCAGGGAGGGATCACTGTGGATTTTTGAGCTCAAGAATTTATGGCTAATCATCTTCCTGTTGCAGGGGAAAGCGTAGCTGATCTCCCAACAGTAAAAAGGAATCCTTTATAGTAGCTGTTTATGTAACCTGAAAAGTATCTGTCGCAAACATATTGGGAGATAAAAACTAGTTTTACCTTTACTTTATCTTATGTCTGGAAGAGTTCTTTGATTAAAAACTAGTATTACCTTTGTTTTAATTGCAGAGTATGTATAGAGTCGATCAAAGCTAGTTTTACCTTTGCTTTAACCGGTATAATGTCATAGCCATATTGAGAGATGAAAGCTAGTTTGACCTTGGATTTTTATTATATATGGTAGAGTTCTTTGATAAAAAACTAGTATTACATTCATTTTAATCGCAGAGTATGTTTAGAGTACGGTTTGAAAGCTAGTTTTACCTTTCCTTTAACCAAAATAGAGGTCGATTGAAGCTAGTTTTACATTTGCTTTAATCTATATATTGTCTACGAAAGTAGAGAGTTGTGAGGTAAAATACTTGGAAGTTTTTATTGAATGGAATAAAATATACATTGTATAGAGACGAAAATCTCACTTTTGGAATGGAAATAGCAAGAATTTGAAGTGGAGTAGTGAGGGACTTTACAATAGTTCGAGTGCAAGGGCGTGGATCATATTTTCATATCGTTGACATGTATCATATTTGGGTGAGTACTCTTCTGCTTGCTTGCGCATGCCTGGCTAGAATACTTCTTGTGTAATGGCTCTATTAGCGAGTGACCGACCTGCAGTATGTGAGCCACAAGTCCCTTCATGTAAATCGTGGAGCATCTCGCCTGTTTTCTTTCTAGAGAGGCACTTGAGGTAAGGCCCCATGACTAACGGCGATGTAAAAAACTATTTTGATTTGTTTTGTGTTTTGAGTTTTTGATCAATTGTCGGTATTCTTTTGGAGCAGCTGGAAGTGGTCTTTTGCATTCGTTGTTGGTTCCAAGGTAGGCAAGGAAGGGATTTCGCCAATCGTTGTCCTCCTCTTTATCGCCCCTAGTATTGATCGTGCATACAAAAATGTGATCAATGCTGGGGATTAATATCACTTCGATCTGAAGATATCTAGCTTTCGTACCTAAGGCCCCGGCTAGATAAGCCAAGGAATCGGCATGTCTATTTTCACCTCATGGATGATAATCGAGAATTGCTTCCTTAAACTGGTTCATCCTATCTGCAATGAGGGCTGCATATTTGATCATTTTTCCATTCTTCTTGTATTGCTTAGAGTAATGGTGGATAATAAGTAAAGAATCTGCGTAGACTGAGAGTTCTAGGACGTCAAACTCAAGTGCGTGGTCGAGTCCATGAATGAGAGCTTTGTATTCGGTGATATTATTGGAGGCCTCAAAATCTAAACGGATTGATTTCTCAATTCTATCGTTGGAAGGGGTAATCAATAAGATTCAAATTCCTGAACCTGCAGGTCCTGCTAAACCATCTATAAGAAGTCTCCACCCTTTCCTTATAATCCATTCAGTTCGCTCGTCAAATACTTTGGTGGGTGGATCTTCTGTAATTTCTTCTGCAAGATCAGGATCGTGCTCCTCCCACTCGGGATCTTCCACTGGAAAATTTGTGAGAAAACCGGAAACGGCCTGACCCTTTTTTGAATATTGTTATTCAAACTTAATATCATGTTCACCCAAACTAACTGACCATTGTTATACTCTCCTCGATTTATCTTTCTTGGACAAAACTTCCCAGAGTGGGTAGTTCATCATGACTTTGACTGAATGAGCTTGGAAGTAGTACTTAAGCTTCTGTGAAGTGTAAACAAGTGTTAGAAAAAGTCTCTCAATTTTAGAATACCTCATTTCTGCTGGAGTGAAGGTTTTACTGATGAAGTAAACTAGCTTATCAATTTTCCCCCAAGTCGAATAAGAACCGAGCTGATAGAAGTATCTGTAACTGCTAGGTAGATGATCAGTTCCTCATTATCTACTAGGGTGCTCATTATGGGAGACTTCCCTAAATAGGTTTTGGGATCCTGAAAAGTAACTTCACATTCGGATATCTATTGGGTCTCTGTATTGGGCTGAACTTTTCCTCGTTTGGTACAACCGTGAAGTAGTAGGAACAACCAATGACAGAGATCTAAATATTTTAAAAGGAATTGGTTGATATAGACAATCTTGCTAGCAAGTTTTTGTATACCTTTCGTCATCTTTGGAAATGGCATGTTGAGGAGAGCTCGAATTTGATTTTGATCAGCCTCAATCCCCTTCTTGCTGATGAGGTGGTCGTGAAATTGGCCTGAATGTACTCCGAATTGATACTTATCAGGACTGAGTTGCATCTTGTAAGATCGAAGAATATTGAATATTGTGTCAAGATTTGTGATGTGGTTGATTGACTATATGCTCTTGCACAAGAGATCATCAATGTAGACTTCCACAATTTTTCCAAGATCTACTTTGAACATAGTAGTCATAAACAGTTGATAAGTCGTGCCTACATTTTTGAGTCTGAAGGGCATGACTTTATAGTAATAAAGTTCTCTTTTAGTGATAAAAGTGGTCTTTTCTTGATCTTTTTCCAAGAGTGGAATCTAATTGTATCCAGAAGTAGCGTCCATCATAGATAGAAGCTCATGACTTGCTGTAGAATCAAAAATTTGATGGATGTTGGGAAGAGGGAAACTGTCATTTGGAGTGTATTTATTTAGATCCCTGAAATCTATGCAAACTCGAACTTTTCTATTCTTCTTTGGGACAACAGCTATGTTGGATATCCAATCTGGATACTTGGCTTCTCGAATGAATCCCACTTTGATCAATTTCTCAATCTTTATGGTAACTTCATCTTAAAGGTGAGGTGATAGTCATCAGTATTTATGTTTGACCGCCATGGCATTGATGTTGATGGCCAATTTGTGACATGCATTGGCCGGATCGACCCCAGGCATGTCTTCGAAAGTTTATACAAAAACGTCTCGATTTAATCATAAAAATTGAATGAGAGTATCCTTATCGCGCTGGACCATCTTGGTGCAAATAAAAGTACATCTGCTGGGTCCATCAATATTAACATATTTTGTAGGCTTTTTTTTTAAATGTTGATCATCACGGTGATCAGTCTTCTATAATTGCTATGTAGCGTGTTTGTCTGAGGTATCTAGAATGGCAGAGATGGTATTTTATGCAAGCTCCAAAATTCTTTTGACTACACTTGATTTTATAGATACCTTAATTTTTCTTGAAGTGGAGTGCTTGATGATTGATGGAAGCGATTGCTTCCATGTTGTGAATCCAGCAGTGGCCCATAATCCTTAGATAATGAGATTTGGCGTTGATGACGTAGAAGACGACATCGGCGGTGGCTGATCCAGGGGTAATAGGTAAGATGATCTTACCTACTCACTCTTCTTTAGAACTATTAAATCCACTGATATCGGTGTCGCTTGGAATAACTTGATTGACCAATCCCATTTGGTCGATTGTGCTCTGAAAGAGAATCTCTATACCGCTTCCAGTATGGATCATTATTGTATGCATGACAAACTTCTTCATCTTGAGCATTATGACTAATGTATCATAATATAGAAATTTTATATGACTAATGTCATAATCTTCGAATGATATCCCAAGCCGGGGATTGCTCGACTCAGGTAGAAGCTTGGTTTCTTTATCTTAAGGTGATAGATTGCAGTATTTTAACAGTCTCTTGCACGTGAATCAGAAAGAGTTGTTGATCTGATGAATTTTAATCATGTTATTGTGGTACATATAGTAGAGATGTTTCCCCAAAGCTTGATCTTTGACCTAGACGACTTCGATCTATTTCTTATAATTGTTATCCTTGTATGATTCCTGGTCGATAATATATTAGATCATCCGTCCCTCATTAAAAATGAATTCTAGCAACCTCTGTAAAGTATAGTTGTTGTCTGTAGAATGATGGTTTACCTTGTAATGCATGCAGTATGGGTGGCTTTCGATTAGTTCTAATGGTTGAGAGGGATGATATAGCTTATCCTTGGAGAGGATTAAAAAAATTGTGAAGATTTGAACATTCATCTTCAAGAGGACCCGTTTAGGTAATGTTCTGCCTTTCCGAGGATTGCCGGTATTACCCTTTGAACGCTTTTGATCACCCTGCCCCTCCTTTGGTTCATTGCTTCGATCTATAGATGAACCTTTCGTGGTTAGGACAAATTTAGTAGATTTATGCTTTTTAGACATCATCCTTTCCAGGTCGACATAACCATTGACCTTGGTGATCATATCCTCCAAGAGGTGCTCTTTGGCCTTATAGTCGAGCTGGAGTGCATTGGTGAAAGTAGTAATAACTATTTTATGATCGAGATTGTCTACTTTACGTACGAGCTCTAAAAACCTCTTTGCAAAAGCCTTAAGCTTCTCTCTGTGTGACTGCTTAAGACTAATAAGAGAATATAAATTCACCTCTTTATCTCTATTGTGAGCATACGTCTTGATGAATTATTTCTGCAGCTGATCGAATGTGAGTATGGAATCTTCAGGTAAATAGTAGAACCACTGTAGCAGTTCTTCATGTAGACTTATTGTGAACAAATGGCTGAGGATGTGATTGAGATTGGAATACAACCCCTATGAATCACGATATTGTTGATTGTACTCCTTTGGATCGGTGCCCTTGTATTTATGAATTTTTAGAGTATGGAAACCTTTCGGTATTTCCATATCGAATAGTTCTTTGGCCATCAGACTTCCTTGTAACTTGGTAAGGTCGTCCATAGTACCCAAAACTTGCGCTTCAATCAACTCCTTGATGCGCTGATCCATATGCACTTGTGTGACATAATAATATGTCGGTTGAGTGGCTTGATGAGGAGGTTGAGGATTATGAGTATTGGTACCCTTACTTAAATGATCACGTGGTGGAATTCGAGGTTGAGGTCACAGATCTTCCTCCTAACGTTTGGAAAATCGGTGACCTCTGCTGATTTCGGACTGAACTTCACCCCCCAAATGAATGGGAAGCTAATATTCGTGCTTAATATTTATGGAAATAACTTTGTTGGTGGCTCCTCAAGGTCCCAATCTGTCCCGCGCTAAAACTTGAGAGGCCTCTAGTACATGATTGCGATCATTGGTTTGAGGAGCCTGTTGAGTATCCTGCTGAGCTTGTAATACAGCCTACACGGTTTTCATCTGGTCTTTATGTCGTTTAAACCCTATCAAACGAGCTTGTCACTCAACTTCGAGCTCCTTCTCACAGAGCTCTCGGTCAAGAGTTAACTGATGTTTGAGCTCATTACATTTTTCTATTTCGGTGCGAAAATTTGCCTGTAGTTCTGTAGGTTGCTCCGGCTCAACTGAAAGATCAAGCTGGATTTTGGTTATCGATCGTCTGGAACCGACCATGATTGAAATTAATAGTTGAGTAAATGTATGCCTTAGGATAACGTGGAAATGTCTTCTTTCCCACAGATGGCGCCAAATCTAATGGCCTAATTTCATAAGCTCAAAATGGCTCAGAATTAGCTCTTACACCAATGTTCCTGTGACAAAAATTAATGTAAAGTAAGAAATGATACAGGTGATTTAGCATGGAAAACCTCTGAATAGGTAAAATACCACGACCTCGGGTTAAAGATTTTAGTAACAGTGACTTTTATTGCTTGAGGCTGATATCTTATTACAAGTGATCTCTCGAACTTGAAATACTTAATCTTGTAAATAATTTTTTTTGTGTTTGAGAATCTAGAAAATATGGTTTTCTTGGTGATTTATCGTATATTTTTCTAGTCCTTGTCTCTTCTGGAACTTCTTCTTTATATAAGCCTTGTTCGCAGTTCTTTATCGTGCTGAAGCACGTTCTCTGAACAATATGGTAAGTGGCGGTTGATTGAGTAACTATTGAGTTCGTGAGAGACAGGTATCTTTGACTTGTTCATACTTTTCTGTTGTGCTCGACCTACGTTTTCATTAGTTCGTGGTGTAGGTGTCAATGCTAATTGTTTGTCATGTATAAAATGTGTGGGTATGATATGGAGGTAGTTCAAATTGGAAATAGCTTGAATTGAGTTAGAACGAAGGATAGGTCCCTGCAAGTACAGATATAATTGACTGATATTTTAATATTTGAGTTAAATGGCATGCCAGTAGCTGCCTCTTTATAGCATGTTTCTACTGGGACAATCTACATAGGTGATTGAGCATTAGGCGCATTGGCCAAAATGGTCACAACTTTTACTTTTGGGACCTCAATTCTAGCTGGCGCATTGAATGCTGTGATATGCGACTTCGTTACTTTAGTTGAGTCATTAAATGCGCTTGACATTTTATGTGCAATCCGTTGAAAGTGGAGGATCTTTTGAGTTTCTCTATCATGATGACTATTTGGTAGGTCCAAGTGAGACATAATTTGTGTATTCTATTTTATTTCAAGACGTTATCTCAAAGCAGATCTACTACTATCTCTCCCTAACGGCGGAAATTTTGTCTCGTAAAAGTGAGAGTCTACAAACCCGTGTAGTAAAAATATTGCATGTCGTGGGCTCCAAGTATCGAATGATTGATCAAGAATTACATCTCACGTAAATCCCAAGGCGTCTCTGAGAGCCCATCTTGGTACGTTAAGGTGGTGCAACGGGCACATGTACCGCATAACCAAAAGTACACAGATGGTGAACTACTAGCAACTAGTCAGTGCTTATTTGCAATGGGGAAAATGGATAACATGCTGCCGACCGTAATCTAATTGGCATTGCAGCATGCAAAAATGTACGACCTCAAGCGCTGGTCGGAAGTCTTGATTGCAGTAACAAAGGCCAATGGATCATTTGGATCCTCTTGATTAGATTTTCAGCCATGCCATTCTGGATATGCACATGAGGTATAGGATTCTCAACATCAATTCCCATGGACAATCAATAATCATCAAAAGTCTAGGAGGTAAACTCATCAGCACCGTCAAGTTGGATAGACTTAATAGAGTGCTTGGGATCCGTTGGAGAACAAGCGTATATGTAACCATGTACTGGATGCGTTGATGATGACCATCAAATATTTGAATGGGCTTGAAGGTGGATGGATAGGATTTCAAATATCTCCATTGATGCGTTGGAGAAATCTTGGAGATTTTGAGCCCACTTTGGTCTGACTGGGTCTCGTAATAAGTTTTCCTTAAGAACATGTTGACACGGCTGGTTCTTGAGAATTGGAACTTTCTTTTCCTTTAAGGAATGACCTCTTGAGTTCTTAATTATTTTGTTCATCATGTTATATCTAGGATGACCGAGACGATCATGCCATAGTTGGAAAAAGTTTTTGCTACACACGGGGATGTACTGTAATGGCTAGTTTTCTGGTTGGTAAACTTTGCCAATACTTTTGTAAAGGGAAGACTACTTAGATGTGAACAAAGACTATAACACAGTAGATTTTACGTGGAAACTCAGTGAAACCTGAGAAAAACCACGACCTCGAGGATGATTTTATTATCTAAATCCACTATGTACTAAAATATTAAACTTACTGAGAGATTGAGTAGAATATTACAGTGAAGTTTAGGCAGATATTTCAGAGAGTATTGACCTATGCTCTGCCTGTATTTATAGATGGATACTGACAGTTATAAATATTTTCCCTATCTTTATGGGTGGTGGGCATACTTCACGGATCATGTACAACGGCTCTATTTGATCAAGTATAAAGGCTACCTGTGGAGGGTCAAGATTTGTAGTTGTGGTCTTGACGTCTTCTCGAATGATCGAATACCTTCGACATGATTCTGCTAGCTTGTCCTTATCGAATCTGGGGAATATGCTACTACAATTGCCTCATTCTCAATAAAATTAGTTGTTGTTGTGTCGAGAAGAACATTCTGAACCTTGTAGTGTTAAATCTTTCCTTAGAAAAGATGCTTGTGGAATAATATTTCCTAATTTGAGGCATGAATGTAAAGCAAGTATATTCGATTGGTATTGCATATCTTTTGGGAGCTTCTTCTATAAATAGCTATCGTTGCTTGGAAAACAAAAATGTAGAGCAATGGTAAGAGCTTGTGCACGTCGTCAGCAAGATGCAAAGGAAGGTCGTCTAGCCATTAAGGTGGCTGAAGTGGTAAAATGATAATTTGGGCATCTAACATTTTCTGATGTGTTGCCTCCTCGGGGAGCTTTAGACGTTGGAGGTATGTCACCAGAACAGGTAGAAGTAGAAGCTGATCGTAAGTTTTGGTATGGTATTTTTACAGAGGAAGTGCTTGAGACCAACCACCATCAAGCTGTCCTTAAGTATATTGTAGAGGATGAGATTAGGCAAGAAGACATTCTTGCTGCTGGAGGAGTACTTAATCCCTGTGGACTAGTAAATCACGTGTCTTGTTTTTATAGTAGCCTACTCGCAACCTTTTACTCGAAGCCAACTTGTAGCCTACTCAACAAATTCTACTCGAAGCCTTGAGAACATACTCCACACATCGCAGCAGAAACACTTTGACCATAGCTGCACATGGTCGAAGTATGACGGGACAGACAGCCATCACATCAGACATGTTCAGCACCCATACCCTTATCAGTACAGACATATCTGACATCCATACTTGCTCTAGAATATCCTGACTATAATCATGTAACCTGGCCCATACTTGGTTACCCAGCCTCCTATGATTCTATAAATAGGAGAGATGGGGAACCAAGGTGAGGTTGGAAGATCTCCCCTCTGAGCTCATACAGTTTACCTTCGACCACATTGTAGAACCCAGTACTCGAATCTTCAATTACTCATCAGTAATGCAAACTCTCTTAAAAATCCTCATCAGAGGTTGTAGAGCGCCACATTCGGGCCTCTACGCAAGTATATTGTCTATTAATTTTATGTATTCTAGATTATATGCTTGAATCATCCGATTGAGGATAAGCCCCATGGTGTAGGAGCCGACTTCCCCCCTGCCTAAAGTTAGGCCCCTATATTTGGTACCGTCTGTGCTTACCACCCAACCAGTCTCCTTCTTCTCTTCCCCCAATTTTTCTTTTAACTTCAACAGATTATCCTCAATGTCATCCATCCTCCGCTCTAGTTCTATCCATGCCGGCAACCCCGTCGATGGAGTGGCCGCTCAAATAGCCTTACTTTCCCAACACAGAATAATCAATACACAGTTTTTCCACCCATACTTCGTCTCCTGTTTCATTTTAAATTTCTTAGTTTAACTTAGGTATCATATCAACCTTCGACCCAACTAGTACTAAGGGTAATCTCGAGATTTCTCAAGCTTTCAATTTTGAGAAACTCGAGGGGCAATGATGGTCGAAAGACCGGACCCTCGGAAATGCATTGGGGGCGAACAGATATGCTTCGCTGTGGCTAAGGCCTTTGAAGTCCAGTCCATTTCCTGGTTTCTTCATCACTAACAGGTAGTTTGGAGACGCAGTTAGACCTCCAAACATTTAGAGATCGAAAGAGCCGCCCCTTCGCTCCGACTGATACTTGGGGGCGACCTTAAAATGCTCAAGTCTCCAATTTCGAGTAAACTCGAGGGGCAAGGATGGTCGAATGACCGGACCCTCGGGATGGATTGGGGGCGATCAGATATGCTTCGACCAGGCTCGAAAACCGTTGAAGTCCAATCCTTTTCTTGGTTTACCCCGGGTATCATGTCCACCCTCGCCTCGACTGATACTTGGGGGCGACCTTGAACTACTCAAGTTTCTGACATTCGAGCAAACTCGAAGGGCACGAATAGTCGAAAGATTGGACCCTCAGGAATGCGTTGGAGGTGATCAGATATTGCTTCGCTGTGGCTTAGACATTCGAAGTCCAGTAAATTTTCAGGTTTCCTCTAGGTATCATGTCCCCTCGGCCTGACTGATACTCAGAGACAACCTGGAAATTTTTCAAAAATTTCACCATCGCTGTGGTTTCGGCCTTCGATGTCCTGCAAAATATACAGGGTTTGATCTACATATATTTGAAACCCGCCAGGGTCTGATTTGAAGGTCGAAGCCTACTCGAAGGTGTCGAAGCCTACTCAAACAGATCAAACTTTTACTTCAAACAGATCATACTTCTACTTCGAAGCCTACTCAAGCGGATTAAACTTTTACTTCATACAGATCAGACTTCTACTTCGAAGCCTACTCAAAGGTGTCAAAGCCTACTCTAACAGATCAAACTTCTACTTTAAATATATTAGACTTCTACTTCGAAGCCTACTCGAAGGTGTCGAAGCCTACTCAAATAGATCAAACTTTTACTTCAAACAAATCAGACTTCCACTTCAAAGCCTACTCAAAGGTGTCAAAGCCTACTCAAACAGATCAAACTTTTACTTCAAGCAGATTAGACTTCTACTTCGAAGCCTACTCAAAGGTGTCGAAGTCTACTTAAACAGATTAAACTTTTACTTCAAGCAGATCAAACTTCTACTTTGAAGCATACTCGAAGGCGTCGAAGCCTACTCAAACAGATTAAACTTCTACTTCAAACAAATTAAACTTCTAATTCGAAGCCTACTCGAAGGTGTCAAAGCCTACTCAAACAGATCAAACTTGTCCTTCAACAGATCAGATTTCTACTTCAGCAATTCAGACTTCTACCTTCAACAGCTTCGACCGATCATAATTTTTACTTCACAAAGTTCAGATTTCTACTTCAACAATTCAGACTTCTACCCTCGACAGCTTCGACAGATCATAATTTTTACTTCACAAAGCTTAGACTTCTACTTCAGATTAGACTTTTACCTTCGACAGCTTCGATCGATCACAATTTTCACTTCACAAAGTTCAGATTTCTAATTCAACAATTCAGAATTCTACCCTCGACAGCTTTGACCTATCACAATTTTTACTTTATAAAGTTCAGACTTCTAGTTCAGATCAGCCTTCTACCTTGACAGTTTAGACTTCTAGTTCAGATCAACCTTCTACCTAGACAGTTCAGGCTTCTACTTTAAATCAGCCTTCTACCTCGATAGTTCAGACTTCTACTTCAGATCAACCTTCTACCTCGACAGTTCAGACTTCTATTTTAGATCAGCCTTTTACCTTGACAGTTCAGACTTCTACTTCAGTTTAGACTTCTACCTTTAATAGTTCAGACTTATACTTCGACAGTTAAGACTTCTACCTTCAATAGATCAGATTAACGTTCTACCTCGACAGATTAACCATCCACCTCGACAGTTCAAACTTCTACTTCAACAGTTCAGACTTCTACTTCAACAGTTCGGACTTCTACTTCAGCAGATCAAACTTCTACTTCAACAGATCAGACTTCTACCTCAACAGCTTTGACTTCTACTTCACCAAGCTTAGAATTTTATTTTGCCAGCTCAGACTTCGACTTTGATAGCTCAGACTTTGACATCGACAGATCACACTTTTTTCTTTACCAAGTTCAGACTTCTACTTCGAAAGGTCAGATACTTCACCAAGTTCAGACGTACAATTTAAGCAGAAAATACAAATACCCTTCTATATCCATCTAAACACTCAACAAACTAGCAAGAAGCCCCAATTTATTATCGGGACACTTCTCCTCGCTCCTAGCCTCAGCAGCTTCTGCTCTTCCAACTCTTCCGCAAATGATTCTAGCAAAAACAAATGGTGGCCACGATACAGACCTATCATCTGAATAACGCCCTACCAATATTTCTTTATTACCTTCCCAAAAACTAGCAGTCAAATTGCTCAACTTCCAACGCTAAACAGTTTTCTCAGCAAAGGCCTCTACAACCGTTCTCGAGACCTTCGTTAAGAGGAGGCGAATGTAGTAGCCAACTCGCAGCCTTCTACTAAAAGCTTACTTGCACCCTACTCGAAGCCTCGAGAACATACTCCACACATCGCGATAGAAGCACTTCGACCATAATAATACATGGTCGAAGTATAACGGGACAGGAAGCCATCATATCGGACATGTTCAACGCCCATACCCTTGTCAGTACAGACATGTCCGGTACCCATACTTGCTCCAGAATATCCTGACAGTAATCATGTAACCTGGCCCACACTTGGTGACCCAGCCTCCTATGATTCTATAAATAGGAGAGATGAGGAGCCATGGTGAGGTTGGAAGATCTCCCCTCTGAGCTTATATAGTTTACCTTCGACCACATTGTAGAACCCAGTACTTGAATCTTCAATTACTCATCAGTAATGCAAACTCTCTTAAAAATCCTCATCAGAGGTCATAGAGCACCACATTCGGTCCTTTACGCAAGTATATTGTCTATTGATTTTCTGAATTCTAGATTATATTCTGGAATCCTCTGATTGAGGATAAACCCTGTGGTGTAGGAGCCGACTTCCCCCCTGTCTGAAGTTAGGCCCCTACAGTTTTAAGTGTAATTATATGTAAACAAGTGATGTAATCTTCTCGATGATAATAAAATGATTTTGAATTAAAGGTTTCCCGATGTTTGTAGTAGTAACTATATTCTTGTCGAATACTTTTTCGTAATTTTGAAATTTGAATTGTAGTTACAACTATCCCGTAAAATTAATACGTAGATAAAAAGGAAAGGTGCAATTTTTAGGTTTTCAAACAATAATGGCTAGGTGCATCCCTGTAGGTGATGTATTAATGTATAAAGAATTGGATGTATAGTTTCTTTTTGTGAGTATAAGGACTGCGTTAGTAAAGATGGTAAAAATAGAGGAAGTTGGGATATGTGTAGATGAATTAGAGCAACATTGCAAGAGTCTGTTATCTTTTAGGAGGCAAAGAGCTCAAGAATTCAAGAAGAGACCTACTAAGTGAGCTTCTAGACGGTTAACTAAATGGTGTCGAAGGGGTACATTGAACAGTTATGTGGGGCCTATAAATTCCCCTTTGGGTGACAACTATTCACATTCTGCTATTTTTAAGAATTTACTGTTGTTCAGTAATTCTATTTGCTCATCTCTTATTCATTCTTCCACTATTGGTCCTGAGGAGATTGGAGTTATTATTGAAAGTGCTAAAGTTGCAAAGGATAAGGATATCCAAGCAATACTTCGTTAAGGTTGGCTTTCCTGTTTGTATTTTTCTTTAATTTAATTTTTTCTCGTGTTTGCATGATGATTTGGTGAAAACCTATTGTATATAATACTTGTAGGCATGACATGTATGAAGGAATTTGAGTAAGGGTTAGGATTTATTTGATAAATTTAGTAAAAACACTGTTTAGGGTTTTTGATGTTGTATGTGATTTGGAGAGGAAATTGGTATGCGGTTTATGTTGGTGGGTGTTTGTGATAATAATAGGGTGTCGTGGTTGTTGGGGTTTAATCTAATTTATTGTGATGCGTAGAGATAATCGATTTTGGTAACCGTAGGCATTACGGTGGGTGTTTGGGGAGTCTATAGAGTTGATTGGGTTGCTTTTGGAGATGTTGGCAATTGGGGAAGTTTGATGGCCTGATTTTGCGGTGTATTCAACCAAAAATAGTGTCCGAGATACTGTAAATTTGTAAATCGTGATTGTGGACTTTTTGACGGGAAACCGTGTCGTCTTCGAGAAGCTTGAAGATGTTTTTGTTGAATAACTTCGATAAAATTTAATAACTAAATTATATATTTATCGAATGAAATAGTATCGATGTTAGAACTTGTGAAAAATTATTCTATCAAGTTGAGAACTTAAGAATTAATGTTGAAGAAAGCAAATGTTGAAACTTGGCAAAAATTAAAATATATAGGGATCGAGAACTAGATAATAGCAGATAAAATAATGTGTTGAAGAGTAATCTTCGACAACAGTTATTATAATAATAAATAGTAAATATATATTCTAGAAGATATGGTATCTTACTAACTTAAAAAAGGAATTATAATTTTTAGGTTAAAAAATGGTTGAACCAGTTTAAAACATTAATTGTCCTAATGCTGGTGCAGAAGGAATTTTTTATAATCTTGTCGATGTAGAGCCAATAATAATTGATGTAACTACATGTACACAAGAGTTAGGTAGGAGTTAAAGAGTTGAGGATAATAGTATTGATGTTGTTCATGAGAATCGAGCTAGGTTGGAGACTAGGGTTATTAAAGTTTTTGGTTGAGAAAGAGTATAGACTAATATGGAACATGATCCCCAAACAAGTGATTGAGAGGAATGTGTTGGTGGGGGTGGAGAAGGAGGTGAATCAGTAGTAGATTTGAATCTAGACGAAGAGTGTTATGGGGATGGGGAGGAGACGAATGAAATTATAAATTTTAAGAAGTATGCGATCTCTGAAGATATAAGGTTGGAGGAATATTTGGGGGAGATTACCGATCGAGACCTCTACATGGAGGGTATTTTCATTCATTGAGAACAGATAATGAAAGGCTTAAAGTTGCCCCTTCGAGTTGGCCAGAAGAAAATTTTAAATTTCTTCAATGTATCCCTTGGTTAGTTCAACCCAAATGGGTATGACCTTTTTAGGGTGGTGGCAGTGTTAAATGGTCAACAGCGGGAGAGGGGAGAATAGTTTATCTCTATCAATGATTTGTGTGTGTATTACACACTAAAACAAAATTCTCAGACGATTGGCTATAGATACCTTGCCAGTTTTCTCAAGAGGCCTGTGCTATATAAAAGGGTCTCGACTGGGGGGCAATACTTTTCCGACCGTCTATTTGTGTCAGGTAACTACGAGTTCCACTCCAAGGACCCTAGAAAACCTCTGAAGAGGAAGAGTTTTCATCTAGGTTAATGGTATTCGTGTTTATATGTTTTTGATGTTTGCAATATGTGTTGACGAACTTTGTTCTTCAATGAAGTGCTAACAATTATTTTTTATTCGTACAACTACAAAGGTGATTGACAGGATCTTGAAGATAAAGGAGAAATTGTACAACTTGAGAAATTGTCGCGAATCAAGAGAAGGTAAAAGGGTTGTTTCAAGAAGCTGGTTTAAAAAGATCCTGAATGAAAGGGTTCGATATCCCTCTTATCAACAGGGAAATGTCGGTAAAAAATTAAAGAACCGCCGATTCTAGTCTCCCTCTTGAGTATCCTGCTCTGAGTAGGCACACCACTAACTTTGCTGCTACAAAGAAGGAGGCCCTATTGAGTGGGGTCTTCGATAAAAATTAGAGGAAGAGTGTTGCTAATCCCCCCTTGCTCTTGTACAACCTTTGAAGAAGGGTACTCAACAAACTCCAGTCAAGAAAGGGGGTGATGCTGAAGTTGCTAGGTCGGGGACTTCAAGTATCCTAGATAGTTAATCGACAAAGGTGACGACGGCGATGCAAAAAAAAGCTGCAGCTATAAACAAAGGCTCTCTCGACTCGTTAAAGTTCTGGGAATCTTGTAGATTCTGAGGAGGGGACCCAACAGACCATCGAGTCCTATGCTGCTGGGACAAAGTCCATGGAAGAGTACTTTGCCAACTGTCAAGTTGGAGCAGAGAGCTTATCTACATTCCTTATCGAAGGTCATCCTACGATGAACCAGGTGAGGAATTTCCATGCCTTAATTATGATTAGCTTCATTGGTTCCTACTTCAAGATCTCACATTTTAACTCTAATGTAAATTAAGAAGCTTCTTCTTGATTATAAGCCTCTACTACTCGGTGTCCAGAGCCTAGCCAATGAACTCCTTACTTCTAAAAGCATCGAGAAGGGGCTTCTGGCCGAGAAAGAAGATTTGGAGATTAAGCTGGAGAAACTTGTCGCAGGAAAGTCGATGGAGGCTGCCATTCTAGATGCCAAGAAGACTTGGGATGGAGAGAAGAGGATGAAGATTGAGAAGATAAGGGCTGACTTGGCGATTGAGAGGGAGGAAGCTCTGGCCCTTCATCAATCTAATTTTGAAGATGATGTGCATGAACAGATTCTTACTATGCGAAGGTCAATGAAGGAAGAGGAGACCAAAGCTCTTATCGAGGCGGCCACAGAAGCAGATCTTTTTGTTATCGACTCTCTGAAGTGGATGAAGGAATTTTTTTTTGTCAGTTTGACATCATGGAGGAGAGGAAAGAGTTTTGCATGAGTCTGGCCTCTGCTACTGGGGCAACCTTCGCTGATTTGAATACTGAAGTTCTTACTCCTATTGTGCCTGAGGGTACAGTAAATGAGGAAGTTATTGATGACTTGACACTTGGTTTGCCAGTGAAGATCACCACTCTTACCCCTCCCCTTGATAAGTAGATAAGAGAGATATAGTATTTTTTGTTTGTTGGAAAGTTTTTGAAGGATTTTTATGTAGAATTGGTCAATGGGACCTGACAACTTTGGTTTTTGATATCTGAATGAATTTTGGAAAATAGCTTTAATTTTGCAAAATAGAGTATTTTGAATTGTCGATAAATGATGGAGAGGTACTCGACCTCAATGAATATTTTATTATATAAGTTCAAGTATTATATTCGAGATGACTTATTTAATGAAGTATAACATACTATTTTTTAGATGTGGCAAAAAATTCCTATTTAAGGGATATCTAAATGTAGTGATAGGATAGCCATGAGATGGCTTAATCGAATATAAGAATGAGTGCCAGATACATCTCCTTTATGGGATAACTGGTTTGATTGATAAGATAAACATGTCATGAGTTGTCGAATTTAGTAATGATGTTCCGGTGGAGTTTTCTTAAATTGGAGATCTGTTTTTCAAAGAAATAAAATTGAAGTTGACAAATACTTGTTTATGTTTTGTCAAAAGAAAGAACGTAGAAAATATGATTTATTGATGGGAATGATAACATTTCTATTGAAGAAAAATAAAATAGATTACAACTCTTATCTGTAGAACATCTTCAAATGCGTTGAATTCCATGGGAATTCAAGCTGCAATTCATTTTCAGTCATTAACCTGTATATGCCACTATCTGTTTTCTTACTTACAATATAAGGACCTTTCCAATTTTCTGATAATTTTCCCAAACATTTTGGTCGAGTACTGCCCTGAATTCTTCGAAGGGCAAGATCGCTAATGTCAAATGTGCGTTTCCTTATTTTCTAGTTGTATACTTTTTTGAGAGTATCGTGGTATCTCCCCAAGTTTTCAATGGAATGGTCTCGAGTCTCTTCGATCTAGTTGAGATTATATAAATGTCCCATTACATTATCTTCGTCTGTGACTCGACTTCTAGCAGCTGGAAGATTGTGGTCTGAAGGAATAACAACTTCCGTGCCAAAAGCCATTATAAATGGTGTGCAACCTGTGGAGGTTTGAGGTGTAGTCCTATATGCCCATAAGACACTAAGTTGTTCTTCGACAAATCTTCCCTTTTTTTATCGAGGCATTTGTGCAAGCCTAACTTGATACTCTTATTAATAGCCACGGCTTGGCTATTTCCTTGTGGATAATAGGGTGTCGAAGTAGATAATTAGATCTTGTATTTGGGGAGGAATTTGAAGACTTTACTCCTAATAAATTATTTGCCATTATCTGATCTTATTATTTGTGGACAACCAAATCTAGTGATGATGTGCTCCTATAGGAATTTGATCACTTTATTTTCATCAGTATGACAAAGTGGTACAACTTCGACCCATTTCTTAAAATAGTTTGTAGCTACGAGAGCAAATTTTTTGATTCCTAATGCAGGGTGGAATGGACCAATGATGTCGATGTCCCATCGTTTAAATGGCTAGAGGACATTACTGACATGTAAGTGAAGGGCTAGACTTTTGATGTCTTGAGCATGGATTTTGCATTTATAACATTTTCGAACAAAATTTTCGTAGTCTTGTCTCATCTTTGGCCAATATAAACCTTGTGTGAAAGCTATTTGCGCTAGTGATCGTCCTGAGACATGTGTAACACAAATTCCTTTGTGAAGTTTCTTAATTTTTATGTGAGCTTACTTTTGTGAGATGCATTCGATTAGAGGGAACCTCTACAGGTAATTTGGTATAGCACTCCTCCCTGGACTTTGAATCTTGGACATTTTGCTAATAGAGATCAAGCTTCTTCCTTATTCTTGGGGAGGGTATTAAAATCTAAATATGTAAGAAATGGTTCTCTTCAATCTTTGGGGTCGTCAGTTTTTGCAATTTGGATTTGCATGGCATAGCTTGTTTCGAGGCTGGAATGTTCGATAACTTTGATATCTAGTATTTTCTTCTCACTGTCTTCGAGTATTGCAACAATATATGCTAGAGTATTGGCATGTTGGTTTTTTGCTCGTGGTAAATAAGAAATTGTGGCGCATTTGAATTTCTTCATTTCTTCTTCGACCAGCGCAGCGTAATCAATTATTTTTCCCGATATTTTAAATGTTTTGTTGTAATGGTTGGCTATGAGTAACAATTCTACATAGATAGCTATTTCTTCTGCTCCCAATGCTAGTTCGAGGTCTAAGCCATGCAAGATTGCCTCATACTCTATTTCATTATTTGTTGCATAGAACTTGAGTTTGATAACTTTTTCAATTTTGTGATTAGACGGTGTAGCGAGAGCAATGCCAATCACTTATCTTCTTGGTCCTGCAGATCCGTCTGTAAAGAGTCTCCATCCTATACTTTTGGACCATGCGTCTGGTTTTGCAATTGAGTCATCGCCTAACACTTCTTCAAATTCTTCTGAATCAGGGTCTTTAACGTGGAAGTCTACCAAGAAATTGGCAACTGCTTATCCTTTAATCCATATTTGTGGCTCGAAGGAAATGCTGTATTCGCCTGGGAAGACAGACCATTGTTAAACCCATATGGACTTCTCTTTTTTGGGAAGTACTAGCTTGAAGGGGAATTTGGTGATGATCTTGATGGGGTGTGCTTGGAAGTAAGGTCAAAGATTTTGGGAACTGTGCACCAAGGTGAACACTTATTTTTTAGTTGTTGTGTACCTCTTTTCAGCAGATATAAGAGTTTTCTTGATGAAGTAGATTGGTTTTTCTACTCTATGGTCTTCTCGAATAAGGGCAAAACTGATTGAGTTTTCAGTTGTTGATAAATACATTGTGAGTACTTTGTTATTAATAGGAGTACTCATTATTGGAGGACGCCCCAAGTACCTTTTGAGAACCTGAAAAGTCGACTCGCATTTCGTGGTCTAGATGATTTTTTTGGGTTGCTTCCTGATCATTGGTGCGGGGTTTCCCCGAAGAAGAAGGTAAAGACGTTTGCATCGATCAGAAGACTTTGAGATAAACTTGTGGAAAACTGCAACCTTCCCAGCAAGTTTTTGGACATCTTTTTTTGTTCGAGATGATGATATTACCATAAGGGCTTTGACTTGTTCTAGGTCAATTTCTATTAATCTCTTACTTACAAGATACCCAAAGAATTTTCTAAATGTAACTCCAAATTGGCATTTTTTAGGGTTTAACTTCATGTAGTATGTACGAAGAATATCAAACATTATTTTTAGGTGGCTGTAATGATCTTCTTGCTTTTGGCTTTTGCAGATCATGTCGTCGATGTATACCTATATGATTTTTCCCAAGTGATCTTTAAATAATTTTATGGCAAGTCATTGATATGTTGCTCCTGCATTCTTTGATCCAAAAGGCATGATGGTGTAACAGTAAAAGCGTCTTTCTGTTATGAATGTGGTCTT
This sequence comes from Kingdonia uniflora, assembly GCA_014058105.1. NCBI lineage: Eukaryota > Viridiplantae > Streptophyta > Magnoliopsida > Ranunculales > Circaeasteraceae > Kingdonia > Kingdonia uniflora. The sequence continues at coordinate 1,501,816 of JACGCM010001471.1, forward strand.
TTCTTGATCTTCTTCGACAAGTGGGACCTGATTATACCCCAAAGTTGTATCTATTATAGAGTGAAGCTCATATCCTGCTATGGAGTCGTGGAGGTGAGGAATCAAAGGAAGGGGGAAGTTGTCCTTTGGTGTGAATTTATTAGGTTCGCTGAAGTTCACGCAGACCCTTATTTTCCCATTCTTCTTTGGGATCGCGACTATGTTCGAGACCCAGTTAGGATATTTAGCTTCATGAATAAATCTGACTCGAAGTAGTTTGTCAATTTCTTCATTAACTACCTCTTAAAGTCGGGGGGTTAAGTTACGATGCGTTTGTACTATAGCCTTGTTATCTGGGACGAGGTTCAACTAATGGCAGGTAATGGAAGGATCAATTCCTGGCATTTCTTGGAAAGACCATCCAAAGATATTGGCATTTTTCTTTAACAATTGCATGAGAGTTTTTTTTTTTTTTTTTGTGAGAGTATAAAGCTAATAAAATTATTTTTCCCAGGTCCATCGATTTTTATGGATTTGACCTCTTCAGTATTATGCTGCTCGAATGTTGGGGGAGGCCTTTTCTATAATTGCTATGCTTTCAGAAGTTTTGATGCATGAAAATTTGTTGTGGTATTTCACACATACGAGCTACAACCTGACTTCCTTTGATTTTGTAAACTCCATGATCAGTCGGTAAGCAAAATGCCAGATGATATATCGATGGTACGACCTTGATTGAGTGAAGCCAGCTTCTTCCCCAGATTCCCATGTATTTGGATTTGGCATTAATGACGATGAACTTGACGAAGGCTGTTTGTGGTCCTGCCTGAACAGGTAATATTATTTCTCCTAAAGATAATTCTTTGGAACCATTGAATCCCGTGATAGTTGTGGTTGAAGCTTTAACTGAATCTTTAAGGCCTAAGACATCGATTGCTCTTTTGAATAACACATTAGTTGTATTTCCTATGTCGACAAGGAGTGTATATAAGTAGTCCTATCCTACTTTGAGTATTATCACTAATGGATCATTATGTAGGTATTTCACATGAGTACTATCGTAATCCTCAAATGAAATATGATATGGGCGCTTTGCTTTCCTAAAGCTAGGCAAAAGTTTGGCAGATTTCTCAGAACAAGTCATCTTAGAGCATGATGTGATTCTGCCATCTTTATTTCATTTCTTACCATTTTGATGTCGATCATATAAAGATGGCGAGCTTGACTTTGACCCTTTCCATGGTCAACCTCCTTTCTTTTTGTTTCTTCTTCAATAAACATTTGGATATCAATTACGTACTCATGGAGCCTCCCTGCCAAGATAATACAAATAAAAATGCATATGAGTAAATAACAGTTATCAATCTCATGGCTATGAACATTGTGATATTGGGATTTGCTGTGCTTCATGAACGAATTTGTCTCCCTTTATGGGTGAGATAGCCGACAAGGTTATTGTCATTTGAGGTAAAATTGGGATCAGTCTATCTTTCTTCCCATCTCATCCTATGACACTTTCATTTGATATCCCACGTTGTTTTATGACAGCATTATTGCCAGGTTTGAGGTGTGGTACTGAATGGATACCGTTGGAATGAATAACAAAAGTGCTTTTCATCTTGTCTTTCTTCGATTGCTCGAGCTCGATGTAGTTGTTAACAACATTTATCATTTCAGTAACAGTTTTAGGCTTGTGAAGAGTGAGTTCTTCACAAACTTTAGAATCGATTTGGAGTATAGAAGTAAAGGCTGGCACCATAATTTTTAGATCCGAATTCCCAATCTTCCTCGTCTCTTGCAGGAAACGCTTATAAAAGTTTGTGATGGTTTCCTTTGCATCTTGTTCGAAAAAGAATAATGAATCGACCGTTATCCCTCATTTTTTAGCATGGGCGTTCATTCAGGGATGATGTAAAACCCTCTGAGTGGTTTCTCTTTGAGGCTCATGTTGAACAAACGGCATAACATATGATCGAGTTTGGAGTACAGGCTGACTGCTGCTTTAAAATAATGGACATGGGTGAGATGGTCAGTGAAGCCTGCATATGCTGAAACTTTGGCGTGTTAAAGTTGTCTAGAATAAGAATAATTTTGAGGTGAGGGGAAATAGGATTTGTATTGATCCTGTCTAGAGTGGATCTTCGACTAGTGTTGTTGGAATGTATGGCCTGAATCTGATTGTTCAGGTCATCCAGAGTAATAAATTATAGAGAAGGTTTGGTACTGTTGTGGCTTGTGGATCAAAATATCCTTGTCCTTTAGGTCCCAACTGTTCTCTTACTAGTCGCCTCAGAAAAGGTGGTGAGGTCTGATGGTGAGTACGTATACTTTCCTGGGTGGTCGACGCTAATGATGTGAATTCAAAATGTCATGATACACTATTTGGGTTTCTTGATCGAGATCTGGAAGTTTTGTTACATTCTTCTCTTGGTACACTTTCCCTCTGGGAAGCTTGTGATCGATGTTCACTTCGGGAAGGGAGGGATAAACCTTATCAATTAGTGAATCGATCATGTTGTCTTTATAGACTTTCCATTTCTTTTTGATGAGTTCAACTCTGGTGTTCCAGGGCTCTCCTTCTCTCATATCTTTCCACTTGGAGGGCTTAAACATAAATTCTTTGATCTTCGAGCGGCTGGACCTTGTCATACTCCATCTGCTTCTGAAGCTCGACAAAAATATTGTATAAATTGACTATTTCTGGTAGGATGGTTGCTGAAATATCTTTATTGTTCCTCTAGGAATTAGAGGTACTTTTTGAGGTTCATGTTGGTCATGGCAGTGACTGCTCGGGATGAGATTTGGAAAAGAGAAAAGTAGGTTTCTTACAGATGGCACCAATTATAATGGCTAGTTTTCCGGTTGGTAAACTTTGCCAATACTTTTGTAAAGAGAAGACTACTTAGATGAAAACAAAGACTATAACACAGTAAATTTTACATAGAAACTAAGTAAAGCCTGAGAAAACCATGACCTCGAGGTAGATTTGGTGATCTGAATCCCCTATGTGGTAATCTATTATACTTGCAGAGAGATTGAGTAGAGTATTATAATGAAATTTAGACAGATATTATGGGGGCTATTAACATATGCTCTGCCTGTATTTATAGATGGATACATGCAATTTACAAATATTTTCCCTATCTTTATGGGTGGTGGGCGAACTTCACGGATCATGTACAACGACTTTATTTGGCCAAGTGTAACAGCTACTTATGGAGGGTCGAGATCTGTATTTGTGGTTCTTACGTCTTCTTGAATGATAAGATACCTTCAACATAATTCTACTAGCTTATCCTTATTGAATCTGGACAATATGCTACTACATAATGGTATAAGTCTCTATCCTCCGAAGGCCATATACAAACCTAATGAGTGTATTGGGATGTGCTTCAATACCAGCTTCTGATCATCTACTTGAGACGTGATACGTAGGAATGGACCTCTGTCATCATTCTAAGTCACAAGGTAATATCTATTTTCATGAACATCCTTGAAGTTGAGTAAGTTCTGACCGGACTTACTACTATAGAAGGCATTCTTGATCTCGAGAATCGTGCCTTAAGGAAGTAAAAAAGGAAGCTCGGCCAAAGGCTTAAGCCATACTAGTTGTGCATGCAATGGTTGTAGCATTTAAGTTACCCATGGTCAATTCCGAGAAAAATCCTTTCTCCCAAAGAATTGTATGTGTCATCCCACTATAAATTAGACAAGAATTTAACAAGATTCGATCAAGTTCGAGTAATAGGCATGCAAATCCATACTCGATTCCGGTTGTTGCTTCTAGCAGTAGATAAGATTACGCATTCCTGTTATAATCTAAATATCAATTCTATTATACAGGAATAGACATGCACATAATCAACTATTGGAAATGTCAAGTAACGCATATATAGATAGAAGTAGATATTCACCACAATAAGTTAAAAACTGGAAACAACTTGTACTTCCTCCCCAGAAGGCTTATTTAAAAGTACTTCTAACTACGAATAATTAAATAGTAGTATAGAACAGAAAAGTAAAAGCAACTTGTGGTGACATCATAATATGCAGTTGATCACTCCCAGAGTCATGTAACGACATCTCGTAGCATATATAAATTATACGCCCCAAGCTTAATAATTAGGAGAAAAAGATTAGGATTTCTCTAATCAAGTAAAACCGTAATTTTTAGGATAATATATATATATATATAATGGATCAAACTATATGCTCTATGATCATGGATTAAAATACCCATGAAAAATTCATTATACCAAGATAAATATCAAGATTTTTTTATCAGTTTGGTACTTCGATGATATTATCAATGGTTCACCAATGCCTAATTTTGTGGCAAAAAGCCGTTAATATATCATGATTTTATCAATTTATCACCAAAATATAAGGATAATTTGATGGTATTAAGAGATAATTGGTTTTAACATTTAACATTCTCAAAACCCAAAAGAGTATGGGATTTATTTTATTATAAAAGAGGTATGACACCCATTTAAAGACATTAAAGGAGATGGTCTCATATCTGAAGACCAAAAGACTAAAAAACAAATATTGTCGAGAAAATTATTCTTCTCTTATAACTTATAACTTTTAACTTATAACTTATAACCATTCATAGTTGATGCCTTTAAGGGCTAGAAAAACTAAAGAAGCATATAGTTATGGTGGTCTTATCCATTAAAATAATTTTAACAAAGATATAACATTTTATTCGAAATACACTAACCAAGGACAATAAATAAATTTTTTATATATACTATATATAATTCCCTTTATAAATTATGTATAAATAGAGGGTTTTAGGATGTATTACATATTCCCAATTTACAAGCAACTGAGCAAATTTGTGAGTCTGAAACTCTGAGATATGGCCTATGTGAGAATAACATACTTTTTTGTCGAGAAATTTTGTTTGGAATTTAGGATGCTGAAGTATACCAAATTTCTAATCAATATTTAGTGTTTGAACGACATTTCATTCTAAATTAGAATTTGGCGATCGGGTTTGAGCGGCGAGTTGGCGGCAAAGACAATTTATTTGAGTTTTGTAATCAAGGTACCACTTATTTTAGCCACTCAAATATAGATTAATTTTTAAGTTAAGTTATATTTTTATTTCTCAAATATAGTCAATTTGGATAAATAACTAAATATACTATATATTTGGCAGCATATTCTATATAATGGTAAATTTATTACAAAATAGTTTATGATGCCTTGTTAAAATAGAATAATATTTGGACTTGTAATGATTAAGAGTCTAATAACATTATGGCATATCCTAATCCATAATCGAATTAGAGACTAACGTTAAACAAAAAATTAGTAGATAACGAACGATTTGGCTGGATAAATTCCCAATAGAAACTTATCTTGCTCAATTGAATTATAACTTGGACCCCTTTCATATTGCCTAGCCTTGCCCTTTTTTGAAGGTTACAAGTTTCCTAGTTACAATATATGATGAAATTACCCTTATAATGACTTAATTGTAAACCAGTCGTGATAGTTGTTCGAACGACTGGCCAAAATAAGTCTAAAAAAAAACCAGTTAAAAGTCGTTCGAACGACTCCAAGGCACGTTTAAACGACTTGCCCAAATAAGCCTAGAAAATAAGACAACTATAATCCTTCTTCTTGTCTTCAACTCGTTCGAACGGCTCTAAGGGTCGCTCGAACAAACTGGACAATTTTTCCTAGAATCATCAGCAGAACCATTTGGCTTGACTTCCCTTCTTCTCGTTCGAACAAATCCAAGGCTCGTTCGAATGACTTGGCATCTTTCAGAGGGGTTTAGTGTTTAGATCCACCTGGATCATATACATAGTATATGTTATTCAAATTATTAATATAGAATAAAATATTGCATCATTAAAATACATATGATAATATAATATGTATTTCAACTTGCCATACTTAAGAGTCTAGTGATATTGAATGAACCCTGAACACAGGGGGGCAACAATACCTATGATCGATTGCGTACAATGAGATCGCCTTAATTAGAAGCGAAACCCAGCCAGTTGAGCAATCATTATTCTAATTAAAAAACGACGAAGGCACGGGTATACCCGACCTTCAGTTTAAGTTTATTTATTTTATGGGAACGAATTCCCAGACACTAAAAAATGAAATACTAAGCAAACCTTAAATCCTTACCAACCAAATGTGTGGTTGAGATTAGAGGAACAATTTTCTCTCTTTTTTTCTCTCTTTTCTTTCTTTACATAATTTTTTCTCACTAAATCAAACCAAGCTATCTCTTTCTTCTTTTACCAAGTTTTCTCAGATTTGCCTCTCTTTCTTTTTCTCTCTACCTCTCTCAATGGTAAAGATCAATAATTGAAGTCTCTATCTCTCACACAGTGAAGAATAAAAGGGATAATCTCAAATTGGAGAATGTTGTTCTCTGTCTCTTCCCCTTTCTCTCTTAAAGAATAATAACTCAAATTTAAATTCTCGTTCTTCACCCAGCTCTTTTCAAATCATTTTTTGCTTGTGGGAAGAATTAAATCTAGTAAAGATCATCATAAGTACAATTGTGGTGAGTAATTATAATTTTATTCTCAGAAAATGTGCGTAGGGGAACAAAGATATCGATAACCTGTTCATGTCGGCAATTATGCTGAGCAAAATTTTTTTACACAATATGTATAATCAACAATTCATAAGGCATTTTGTCGACAGATTGCAGTAGTCGAATATTCAATTATCGAATAAACCACAATGAAATTGTTGACTTATGCTTTATAAACAATTTCCTTATGTTGTTATGTTGAATGCTGAACATCTCCAATGATCCCCTATAAAGTTATGTTATGTTGTTACAGAGGCAAGATAATGATAGTGGGGTTTAGGTTTATCAAATAGGTTTGTAAGTATACTAATCATTTTTGGAATTGATGAGGCTGCAACCACCCACTGTAGGATCATCATGAGGAAGATTCCCTCTAAGAAGGGAAGGGGGGGCAGAAGATGTATGGAGTATGTAATATTAGGGTGCTTTAATTTCTGTGTCGTTCCTACGGAAGCCCCAAGCTTGGAAGCAATTAATGGAAGACGATAATGTAAACCTTGAAATGATGTAAAATCTTCAGTTTCTTTATATTTAAGTTGTATAAATATAGACCTTTTTGTTAATGATATTAACTACTTTATGATTTGTCTGAATTTTTGTTTCACTATGAATGGATTTTCTTTCACGAAGCTTGAAGTTGTTTTATGGTATCCATTCTAGGTTTTAGTGGTATCTATGAATGTAAACTCTAGTCAATTAGAAGATAATGACCAAGCTTAGAAGAAGAGAGTTTTTTTTCTTAAGCATGAAAGAAAGAGAGATAGTAAGACAATTGTACACTAATGGAAATTGTTAATTCTAATCATGTTCAAATATTTACACTGATGCAAGTTGCTGATTTTATATCTGCTCAACAATTTCACAATGATAAAAATTATTGATTTTATACCTGTTCTACAATTGTACACTGCTAGAAATTGTTGACTTCATACATGTTCAAAAATTTCACACTGATGCAAATTGTTGCCTCTATATCTGTTAAATAATTTTATACTACTGTAATTGACTGATTCTATACCTGTTTGACAATTTTACACTGATCCAAATTGTTGAATTCATACCTTGTTGATAATTTTAGACTAATACAAATTGTTGACTCTATACATGTTCGTTAATTTTAGATAGATAAAAGTCAAATACATAATTCATAAAAGGTTTTGCAATTTACATTTACATCGCTCGTTATTTGAAAAACTACAAGGAAATGAAAACATCCAAACTCTAAACTATAAATATCTCCCTTGTGTTCATCCCGTATAATCAATAATATTCCAGTTCATAAAACCCTTGCAATTATAATATTGTTGACAACAAAATCAAAAACTCTATCACAGTAGAGGAAGAAATAAAAACCCTAATTTCAAACCAACGATGATTCACAAAACCCAAATTTTTAAATTTAATGCTCGACATAACCCAAATTTCAGAACGCTCCACAAATCCCAAAATGGTAGATTCGAGAGACGAGTTATCTTCTTTTAATGGTAGACTAAGATTCTGAGATTGAGAGAGAGAAAAAAAAAAGTAGTTTGATTTGAAATTTGTTGTATTACACATGAAGAGAGAGAACTTACTTCCACCTAATTCATTTGGGTTTATATTTTCCACCTTATCTTTTATGTGAGCCACTCATCTCTATAGATGAGTGGTTCATAATTAGGGTCAAGATAGTGTCCAGTTTTTGAGTGTCTATGAATTTGCTCCTCTGTTTCTAAACTAATTGACCTAAGTTATCATATATTACTCGTAGATGGTTCGTGGAAAAGATGGTGCATGAGAACATTGTACCAAGCTTGGACAAAATGGTACAAAATGTAATTATTGTGGTAAAGAAATAAAAGGCAGGGGAATATCGAGGATGCAACACCATTTAGCAGTGTTTTAAACAACATATTGAGGTTACGCCTCAAGGTGCATCTTACATTGTTTTCTTTAAAAACACACTGAGGATATAACCTCGCATTGAATCTGAGGCTTAATGAGGCTATAACCTCACATCATGAAGGCGTTTTGGAGGCGCAGTTGAAGACGTAATTGGAGGCGGTAAAGGCGAAATAACTATAAGTTTCCTAAAATAAATATTTTTCATCTTTTCTCCTATCTTTTTTTTCCTTAAGAAAGACCTTATATATTTATGCTAATACCCAAAATAATGCTAGTTTGTTTCATTTTTTACTATTTCAATTAGAATTTTGTTCCTTATTTTAATTTGTCTGAAATTGATTTTATTTCCTTTTCTAAATTCATTCTTTTTTCTAATTTATATGTTATTCTAATTGACTTCGACTTTAAAATTTGCTTATTTTTCATAATTGATTCCTTCTCTAATTCTCTTTGATTTTATGAAAGATTCATAGCTAAATTACGTTTTTAATAGTTTTTTTATTGAAAAATTAAGGCTTACGCTTCACGTCGAACTGAGGCTTCAAGCATTAACCCATACACTCAAAGTAGAAGCTCCAAGAAACTTACACTTGTGTAAACATATCACAAGAAAAGTATGTTACCAAAAATTTAAGAGTGCATTTTTCGTATGGTTCATTATTTGGGAAATGCTCAACAAGGCTTAATCAAAATCCTTTTTACAAAACACACTTTGAATTAGGAGGAAACTTGGTGCAAACTTGCTAATTCCCAGTACCTATGAGTTAATGAATCTTGACTTGAATGAGATAAACAAAGAAAGTTATTGCAAATGAATGCAAGAATTGGGAGACATACGAAGTAAGCATATAATGAGTGATGGATGGACAGGAACTACTAAAATGTCCCTTTTCAACTTTATGGTGTACTGTAATAGGAAAATGGTGTTCATAAATTCAGTTGATGATTCTGATAAAATTAATTTACTTACTATTCAACTTTCCTAAAATCATTTTTCAAGTCCTAATTTTCTTAATTGGAATTTAGTGTTCTTGCAATGATGAGAGATAAATGCGGTGGTGATAACGTAAAACCAGCTCCTACGAGATTTGCCACAAATTATATCACATTAGAAAGCCTTCACAACAAGAAAGATAATCTTTGACAAATGTTTACCTCCGAAGAATGGTTTAACTACAGACACTCAAGCAGTAATCAAGCTCGACTCGTTGCCGATATTATCGGTGATTCTTAATTTTTGAAAATTATCATTCAAACTTTAACGATATTGAAACCAATATACAAGTGTCTCAGATTGATGGATGGTGATAAAAAGCCTACAATTCCCGTGGTGTACCAAGCTATGGAGATGATGACAAAGATGATCAGAGATAAGGCTCGTTGCCCATAATGGATTCTGAGTATCATAAAATGTTGATGGACAGATCAACTTTTATACCCTCTACATAAAGCTGGTAAATCATTTTCATAGCAAAAGAGATTATCCTTTAGTTATTTATTCAATATTATCAATTAATATTATGATACTTTATCAATTTATCAACATTATACTTGAATCCTATGTACCAATATAAGGGAGATGGGCATGGTATATGTGCAGATCAACTTAAAGCCATTATTGATGTGGTACAACAGTTAATGCCTTTCACTGATGGGCATGAGCAAGCTCAAATTTTAGCTGAGGTGGGAAGATGTGCAATTCAGTTTATCATTATGTAATAAATGAGTATATAGTAAATTATTTGATGTAAGATTTACAAAATATGCAGTTGAGAACATTTTACGATGAACAAGAGTCCTTTGGAATAGCTGCTGCAATTCTTGAAAGAAAAATTACTAGTTTGGATAAACATTCAAATGTAGTTTGTCACTTTAATAAGTTTAATTTAATATTCATATTTTGATTTATATGTCTAACATGAATATAACCTTTTAGGTAATTGTTGGATTACGTATGGGGCGTCTCCTCCAAATTTGAAGAAGCTAGCTATTAAGATTTTATCACAGATAGCTACTTCTCCGGGATGCAAATGAAATTGAAGTTCGTTCGGTCTATAGATACTAAGTGGAAGAATAAGCTAGGACGCAAAAGACTCAACAAGCTCGTAAGGGCCTACTATAACTTGCTCCTCATGGAGAAGTATTTGGAAGTACCCAATATAGCAAATGTGCCCATTGGCTTGCCAAATATTTTTATGATTCAAGGTGATGAAGAACTTGACCCAATGTTTGAATGGCTCCGAGAGAACATTTTGGAGGCGCACAGAGTTATGGATACTATAGAAGGTGGGCTAGACCTATGCATCGTTGATGAAATGGGTATGAAACTAATGATTTTAGAGCGAGCTCCTGTATTAGTTTATCGATAACTTTATAAGGCAATTCTTAGACTTTAAATTAATTTTTTTAATTGAATTACTCATACCAAGTTGTAATAAATAATGGTTATCTCAATAAATAATGATTATCTCATATTCTTTCGCATTTTATTTATATTATCTTTCCAAGTTCACATATTTTTTGAGAATCCTACAATTTTCCTTGGATAATTTTCTAAATATGTCTAATATCTCCTTCAGATCTCCACTCATTTTAAACAACATTACAATTTATCGTGTTAAACATGAAAATACTAAAAATATCATCGATAAATACAGATTCGTTGGTATAAACAGATTTTTTTCTTTAAGAATTAAAATATTGAGTGACAAAAATATCGTGATAAAATCAAAATACCATGATAAAATTAGAATGGTGAGGGGTCGATAAATAAACTTGGTTCGGTATTTTGATCCATGTCTATGATGAATTTAGTACTAAAAAACCACAGTGAACATGGAAAAAATTGCATATTCAACATATTATAGGGTAAAAAATACTAAAGCCCTAGGACATACAAGAATTAAATGTAACATGTACATTTAAACTATACATAAAAAGATCTAACATTTAGTAGTCCTAATATGCATCAAGATTTAACCAAATCTAGCCTATGCAAATTAATCTTGAACTTGTTATTAACATGAAAAATTATAGAGAACAGCAATAAACTCTACTAAAACATACCAAATACTAGATCTAAGCATGAAAATGTAGAGATTACTAAAAAAAGCATGGATAATAGTATATCTAGATTATTAACTTGAACTAAGAGGACTTTCTTGGGTAACCTTTGTTGAGGAATGAACTCGAATTATGTTCGTAGATATTTATTGGAGTTTCTGGGATGAATGAAGGTCGAAGACAAAAGGAAAATATGGTATTTTAGTATTCTCTTCGAATAGACTTTGTGTTTATTCGAATAGAAGAGGTAGAGCATGCTTTAGTCAAATAGAAAGTTGTCTATTCGAATAGACTTTGAGTCTATTCAAACAGAAGTCTCAAAACTTTTAATATTCGAATAGACTTTGGAGTCTACTCAAATAAACTTTGTAAGTACAGGTTTTGAAGTTTGAAGTAATGACGTTGGCTTACCTCGTGATCCGCACTTTGAGTCCTAATTGATGTAATAACCTCCCAAGTAGATAAGGGATACTTAGTGTATTTATTTGGTTATCTTTTGGGGAGTTTAATCCTATAGAGAACTAGGGTTGAGAGACTCCATTAAAGCTTGAAGGAAGCTTAAAGGATCAATTTGTAACCTATTTGATTATAATGGATTGTTCGCGGGGAATGATTTTTTATCCGTAATTATATTCTACTTCCTTCCTCTGGGTAAATCGTTGTGTATTGATTTCATTTAATTCTCTATTGGCATTTCCGTGTATCGTTCTTGGGTGAGGGATTGGGATTAATTACCCTAATTCCTAGCAAGTATCAGAGCAAAGGTTAGGGCTTGTGTGATTAGAGCGATGGCCGATGTGGGGAAATTTGAAATCGTGGAATTCAATGAATTGAACTTTAGGATTTAGAAGATTCAAGTAGAGGATTTTCTATATGTAGATGATTGTAATTTTTTTCTAGGAGGGATTTTGACGAAGTCGGCTGATATGAATCGTTCAGAGTGAGAGCTTCTAGATTGACATGTTCTAGGTAAAGTTCATTCAATACTCTTAAGTTTTATTTCTTCTATATTTTCTAAAGTGAGTATGGTGCTAGATATACTATCAAAGATGTCTGAATCAACTTCTAGTAATTTAAATTCTTAGAAGTGTACTACGAGTGCTTTAAATTCTCATAAGCGGGTTACTTTCACCGACATAGTAGAAGTCTTTGGTGAAGATTCTTGCATAATACCTCTTAGAGTTTCATTGCTAACATCGGGTGATTACTCAGATGTTGAAGTTAAAGGAAATAGAGTTTAACATATTGAGAATAGAAGTAAAAGGCGCATAAAGGCATAAAATTATTATCAACAAGATATTTCTTGGAATTACGGTAAATTTGGGCATAAGAAGGTGGATTTAGATTGTTGAAGAAGAGAAGATCTGAAAAGAAACATTCGATGGCTTTCTCCAAAGAAGGTAAAAATTTCGAGAACATTTTTAATCTTAGTTCTAATGATTTGTGTCATATAACTTGCAAAATTTAGGATAAACCATGTAATGTGATTCATAGTTCTCGGGATGAGTTATATTGGTTGCCTTATGATATTTGTATGAAGCCGAGCTTAGACTTTGATGATCCATAGGAAATTTACGTCGGGTAAAAACAGATTATCCAATAATGTTGAGTATCATCACATAGTAGATGATGGAGATGTTTAGTTTGAATTAACAATAAAAGGGTTGTTAAATTTAGACATAGTACAATATGTTTCTAGTGTAGCTAGAAATGTTATTTCGAATAGCCAGCTATCGAACTTGAGTTTTTTGGCTACCTTCGGCGATGGTGATTTTAAGATAATGAAAGAGGATATTACTTTAGCTTTGGATAAGATAAGATGCGTACTTAGGGACGTGTAACACTAATGATGAGATTATTAGTATTGTTACTTTGATGGTAGACTCTAGAGCATGTCACGGGAAGCTTTGTGATGTGAGCAAAGATTGGATGGAAGCATTATTCTCGAGGAGAAGACTTGACATGTTAAAATTGATAATTTTTTTCTTTTGTGAAGACGTTTTCTTGGTGAAGCAAAGGAAACCTAGGCTTCCTAGAAAGAGAATAAAATAGAATATGGGATCGAACCACTTATGCGATGATATATGGGAACTGACTGGAGTTAGATCCAACGGGGGATTTTATGGTTTTGTCATTTTCATTAGTTATTTCACACAAAATCTTGGTGTATATTTCTTGCAAAATGAAATTGATTGGTTTGATGCCATCGCTAGATGGAAAGCTTGGGTTGAGATTGAGAAGAGTTTGATGTTGAAGTATCTTGGGTCTAACAGCGGTGGCAATCAATTTTACTGTGATGGGTTTGTTATAGATAATGCATCTATTGGGATTAAAAAGCTTGAGAAGATCTTAATTATACCACGAGAGTTTGGTATAGCTTAAAATGTGGTTCGTGAGATTACTGAAAGGTTGCGGAGTATAAAATATTTAATCGAGTTATCAACACAGTTTTGGGCGGATTCGGTAGTTTTAACGGTTGATTTAGAGCTCTGGTATACATTAGATCTTGGACTATGATAAAGGATCACTTGGACAAAAAAGAAGGTAATCATTTATACTTCTCTTGTCTATTCAAGTACTAGATCATTACTAGATTATATGTCTAGTTTGTACATGTTCATTGGATAAGTTTGTGATGATTTTTGTGACCGATCTCGTGATGCGAAGAATCGGAAAATTATCTAACTTATTAATATGATATGCAATGATGATGTCATATGTGAAGACATGGATAAGTGGACCGAAAAAGTAGATTTATCGGGGTTATGTGAGTATGTAAAAATTTCTGCAGAGATAGTATTGAAACCATTGATTGAAAAGGTTTAACAAGAACCGTATACTCCTCCGATTGTTATGAAAAGAGGAACCAAGGTTTCAAGACCTACGTCCCATTATCAATACTATCGACATTGTTCGTAGCTAACCGGTATGTATTGGTAATGACTACAAGGTGGCTTTACAAGGTGAGGTCATGGGAAAGTGGGAAATTATCATGGATGATGAAGAGATGTGATCTCAATCGTCATATTGGGTATGGGATGTAATCTTATTACCGATGTTAAAAATCTTTACTTTATACGTAGGTTTACAAGTTAAACAAGAACAAGTTTGTTCAAGGCAATTCAAGAGAAAATTTGCCGTAAAGTACTTTCAAGAAGAAATAGGTGTTTATATGAAGATGTTTTGGTTCACCAGTTGTGAAGCTTGTTGTATTATGGTGATTTTGTTTTTCAGATTGAGTGATTCTTGATACGAAATGAAAAATTCTTCATGATAGATCTAATTGAATATGGGTATGTAAGTCAGCTACATGGATATATAGTTACGAGGTGAAGTTCCATTATGGAGGCTCATATATGAGAGCTCATATGCATATTCGAGATATTTACCGAAATAATGGGGTTCGATGTTAGATATGTTTATATCATTGGTGGGTTTAGGAAATACCACGGAGACCATTGATGTTATGAGTTTTTAAGAACTCATGGATTGTCCATTCTTAGAGTATGGATGATATGATAGTTCCGTATGCAAGTTCTAGCATGGGTGAGATTGAAAAGTCATGGGAACGGTTATCTCAATAAAGGGCTGAACCGATGGATTAGGTAATCTTTTAAATAATAAGAACGTGAAGCAGAAGTTGTCATTAACATGGTACATTTAGACTGATTGAAGTGCATACCATTTTTTATTACTTCGGGGTTGAGATACTTGTTTGTTTGGTTATGTGCTGATCATAAATATTATTTTTTCAAAGAAGACTCGGTTGTAGCTCTTAGCTATGAAGTGATTCTTGTTCGGCTTACAGGGTTATGTAACTTATGATGGTAGAGCATCTTAGTAACATGGAAAGGGCTACAGTTTTTGTAGTGTTATATCGAAGCTACTTTGGTATCGAGATGACAATGGTTAATTGTATCATTGATTGCAAAGATACAAGTACAGTGCGGCTTTAAAAATTTGTAAGGGGATGTTCTTGTTTTTTTTCTTAAAAAATACTCAAAAACATTATCACATGGTTTTGTGTGGTACGGTAGCTTTTGGCGAGAAGAGTTTGGTTTGACACAGTTATAAATATGATTACTTTGAAGATGGGTAAAGTTATGAGAACTTCATATTTAAAATTTCAAGTGGAAGATTTGTTGAAGATTGTAAAAATTTATAAGTGGGTCTCTATAGTTGAAGGCCTGGGTAGTGTGAGCAGTTCATTATTGAAGATCTGGAGATGGGTTATGGTAGATTTGATTTCAAGTGGGAGATTATTGAAGAATGAAGTCGAATTATGTTCGTGGATGTTCATTGGAGTTCGTAGAATGAACGAGGATCAAAGACCGAAAGAGAATATGATATTTCAGCATTCTGTTACATTAGACTTTGTGTCTGTTCGAATAGAAGAAGCAGAGCATACTTTATTCGAATAAAATTTTGAGTCTATTAGAATAGAAAGTTGTCTGTTTGAATAGACTCAAAGTCTATTTGAATAGAAGTCTCTGAACTTGTTCTGCTCAAATAAACTTTGGAGTTTGTTCGAATAGGCTTCGTAAACACAGTTTCTGAAGGTTGAAGTGAAGATGTTGGCTTTCATCGTAATCAGTAATTTGAGTCCTAATTGATGTAATAACCTCCCAAGTATATAAGAGATACTTAGTATATTTCTTAGGTTTTCTTTTGGGGAGTTTAATTCTAGAGAGAACTAGGGTTTGAGATACTTCATTAAAGCTTCGAGGAAGCTTGAGAGATCGATTTGTAGCCTGTTTAATTATAATTGATTGTTCGCGGGGAGTAATTTTTAATCCGAAAGGGTTTTCCACTTCCCTCCTCTGGGTAAATCGTTGTCCTAATTTTGTTTAATTTTTCTATTGATATTTCCATGTATTGTTCTTGGGTGAGGGATTGGGATTAGCTACACTAATTCTTAACAACCTTAATCCAAAGCTATGAATAACTAGAGATTACTACTACCCATGATAAGATGAAATATTATCACAATAAACTTTGCTCGAAGAAACAAAAAATGTGCTTTATTTAGTTATAATCATCTATAATACTTAGCTAATATAAAGAGAAGTTGAGAGATTCTATTAATGCCCCAAAAGGGAAAATATCAAGAGTATGTTCAATAGAACATTATCTAGCATTAGGTAACAAAGTAGGGAGTCTTCCTATATTTATAGTGGAGACTCTTAGGTTTCTCTCCCCCTAGCTGTACCCTAGGGGGACTATAGCCTAGTGGTAACCCAACCACTCCACGTGGGTCCCCACCTTTAAAATGTGGACTATAACAATAAGGTTATTTGTATCATTTACTTTGTTTATATGGATATTGTTGTAGGTTCATCAAAAAAAATTTAATGTATGTATTCCAAAGTTTTTTTTTCTTTCACAATTATGCTTAGAATTTGAAATTCAAGTTTCATTGTATGAAAATAAAATAACACTATTTTTTAGGGTTTTTTATATCATGATGATGCATATAATACCTTGCTTGAGTAGAATACCAAGGATGTTGATTAACAAACTACTTAGTTACGTATGATTAGTTTTATATGTTGCTCATACAAAACTCTTGATTTTTCTTTTACTTTTACAATTTTGTGCTGAATTTAAAGCGTATGTTACTGAATAACATGGGAGTACTACTGTACTAGCAGCAATAATAGATCTATGTTTTCATAAGGGAGGATTAAGCTGGGAGTTGTATCCAACAATAACTTAGATGTTGACTTTATCATAAAGTAGTACATGAACGTCCATGACATTTTATTTTACATATATAAGCGAATAGGCCATTTCAACAGTATGATTGGATTTATTTAATGTGTACGCAATTTGGCGCTCACAGTATGGAAGCTGACATTTAATTTACCAACTCTATTTGAAGATATTATTATATTAATTTTATTTATTACTTGTAATATTCGAGCGTAACTGATGAGTAATGAATTCGAATTTCGTGTTTGTGGAAGTTCATTATGTTTGTGGGACGAACGAGGGAAAAGGCGAAGGTAAAAATATTATTCTAGTGATTTTTCAATGTTTATGTTCGAACAGGTTTTTAGTCTATTCCAGTAGAAGAGGCAAATACATTTGTATTCGAATAGACTTTTATCTCTGCTCGAATAAAAGTCTCAGACACAGGTCTGTTCAAATAGACTTTAGCCTCTGTTTAAATAAACCTCGTATTGGTATTTATGGTAAAGTGCTTTCAAGTAGAAATGGGTATTTATGTCAAGATGCATTGGTTCACTTGTTGTGAAACTAGTTGTATTGGGGTGGCTTTGGTTTTCGGATGAAGTAATTCTTGATACGAAATGAAAAATATTTCATGATTGATCTTATTGAAGATAATGTAAGTCGCCTACATGGATACATAGTTACCGAGTGGAGTTGCTTTATGGAAGCTCATACATGAGAGTTCATATGCATGTTTGAGACATACACCGAAACGATGGGGCTTGATGTTAGATATGTTTATATCATTGGTTGGTTTAGGAAATACCACAGAGACCATTATTGTTGTTATGAGTTTTGAGAACTCATGGATCAGCCGTTCTTAGAATATAGATGATATGTTAGTTGCTTATGCAAGTTCTAGCATCGAAGTGATTGAAGAGTCATGGGAACTATTATCTAAATAAAGGATTAGACCAATTCATTGGCTAATCCTTGGCATATGGTATAGTATAAATAAGAAGAATGTGAAGTAATAGTTATTATTGACGTGGTACATTGAGAATGGTTGGAGTGTTATTTTCTTGCATACTATTTGTTGTTTACTTCAAGCTTGAAGCACATGTTTCTTTGGCTATGGAATGCGATATGAGCTTAGATCGAGGTATGCCTAACTCATTTGATGATTTGTTTGCTAATGTATGTCATGGTTTACATGATAACGGAGATTTCCCATGAAGTGGGGGCTGTGAGACGTTGATCATGAATATTATCTATTCGAAGAAGAATCAGTTGTAGCTCATAGCTATGGAGTGATTCTTGCTGGGCTTGCAGGGTTATGTACACTCGTGATGGCGGAGTATATTATTGACATGGACAGGGCTACAACTTTGTGGTGTTATACCGAAGCTACTTGGGTATCGAGATGACAATAGTTAATTGCATCATTGATTGCAAAGGCATTTGTAAGGTGTGGCTTTGAAAGCTTGCAAGGGAATATTCTTGATTTTTCTTATTAAAAAATATTCAAAAACATTATCACATGGTTTTGTGTGGCATGGTAGCTTTTGGCACGAAAAGTTTTGTTTGACATGGTCATAAATGTGGTAACTTTGAGGATGGGTAAAGTTACGGGAAATTTATTACTGAAATTTGAAGATGGGTTACGGTAAATTCGATTTCAAGTGGGAGATTGTTGAGTAATGAATTCGAATTTGGTGTTCGTGGAAGTTCATTATGTTTGTGGGACGAACGAGGGCAAAAACAAACGTAAAAAAGTTATTTCAGTGATTTTTTAATGTTTCTGTTCAAACAGGACTTTTGTCTGCTTAAACAGATGAGGCAGAGACCTTTATATTCTAATAGACTTTTGTCTCTATTCGAATAGAAATCTCAAGCAGAGGTTTGTTCGAATAGACTTTTATTTTTGTTCGAATAGACCTCGTATTTTAGCTTTTTCATGTTGTTTTGGTGATCATTTGTTTGGCCTCGTGATTCGTACTTTAAGCGTAACTCATGTAATATCCTCCCAAGTATACATGGGATACATAAGTGTTTCTTAGGTGCTTGATGATAACCTAATGTGAGTTTAATCCTAGTGTGAAAGTTAGGGTTTGAAAAACTTCATTAAAGCTTTGAGAAAGCTTGAGTGTAACCTTTAATCTGTGATTAATGAATTGTTCGTGCAAGGAGTGGTATTTTATCTGAAAGGGTTTTTCACTTCCTTCCTGTAGGTAAATCATTGTGTTTTTATTTCGTTTAATTTCTTAATTGACATTTTCATGTATCATTCTTGGGCGAGGGATTGGGCTTTGCTACCCTAATTCCTAACAGTAATGCCGAGTATAATGCTAGTATTTATTACAATTGATGTGGTCGTTTAATTGAAAATTATTGAACTCTCATGCCTTCTTTTGGACACTTCTCCTCCAAATCCTCATTTAATTACCATATTGTCCTCTATGTGATCTATGTTTGAATTTATTGAGTACTTCCCATCTATGTTTGCGTTCACATGTTCAATAGATAATATATATGGATGGCAATGAAGCATATAAAACCGAAACACGAAACAAACAAAGATCCTTTTGGATAGGTTTAGATCATATTTCCTAAGATCCTTTAGATACACGATCCATTAGGATTAGGGTTGTACACGAAGCCCGCCAACCCTGGAAACTGACCCGGACCGATCCGACCCGAACGGTTTGGATCGGGTTTGAAGACAACCCGGGTCAGTTTCAGTTTATAATATAAAAACCCAGATCTTATCGGGTGGGTTTAAGTTTTCAAGTCTGGTTACCGGGTTAAACCCGAACCGACTTTGTTTTCCTTACTCTTTAAATTCTTTAGTCTCAACAGTTAAACCCACCCCTCTCTCTCTCTCTCTCTCTCTCTCTCTCTCTTTCTGCCTTCGTCTTTCTCAGATCTGTTGTACAAACCTCAAGCCCCTCTTTGTCTTTCTTTCTCCCTTCCCATTTCTCAGATTTGTTGTACAAACCACAAGACTAGATGTTGATGGTTCCTCAACAGTTGTTGCCACTTCCTCTTCAAATTCTTAAGTCACATCTAATCTCAACAATTAAACTTCTTCACAAACCCACCATTCTATCTCTTTCTCTCTCTCCCTTCACTACTAATAATATGTACAAAAGATGGAAGTAGCAACAACTGATGTTGATGGTTCCTTTGAAACTGAGCTTCCTCGCAAATTGGATCGTCAAACTGAGCTTCTTCGCAAATCAGATTTGTTCTACATGGAGCTTCTTCGCAAATCGAGCTTCTACCACCAGAATGGGACTTAGCACTGTCAAAGATCTCTACCATCAATGGATGCCTTGATTTGTGTTTCTCTTTGATTTTTGTTGGTTGTTTTGTGCTTGAAGTATTTATAATTTTATATGATGATGGTGTTGGTTTGCATTTGTATATGTATAATATGATAGCTGATAATGGTGAGGGTTGAATTTATATATGATGGTGGTGGTATGGGTGTTGGTGTACATCTTTGGGTTGTTGATTTTTTTTGGTGATAACTGATAATGGTTTGCATTTGGTTATACTGGGCTTGCATCAATAATGTGGGTTTGCAATGCATCTGACAAAAAAATTAACAAACCGAACTCAGGACCCGACCCGACCCGACCCGACCAACCCGGTTCAGTTTTGGTTCGGGTTATGCACCTGGTCGGTTCAGGTCCAAGTTTATAATTTAGTAACCCGGTAAGTTCGGGTCGGATCAGGCGTGGGCCTGAACCCGGGCCGAACCGACCCGAGTACAGCCCTAATTAGGATGGTTTATTCCTTTATGTTGGCCCAATCACCAACCCATCAACAACAAATCACGATGTTAAGATTCTAATACCATTGCACCAAGTAAAACCTAGACGTCAATTCCCGCATTAAGGCCAAACCCCAATGGAGGCCAATTTTATCTATGGTGACTATCCCATTGGCGACAAGTGAAGGTACAGTGAAAATTTTACGGTAAATTTCTAGTATTATATTTTTTTTTCTACTGATTATTATTTCATGTACATAATTTCAATATTATCTAATTTTACTCTCATGTATATAATTACTACTTTTTGATATACATCTATGTTTGCAATTTTATTGCAACTGGGTTGAATTTTCCCTCTTTTGAATGTTGAATGTGTATACTAGTTCCGAAAAGAGGAAATCGTTATCACTTGGATCAAAAAATGTATGAATCAAGAAATCCAAATTTATTTGAGAATGTTGATTTAAACAACCATATTGAGAATTAGTGGGAGCTTTCTAGAGACTTATACTTGGCTAATGACGAAATTCTAGACACCAATGACAAGGAAATAGACAAAATTGTTGATATTCGAGCAAAATATGATGATGCTATAATCATGTCACCAAAGTGGAAGTTAAATGTATTCGTCTTGGGGTGTCAATCCTCCATAAATGTTGTAATCAATGGAGAATTGAAGTGGTTGTAGGAGATTGCATCAATTTTCCCTAGCCCTGAAGCCTTAACCTCGTTTATGACTTTGTTGGAATCCTTTTGGGCCTGTTTGGGTCCTCAAAGCTAGAACAGGCTGGTTCTAAACATGCTAGCCAATTCTGAACCTATTTAAACTGGAACTGGTTTTAGATTTGGTGTTGTTTGGATAACATCTTGTTTTAAACTGGTTTATAAATGTACTGCGTTTGGTAATTGGTAACCATGTCTTCTCCCAGACACCATCTCTTTATCTCTTAGTTGGAAAGTCTCAAACCCTAAAAAAGTAATAACCGGATCTCCAATGGCGATTTAACATTAGCATAAATTTACTAAAATTTGAGGGAAACATTACCCATGTGTTAAAACTTTGAGAATGTTTTGGGTAAAATAAAAGACCATCAACGCAACAAATCCTTCGCTCTAACAAGACTACTACTTTCTCTCTCTCTCTCTTTATCTCTCATTTTCCTTCTCCCTCTCTTTGAGAGATATCTCACGTTCTACGTTCGCCCTACTGCTGAACCAGCTTCCCAATCATGTCAGCTGCTTCTTGTACAGTTGTGATGGTTACAAAGCTCTCTTCTTACACGTTGATTCCAAACTCTTTCTCTAGACCCATGACTATCTTAACCATGTCAAGAGAATTAGCACCGAGGGATGAAAACTTCAACTCTGGGGTGAGCTCAATTTCAGCAGGCAATGCTAATTGTTTCCTCACAATCTCATAAACTTTCTTTACTGTCTAAGGTGTGGCCGAGAAAGAAACACGGAAGCGCGAGGACCTCAGAGTAGGGAATCCATTGCTTCACAAGCCAAAGGAGATTAGAGACCTCGAGGATCTTCCAGTTGCCTGAGTACTCCCAATTGAAAGTTTCAATGATGACCCAAACGTGATTGAGGTAGCATTGAGAGACGCCATTGAAGCTTGAGTGAAGAAAATAAAGAGAAACAAGAGAGAGCATTATTAACAAGTAGAAAAAGAGATGATAGTCCCATTTAAGCACCATTAATGGAGAGGAGAAAGGTAAGGAGAGGAATCCAGAAAAGGTAGATTAATGATATGAGAGAGAAGGGTTAGCTGGGAGTAAAAAGGAAGAATTGTGTGTAGATCAAAATCAGTTTTGAGGAGAGAGGAGTTCAAAAAATATCCCCATGTTTTTAATTCACTCCTATACAGTTCTATTTTGAAATGACTTTGACTTGATTTAAGAAAGAACTAGTTTTTGACGTCTTTTTGGTCCAGCCACGGATGATATAAAACTAGAATAGTGGAGCCCACCATTTTGCCAAACAACATTTTCTCATGTAGTTTGAGTTCGAACTTGGACGAACCCGTTTTTTCTGTCTTCCAAAATGGCCCTTTCTTTCTTTTTTTTGCAAATCCCATTTTATAGCACGGTGGTACACCCAGAAACATTTAGCTTTCCATACTTTTTCTTGGCTATTTCCTTGACTCTATGATGTTTCCAATCAGTAAGTAAATTATCATCTTTGGGTAAAACTTCATGCAATATTCCAATGCCATGTTCTACATCATCAAGCTCCATACTTTTATACTCAACTCTGCCCCATTCATTGGACTCCTTGAGATTATAATGAAAGTATAGAGGATGGTGATGTTGAACATGTCAATGAAATATTGCAAGATGTTATACTCATCTGATCACCAGAGTGAAAGTGAAATGTGTTTGTCTTGGGGTGTCAATCCTCCATAAATGTTGTAATTAATGGAGAATCAAAGTAGTTGCAGGAGATTGATCCAGTTCTCCCAAGTCCTAAAGCCTCAACCTCATCTATGACTTTGGAATCTTTTTATAAGAAATCCCACTTTATAACATGGTGGTGTACCCACAAACATTTAGCTTCAGATATTTTTTCTCGATTATCTACTTAACTCCTATCCAGTAAGTAAATTGTCGTCTTCGGGTACAACTTCTTACAATATTTTAATGTCATGTTCAACATCACCAACCTCCACACTTTCATATCCAACTTTGCCCCCTTCATTAGACTCCTTGTGATTATAATGAAAGTGCAGAGGTTGGTGATGTTGAACATGATATTGAAATGTTGCAAGAAGTTGTACCCAAAGACGACAATTTATTTACTGGTTGGAAACATCATAGAGTCAAGGAGATAATCGAGAAAAAAAATATCATAAGCTAAATGTTTACAGGTACACTACAATGCTATAAAGTGGGATTTCTTAAAAATGATTCCAAAGTCAAAGACGAGGTTGAGGCTTCAGGACTTTGTAGAATTGGAGTTTGATTAATCACAACATTTATGGTGCATTGGTACCCTAAGATGAACACATTTCAACATCAACATCAACGACCTCCACACTTTCGTTATAATCTTTAATCTTCATTGGACTTTTTCACGGTAGTATTTTCTTCATCATAACCGTTGTTGTTTTCTTCCAAATCATTGACAACCTCAATGAAAGGATTACCCCCATCTGCATCCGCCCTTTCCTTCCCCAGGATTGCATTAGCATCAACATTTTCTTCTCCAATATTAATAATTTCTTCGATTAATTTATGTGCCATTGCTGTCATTAGCACAGTACAAGCCCGTAGAAGACTCCCCATGATTTCTAATTTGGTTGTCTAAATCTATTTTCCATCTCTTTATATGGTTATGGATTCCTTGGTTCAATCATTTTTTGATCCAAGTATGATTTCCTCTTTTTAAGAACTTAGAACTATACACAATCAATATTCAAAAGAGGTAAAAATTAAGCCCAATTGCATAAAAATTGTAAACATAGATGCATATCAAGAAGTAGCAATTATATAGGAGAGTAATAATAAATATAATTAAAATTGTGCATAGGAACTAAAAATGGGTAGCACAAAATATAATACTATTATTTTCTGTGTGGGTCCCACCCGTAAGGGGTTTGGGCTACTACCGAGCACTACCCGTACAACACCGACTAGGAGCTTACATCTCTAGGGTTTTGACTAAGGCCATGTTTGTTTTTTGGTCAAGGGTGAGAAGATGTGTGATCTTTTGGAAACTTCTCACCTTTGACATGATTTTTTTTATTTATAAAAGTAGGCCTTCTCTCCGGAAAAAAATGAAAACTAGAAGTTTCCCCCCAAAATACTTCCAACCAAAATACTTCTATTTTGGCTTTGACTGGTCATTTTGCCGCTATACCGTGATCTGTTCGTTTCCCCCCATGTAAACGGCTTAAGTAGGAGTATTTTGGCCGTTTCAAGCCCAAAAAACTCAAATCTACCCAATGATTAACCGCCCCTACCTCCCCAAACTTGCCAAATCAAAACCCAAAGCCTAAAACAAACAAAAAAGCAAAAACCAGCTGAAACAAAATAACGTCTCTCCACTCTCGCCTCCGTCTCCCTCGCAGCGCCTCTCTTGACCCTCTCTCTACCCTCTCTCCGTCCAACAGTGCCCCAACACCATGCATTCGTCCACCCTCTCTCCCAACCTCTCTTAGTCCTCCAACAGCGCCTTCAATAACCCTATCTCCCGGCCCCTCTCTGGCCTCTCTTCGTCCTCCAACATCGCCTCTAACCACCCCCTCTCCCGTCATCTAACAGTGCCTCCAACAACACCTCTCTCTACCTTTTCTCTTTGGTATTTTACATTCTCTTTCTATGTTTATTTTTTGGTTTATTTACGAATTACATTGTGATGAATAAAATGGTTGAATTGTGATGATTGTTGGGTTTTATTGTTAAATTGTGATTGGTTTGTTTGGTTGGTTTGTTGAATTGTGATGAATAAAATGTGGTTTATAGGATGGATCAATATGATGGCGAAACATTAGAATCAGAAGCCGTTGCTGCGGCTGCAGCCACTGCAGTTAATCTAGTATTGTTGTTGGTTGAGGCCACCCAATAAGACAGAAGATCTTCTGTCAATAGGAGGGAGCACAGGAATGTTAACTTACGTTGGTTGTATGATAAAAGTGATATTACCTGCCATAATATGTTGTGAATGAATAAGGTTTTCTTCATTAGTTTTTGTGATATGCTGAGAGGGAAGGGTTTGTGAGATAGCAAACATTTAGATGTTGAAGAACAGGTGGCAATATTCTTGTTGATTGTAGGTCATGACATTAGGTTCAAGCATGCCCAAGCTTCAATCATGAGATCATTGGAAACTATTTCCAAGTATTTTCATGTTGTTTTTGTAGGACCTATCCCTCGATCTCACCCAAAATCGAGCTCACCTAGTTTGAATTACCTCTATCTCAGACTCGCATATTTTTAACATATTTTCCTAGTCAACATTCCAACCTACGTCACGAACTGGTTAAGAACGTGGGTCGAACTTAAGCCAAAAAACCTTATCCTATAGTGTCCCTAAATTATTATATTTATTTATTTATTATTATTTGATATCATTATTCATACACTATACATCATTATGCATGCATCACCATACCTCACGCATCTCCACTTTCTGCATATGCATTTCATTCCTCTTATCAGGTTTAGTGTTTTTCTGTGTTCGATAGTTTCGGTGGTTGGGCGGAGGGGCTTGTTGTTATTGTTTTTCTCAAGGGACCCGTAGTTGGCTTGGTGGTGTTGGTGTTGTCGTTGTGGGTGTTGTTGTTATTGTTGTTGTTGTTGTTGTTGTGATTGTTGTTCCAGGAGGTTTTGTGGTGTGATCCGGAGGGAGGGGGGGGGGGGGATCTTGTGATCCAGGGGGAGCCAGTATTTTTTTTCCAGTTTAGTCAAAGTCGTTCGAAGGAGTTAATATGTCCCCTGGAATTTTTGTCTTTATGGAGTGGTTCGTTGGAATGACTTCCTGTTTCGTTCGAACGAGTAGACTTGCCTCTTGGAACTTGGCCCAAGATCTCCAAGTCGTTCGAACGACTTCTGTGTCCATTCGCACGACTTCCTTGTCCATTCACACGACCCTATTCTCGTTCGAACAACTGAGGTACTTCCCTGGAACTTTTGTCTTCCTATTCTCTTCGTTCGAACGACTTTCTTTTTGCTCGAACGAGTCTGGCGAGTGTTTTCTCCCTATTTGTTTTCATTTTATTTTCTCCTCCTTTCTCTCTTATTTCTCTCACTCTCTTCACTTAACCCTCTCCTTCACTTAATCCTTGCTCTTCCTTGAGATTGGTGGTTGTTGTTGGGTCGATTCCTCGCCAAATTCCTTCGTTGAGTATTTCCTTATCCTCTCTGTGTTTTGTGATTTTGATTTCTAGGGTTTTGTTATTGGATTAGAAATTTGGTTTTGTGGTGGGTTTTTGGGTAGTGATTGCGGAGTTACGTTATTGCAGGTGTTGGGTTATGGTGTTAGCTTGATTGTTGCCTGTGGCGTCGAGATTGGTTGTTCCGTTATTTATTGGGTTTCCAGTTTGCTGGAGTTCCGAGTTTATCCTGCAAAATTCGAGCCCATTTATCAGGCGAGTATCCCTTCACTGCTAAATTCTTATACTAGTTTAACTTGCGTTAGTTAAAGTTGTGCATTGGCATTGTGATGTTTGTGATTGGTTTTAAACATTATTGTGTCATCTGTCGTAGTCGTTGATTCAGCATTGTTGTTTTCTATGGTTAGGCATGTAGGGTATGTTTCCTTTTTTGTCTTTTAGGAAGTTGTGAATTTGTGGGGCATTCTCGAGGGTAGTCCTTAACTGCTGTGTTCCAGTCTTGTAGAGATTGATGATTTCTGGATGTTGTGACTAGGTATATTAGTCAATGTTTACATCTATGCTAGGATTGCTTACCATCCTCTGAGGCAGGTGGTTATCCTATATGTGATGGCCGGGTTTGGCGGTTGTGTTGCATTGATCCTTGGGATCTGTTTGCAGTGCGGATTTTTATATTCTTTTAACTTAATGGGGTCAGGATACATAACAAAGCTCTACACGGCTGACCCTCATTAGGATTTGGGATTCCTATGTCGGGTTAAAATAATTGGGTGAGTTTGGGACAGGTACTATCATATCTATTCACCCATCCGGGAGTGTGGGATGGTATGAGATAGTTTTCCTTTGGTACCCATCTTAGTCCTCTGTGAGGTTAAAATCCCTTGGAATGTGAAATAAAGTTTGGATGTTGGTTTTGTGGGTTGCAAAGCCCGAAACACTTTTCTCAAGTGATAAATCCCAAGTCTGGTCGAGCTTGCTACTAATCGTACCCATTGTATCCAACTGAGACCTCTTTAAGGTTATTATATATTAGCGGTTGATCAGCCCACTATATTGAATTATGGGGTCTAGTCTTGATTTCATAATATCATAAACATTTATTTTAGGACATTTCTAGAACCACACCATATCATATTATAACATATCATCATACCCTCACAGCATAATTCCTCATACCTCCTAATCCTTTTCTTGTTCCTATTTCACTATATTTTACATTTATATATATCACTCTATTCGGCATTTATAGATTACTGTACTTTTAAATATTCCTTATCACATTCATCTCTCCTCTTTCTCTGCACCTGTTATATTAGTTTGTTATTTAGCCTTGTTGGGCATTAGTAAGCCGTGGTTTTTCTCACTCTCGTATTTCCCCCCCTTTCAGAGGCTGAGTAGTGCAATTTTTGCCGAGAGTTCTTGCTGTAAGTTCCAAGTGCTGTGGCTGCAGTTCCTGTACTGGTTTTATTATTCCTTGTTTGATCTCAGCTCTTGGCACTATTTTGTATTCGAGATATTATATTTATATTTTCAGTTATGTATATATATCTTTTTCTTCCGCGTTATTTCCTTTTACTCTAATGATATTGCTATAGTCAACGACAAAGCCTGAACTTGTTTATGGCTTGGTCGTTTGTGGGGGCAAATCAGTTGGATTCCCCGACCTGCACATCCCGAATGATAGTAATTGGTCTAACTACCGATCACTAGATTTTTGGGGCGTGACAGACTTGGTATCGGAGCTGTAGGTTAATTCGTATCTCTGTTCTAGCAATCATATGGCGAGTAATTCTTTCTAGATAGAGTTAGGATCGATCCCTATCGGTTTTACGTATTTTTGCTTTCTGTTGTACAGATGGCTAGAGGTAGAAGAGGCAGAGGCCGTACAGTTGTCCTTGGCCACAGAGGTTTGCGTAGTGATGAGCCAGTACTCAGTCAGGAGAGTTTGGGGTCTGTCCCGATTGGGCAGGGTGTTCCTCCGGCTCCAGTAGTTCTAGAGTAGCCTGTCGTTTTACCTACCCCAACTGTCCTGGTATTTCGGCGGAGATGAGACAGTTTATGGAGAGTTTCACAACTCATTTACAGTAGATCAGGAGCCCAGCAGTTAGAGAGTACAGTTACCCCGAGCAGTTCCAGAAATACAAGCATCCAACTTTTTCTGGCACGTTAGTTCCTTCTGAGGCACATACATGGTTCAAGTTTATAGAAAAGACTTTGAATGCTATGAAGTATCCTGAGGATCAACGAGTAACATTGGCGACGTATCTGTTGCAGGGTGAGGCAGATCACTGGTAGGATACAGCCAAGAGGACGATTGCGGAGACTCCTATATTTTGGGCATCATTTCAAGACCGTCTCTTTGAGCAGTATTTTCCACAGAGTTATAGGGATGCTTGTGTCTCAGAGTTCTATATGCTTGAGTAGGGTGATATGAGTATCTCTTAGTACGACCAGCAATTCAACGAACTCTTATTGTTCAGGATGAGGAGAAGCGTAAGATGAAATTTCTGAAGGGTCTTCGTCTATATTTTAGGATGTTCTTGATTGCTTCAGGGGCTAGTTCTTATAGAGAGGTTTTGTCTAAAGTCTTGGCGATAGAGCAAAAAAATATTGAGGAGTGCAAGTCCAAGGACTTGAGGAGCCAGTAGAGACAGGATCAGAGGGCCGATAAGGGCAAGGTAATCCAGAGTCAGTATGAGAACTTGGGTCCGAAGAGACAAAAGTTCAGTATTGTCGAGGGTGCGCCAGCTAGAGTTATAGGACCACGATTTTCTTTTGGGGAGTGTTGGAACTACGGGGAGAAAGGTTATTCTGAGAGGTTTTTTCCTTGGCCAGTCAGAGGCCCACAACCATTGCAGCAGTTTCAGGGTCCCGTTGGTCACCAGCCGAGACCTCAATAGTTTTAGCAGATTCAACAGGGCAGTTCCAGGGTCTGCAGGGTAGACAAATAGTTCCAAGCCCTTAGGGTGTACAGAGAAAGTAGTATTCGAGTCAGCAGCAGGGCCAGGTTCAGGGCCAAGGGCAGAGCGGGATGTACGCATTTGGGAGGCGAGGTGCTCGCGCTGCTCCACCTGTAGTGAAAGGTACGATTCATATTTCTTATTCGCCCACTCGTGTTCTTTTCGATTCTGGAGCATTGCATTCATTCATTGCATATGCATTCCTCTGCACTATTTTTTTTTAGTCTTCTTTGTTGCATGATGAGATTTTTGTGGGTACTCCTCTCGAATCTTCGATTTCTATTTCCCGTATTTGTAGAGATTGCCCGATAGTTGTGTGTGGTCGTGTTCTTTCGGCAGACTTGTTAGTACTACCGATGTAGGAGTTTGACGTTTATCCTGGGCATGGATTGGTTGTCGACGCATCGAGTCACCTTGGACTATTTTTAGAAGACAGCTACCTTCAGTATTCCTGGTGAGAAATAGTTTTTGTTTGCTAGTTTGGGACCTACGTGGTCAGAAGACGGTTTGTTGGCATTTTTAGAGCTATAGTCCTCTGGTGTTGATGTTTGTGTTATTCCGGCTGTGTGTGACTTTTCCAATGTATTTAAGAAGATTCCTGGTTTACCGTCGACGAGAGAGATAGATTTCAGTATAAATCTTTTACCTGGTACGACTCTGATTTTGAAGGCCCTGTATCGTATGGCACCTATTGAGCTGAAAGAGTTGTATGATGAGATTTTTGAGTTAATGGATCAGAAGTTTATCCAGCTGAGTACTTCACCTTGGGGAGCTCTGGTATTGTTTGCGAAGAAGAAGGACAGGTCGATGCGTCTGTGTATTGATTACCTCGAGTTGAACAAAGTCACAATCAAGAATAAGTATCCCTCACCGAGGATCGTGGACTTGTTTCATCAGCTTCGGGGAGCACAGTTCTTTTCGATGATTGATCGCAGATCAGGTTACCATCAGCTGAGGATCAAGAAGGAGGATATTTCGAAAACAGGATTTCAGACTCGTTACGAACATTATGAGTTTCAGGTTATGCCGTTTGGTTTGACAAACGCGCCCGCAGCTTTTACGGATTTGATGAACTGGGTTTCCCGACCTTTTCTAGACCGGTTCGTCATTGTATTCGTGGAAAACATTTTGATCTATTCGAAGATCGATGTCGAACACGACGAGTACTTGAGAGTTGATTTGCAGACTTTGCGGCTGAACGAGTTATATGCAAAGTTTGAGAAGTGTGATTTTTGGCAGAAAGAGGTAAAATTCCTAGGGCACGTGGTGTCCAAGGATGGAATTGCGGTAGATCATTTTAAGGTTGAGGTCGTTGCCGATTGGGTTCAGCCGACAAACGTTACGGAGATACGCAACTTTTAGGGTTTAGCCGGTTATTACAGTAGATTCATTGAAAGATTTTCTCGGATTGCAGCTCCGTTGACCCGTTTGACCCAGAAGGATGTTCGATTCGTTTGGGATGACAAGTATGATTTGGCTTTCGCAGAGTTGAAGAAGAGGTTGACCACAGCTCCAGTTCTTATTGTTCCTTCCAGCGGACATAAATATATGGCTTACATCGACGCATCGCTCAGCGGACTTGGTTGTGTGTTGATGCAAAAAGGGAAGGTCGTGGCTTATGCTTTAAGTCATATTAAGGTGCACGAGAGGAACTATCCTACTCATGACCTCGAGTTGGCAGCTGTGGTATTTACCTTAAAGATTTAGCGTCATTACCTTTACGGGGAGAGGTTCAAGCTCTTTTCGGATCACAAGAGTTTGAGATACATTTTATCTCAAAATGAGTTGAATATGAGGCAACGCAGATGGATGGAGTTCCTAAAAGAGTATGACGTCGACTTACAGTATCACCCAGGGAAGACGAATGTGGTGGCTGACACTTTGAGCCGCTTGCCTAGGGGATTTCTTGCATGTCTGATGATTCGTGAGTGGTTGGTGCTTCGTGATGCGGCAGATTCTGGACTAAGTTTGTGTTCACGGGGTACGGGTAGTTTTCTTGCAAATCTAAGGGTTCAGCCTTCATTGATTTCACGCATGATAGAGGCTTAACAGTAGGATGCTATATTACATCCTTGGGGTTCAGACGTTAGTAGACCAGATTGGACAGTTAATTCAGATGGTAGTATCAGGTAGAGGGGCAGATTATGCATGCCAGATTCAGAGGTGATTAAGCATGAGATTTTGAGCGAGGCTCACAGTTCAAGGTACACTATTCATCTTGGCAGTACGAAGATGTACCAGGACCTGAAGAGGCATTATTGGTAGGACAATATGAAGCGTAAGGTAGTTGAATTTGTTTCCAAATATCTTACTTGTCAGCAGGTAAAAGCCGAACATCAGAAACCGGTGGGGCAGCTTAAACCTTTACCTATTCCAGAGTGGAAATGGTAGCACATGACGATGGACTTCATTTTAGGTTTACCGCGGACGAAGAAGAACCACGATTCTGTTTGGGTGATTGTAGACCGATTGACCAAATCGGCACATTTTATTCCTATTCGCAAGACTTTGATGGTTGATGAGCTGAACAGAGTATATGTGAGAGAGATAGTGCATTTGCGCAGGGTTCTGGTGTTTATAGTGTCAGATCGAGATGCCAGATTTACCGGTAACTTTTGGAAGAGTTTCCAGCAAGCTATGGATACCAGATTAGATTTCAGCATTGCATTTCACCCCCAAACTGACGGTCATACGGAGAGAGTGAACCAAATTCTTGAGGATATGCTTATGGCCTGTGTTTTGGACTTCAAGGGCAGCTGAGACGAGTACTTACCTTGGGCGAAGTTTGTATACAGCAACAGCTTTCAGTCGAGCATCAGGATGGCACCTTATGAGGCCTTGTATGGTAGACCGTGCAGATCACCGCTGAGTTGGGCAGAGGTTGGTGAGCAAAGTTTAGTGGGGCAGACTTGGTTCGTGAGACTACTGAGGCAGTTACTATTATCAGAGATCGGTTACTTACAACACAGAGCCGACAGAAGAGTTATGCCGACATCCGCAGGAGACCGCTAAAGTTTGAGATTGGCGATCATATTTTGCTGAAGGTTTCTCCAATGAAGGGCGTGATGCGTTTCAACAAGAAAGGGAAGTTAGCTCTGAGATTTATTGGTCCGTTCGAGATTCTGGCCAGAGTTGGAGAGTTAGCGTTCCATTTAGCATTGCCGCCATAGTTGGACCGAGTTCATAGCGTATTTCATGTTTCTATGTTGAGGAAGTATGAGCGGGATCTGACTCGCGTGATTGACTGGGAACCCATAGAGGTTCAGGGCGATGCCTCGTATATAGAGCATTCGGTGTGAATTTTGGGTCGTGAGGAAAAGATTCTTCGTAGCAAGGTTATCCTTTTTGTGAAAGTGCAATGGAGTCACCATGGACCAGGGGAGGCTACCTGGGAGTTAGAGACTGATGTGAGGGGGCATTCTCCGCAGTTATTCTCGGGTTGAGGTATGTGGAATTTACGGCAAAATTCGCTTTAGGAGGGTAGATTGTAGTATCCCTGAATTTTTTATATATTTATTTATTAATTATTATTTGTTATCATTGTTCATACACTATTCATCATCATGCATGCATCACCATACCTCATGCATACCCACTTTCTGCATCTGCATTTCATTACTCTTATCAGGTTTTGTACTTTTCTGTATTCGGTGGTTTTGGTGGTTGGGCGGAGGAGTTTGTTGTTATTGTTTTTCTCAAGGGGACCGTAGTTGGCTTGGTGGTGTTGGTGTTGTCGTTGTGAGTATTGTTGTTGTTGTTGTGATTGTTGTTCCAGGAGGTTTTGTGGTATAATCCAGGGGGAGGGGGGGATCTTGTTATCCAGGGGGAGCCTAGTATTTTTTTCCAGTTTTGTCAAAGTCCTTCGAACGACATTTGGAGTCGTTCGAACGACATCTGTGTCCATTCGCACGACTTCCTTGTCCATTCGCACGACCCTTTTCTCGTCCAAACAACTGAGGTACTTCCCTGGAACTTTTTTCTTCACATCCTCTTCGATCGAACAACTTTCTTTTCGCTCGAACGAGTCTGGCGGTTGTTTTCTCCCTTTTTGTTTTCATTTTCTTTTTTCCTCCTCTTTATCTCATTTCCCTCTCTCTCTTTACTTAACCCTCTCCCTCACTTAATCCTTGCTCTTCCTTGAGATTGGTCGTTGTTGTTGGGTCGATTCCTCGCCAAATTCCTTCGGTGAGTATTTCCTTATCTTATCCGTGTTTTGTGATTTCGATTTCTAGGGTTTTGTTGTTGGATTCGAATTTAGGTTTTGTGGTAGGTTTTTGGGTAGTGATTGCAGAGTTGCCTTGTTGCAGGTGTTGGGTTGTGGTATTAGCTTGATTGCTGCCTTTGGCATTGAGATTGGTTGTTCCGTTGTTTGCTGGGTTTGTGGTTTGTTGGAGTTCTGAGTTTATCCGGCAGAATTCGAGCCCGTTTATCAGGCGAGTGTCCCTTCATTGCTAAATTCCTATACTAGTTTAACTTGCGATAGTTAAGGTTGTGCATTGGCATTGAGATGTTTGTGATTGGTTTTAAACTTTATTGTTTTATTTGTCGTAGTTGTTGATTCAGCATTTTTGTTTCCTATGGTTAGGCATTTAGGGTGTGTTTCCCTTTTTGTCTTTTAGAAAGTTGTGTATTTGTGGGGTATTCTTGTGGGTAGTCCTTGACTGTTGTGCTCCAGTCTTGTAGAGACCGATGATAGTTGGATGTTCTGACTGAGTATATTAGTCACTGTTTACATCTGTGTTAGGATTGTTTACCATCCTCCGAGGTAGGTGGTTATTCTATGTATGTTGGTCGGGTTTGGCGGCTGTATTGTTTTGATTTTTGGGATCTGTTTGGAGTATGGGCTTTTATATTCTTTTAACTTAATGGGGTTAGGATACATACAAAGCTCCATACGGATGACCCTCGTAATGATTTGGGATTCTTACATTTGGTTAAAATAAGTGGTTGAGTTTGGGGCAGGTACTATCATACCTACTCACCCATCCGGGAGTGTGGGATGGTATGAGATAGTTTTCCTTTGGTACCCATCTTAGTCCTCTGTGAGGTTGAAATCCCTTGGAATGTAAATTAATGTTCGGACGTTGGTTCCGTGGGTTGCAAAGCCCGGAACACTCTAATCAAGTGATAAATCCCAAGCTTGGTTATATATTTCTCATACCTCATACCTCCTAATCCTTTTCTTATTCCTCTTTCACTATATTCTGCATTTATATATATCACTCTATTCGGCATTAATAGATTACTGTACTTTAGAATATTCCTTATCATATTCATCTCTCGTCTTTCTCTGCACCTGTTATATTAGTTTGTTATTTAGCCTTGTTGGGCATTAGTGAGCCGTGGTTTTGCTCACTCTCGTATTTTTCCCCCTTTCAGAGACTGAGTAGTGCAGTTTTTGCTGAGAGTTCCTGTTATTAGTTCCAGGTGTTGCAGCTGCAGTTCCTGTACCAGTTTTAGTATTCCTTGTATGTTCTCAGCTCTTGGCGCTATTTTGTATTCGAGACATTGTATTTACGTTTTTAGTTATGTATATATATCTTTTGCTTCCACGTTATTTCCTTTAACTCTGATGATATTGTTATAGTCAATGACCAAGCCTGAACTTATCTATGGCTCGATCGTTTATGTGGGCAAATCGGTTGGATTCCCCAACTTGCACATCCCGAATGATCGTAATTGATCTAGCTACCGATCAGTGGATTTTAGGGCGTGACATTTCCAGTCAAGGAACTTGTGTCCCACGAACTCATCAGTTATTCGGTCAATTTCCACTAACCAAATTGTTTGAAAAATGTGCTTCAGTACTACGAAGAGCTACGGAGGAAAAAAAGTTCCAGAAGAGACGGGGAGCAGAAAAATTACCCATGAGATCGTTAAGAAACTATTGATTCGAGTTTTGCAAAAAAGATTATAAATTTCTTAGTTACAAGGTTAAAAGCATTTCTATATTTCAAGATCACTTGTAATAAAGATATCTGCCTCAAGCAATAAAGATACTTTCACAAAAATCTTTTACACAAAGTCGTGGTTTTTTACATATTCAGAGGTTTTCCACGCTAAAATCACCTGTTTCATTTCTTACTTTCCATTAGAATATTATTACAGGTTCATTGGTATGATAGCGAATTCCAAGCCATTTCGGGCTTACAAAATTTGGCCATTAAATTTGGCACCATCCATGGGAAAGATTGCATTTCCACGATATCCTAAGGTAGTCTTTCACTACAAGTTTCAATCATGGTTACTTCCAGATGATCGGCTACAGGAACTCAGGTCGAAGTTTCTATGGAGCTGGGGCAGCTCATAGAGTTACGGGCGAATCTCGACGCCGAGACCGAGAAACGCGCCAAACTTGAACATTAGTTAACAAAGGATCGGGAGCTCCAGGAAAAAGAGCTCGATACAAAATTTCAAGCTCGTTTGACAGTGCTTAAACGGCATGAATATCAGATGACAACAATGTAAACTGCCCTAGAGGCTCTGTAAAATACTCTGCAGGCTCCTCTAGCTAGAGTTCACGATCCGCTCCCAGAGACCTCCCGTATTTCTACAAGGGAAAGATTGGGACCTCAGATAATCACTAGGAATCTACAACACGAACCACAACCCTCCATACATTTGGGGAGTGAAGTTAAGTCTGAAGTCAGTCGAGGTCACCAAATTTTGATCTGCCAGGAGGAAGAACATCAACCTCAACATCAAGTTCCTGTACGAGATCGCCTGAGTGAAGGTACGGGCACTCATCATCCACAGCTAGCTCTTCCAGCGATTCAACCAACACGTCATTACGTCATGAAAGGGCATATGGACCAACGGATTAAGGAGTTGATCGAAGCACAAGTTTTGGGTACTACCAGCAATGCCACAAAGTTACAAGGAAGTCCGATTGCCAAGGAACTATTCGATATGGAGATATCGAAAGGTTTCCATGCTCCCAAAATTTACAAATACAAAGGTACTGACTCAAAGGAGCACATTCAGCAATACCATTATTCATTGGGGTTGTAATCTAATCTCAACCACATCCTCTACCATCTGTTCGCCACAAGTCGACAGGAGGAACCACTCCGATAGTTCCATTCTCTCCCTGAAGACTCCATCTACACATTCAATCAGCTGCAGAAGCAGTTTATCAAGACGAATGTTCACAACAGAGTCAAAGAGGAGAACTTATATTCTATTATCGGCCTTAAACAGTCGCATGGAGAGAGGCTCAGAGATTGCTCGAAGAAATTCTTAGAGCTCGCACGAAAAGTGGATAACCTCGATCAGAAAATGGTTGTTACTACTTTCACCAATGTTCTCCGGCTCGACAGCAAGGTAAAAGAATACCTCTTCCTTAACAATCCTGCGACCTTGGAGGAGATGATCACCAAAGTCAACAGTTACATCAACCTAGAGAGGATGATGTCCGAGCGACAAAAATTTACTAAATTCATCCTCTCCACCAAAGGCCCATCTACAGATCAAGCTAGTAAACCCAAGGAAGAACAGGGAGATCAGAAATGCACCAAGGGCACCAAAACTGAATGTCTGAATCACCAAAAAAAATTCACTGCTATTGAAGGATCTACTCTACCGCGTCTCTCAACCCCTAGAACTAATCGATAGTCGACCATATTGCCTACATCATAAGGTAAATCATCATACTACTGACAATTGCTATGCTCTACAGCGGTTACTCGAGTACATTTTTAAAGAGGGACAGATGCTCGAATATATTATCGATCTAAAGTCGTACAAAGATGGTAGCTATAAGAAGCCGCTCAAAGTTATTTAGGTCAGTGATCAATCTGAGGAGAAGCATATCTACTATATGCACCACATCAATATGAACGAAATCAATCAGACCACCAATTCCAACAGATCAAAACACATGAGACTATCGAAATGCTGCAATCTCGCACCTCAAGACAATGAAGCAAAGCTTCTCCCCGAGTCGAGCAATCGCCAACTCAAGATCTCCTTCGAAGATTGCGATACTGGCCATATCAAGTTTCCACATCATGATGCATTAGTCATAATGCTCAAGATGAAGAAGATTGCCATGCACACAATGATGATCGATACAGGAAGCGGTATTGAGATTCTTTTTCAGAGTACGATCGGTCAGATGGGTTTGGCCGACCAAGTTATTCAGAGTGACACCGATATCATTGGGTACAATGGTTCCAGGGAAGAACGAGTAAGCAAGATCATCTTACCTATTACCGCAGGACCAACCACCATCGACATCATTTTTTATGTCATTAATGCCAAATCTCGTTATCTCAGGATTATGGGCCGCTGTAGGATACACAACATGGAAGGAATCACTTCCTCCTATCATCAAGCACTCCAATTCAAACACGACAATGGTATTTTTGAGATTAGAGGTAGTCAGAGGCTTTCTAGAGCTTATGAAAATATCATCTCTGCTATAATAGATAATTCAGATAGATTTGTTGTATAGCATTTAAAGAAAGCTGATCACCTTAACAATCAACCGTTCACAGAGGAGCCCACAGAATATATCAAAAATTATGGACCTAGCAGAGGTACTTTCATTGGAACTAAGATGGTTCAGCACGAAAAAAAAGCTCTCATTTAGTTCTTGCAACTCAATCGAGACGTTTTTTTATGGTCTTTCAAAGAAATGCCTGGAGACGATCCAGCCATGGCCTATCGCAAATTACCTATCAATGTCAATACCGCAGCGGTTAAACAGAAATAGCGATGACTTTTACCTCGTCTTCGAGATGAAGTTAACTCTGAGATCGAGAAATTGATCAAAGTGAGATTCATTCAAGAAGCCAAGTATCCAGACTGGATATCCAACATTGTCGCTATCCCAAAGAAGAATGGAAAACTTTAGCCTTGCGTAGATTTTACAGATCTGAACAAATATGCTCCAAAGGACAGTTTCCCTCTTTCTAACATTCATTATATCCTCGATTCTACAGCAGGTCATGACTTCCTATCTATGATGGACGCTGCTTCGGGATATAATCAAATTTCACTTTAGACTCAAGAGCGCTGGTGCCGCATATCAACTGTTGATGACAACTATGTTCAAAGCACACCTAGGGAAAGTCATTGAAGTTTACATCGATGATCTCTTATGCAAAAGCGTACAGTCAGCCAATCACATCTCATATCTCAATACTATATTCAACATCCTTTGTTCTTATAGGATGCATCTCAACCCTAATAAATGTCAATTCAGGGTACATTCTGGCCGCTTTCTAAGCCACCTCATCAACAAGAAAGGAATTGAGGCCGATTCGGATCAAATTCGGGTTCTTCTCGACATGCCCTCTTCAAAAATAACAAAAGACGTTCAAAAACTTGCCAGCAAGATTGCCGCTATCAACCATTTCATTTCTAAATCTTCAGACCACTGTCATTGGCTATTCCAATTACTCCGCGAATGCACCAAACGAGGAAAAATTCAGCTAAATACCGAGGTCACATGAACACCAGAATGTGAAACAACTTTTTAGGATCTCAAAACCTATTTGGGGAGGTATCCTATAATGAGCACCCCATTAGATAATGAGGAACTGATTATCTACTTAGCAGTCACAGATACTTCCCTCAACTCGGTTCTTATTCACCTAGAAGGGAAAATAGAGAACCAGTCTTCTTCATCAGCAAGACCCTCACACCAGCGGAAACAAGGTACTCTAAAATTGAGAAACTTCTTCTCACTTTTGTTAAAACATCACAGAAACTCAAGTACTGCTTCCAAGTTCATTCAGTCAAAGTCATGAGAAACTACCCACTTCGAGAAGTTCTATCCATGAAAGAAAAATCAAGCAGAGTGCAACAATGGTCAATAAGTTTGAGAGAACATGATATCAAGTTTGAACAACGTCATTCCAAAAAAGGTCAAGCCGTTGCCAATTTTCTCACAGATTTTCTAGTGGAGGATCCTGAGTGAGAGGAGCAGGACCCTAACCTTACAGAAGAAACACCCGAGGATCCACCCCCTAAGCCATTCGACGAACGAGCTGAATAGATCATTACATCATGGTGGAGACTTCTCATAGATAGATTAGCAGGACCAGCAGGGTCAGGAATCGGGATCGTTTTGATTACCCCTTCCAATGATAGAATTGAGAAATCAATCCGTTTGGATTTTGAGGCCTCAAATAATGTCACCGAGTATGAAGCTCTCATTCATGGACTCGACCTCTCTCTTGAGCTTGATGTCCCCGAACTCTCAGTTTACACAGATTCACTACTCATCATTCACCACTACTTAACAATACAACAGGAATAGGAAGATGATCGAATACGCGGCCCTCGTTACAGATAGGATAAGCAAGTTCGCGAAAGCAACTCTTGATTATCTTCCTCGAGGTGAAAACAGACACACCAATTCCTTGGCATATCTAGCCGGGGTCTTGGGTACAGAAGCTCGATATCTCTAGATTAAAATCATTTCAATCCCCAGTATTGATTGCATTTTTGTATGCACAATCAATACTGGGGGCGATAAAGGGGAAGATGATGATTGGCGAAAGCCTTTCTTATCCTTCCTTGGTATCAGCAACAATTGCAACAGACCACTCCTAATAGATCCAAAAGAGCACCGACAGCTGATCAACAACTCGAAGTGCTGGACTAATCAAAACGGCGTGCTATACCACATTTCTGTCACAAGGGCTTACCATAAGTGCCTCTCCAAATCAAAAGCAGATGAACTGCTCTGCGAATTACATGAAGGAACTTGTGGCTCCCATGCCCCAGGTTGATCATTAGCAAATAAAGCTATCACTCAAGGAGTATTCTGGCCTGGCATGCGCAAGCAAGTAAAGGAGTACTCCCACAGATGTGACACCTGCCAAAGACATGGACATATGATATGCGCTCCTGCGCTCGAACTCTATGCAAGCAAGGTTTTCTGGCCATTCAAAAAATTGACACTAGATCTCGCCGGCGAATTCCCTAACTCTCCAGGTAACTGCCGTCACCTACTCGTAGCTACCGATTATTTTATAAAATGGGTAGAAGCAGTTCTACTATGTCGAACCAGAGAAGAAGAGGTCATCTCTTTTATCTGGAACCACATAATCATTTGGTTTGGGTGCCCCCACCTAAATCATATCGATAACGGGTGCCAATTTGTGGGAGAGAAAGTCATAACCTTCCTAAACTACCACAATATCATCCACAGACCATCCAATCATTACTATCCTCAAGGCAATGGCCAAGCCGAAATCACCAACAAAACCATCGTGGATGGACTCAAAAAAGGCTTTACTCACAGAAAAAAGGGAATTGGGTTCGGGAGCTGC
Source organism: Kingdonia uniflora (assembly GCA_014058105.1). Classification (NCBI taxonomy): domain Eukaryota; kingdom Viridiplantae; phylum Streptophyta; class Magnoliopsida; order Ranunculales; family Circaeasteraceae; genus Kingdonia; species Kingdonia uniflora. The sequence goes on from JACGCM010001471.1 coordinate 1,542,854, forward strand.
CTCATATCCTATGGGTATATAGCACCACTCCCCGACAATCAACTGGGTATACCCTAGTCCTCCTTGCTTATGGCACTGAGGCCATCATTCCATTTGAATATCGTCATCCAGTTCATGATCACGAGCTAACTGATGAGGAAAATGAGTTCGAGCTGGCTTGCAACATTAATACGATAGATGAAACCAGGGAACGTGCAATCGCTAACCTATGTCGATATCATCATATGCTTGCCAGATTGTGTAATAATCGAGTCAGAAGTTGTGCCTTCCAAATCAAAGATCTCATCCTCAAAAAGATTCCTCAACATCGCAATGAGCCTCACGCTGGAAAATTAGCTGACAATTGGGAGGATTCATTCATTATCACAGGTCTCTCAGGCCTGGGATCATATTATCTCATGACAGAAGAGGGAATCCCCATTTCAAATCCTTAGAATACTAGGTGACTAAAACGGTACTGTCGTTCAGCGTCTTACTACTCTATTTCCTTTCCTCGCTTTTGTTTTTTGTTTTTTGTTTTTTGTTTTTTTGTCTTTTTCAATTCCAAAAGTTTTGTTTTTTAATGTCTTATACTAGCCTTCATCTACTTCAACTTGTTTAGGTCATTATACCAGTTAGATCAAGGATAACACTTGGTTTGGCTGATTCTACTAAATCTCTGCGATTGTAGCAAGTGTAGAAAGTTGTTTCATATCAAAGACTCTAGCAAACATCAGATAGGGAATAGATAATACTAGCATTTATCTACTTCAACTTGTTTGGGTCATTATACCAGTTAGATTAAGGATAACACTTGGTTTGGCTGACTCTACTAAATCTTAGCGATTATAGTAAGTGCAGAAGTTATTCCATATCAACGACTCTATCAGGCATAAGATAAGACAAAGGTAATACTAGCCTTCATCTCTTTCAATATGTTTGCAACATTTTTATAGTTCAATCAAGTTTCAACTTGGTTTATCTCAACCCATTTCAACGATTAAAACAAATGTAAAAACTTATTTTATATCAAAGACCCCACCAGACATAAGATAAGGCAAAGGTCATACTAGCTTTCATCTATTTCACTATGTCTATGACAAATACTATTTATTTTCAGGTCTTATTACAATGGATATCTTTTCTGTTATGGGAAGGTCAGCCATGCTTTACCCTTCAAAAGGAGGTCGAACAGACTTCAGTTTGCGAGTTACAACAACTCTGCCCCTCTATATTAGATCAGCAGGTCGAGGGCCTAAATTGGTTTTCATAAAGGCCATACAGTTGCCTCGATCTATATTCACTTTACAAATGCATCCCTTGTCAGACAGGTTTTTCAACAAGGTATCTCGTTCTAACTCAAGTCTTTTTATTTCCTCTACAAAATATGTAGCGGTCAACTTTAACAGGTCTTCCTATGATGCATGACCTACAACGATCTTTGAAAATTTTCCTCTAACCGTCTCGAGGCGTAACTCCAATCTAGCATACAAATTCTTCTGATGAGTCATTTCCATATCGACCCGAGCATCATAAGCAATATTCTCTTCTAATTTTTTAACATATTTAGTTGATTCAACCAGGTTGATTGCCTCTAGGTCCACTACCTGGGAATGAAGTCCCTTGATTTTTGCGTTCAACTCTTCCCTAGCCTGAATATCCTTTAAGAATTCATCTTTCCACTTCATCAGCATTTCCTTTGCCCCGATTTCCCTTTCCAGGACCTTCTCCCTGATAAGAGCAGCATCCAACTTCAGTTGGTATTCCCTTAAGTTTGCATTTCCTCTCTGAACATTCCCTTGAAAGCGAGATACATCACTCTCCAGCTCTTTAATTCGATCTGAGAGACTAACTACATCGCCTTGGACTAGAGGAGACTTAACCTCATTTCTACTTCCCCTTGAGCGCTCTCTAGCCTCAACTTTCTTGGCACGCGCGTTGGCTTATTCCATTTCGGTCTTCAATCATGCTACCCTCTCATTTAATTCGTTACACCTTCGTTGCATTTCCCGAAACTCCATATCCTTGGCAGGTAGGGCTATATGCAAGTATTTAACCGCGGCTTTCGAAGCTGATAGATTTTCTCGAACTACCCTCAGTTCATTGTTTTTATCAACCATTTTTTGTTTCAGTCGCTCCAGCTCATTTCTATAATTCTGAAGATCAGATCAAAATTGTCCCTCCGATCTTTCTAGCGCCTGAATACGATATTGATCCATTTTAGCCTGCTTACCCTTAACCATCAATGTGTCAACCCGACTTTGAAGCTTCGCGGCGTGTTCTGTTATCTCCGCTAGCTCTTTTATCCCCTTGCCTATTTCGACATCTTTCTCTTCGACCTTATGAGTGAGGTCAGAAGCAGCCTGGGTTTCCTCCACAAGTTTAAAATGCACATTTACGTGTTGATCTTCTTTGTTCTCATTCACCTGCCTCATCCTATCCAACTCCTCTGTAAATTCTCGGTTACATTGGAGTACATCATCCTCACGCGAGCGAGCTGAATCCAATTCGACCTATACAATATAAAGATATTAATATAGTTCGATTCAGAGCACCATCAATATGCACATATATATATATATATATCATTTTTTAAAATTATATATGATTTCTAACATTTGTGGTGTGCATATACTTTTAGACTAAAAGGTCGGGGTACATTATCGGATAAACGGTCCATGAGATATATTGAAAGTCTAAGGTACATGCTTTCGATATGCTACTTTATTAAAAGAGCGTTGAGTTTTTCTATGCACTATAAGTGTTATTTTCCTAAAGCTAATAGCAAAATTTTCAATCTGCATCTGCATCCTATTTACTGGGTAGCTTTATGTCGATATAACATATAAGTCGAAAGACCTATTCCGATCTAACCTGTAGCTCTGCTTGCGAAGACAGCAAGGCTGTAGAGGTCTCTCTTTTCCCGGCAAGCCCGGTCTTTAGATCTTTTATTCTGAGACTCATTTCTCTAAGTGCCTTCAAGAGGTTTATAAAAAAAGTCAGCCTACAGAATTCTCCTCCATACACACAATCCAACAGTTTACAAATATTCATGCAAAAACACATTTCTACCCAACCTTCTCATTATCACAATCTGGGAGGTCAGCGTCATCCCCTTGATTGCAAAGCATCATCTGATAGGAGACACCGTCCAAACCATCAATGACCCCCACCGCTACTTCTTCCATTTCTTCGTCATCTTCCTCCTCGACATAAGTATCTGTCTTAATGGCATCCACCACGTCTTTAGAATACCCCTTCGACATCAGGTGGTGCCCCAACCTTTTGTACTCTGCCTCAACCTCCTCAAGAGTCACCCTGGCCTCCAATTGAAGATGGCCAATCGCTACTGCATGAAAAGCCTTCAGGGCCTCCAGCTTCTTCATTTCCTTAAGTACACTTCGCTATTTTTTCCTTCTTCAGCTTGGATTTCTCTTCTTCAATTTAGAACCAAACGCCCCTCATAAAACAAGCAACCTGCAAAACATAATTTGACCTCAGCGTGAGCTCAGAACACAAGACATAAACATATTTCAGATAATAAAGCATAATGATTTACCATCTTGCTCACGTCCTTTTTAACTTGATTAGCGACCAGCCTCGCCCTTTCCTCCACTACTTTGAGATTGTCCTCAGCAGAAGGTCACTCTTCAACAACCTTTTCCCTTAACCTCCTTGAAGGTTTCATCCTTCTCATCTTTTCTTTTACGTCACCCTCACCACTACTAGTGATAACAGAAGCCGACGGACGCTTCAACATTTGTTTCTTCGGAAACGTTTGAGCTAATTTGCTCAACATAATGGACTCCGACTGAACCGAACTATCTACTCTAGGGGTCTTGGCCACATTGGCTCGGCCTTCTCTACCAGTTCCAATCTTCTTCCCATCATCAATGCTCGTCATCAGCTAGGTCGATTGAGATTTATTATCCTTCTTTGATTTACTCCCAATCCTTTTCTTCCTACTGAGGCCGTGTCTTTCTAACACAAACTCGAGATCAACCTCTTCCTCCCAACTTCGTCCAACAGTGAATCTTTCCTCTCCACTGGGGACTTGGACCTGCCATGCAAAGCATTTATTATTATCACAAAATATTATTAGTTCGTACGTATCAATATTATACTTTATGCATTATTATACTTACTTTGTTTTATAGTTCTAAACATAAGATCTAAAGGTTCTTCATCATCTCTCTAAAGGCAATTATTCTTCATCCATATTACGTTGTCATTCCAGGCTCGACCTGCTTAATTAAGATCGAAGAAGCGAAGTCGAGTTGCACTCGCACAAAAATTTACCCCACCGCTGGCCTTATAATTCATCACCTCAAAAAACTGCAATAGGTCCTCAGGGGTTATTCTCCTGACTTTCCCCTTATTTTCCCATTTTTCATTCAGATGATCGTAAATAGTTATTACCTCCCACATATTCCCGTTCTATTGAACAGGACATGCCCCAATCATAATCATAATCCCTTTCGCCAAATTGGTAAGGGAAAGACTCAACCTGTACTCTAATTTAGATAGGTAACACAAGAAACCCTCTAATAGGCCACTCCAAACATCCCCATCAAAATATTCTAACGAGATCAATTCATTTATACCCCTATCTCATTTTTCCTTCTCCAAATCGGCCAACAAATAAAAATACTCTTCCCTCGTCGCAACCATACACCCCCTAAACATCCTATCAGCGTATTCTACGCAGTTATCCCATTTCCCTCCTACGGCAGCTTTAGCTTTACAAAATTCTCTAAATAGAGATGAACCAGAGGGATAGGCCACCAATTTACAAGGAAAACCTAGAAATTGCTCCAAACCAACTTCTAGCTCTCCATCAGACTCTACCGTACGATCGGAGGTCGAAACCTCATTAATAGGTAAACTATTCATCTCAACTACAATTTTAAAGGCAAAGATTGATTCTACCCAAATACCTTACACAATCGACCTACATATAGGTTCAGGTATCTATCATTATTTTATATACATCGATCATTCATATGCAACATATCTTTTAAAGATTTTGTTTATGTCAAATATCATGGATCGCTATAAATAGTGATTTATTAGGATTTTCTTAAACAGATTACAATAAATACAACATACGTCTCTACTAACCTTCAGTATCATAATGAGAATCCGCAGCAGCACCGAGTCTTTCCCTCACAACGCTATTGTACTGCCACCAACGAGATTTTGTGCCCGCAACTCTCTTTGATTCTTGGTTACCGTCAAAAAAATCCTTACCAAATCCTCTGCAATTTTTGCGTGCTTTTCTCCCAGTGCTCTCCAAATTTTTAGAAGTAGAGAAACGTTTGAATGATGAAGGCAAGCCACTATTTATTCTTTCTCTCTCTAACGGCTGGTAGTTATTGCGCCTCGTACGACCCATCCTCAGTTTTGGAACCGACGCGTCCTTTCCATTATCCATGTCGGACGTCTTGTACCTTTCAATAAAATCGCCTTTCCATCATTACCCTTACCCTCATATTTAACCTATTTTCATAACTTGCTACCATATCTTTTTCTGACCTTCCAACACTCATGATGACTCACACTCCACAAAATTAGATTTTTACAGCTTTACATAGAAAACAAACCTAGAAACTCCTACATTTTTTCTGTTCTTATTTCTTATACTTATAGGACTAGTGACGTTGTTTTCAAAGCTTACAAAATATTCAAACTTATTCAAAATTTGTTTATCAAAATAGTCTCAAACAACGTTAACAATTAAAAAGGATCGCTTTAACTTCTAACTTTTCAGTTAAACTCCGCAACTTTTACGTTTATATAGGATAACATTTTACATGTGATTACATCTAAAAAATAGCCTTGGTGACGTGAACAGCCACATCTGCACAAATCTCCTCACATGATCGTCCCATCTTCAAATTTAAACTCAACCTCAACGATCAATCCGATCATCTCTTCTCGATCTACAGGATCTAGCACCAATTCGCGAAAGCAAACATCATAGAAATACCTGAAATATTCAACTTCCCTATCCCTCACATCCAATCCTTCGAGCTGAGATTCCCTTACTGGTAACTCAACATCATAACCAAATGATCCAAAAATTTTCTCTCGCACTTTAGCAATCTTAATGGCCTGTCGTCCTTCAGCGGCAAGGCGAATCCTCTAAGATCGAGTCCGCACCATCACAATCACTTCTCCTTATTCAAGAAATAATTACTACCCTTACTTATACATTTAATCAACACTTTCTGCCCAAAACGTAATTTTGACATTTTATCTCGTAATAGAAAACCAAAATCTTGAGATAGATTATTTGAACTTATCCCTTCACTCAAGTATCTACATTAAATTATTTATCCTAGTCAAGCCAAATCTATCAAGAGTTATTATTTTATCGACCTGTAGTAGCTCGAATTTCTGCGTTACATATTTCCTACAATTTTTCTCCCCCACATATTTAAACTCACAATAATATCATACTTACATAACAACAACAGTGTTTTCAATACTTATAAACTTTTATTCATTTCATACATCTTACACAATTCAGTTTGATTCTAAGAGACATTTTCTATCTACATGACACAAGTAATTGAATAACAACTTTTTATTCATGTCAAAAATATTACATGTGATTTTATAGATAACAAGTTTTTCAGTACATCAATCTCAGGTATACAACATAAACATTATCCGTCCAGGACCAAACTCCAAGCACTTTACAGATAACAAGTTTTTCACCATTTCTAAAATTCACAAGTCATTCAAGCACGCCGACGCATCAACTTCTCCAGTTCTTCTTGCTTCAGTGATCTTTCACCCAAATACAAAGAAAAAATTAGAGCCAACAAAGAGCTTCCCTCGCTTGAGTTTGGTTGAAGTCTAATTGAACTTTAAATGGAAACTACGCAAGCAGTAGACTCAGTGCTAGAACTAAATTCTTGACCTAAAGGTCTTCTGAGCGCCAAAACGTGATGGAAATACAGAAGTAGACTCTTTCTGGTTATCTCCCTCCTCCACTACCATCACCCCCTCCTCTGAAACCACCACCCCCGAAGAGTTGGTAGAGATAAAGAGGGCCCGACCTTAGAATCTTTGATGATATTATAAATCAGCATAACTACCCCGTAATTATGCCTATCTTTGCATATGAAGCCCTAACCCTATCTTTCGCAAGAGTAAGGAGACAGACCCACCGGTCCTCGCCTGTCAAGACGACAACATGAAACCTCCACTTGCAATAGAACTCTTCCTCATCTTCAATCACTTTGTCTTCCGACATGCCTTGATACGTCGGAGGAACAGGAGCAGGTATCGATATCTTAAAGGATTGATGACCGAAGTATTTCAACTTTAACCTCTGTATTTCAAATGCAATCCTCTCTTCAAGGACCATACTGCGAGTCTTCACCATTGTTAAAAATTTTTAGGGAATTTCACAAAGGACAAGCGTAGTGTGCTTTTAAAATCTGATGCAGGTATCATTTATATAACCCTACATTTAATGTACAGGTACATTTCAACCCAGATTACAAGTTGGTCATTTCTCAACTAAAGCCACTCATGACTTCGGTTGGGAGTGGGCGATTGTAGGGACCTATCCCTTGATCTCACCTAAACACGAGCTTACATAGTTCGAATTACCTCCATCTCAGACTCACATAATTTTAACACATTTCCCCAGTCAATATTCCAACCTACCCCATGAACTGGATAAGAACGTGGGCCGAACTTAAACTAAAAAACCTTATCAAATTAAAGACACCTGTCTCCCCCGAACTCATCAATTATTCGGTCAGCTGCCACTAACCACATTGTTCAAAAAATGTGCTCCAGTACAATGAAGAGTTGCGGAGAAGGCCTATATAAAGGAAAAAGTTCCAGAAGAGATGGGGAACAAAAAAATTACACAAGAGATCGTTAAGAAACTATCAATTCGAGATTCTCAGAGAAGATTACAAATATCTTAGTTGTATGGTTAAAAGCATTTCTATATTTAGAGAATACTTCTAATAAAGATATTCGCCTCAAGCAATAAAGATACTTTCATAAAAATCCTCCACACGAGGTTATAGGTTTTACCTATTTAGAGGTTTTCCATGCTAAAATCACCTATTTCATTTCTTACTTTCCATTAGAATATTGTTATAGGTTCATTGGTGTGATAGCGAATTTCAAGCCATTTTGAGCTTACAGAATTTGGCCATTACAGTTTTTAAGTATGTTTTGAGGTTGGGCAAAGACTTAATCAAACATGCAACTCCGGACTTGTATCTTGCCAATATAAAAAATCATCATGCTTGGGCCAACACTTACTTTAAGGTATATATATTTACTTCAAGGTTGGGTTCATATTTTAAGTACAAGTTGATGGCATGGTTTATTTTCTTTAGGATTATGCTGGAGCAGTGGATGACACATTCATCCCTGCAACAGTCCCCCTTGAAGATCAACCTAGGTATTACACTAGGAAGGTGGATATAAAGTATAATGTGCTTATTTCTTATTCCTTTGACATGAAAATAACTGAGATATTTACTGGATGGGAAGGTTCAACTCATAATAGCAGGATCTTGAGAGCCGCAGTTAATAATGACATCTATCCGTTTACAGTACCTAAAGGTTAATGATAATATATTTATAATATCATCCCTAATATTTTTATTTGTAATTTTCTGTTTGCAATCTTAATATGCACAATTTAACTTATTTCAGATCATTACTACTTGTGGGATGCTAGATTTCCCCAAGCTCTAGTTTTTTTAGTTCCCTATCGAGGTGCACACTATTACCTTAAGGAACATCGAGAGCGGAATAGTCCTCAGACTCCACAAGAGTTATACAATTATTGACACTCCCAGCTAAGGAGCATCATTGAGCATCTATTTAGGGTCATGAAGAGACGTTTTTCCTGTTTGCGCACAGAACCCCATTATGATGTTGAATCTCAAACCAAGGTTATTGTTGCATGTTGTATCATTCATAACCATATCAGAGAAGTAGATCCACATGACAACTTTGAAGACCCAAATGCAGAGGAAAAGGAACATGGAAAAATGCCTCATGAAGAGATAGGAGCATTAGGGGGAACTGAAGCATGGACCAATTTTAGGGACCACCTGTATGCAAACATATGGCTTGAGTATGTCAAATCTGGCCACTATCATCCTCCCTGAGTCATCTATTTTGAACTATTTTTATTTATTTGCTTACTACTCTTTTATTGCATCCTTTATTATGACTATAGTATGAGATCACTTTAATAAGTCTGTTTGGTATGTCTTTTGTTTGGTATTTATATTTTGGTTTCTACTATTGTTATGACTAAGTATTATTGTTTGGTATGTTATATGTCTCTAATGTATTTGATAGTATATGCAGATTAACAGGTTATTATGTGTTATATAATATTCATGATTTATTATTTTATAGGTGTGATGGCCCGGTATTATGTGGTTTATATAGGGCGTGTAACCGGAGTATATGAGACATGGGAGGAGACACACCCCCAGGTCTCAGGTTTTTGAGGAGTTGTTCATAGGTGAGTTAATTCAAGGGCAGAGGCTGATCGTTTGTTTGCTGCATTTGTTGAGAAAGAGAGGCATGTTTAGGGGGGAGTAGCTCTGGAGGAGGAAGAAGCCCCACCAGTTACTGAGCTCAAGGAAGCTGAAGACGTAGAGGATCTAGGTGGGATGGTTGTGAGGGATGTGTATTATTGGATTTTCTGTGTTGCTTTAGCTTGTATTGAAGTGGTGTTTTGTAAGGTAGGCAAGAGATTATTTTCATTTTAGAGGTGCTGATCGACTGGTATTTTCTTGTATGACTATGATGAATGTTTTCCTCTATATTTAGAAATTTGTTTATTTACAAATTAGAGAAGAAAATGTGGTTTTATATGTATTTTTGATTTTTTTTGGAGAAACTTCTAATCTGTGGTCAAATTAGATGGTTCAACAAAACAGACTAGTGAGAAGTTGAAGTTAGAAGTCAGGCTTTTAAGTACAAGTTCTAACCTTCAGCCAAACGCACGCGAGTTTTTTTCAATCTTCTAACCTCAAAATTTCCTACCTCTTCTCACCCCCCAGAAAAAATCAAACATGGCTTAAGGGAAAGAGGGAGAACTTTGGAGGTCTCTCATATATAATAGACCTCCTCTTTATGTATTAGACTAATATTAATGGTTAGTACTTCAATAATATTTGCTATTCTCTCCATATATCTTCAATAGCTTTTGCCTTTAGATATTTTCATAACACGTTATTAGCCTCGTGTCTCCACCGACGAGCTCTTAATCCTTTATAGTAGATCTTGCTTGGAAATTAACGTCCTTCTTTTAATTCATAGCTTGGATTCAAGGTATGCCAAAAAACCCTAATTTTCTAGATTTACTATGTTATCTTTGTATGCATGTTTTAGTTAGATCTACTTGTTTGACCACTATTTTGTTAGTTAGATCTCTAAAATCTTTCACTATATTGCATTATTGTTAATATCTACATGATTTTGGAAGGTTTTTAGTTATCTAATTTTTCTCTACCAAAATTAGAGTAGTAACCTATTATGTTTGGTTAGTAGTTAAATCTCTTGTTTTGATCACTATCTAATATGATATGTTGATGATTTTACAAAATATGGAGCTTTTATTCTCTTGTTTTCTCTGCCATGTTTAACTTTTGTAGAATAATGATAGACCGTATCAAATCAGGTGTTGTAATATAAAAGAAGGTTGTCGTTCTTCAAGGATCATAGATAAAAATCATGAATTCTTATATCAAATCTAGTAAATATAAATTATAAAGAAGAACTAATTAATAAAAACACTTACTGATTGATTTCATAGATTTCCCAAGATATTCCATAATAACATTGATAAAAACACTTACAATTCTCTGCAAGAAAGCTACGGCTCCCAAAGAGTAAAAGATCATCTTTCCTCTCTTCTCCTCTATCTCTTTATCCCCTAACAAAAGACCTACTCTCTCTCAGCCACTAAGATTTGGTGGAGATATTTTAGCTTGGTTTGAATACTAAGACTTCATCTCTAACAGCTCTTGAGAACTGATCATCTCCAGTAGTATCATTTAGCTTCTCAAAGTTTGGCTTTCAGGTCGGGCTTGGTAGCAATTGTCTTATTACCTATAATAGTCAAACATACTTCAATTAGGCCCAGTGAAACATAAAATAAGGTCCTAGAAAATGTAAATTAAAGGAAAAAATAGGCATTTTTCACGCCTATCAAATAACCCCAAACTAACATATTGCTAGCCCCTTAGCAAAAAAATAGAAAACTAAACTCTTTCGTGGTTTCTTACAATTGCATTTAGCGTATGCAACAAGCCTTTCAACCTATAGGTTACCCCTATAGGACGAGTTGTGTCTCGTGAAGGTTTTCAGTAAATATATCCACAAAATTCTATCATAGAGGTTCTGGTATTATAAACAACTAATAATTATTGCTCCTGGTATCTCTAAAAATTGATTGAATTCATCTCAACGATATAGCACTTAAACAAGGGTTAACCATTAGATACATTTAGAATTTATCACGTCAATTTAACTACCATCAGATTAGATCAAGTATTAGAATTTTATCATTTTGTGTAGTGAATTTAGTTACTGGAATCAAGGTATTTGATAATCCTTTCAAATAACCTTAGCCTTATCTTGAGTGTGGTAGAAGAAATCTAGAAGTTTGTTCGACAAGTACCATAGTTTATTCGTTCTCTTTTATTGATATTTCAGGGAAAATATATATCCACACAAGCTTTTCAAGGTAAGACGTTGCATTTGAGTTTTTATTTACTCTTTTTATACTTGCAACTTGCCCTCCTTCACATAGTTCTCAACTAATCTCGTAGAGACTAGTTTTTTTTTTACTTTTTTGGTCTCTTGCATTCACATTAATTCATGACTTGCCTCGTGATTGGTAAAAATTATTCCTCTTTCAGTTCTAAATCTTGCAAGGGGCCTTGAATTGTGAATGTCTTTTTTTTGTACGAGTATGTCAGCTTCATGAAGGAGCAAATAACTTGTGAAAATACAAACAAACCTTTAGTATGAATTTATGAGAACCAAATATTCCTATGTAATTGTCTCCCTCGTTACAAATTCTTCTTAACCCAAATTGTTGATTAATCAAAAGGTGATAGTTAGTTTTAGCAAAACATTGATAGCATTACTACGTAAAGTACAATTATAAGGGTACTTTTCTTCTAAAATACATCTGATAGGGTGGTAGTGCCAAAAACTTAAAAAATTTTAATGCACTAACAATTTATAGCTTAAAATAAAATATAACCTTATTATTTTATCCCAAGTGCAACTCTAAGAATATCCAAAGATCAGAGTATGCAAAAAATGTGTCAACAATACCAGAATGTCCTAGAATAACAACATTTCTTGGAAAATGTTATGAAAATCTTATTTACCCCCAACTGAATTAGTATGTATCTCCACATTTGCCAAAAATGAAAAGAGCATGAGAAAATCTAAAAATATTACCAAAACATGATAAGGGTTGCCTCCCGCAAACGCTAAGTTTAACGTCTTCAGCTAGACTCACAAGATATTCTCAAAAGTACTACTCACAAGACTCTAGATCATATTGCACTCGAGTGGTTCAGACTTAGAAGGGGAATGTGACATATTAAAGATATTCAATTCTACTATCATGTTCCCGAAGGTCAACTTCATAATTCCATTGCAGCAATTGATTACTACATTAGCTGTTGCCAAAAAGGGGCAGCCAAGAATCACAGGGATCTCGTCCTCAGGGTTTGCCACTGGCTCAGTATCTAATACAACAAAGTCTACTGGATAAACAAACTGCTCAATCTGGATCAACATATCTTCAACTACACCCCTAGGAATCCTAATAGATTGGTTAGCTAGCGGTAGGGTCCTATTTGTGGGCTTAAGTACTCCGATATCTAATTGCTCATAGACAGAGTAAGAAATGAGGTTCACGGCGGTACCTAAATCAAGTAGAGCTCTTCCTATCTTAGGGGTCCCAATCGTACATGAAATAGTAGGGCATCCTGGATCCTTATATTTGGGAAGGGATTTGCGCAAAAAGGACGGAACTAATATGTACATCTAAAAGAATAGATGTATCACTCTCGTGAACATGAAAAGCCTTTTTCGGGATATGTATATGTCGTTTTAAAGTGCAAAGATCTTTGAGGATTTTTGCGTAATTAGGAATATGCCTTATGGTCGTAAGAATAGGAATGTTAATCACATAATGTTTAAAAATCTCTAAAATCTCCTCGTAGGCAATTCCCTTCTTAGCCAGAGTTAACCTCTGAGGAAAATGAGCTAGCGGCTGAACATGTTTTATCACAGTTTCTTCCTCATTCACAGGTTCTTCTATGTATTTACTTTGAATTTCCAGCTCGGGTTCCTTAGGCTTAGCTACCATATTATCAACTTTCGTACCATTCCTAAGAGAAATGATGGTGTTGACTCCATCACAATTGGAAGATCTAGGATGTTCAGTATTCCCTTTTGGATTAGCTTGAGTTTGACTGGGGAACGTTCATTTGTCTCTCGTGCTTATCTCTATTTCCATTTGACCTATTTGTCCCTCAAGTTTGGTAATAGACGACTGGGTTACTTGTATAAATGCCTTAATAGTGTCTTATAAGGACGTGGTTGGAGTAGACAAATTCCTATTATGCAGAAGAACATAAGGCACATTGAGGGGAGCTTAGTATGATGGATTTTGTTGCCACGTGGAACAAGACTGGTATTGGTTTACTTGGTTGTGCGGCTGATAAGGGGAACTACTAGAAGAACCTCCTTATTTATTTCTACTTCCCCGAGAATTGGAGTTGTTAGAATTATTATTCCATCCACCATTGAAAGGTTGGCTATTGGGACGTTGATACATGGCATTGGCCTGGTCTTTCTTACCCTCTTTTAAACTAAGCACGTCAGGGAAATCTTGAACCAGATGGTCCAAACTCTCACAAACCACACAAAGTGGCATCATCACATGGTTAACAGAAAAGTGGTAGGGTGTTTCACCTTTTTACCAATCTCTAATTTCTCAATTTTATTAAGAATGGTTCTAAGAGTGGTAGACTCTGAATTAGAGTCCACTTAGTGCACATTTGCACTGTGACATGGTCTTTCCTCTCTCATCATTTTCCATTGATAGGTCTTATCCGCTACATCATTTAAAAATTTCCAAGCTTCAGCATCAGTTTTCTCATCGAATGTACTCACGCAGATATACTGAACACGAGCTCTAGTGTCATATCTAGACCTTCATAAAGAGTTTGAACTATATCAATCAATTGAATACCGTGATGTGGGAATCCTTGCTCTAAATCCCTAAACCTTTGTAGGTAGTCATATAATGACTCTCCTCGATTTTGCGTAAAGCTATAGATACTCTGTAGTATCTTAGCAGTTCTATGGTTTGGAAAATATTTTTTCAAAAAATTCTTAACAAGTTGTTCAAACGTGTTTACAGAGTTTTCCTTAAGAGTGTACAACTTATCGCGTGCGTTTCCTATAAGCGAAAAAGGGAACACACGTAATTTTAAAGAATCCTCTGTAATATGTTTGAAGTTTAAAATAAACATATGATCCCTAAAGTTACTAAGATAGCTATACGGGTTTTTAGTGGGACTACCATGAAATTTGGGAAGCATAGACAAGAATCCTGGTTTTAACTCAAAGTTTCCTAAATTTCTAAGAATCACAATACATGAAGGTTTACTCACAACTGTAGGATGCATTCGATTCCAGAGAATGATTCTCTCTGCAGCAGCAGGTTCAGGACCGTTCCTAGGAGGCTCAGGACCATTAGTCCCATCAGTCCGACTCATATTGATTCTAGCAGCGTTCTTGGTCCGAGTTTGGGTGTTACCCCAATTTATCATACAACTTAATCAATATATTCGAATACACTAAAAGTGCTAAGAAAGATGTAAACACTCAAGGACGTTTTACTGGTCTCTTTTTTAAGTTAAGTTGTGAACCCAGTCTCAGGGTTCAATACTCCTTCTCCTGCAAGTAGATTGGTTCACACTTGAGTTGTTTTTACTCACTTTGGCGATAGCTCGTATTCTATCAAGTTACCTAGATGCACCTGTGCTGAAAGGCGGGACAAACCACTTAGAGTCACCTATTCACACTAGCTATGCCAGGGAACGTACGTCCTCCAGTAAACGTAGCCACTTATCAGGTTTTCCGAGTGAGCGTGTTGCTCCAGGTCTGAGTGAAGCCTTTTGAATAACCATGTTTTTTTATGGCTTCTTATTTGAAAATCTTTTAAAGAGATCGGGCCTTTCGATACTGAAAATATTAAAAATTGGGTGATGAACTCCCGGGGTTCTAATGCGTGGGCACGGGTGATGAAATCCCATTTTGATTCACCCTTATCTAGGCATTGTTGCAAAAATTAAACATTTGATCAATCAATCAATAGTTACACACGATGTACCGCGATAGGGAGGGTGAGGTGAAAAGATGATTACCTACAGGGTGACCTTTTTAGGGGCACGTTTGGTTACCTTGGTGAAACCGTTGTGATGGCCTACTCAGGATCGTTTGGGAAGTACGCGTTGAAACAATTTTCAGCCTGAGTAGGGGTTCCGAAGCAGTACCTGCAACAAAATACAATTTCATCACCTTACAGAGCGTCACTCATTAAACTTTACGTAAACATTTTCTCAATCCTTACAATACCAAAGATACATAAAAATTTAAACAACTAGAAGTCTTCTTGGCTTTGTCACTTTTCTTTGATGTTGGCTTTGTCGCTTTGCTTTAATCAACCATGTCTATCTCCTTCAATAACTTGAAAAATAGTACTTATGTATGTATGTTCGTGAACCAAGTATGTAGAATAAATCCTACCCAACTGTATAGATCGAGCAAAAGATACCGTCGTTCCCACAGGAATACATAGGTAGAGCATTTAAATAATAGTTGTTTGACCCGACTTGTTCTTTGCAAGAAAAAGCTCTATAATACTTGGTAGATACCAATAGAGTTATACAAAAGAAAACTGTAAAATGAAGAAAATGATGAATAACAACCCCTGATCAAATAACAAAGCAACACAACATTCAAACTTTAAGTCAATTTCAATAAATTAATCCAAAAACATAAAGTCATAAACAAAATAAATTACTGTAACAGCATAGTAAACAAAGTAAATTACTGTAACAATAGAGTAAATAAGGTAAATTGCTGTAACAGCAGAGTAAATAAAGTAAAAACCCATATATTGTGATACGATTTACCTGTCACAAATACAATCATTCACCAAGCTTCAAATGGAAGCAGTAGTATTTGCGGTAACTCAGAACAGCAGGTATTACTCTAGTAACGATAGCAGCGTATACAACAGGTACAAATCACAGTTTCAGCAGTAATTTGGGAGGCAAATCATGGCTAAAACCCAAATCATGCCACCTGCAAAACCCCCAAGTAGTAACCCCGCCATTAGAGGTGATTAAAACTGAGAATTTTGTAGGCTTGAAACAGCTTAGAGTCCTTTTTACAAGTGATTCAAAATCAACTGAAGGAGAACCAAATCCAATCCCAAAGAAGAGAACCCAATATTCTCTAAGAGCAATACAATCTATCACCTGTAACGAATCACACACTACCACAAAACCACAATTCCAATATACCGAGACTAAGAAGATCAAATAAGTTTACCTATGAAACAAACTCCAAACTATGATTCTCAAAACCCATAAACAAAATCAAACAAACAGGCAAAATAAAAACTTGAAAACAAACACCCAGATCACCAAATTTATAAACAAATACCCCTTCCACTAAAATCACAAAACAGGAAGCACCAATGACCTAAAATACATCATAAAAAGTGCATAAAAGAGAAAAGAGAGGTCATAAGAACCATCAAACCAATCAGCAACAATCAAAGGTCTTAATCACTAAAGTACAAGCCCAAATCTGATTCAGAACAACACCAGCAAATCAGGAAAAATTAGACAATTAATTTGGGAATCGCAGTAGGTTAGGGTTTAGTATAATTTGGGAGAGAGTCGGTGGTGTTTTGGGAGAGAGAGTCATGGGTATTTTAGGGGAGAGAGTTGTGGGAGCTGTGATGGTCTTGTGGAGAGTTTAGAGATAGAGATAGAGTCAACTTTGGAGAGAGATCGACGAAGTAGTCATCAATTTGGTGGAGGAGAGGAAAAGCGAAGCGGCGGTTTTTGTTGGCGTGACTTTTGTGATTGAGGGGATGAAAAAAATAAACAAAAAATAATAAAATAACACTCCTGACAAACAACAAATAAAGAAAATGCAGTAAAGAAAAAAATTAGTACTTACGAATATAAAACGAAAAAACTCATCAAACGGAAACCTAATTTAATAATAGAGACACAATTTTGTAAATCGATTCCATCCCCGGCAACGACGCCATTTGATTGACCGTATCAAATCGGGTGTTGTAATATAAAAGAAGGTTGTCGTTCTTCAGGGATGCATAGATCAAAATCATGAATTCTTATATCAAATCTAGTAAATATTAATTATAAAGAAGAACTAATTAATAAAAACACTTACTGATTGATTTCATAGATTTCCCAAGAAATTCCATAAAAACATTGATAAAAACACTTATAATTCTCTGTAAGAAAGCTACGGTTCCCAAAGAGTAAAAGATCATCTTTCCTCTCTTCTCCTGTATCTCTTTATCCCCTAACAAAAGTCCTACTTTCTCTCAACAACCAAGATTTGGTGGAGATATTTTAGTTAGGTTTGAATATTAAGTCTTCATCTCTAGCAGCTCTTGACAACTGATCATCTCCAGTAGTATCCTTTAGCTTGTTAAAGTTAGGCTTTCAGGTCGGGCTTGGTTGCAATTGTCTTATTACCTGCAATAGTCAAACATACTTCAATTAGGCCCAGTGAAACATAAAATAAGGTCCTAGATAATGTAAATTGAAGGACAAAAATAGGCATTTTTCATACCCATCAAATAATATGCATGTTTAGTTAGATCTCGTGCTCTTGATTATTATTATGCATATATTTGAGCATATTGGTTATAGATCTTGTAGCGGGATGATTGTTTTTACTATATTTGTCTTGTTGATCCATGCATTTTCTAGGGGTTCTCATATTTTTACTCTATATAAGATGAATCTAATGGGTTTTTTTCTCCATATTATTGTGGTTTTTAACTATCCAATTCATAGATCTCTTATTTTGTAATCCAACAAAACAATAATCTTTAGCGTTCTTACCGTATTCTTCACATTTTTTTTGCAAAACCCAAATATTGGTATTAGTAGGTTTCTATTTTAGAATATATTTAGTGAGATTTTATCTCTTAAAAACCTGAGTGAGGATAGACTTTTAGGTCTCCTAAGTAGAACTCTTTTTATTCACTATATCTACCTTCCTAAAATATTTATAGTTTCCTATTTCAAAAATTAGAAACTCCCTATATTTTAGACACCCTAATTAGTAGGACCCGAAGTTCTATATATTTTAGGGCGCACCACACCACATCTAGACCCTAAAGGTCACATATATATATATATATATATATATATATATACAATTCACATTATGGACATATCATAAAGGAGAGACAAACCATTAGTTGACCTCACGGTCCTAATGCGTGTGTGACCAAGCAGACTTCTTTATGGTTGAGCATGCTCGAGACCAAGAGCGAAACCACATGGTCCCTAAATGTCTTGTGGCATGAAGCTGCATACATACCCACAATCAACCAAAGGATTAAGCCTGAAGCTTGTGATCAAGGTCGAACCTTCAGAGGCTCAACACTCGAGCCCGAAGCTTGACAGACTTGAGTTCTAGCTCGCTACAGACCCAAGCCTGAAGCTTGTAGGTCTGAGCCCTAGCTTGCTGTAGACCCAACCCCAAAGCTTGTAGGTCCAAACCCATAACTTACTGCAGAATCAAGCTCGTAGCTTGACAGGCCCAAGCCCGAAGCCTGCAGTCCCAAGCCCCGCTTATAACAGGTCTGACCCAACTACATCAACAGTAGGTCCTAGCCCGAAACTGGCAACGCTAGATCCCGAAGCTTGCATGACCAGGCCCACTGCTAACTAGCAAAAACGAGTATTTGGACAAACTAAGGATTAGATTTCCCCACCATAATACATATCAACATAAATAATTAAGTAGTAGATTTTCCAATTTAAAATGAATACTTTTAACGACATTACGTCAAATTAATCTCTTCTTTTATTGATGTACTAATCAATACATATTATCTGAATAAGAACATTCATTGGAAATACAAACTATTAAAGCATTGCTAAATATAATTCGTTAATCGATGTAATATTCTAAAACAACTTAGCATTAATGATTTAAGTATTTAAAATAAGATCAACTATATTATTCATAATTCCATAAAACTCTCCAATTAAAGTGATCATTGAATAGTAATACATCAACTACAACTAATATAGATAGAAGATCGTATAATTAAGCATAAGTGGAAGAAATTCCACTCCAACATATATATGTCAAAAATTGATTAATGATGGTTCCATCCTCACCCTAGCGACATATTTTTCTACTCATGTTCTTAATATTAAAGTAAGATAAAAAGAAAAAGAATAAAGACATGAAGAGAATAATTAACTTAAAACTTTTATTTAATAATATAAAACTTACAACCAAAGATCTTCTTCAATCATTCAATTCTTTAAGCTATTGTTCTCTTACAAAATCAGTTGTTTCCCCATGAATTTCTATGTAGAAAGAGGTATAGGAGTCTTATTTATAGACCATAAGAATCCTAAAACCTAAAGCTAAATTGGAAAGTCCAAAAACTACTAGTTATCACAAATTTGTTAATTTTATTCCCTAAAATATACATTACAAAAAATTATAAAAAATCTATAAAATAGTTCAATGAGTTTCCGAGATCTCCAAAAAGTTTTAGTCCAATCAAAATTTTCTAAGTTTGTTTACTTCTTGATTTTTGTCAGGTACTATTTTGGCTTAAAAATTATTTTTCTTGATTTGGAAAACTATTCTCATGTTTTGCACAAAGTTACTTATAAATCTTTGGAGAATATCCATCAATAACTTTTGTAAATAGCTAGAAGACTTCCATTTAGAATAAGATCTCTAATAGTACTCTAAAATTCGTCTCTCTCTTGTAAATTGAACATTTATTCTTGTATAACCTTAAAATCATGAAATAATCATATTAGTCTTATTGATTAATAAAAATGATGCTTAAGAACCTTTAAATAAAAGGTATGGAATGGTCAATTTACATGCCCATCAAAACATAGTATCTGATTCATGGGTTGCCTCCAAGATAACGCTAAGTTTATTACCTTCAGCAAGACAAAATGAGGTACCCTCAAACTGAGTGGAATTGGATGAAAATAAATAAAACCTCAATTCTTATAGACGGGGTCTAGTAATCTATAATCAAAATAGTGACTTACCTTAGAAAAATAATTAACACAGTCAAACGATTTGGTAGGTGAATCTCCCAATATAAACTTTTATTTACTCAATTTAATTGATTACAATGAAGTACTCCTAAAACCTAAATTCAAAAGATATCTTGGATTTGTTCCTTCTCTTCTTTTACATTAGATGGCCTTGCCCCTAAATAGGTTATAAGTTTCCTAGTTATAATATAAGACTGAATTGCCCTTAAAACGACCAAAATTTAGAAGTAGTTGTGATAGTCGTTCGAACAAACCCATAAGTTGTTGAAATAACTTTCCAATTATTGCCTAAAAAATGAGGCAGAAAGAATGCTTGCCTATGTCTTCGACTCATTCGAGCGACTCCATGTCTCGTTCAAGCAACCCTAGATATTTTTCCTAAAATTGGCAACAATAACTTTTGGCTTGACTTTTCTTCTAACTCGTTCGAACAGCTTCATAGCTAGTTCGAACGACTTAGTCAACTTTTAAGGGGTTTAATGTTTAGATTATTATGGATAATGGACCCCCCCCTCCCCCCTTAAGAGCCTTGAACTCCTACTCAGGATAGAATTGAAGATGAGGGAAAATGCCTGTGTCAATTTCCCTGTTGTACCACTTCGACTTGGTAGGTAGTTGACATTTCATTCCAACTCTGAACAACTCGACACTTCCCTATTTTATAGTAGAAACATTTCTTTATGGAATACTATCCGCCTGCAACGGATCTTCTATTTCAATCTATAAGTCATTAACTGATGGTAGCCGAGTCTTGATTGAAGAGTCTTCATCTAAGAGAAACTGCTCAAAGAGTTTTAAATGCTGACATTAATAACCGAATATATCTTCATAAATGATGGCAAACCCAATTGGAATGCGTTGTCACCAATCTTCTTAAGTATAGTAAATGGGCCATAATGGATAGGCTTGAGTTTCTTACCTTTTCCCTTCAGCCATTCTTTACCCAAATATAACCAAACTAGACCACCCTCTTAAAAACTGTATTCAACCTGATGTTTGTTATGTCAATCTTTATACTTCCCCTGGGTCTTTTTCAATTATTCTGCAGCCACCTCATGAAGCTTACTTATCTTCAGAATGAAACGCTTTACTTTAACTAGTTTCACTTCCTCCTTTCCTTATACCTTCTTATCACCAAGACTAAAGACCATATCAAAGGGGCTTTAAGGCAAGTACCCAAGATAAACTTCAAACAAAGACTTCAAAGTGAAACCATGAATCGCTTTCTTAAAAGTAATATAAAGATACAGTAAACTCTCATCCTAAGTTTTAGGATGCTTAAAATGAAATCACCGTAATAAATGAGCCAAAGTACGATTGACTACCTCTCTTTGCCCGTCAGTCTACGGATGAAACGTAGTACTTCTCTTCAACTTAGTGTCCATCATCCTCCATAACGATCTCTAGAAATACTCCAAATTATGGCTATCCCTATTAGAAATAATAGAAGAAGGGAGCCTGAAATACCTCCAAACATCTTTGAAAAATAACCGCGCTGCTCCTTTCCCAGTAATCGTCTAAAAGCATGGAATATGAACTATCATCTTGCTGAATCGATCGACTACCGCAAACATATAATCATTCTTATACTTGGTCATGGAAACACTGCCTATAAAATCCATCGACACACTCTCCCAAGGTCGGTTAGGTACTGGTTATGGTAAGTACAGTCCCAACTTACGATTGGACGGCTTTAATATGTTGCATAAAATACAACTATGAACCACACGGGCAACATCCACCTGTATCTTCGACCAATAGACATAATGCCACAAATTTAAAAGTGTTTTCTCAACCCCGAAATGACCTATGACCCAAGAATAATAAGCCTCTCGAATCTAATATAAACTGTCTCTACCCTCAAGAATACATAATAGTGTTCCCCTATAAATAAAACCATCCTTTAATTCATACTTGCATGTCTTTCTATGCATTAACTTCTGGTGAATCATATTGAACTCTTTGTCATCATCATACCCTGTAACATACTCAGACTAAATAATAGGCTGCATCTGCATAGCTACCAACAAAGCAGAAATAGTTGGTAATGGGGGTCGAGATAACATCTTAGCCATTTGTTGTCCACTCTCATCTTATACTTGATTATCAAGGTGAATTGTTGTAGATTTGATATCCATTTCATATGGCAAGCTTGTCGTAGTATGGACGGTGTAGATAAAAACTGTAACGGTTTATGATCTAAATGTACCACAATCTCCATCCCTACTAAATTTCTCTGCCAATGCTTCACTGATTGATGTAACGCGAAAAAATCTTTATTATAGGTAGGATAGTTGTATACTACTTTAGTAAATATCTCAGAATGGTAGGCAATCGGCTTCCCATCTTGTAATAAAATTACCCCTATTGCATAGTCTAACGCATCTGCTTCTACCTCAAAAGGACGCTGCAAATCTGACAATGTTAATATTGGTGCTTCTAAAATCTTCTACTTTAATAACTAAAAGGTTTTCTCATGGTGATCTTTCCATACAAACTTTACACCTACCTTTGTCAAGGAATGCAAAGGTGCTGAAATCTGTAAAAATAAATGCCGAATAAACTTCCATAAATACTGACAATAACCCAATAAACTTCGTACTTCCGTTGCTAAGTGGGGTCTATGAAAATTAGTAATAATCAAGACCTTCTTTGGATCAACCTTAAGTTTACCTCTACCAATAATGAACCCCAAGGACACTAGGTCTTTCTTCCTAAACTCACACTTCTTCCTATTGTGATTTTTTTTGTATTCTCAATGCTTCTAACACTTTATGTATATGCACAAGGTGCTCCTCCCATGCCTGACTATTTATTAATATATCATCTAAATAGATAATTACAAAATCATCTATAAAAGTACGAAGTACCTCATTCATTAACTGTATAAATGTCGCTGGAGCGTTGCATAACCTAAAAGTCATTACTAAACACTCGAAAAGTCCTTATTTAGTCTTGAGAGCCGTCACCTATGTATCTTCTTCCTAGATTCTAACTTAATGGTAACCCAACTTATGATCCAGCTTGGTAAAATATCGAGCCCCCTGTAACTCATCCAAAGGATCGTTAGTCCATGGAAGTGGATAATGATTCTTTACAATAATCTTGTTCAGCGCCCGATAATCTACACATATTCGCCAGGTCTCATTCTTCTTCAATACCAATAACACCGGCGAACCATAAGATGAGCAACTCGGATGAATAACTCCTTACTCCAGGGGTTCTTGTACCTGTTTCTTTATCTACATAGACTCGGTCACAGAAGTCCAATACAACTCAATGTTGGGTAGTGGCTCACTACTCACCAATATGATATCATACTCCACATCCCTCTTAAGTGGTATCCCTTCTACTTTAATAGACAATTTTCTATACTCCTCTTGCAACTTCCCCATTTTGGTTTATTGCTTCAGAGACATTGTCATAGTAGACAACACTTTAGCCGATGTACCCTCTTAAACTGACCGCACTAACAATAATACAAACTTGCCACGCACAGTAACCAACTTTTTTACTTGAATCGCCATTACTAAATTATCCGTTGTGACATGCTCCTTATAAGCATTGATAAAGAACTCATTTCCCTCCTTTACAAGATAATACTTGTGAGCTCTGCGATAATAAATTGTATCTCGGTCCCAAAGATAAGTGCTATCCAAAATGACCTGACATACATCTAAAGGAAATATCTCACACATCACATTGTCAATAAATATTTTAGTAATCTCAAACTTGAACGTACATTGCTTCGTGATCTTCAACTCTGCATCTTATTGAATCTACCCCAAACCATATGGCTTAGGATGATCGTAGTATCTAAACCCATCTTCTACACCAACACCTTTGAAATCACGTTCTTCTGACTACTCATATCAATCATGGCCTATACTAAGCTCTGATTCACCTAAATACTGACATGAAAAAATTCATCCTAACTCGCCTCCTTGGTAGCCATAGTCTGCTTAAACATAAGTGTAAGTTTAAGATTCAGTTTATCTAAATCTTGCAGGCCAATAACCTTTGCGGCTAATGGATATTTCTTTTTCTTGCTCTTCTCCTCCTTAAACCTATGCTCCGGGTGAAGTTTCTAACATATATTTAAAATATGCCCACTCGCCTTATCATGACTGCAATAATTCCCCTTGGACGAAGACCCCTCTCCCTTTATTTCATTCTTCTAATTAGACTTGTACCCTAACTTGTTCTTATCGTCTTTCTTGTCACTCTTCAAGTACTTGTCCTCAATAGTGATTCCCTTCACAGTAGCATCATTGATATTCACCACATTAAAGAGGCTTAACTCCCTTCTAATAGACTCTGACAACCCACTCGTATACTCCATAAACACCTCATACTCGTTCACATAGACATCTAAAACCGGCGCCCAATTATGAAACTTTGTAGTGTACTCTTTGGCTGATTGTCTATGCTTTTGGTGTAAGTGATGACACTTATACTATCTCTCCTTCTCATACACAATTAGATAAAACTGCTTCCTAACCAATACTTTAAATTCTTTCTAACTCAAACCTTTAACAACGTGACATTTCTTATAAGATTTTTACCATGTGAGTGCATGACATGTAAATTTTAATGTAAAAATAAATAAATTATGAGCATTTGAATATTCATATATTGAATAATAGGTCTTTAACCTATCTATCCAGTTATCCAATTTTTTAGTATCAATTGACCCATCGAATACTAAAATTTCTATTTTAAAATTAATACAAAATTATGCATAAGATTCAATGACTTACCAATAACAGTTTTTCCATTTACAGAGTCGGCATCACTAGAATCTCCATCTTTCTCCTCGTTACCCTCATCCTTTTCCTCTTCCTTAACTCCTATCTTCTCCTTGTACTCATTTCACTTCGTCGAAGTGGATACCTTATAGAGGTTTGTGAGAGTTAACTGTTTTACTAAGTCCCCCAGTATAGTAGTTAGGTCAGACACATGACTTTTAAGTTTCATGAGTCGATCTTCTGAATCACCCATCTCCGTATTCACATTCTTTTTTGAGTTAGGTTTTCTGTGAATCTTCAGCCGACTTATAAGTATCTTATTTGTTTGCTTGAGTCGGTCATGCATTGAGACCATAAACCATTAACCCCCTAAGAATCTTAAATTTAAAATCAAATACAACTTAATCCATAATCAAAATAGAGACTAATGTTAGAAGAATAAGTAACACAGTTAAACGATTTGGTGAGATAATTTCCCAATAGGAACTTCTATTTGCTCAATTCAATTGATTATAATAAATTACTCTTAAATCCTAAATTCTAGAGATATCTTAGTTTTCCTCCTTCTGTTCTTTTAAATTACATGGCCTTGCCCTTAAATAGGTTACAAGTTTTATAGTTGCAATATAATACCAAATTACCCTTAAAATGACCTAAATTTTAAAGTAGTCGTGATAGTCGTTCGAAGAGACCCATAAGTCATTCAAGCGACTTTACAATTTTTTCTTGAAAATGAGGTAGAAAGAATGCTTGCCTCTGTCTTTCATTCGTTCGATCGACTCCATGTCTCTTTCGGGCGACTTAGGCAATTTTTCCTAGAATCGACAATAGGAACCTTTTGCATGACTTTTCTTCTAACTCTTTCGAACAGCTCCATGGCTTATTCAAATGACTTTGTTTTCTTTTAAGGGATTTAATGTTTAGATCCTCCTAGATCATCTAGTAACTTCAAATCCTTATTTGTGAAGCTACAATGCTCATAATATGGCTTAAGACATTGACCATTAACTATATGTGTTTTACCAATTCCAGGTTACTTAACCTCAACCGTACCATGTAGATAATCTATTTTAACAATGAGGGGACCAATCCATCATGATTGTTGTTTGTCAGGAAACAAATACAACCAAGAAGAGTATAATAAGACCTTTTGATTTTGTTCAAATGATTTTCGCAAAATATTTTTGTCATGAAAGGCTTTCATGTGTTCCTTGTAAGTCTTAGATAATTGGTATGCATCATTCGGTAGTTTTTCTAACACATTGAGTTAAAACTTGCGACGTGAGCCGGCTTTCCCAATGTCATAATTTAGAACTTATATGGCCCAATGGGCGCGGTATTCTAATTCAACAGGGAGATGATTATATGCCTTGTTGTAAACTAATTGGTGTGGAGACATTCCAATAGGTGCTTTAAAAGAAGTGTGATAAGCCCATAAATCATCATTTAGTCGTGTTGACCAATCTTTACGATTTGCTTTTACCGTATTTTGAAATAAAATTTTAATTTCATGATTTGAAGCCTCTACGTACCTACTACTCAGTGGATGGTACGGTGTAGCAACCTTGTGTCTTACTCTAAATTTTTTCATTAAGTTCATAAACATCTTACTGCTGAAATGTGACCCCCATCGCTAATTATAGCCTTTAATGTCCCAAAATGGAAGAGAATATTCTCTATAATAAACTCAATAACCACTAGAGTATAATTTACTTTTGAAGGGATTGCTTCTACCAAATTAGTAACGTAGTCAACTTCTAATAGGATGTATGTGTACCCGAAAGATTGTGTGAAGGTACGCACAAAATCAATGCCCCAAATATCAAATGGTTCAATATAAGAATAGGGTTTCGGGGCATCATATTGCTATGAGACAAGGCTCCCATTTGTGGCATCTATCACAAGCCTTACAAAATTTGTAAGCATCGTAAAATATGGTGAGCCAATAAAACCCACATTGCAAAAAATTTGCAAAGGTTTTCTTAAAACTAAAATGGTCACTACAAGCGTGAGAATGACAAAACTTGATGATTTTAGTATGTTCGGAATTTGGGACACATCTCTGAATGATTTTATCGGCACAATACTTGAACGCGTATGGATCGTCCCAAAAGAAGTGTCGAACCTCGCTAAGGAATTTATTCTTATCGAGATTAATCCAAGAACTTGGAAGGTGGCCAGTGACAAGATAATTGTCCATGTTAGCAAATCATGGTGCAGGTGGTATATAGCGAATACACATGAGTTGCTCATCAAAAAATAACTCGCTAATGACTAATAACTTACTAGAAGAATTATTAGATAATCACAAGATGCTGTCAGCAATAGCATTTTCAACACCTTTCTTATCCATAATCATGATATCAAACTCTTGTAGTACTAATATCCACCGAATTCAACGTTATTTCATGTCCTTTGAGGAGAAAAGGTACTTGATTGCTGCATGATCCATATAGACTTTCACTTTAGAACTTATAAGATAAGAATAAAATCTCTCTAGAGTAAAGACTGAGGCTAGAAGTTCTTTTCCATTTGTTGTATAATTAAGTTGCGAATCGTTAAGAGTTTTACAAATATAATATATGACGCACGAAAGTTTATCAATGGTTTGTGCCAAGAAAGTTCCAATGGCATAGTCAGATGCATCACACATCAACTCCAAATGTTTATTCCAATTAGGAGGTTGGATGATGGGTGAAGTGCTTAAGCGTGTCCAGAGCATCTTGAATGCTATTAATATCAAACACGAAAGTTGTATCTTTGGCGAAGAGATTGCTAAGGGGTCTAAAGATTTTAGTAAATTCAGAAACAAAGCATCGGTAAAATTCTGCATTCCCCAAGAATAATTGAACATCCTTGACAGACCGAAGGGGCAAAATACTAGTTATGACGTCTACCTTAGCTTTATCTACTTCGATTTCCTTAACATAGATATCATGTCCTAATAATATACCTTTCTTCACCATGAAGTGACATTTTTCCCAAGTAAGGACAAGATTTTTTTGTTAACAATTAACCAAAACAAGAGATAAGTGGTGGAGACATTGGTCAAATGAATTACCAAAGAGGGAGAGGTCATCCTTAAAGACCTCATGGAAACGTTTGGCCATGTCAGAAAAGATACTCAACATACAACACTGAAATGTGGTCGAGATATTACACAATCTAGCATACGACGATAGGTAAAAATGTCAAAAGGACAAGTGAACGTTGTTTTTTCTTGGTCTTCAGGAGCAATTGATATTTGATTGTAACCATAATATCCATCAAGGAAACAATAATATGCATGACCAGCAAGACATTCAAGCATCTGGTCCATGAATGGCAAGGGAAAATGATCTTTTCGAGTGATGAAATTGAGTTTTTTATAATGTATACACACTCGCCAACATGTGGTCATGCGGGTAGGAACGAGATCATTATGATCATTCTTAACAACAGTGATGCCGGACTTCTTAAGGCAACATAAATTGGGCTCACCTACGGGATGTCAGAAATAGGATAAATAATTCTAGCATTAAGTAATTTAAAAAAAAAATCTAACTACCTCAACCATGGTTGGGTTAAGCCTTCTCTGCTCTTCTTGAGACTTCTTAGTATTATCTTATGCATGCATACATAAGGACTAATACCCTTAATATCTAATATGCTCCATCCAAGAGATTTTTTGTTTCCTCTTAATACACGCATTAATTAATCTTCATTCTCTGGCTCTTGGATAGATGTTATGATGGCTAGAAAAGTCTCATTACGACCTAGATAGACATATTTAAGATTTATAGGGAGAGGTTTAAGCTCTAACTTAGCAGACACTCCTCTGCTTCGGGTACTGGATCTTCAAACTTTTAGCATTTCAACTACATTAGTGGTATCTACAATGGGGACATAATCTAATAGGGCGTTGACCTCATTGATGATGTCATCAACATTAAAATCATCTCCAAAGTGTGTAAGTCAAGCTTCTAATGGATCCCAAGGATTTAAACTATGAAATGTACTGTCTACAACTGTACCCAGCATGCTTTACTTATCAAGTTCAGCTTCAAACAGAGTATGAGTTGCATTGAAGATATTCCAATCAATAGTCTTATTCCCATAAGTCAACTTCATAGTTCCACCATGACAGTTGATCAATACATTAGCGGTGGCCAAGAATGGCCAACCCAAGATAAATGGCTTATCATCTTGAGAGAATTCTACTAGATTTGTGTCAAGGACTACAATGTCCATCAGATAAAAAAAGTCATCGACTTGGATCAGTACGTCCATTACCATACCTCTAGGAACTTAAATGGACCTCTCAGCTAGTTATAAAATTTTACTAGTTGGCTTGAGTCCTTCTAGACCTAGCTGCTCAAATTTAGAGTAAGGAATTAAGTTGGCACTGGCTCCTAAATCGATTAAGGCTTTTTTTATCCAATTTATTCTTATGTGACACAAAATAGTTGGTATTTTAGGATTATTGTACTTTAAAGTTGCTTTGTTATAGATTATCTAATCTGGGAATCCAATTGAATGGCATTATCACTATCATGAACGTTTAAATCTTTTTTGGAAACATTTATTCGTCTTTTGAATGTACATATGTCTCTAACATGTTTCGCGTGTGAAGGAATTTGTCTCATCGCCTTACTAAATGGAATACTAATCATTAGAGTTTTAAAGATTTCTTTAGCCTGTTCGCTTGAATTGTTCTTTTTATTTTTAGTACGCATGTGAGGAAATGGTACCCTAGGGACTTCAGGCAAAATATTTTCTACCACCATTTCCTTAGGCAAAACTTCTTTAGTCTCTTCCTCTATGACATGTGGTTCTTGGCTTATAGGTTCTTCCTCCTCAATAACATCCTTAGGATTAGGATTATCACATGGTTCATCCTCAAGCATCCTAACATTGTTTTTGATAATTTTTCCACTCCTATGTGCTATAAGCGCATTCGCATGATCATGGTTTTTTGAGCTGTCACTTTGAACCCCCGGGTTAGGTTGGGCTTGACTAGGAAATGTACCACTTTCTCTTATACTTAACCCTGATACTAACTGCGCGATAGATGTTTTTATCTGAGCCATAGATTGTTGATTGATTTGCATGAATTGTTGAACAAAGCGGGCATTGGATTGTAATAAGGCTTGGATGCCATCATCTGAAGATGGTTATCAATTTTGAGGAAGAATATATGGAGTAGTTTATTGAGGAAATTGGTGGTTAGATTGATAAGATTGACTAGATTGGTTAAGATTAGGTTGGCAAGACTGGCCCCCTGAGAAGCTCCCCTGGTGAAAAGATCTTCCATATGAATTGTTAGAATTGTTTAAGTAAGAGTTGTTCCTCCCTGAAGAACTCCCTTGATTAAATATTGGTTATAAGGTAATGAAGAAGGTTTTTGATAAAAAGCATTCATAAGGCCTTTCTTCTGCCTCCCTAATTCCATGAATGAATGGGCAATCTTGAATAGAATGCTTTGGGTTATCACACACAGTACAGGCCAACATTTTGGTATGAAAAATGAGTGTTCTAGAGGATATCTTGTTATTTGCAATTTCTAAGGACTCAATTTTATGTAAGATAGTCGTCAGTATAGCCTTTGAATTAGAGTTGGATCTAACTCTGAAGGCCTTTCCCCCATTTTTGTAGATATCATTTTCTCTCATGGTACCCCAGGTTTGTACTTTTTTGGCCATTTCTTCCAAGAACATCCAGCCCTGTTCTTCATCCTTATCAGTAAATTTCCCTAAGCAAAAAAATTCAACAGTTATCTTAGTATTGACGTCTAACCCATCATAAAGATTTCTAATAATGACCCATGAGTCGATGCTATGATATGGGCATTGCAAGAGCAATCCCATATATCGTTCTAGATAGTCCTTTAAACTTTTATCCATATGTTGGGTAATCTTAAAAATGGCTCTGCAAAGTGTCTCAGTTTTCCTAAATGAAAAAAATTCTTGTAAAAGGCTTCTAAAAGCATGTCAAAACCCGTGATTGAACTTGGTCACAAAGAATGAAGTCAGCTCTTAGCTTTCCCTAGCAAAGTAAAGGGAAATATGACAAGTTTCATAGCTTCCATTTCATTCTATTTCTTAAATATTAGGAGAAACATTAAATCATCAAAATTTCTCACATAGGCGTTCAGCTTCTCATCATCCCCTCCTAAGAATTTGGGTAATGAATTGATGAGTGCATGCCAGAGTTCAAATTACCCAGTGATGGCAGGTAAGACAATACACGAGGGTTGACTTGTCATTTTTTGAAACATACAATTCTTAAGAGGAATTCACACCGATTTGAGATGATTTGCATTGTTATTCTCATTACCATTGACATATCCCATCTTGAAGGATTGGGGTAAATGTTGAAGTAGACTAGGTGAAGGAAGTGGAGTTAGGCGGTGTAGGATCGTTAGTGTCAACGGAGATGAGAATCTCTAGTAACATTAGATTGGTTCGTACATTGAGTTGCTTTTACTTGCTTTAGCAATAACTCGCATGCAAATGTACTCACCTAGATGCACCTATACTGAAAGGCGGGGCAAACTGCTTATGATCACCTTTCTATACTAGCTATGACAGGGAACGTACTTTCTCTAGTCAAGCGTAGCCTCAGTTAGGTATCCTAATGAGTGTGTGGTCCTAATGCTCCCGGTCTGAGCTCTATAAGCCTTTTTGATTAAATATTTCTTTTATGGCTTAACCATGGTTAATTTTAAGTAAATGTAGTGTTCTAAATATTTTAAACTGAGCAATGAACTCTCGGGGTCCTCATGTGTGGTGCCACATATGGGTGATGAAATTCCGCTTGTTGTTTGCCTTTTAACTAGTTTGAAATT
The DNA here is from genome assembly GCA_014058105.1 of Kingdonia uniflora. Taxonomy (NCBI): domain Eukaryota; kingdom Viridiplantae; phylum Streptophyta; class Magnoliopsida; order Ranunculales; family Circaeasteraceae; genus Kingdonia; species Kingdonia uniflora. The sequence continues at coordinate 1,574,836 of JACGCM010001471.1, forward strand.
GAGAAATGTGCAAATATCAAACATATTAAAAATTAATGGCCGCTCCACAAGAGTGTGATTATAGAATTCACCTATGAGGCAGCTTTTTAAGGCTCATTGTTTACCCTAGGAAAACCATTGAGAAGGCACACCTGGGATCCTTGGCTCAAGTAGGCGCTGAAAGGATGACCTTCCCGAATGTGGGTTCCAATCGTAATTCGTGCAAAAAAATTGCAAATTTTTCCACCCCTTAGAAATGCATACTAACGCTCAAGATTACACGACCATTCCTCATTACAATGTACTCAAAGAACAAAAGAGGAAAAAATAAAAAGAGAAAATCTTGCTACACAAATTAAATTAAATTCCTAAACCATCTTGAACTGCACCTAAGTTGATCTTGGTTTCCAATTAAAGGCACGACCGAGAATGATGTGATGTGTCGTGTTGCAGGGTTAAAGAGTCTACCGTCTTGAAACTTTGGGTAGCAGTTTGTCTTGCTGCAGACCTTAACTTCATTTTAGTTTATGAGACAAATGATGTAATAATTATCCAAGCATGCACTAACCCCTTACAATCATGTTTTTAAATAGCCGTTATAACAACTATTATAACACCATTATAACGGTAATGCCTATTAGATTTTCCATCTATACAGGCACAACTCTTCCGGTTCACGAGCACACATGTTAATAGGTCGTATAGGTGCTATTGGTTGTGCCCAATTGTTACACCAAGTTAAGGTAGGTGGGACCTAGTGTTACTCTTTATTAGGGTTTAAGGGTATAATGGGATGACCACTTTAACCCTATCAGGTTAAATAGAGAGGAAGTCTCTCTTGGAGGCTACAACACAAAAAACCATCCCATTGAGGTCTGCAACCAATCCAAGGGAATACTTCACTCAAGAATAAGTAATTTTTAGAGAGTAGGAGAAGAGGTTAGTATAATCTGTTTTCTATATCATATTATTGATCATAGCAATTATATGTATTTCCAACAATTGGTGTCAGAGCTAGGATACAAATTACTATGGCTTAATAATTATCTCAAATTTGTTTCTCTGGGTTGTTTTAGATGGTTGCTTATGTTCACTGTTCTCGAGGAGAGCAATATTTTTTCCAGTCTTTTTATGCTTACCGAGTCTCTCTTTATATCAATATCAAATAAATTTAAGGGTTCCTCTCTCTCTCTCTCCTCAAATTGCAAACTCTACAAACCAAATTCCTTTAATTCTAAGTTATAAGAGATTGAGTCAGTTCTTGTATCTTAGAGAGACAGCAAAAATGGTAATCGAGGAGGTTCGGAAACTCAGAGTCGTCGCTTCTTCTCCGGTTGGGCTGATATAGGTGTTGTTCTCATTTTTGATTGCTTGTAGACTTAGTTTTAACCATAAAATTCCCTTAGTAGAAGAGGGGTTGAAGATTGAGACTATTATTGTGAGCCCAATTAAGAGTTCTTCAAAGGGTTTTGAGGATTTCGATTTGATTTGAGTATTCAAGGGTTTTCATTTTATTTTCTTAAATCAATTACAGATGAGATTCAAGGGTTCGAATCTGATCTAAGAAAAGATTTAGGTTTAGCAAATCTAGTTGGAGAGAAGGTATGTGGTGGAGGAGTTCTTCTCAAAGAACAACAAGGAGTTTAGGGGTTTTATTTTGTTGTTGAGTTTATGTGATGATCTGGGTTTTGGGGTTGTTCTTTGACTCGAACATATCAATACTAGCTGGAATTCGAATAATGATTCAAGGGGAAATCCAATCTTTTGGGTTCTATTGCATGTATTCTTTTGGTGTTTAAAAATTGGGGAAATCCAATTTTAGGGCTCTAGAGGTGATTAGGTTTATGATGTTGGGGGTGTGATGAATCATGGCATTGGTTTATGATTATTCTCTTCGACATTGGATTGTGATGGTTGGCAGATATTTGCCCTTGGGTTTTACAAATTTGATCTATCACTCTCATTCCTCTACAGGTTCATCACGGTTGGTGGACATTACGAGTGCTTGTTGAACTGAGTATTGGGGTTTTTGTGGTGGTTTTGAGCTTGCTTATTGCAGATTGTTAGGGGTGTTTTGTGCTTATTTATTCTTGGACCGTGGTGTTGCCATTGGATTTATCGTTATCAGATTCATGTTTTTGTGGTTTGCTTGTTGCGAATTAATTTTGTTATCATCATTGATGTTCTTAAGTTGGGGTGATTGGTGGGGAAATTTAATAACTTCTTTGGTCGAATCTTTATATGGGAGCATTTTTTCTTGTTGCTTTAGGAAATCACTAAGTCACCCGTTTTCACTTCACACCAGAGCAGCTGGAGGAGAACAACAACAACATTGTCTTTCTTTGCAAAAAAAAAATTCTAACCTGCTAAGGTTGACGATGTCCAATTGTTACCAGTTGCATAACTGGTTCACATACTCTATGTTCCTATTTTATATCGTGAAATATGCAATTTGTGTATTGAGTTTGGCTCTTACTTACTGTTATAAAAAAGATAAAACTTTATACATGCTTTGCTTCTGATCATGTTGAATCTCAGGAATTATTATTGATATATGTGAGCTAGCTAGACATTACCATGAGTAGAAGTTACCAAAAGAAACTCTAGCATAAGAATATCCAATGTATGGTAACCCTGTTAAGGGATTACAATAAATTATTCACATTTATTATTAATTGGACAACTATATTTGGTATAAGTTATATATATATATATATATATATATATATATATATATATTACATTCTACAGTACTTATATCAAGACAAACTATTTTTGATGAGTCTCTCGAGGCCGGAAAAGACAGATCAAGGGTGTAAATATTTTTTCAGTTTACTACAACACCTGTCATCATCTAACTCTAATTTAAACTTGAATTTGGCAGTTTTATTCCTCAAGCAACGTGTAAACACTACCTTCTCCACAAACAACAGCCTGCAACTCCTCTCACACTTAACACCATCTAACTTCTTCTATTATTTTCACCCCCTTCCATTTTTTCTTTCGTTCACAAACCTTTCAAAACCAACCACGCCTGCTTTCTACCGTTGATCTGTGTATTTAAGGTTCTCTCTCTCTCTCTCTCTCTATCTATCTCTCTCAAGTGGAAAATAAGCAATGTCTTCATATTGGTGTTCATTGAAATATTGGCTATTGGTGTTCATTTAAATATTGGAGTAGTTTACTTTTGTACATCTCTTGGTGTTAATTCTCAGGGTGTTAATGTATTCATTGTAAATAACCTTCTTTTGTTGATCTACCAACCATGATCCATTGGTGTTAATTCTCTTTTAACCTTCTCTTCCACCACTTGAAACACTGGATAAAGTTTAAGATCTTCAACTGGTACTCTCTCTCCCATGATTGCGGCAGCCATTAATGTATGATTCTAAATTGCATTATACCAAGTCTATTGATTGTTCATTTCATCTTTTTGGGTTGGGGAATGACGGGAGGGGAAGTTTTAGTGAGAAGTCTAACCCCTACAAGACTTCATTAAGGCATTTTTGGGTAACTTTAGGTTCTGTTTGGTTTACTTTGCTTTGGTTTGGATTTAGACTTCTTCTACATGTGTCCCTCTTTGGTTTTATTTTGCTTCTCCAATATGACACATCTCTCTCACTTTCTCTCTCTCTCTCTCTCTCTCTCACTGATAAGTTTTGAATTTTTGTTTCAAGTTTGAAGACTTCCACAATAACCATTTTCAACTGGTGAAATAATCTACATTATTCTACTCTCTTTTGTTATCTCTCTTTCAAGGGCTGTATCACTGCAACTTCATTTCCATGAACCCTTTTCATTCTTTCAAGTGTTTAATTTTTAATAATGTGCAATTACAGGTTCAACAATTGGTTAAAAGAAAAGGTGATTATTAAAGATTGCGTGGAATGTGTGAATAGTTACGAGACATCCTAGACATAACAATAACAAGTATGTATACCAATGCTTGAAAATCATGCTAAAAGGGTTCATGTTTGTAAAATAAACCATTGGCATTAAGCATCATGTTGTATTTAAGTTTAGTGGAGATCCACAGGTTTTATGATGCCACGTTTACATATAAATTGGTTTAAATCATCACCTTTATAAGTTAGGGCAAGACATTTGCAGTGTGCAATTCATAAGCCCTGTTTGGTTTTCATGGGTTTAACATAAGCCCTGTTTGGTTTGCTCAAGGTGTCCTCTTTTCAAAAATCTTTAAAGTTCCACCTAAATTTAGGTTCTTCACTTATCAAACTTTACCATATATATAATTTAAAACATTGCAATGATTAAGAGGAAATACCTTATATATCTGAGTGACAGGGTTCATAGGTAAGCCTATGTTTCTGCTTAATTTAGCTTTTGTTTTTATTGTTGTAGGATTTTTGGTTCAAATTTTAATGACATAAATTAGAGAAAGTGATATTAGTTTTTTTGTTAATGTATCTACGTTTGATGAGTACCAAGGCTCTGTTTGCGTACTTTAATTAGTTTTTAAGAGCATATTATTGATGGTACTCAAGGCCATGTTTGCCTTAAACATTAATTAACTTTTTGAGAAAATATTTTGGTTGATAACTACTAGGGGCATTATTTTCTTAAGACATTTATTAGTTATTTCATAAATATTTGGTGGTTCATAGATACTTAGGGACATGTTTGCCTAAGACATTAATTAATTTTTGACAATTATTTTATGTTGTTGATGTACTCAAACCCCTGTTTGCCTTGGAACAAAATTGTTTTAGGACCAAATCATTTGTTAGTTATCATTACTTCATTTCCCCCATTTTGCAAAAGATGTACTGTTATATACTATCTATATTACAATCTACAGTACATGTATCAAGACAAACTCAATTTGATACATCTCCCTCGGTAAATTGGAGTTTATTAAGGGTTCAGATTTGTAACTAAAAAATACTTTTGAAAACCGTCATAACTATCAAACGGGTTGGAATCCTCTAAAACACTAACGTCTTCTCTTTCTCTCACAATAACTTCCTCCACATTTCTCTCCCACAATAACTCTATCCAACTTCCTCCTAAACTCTTGCAAAAAAGACATATGTATAAGTTCATGCCATGTATCCCTGAATCCCCAATTAAAATACTTCTACAAAAGCTATAACTTCCTAAAACTACCCACCACTCCTGTTTCCCTTCATCTCCCTCACGAAGTATCTTTTATCTTTCTCCATCATCCTTCTCCCATATGCACTTTCGATTTCTTTTTCCTCAGTCAGTAATGGACAGGAATCAAAAGGCTTGGCCGAAAAAAGATTTCTTCTAACCGTTGAAAGTGAAACCAAGTTTGATATTCATCTTAAATAAATAAATGGTAAGTCAATCTCTCTCTCTCTCTCTTTCTTACTGCTTTGTATTTTTCATCTTTTCTCTTCTTTTTAATAGATTCAGTTCATTGGATAAGGGTTGAAATCATTTGAAGTTCCAAAAAGTAAGCACTTCGGCTAAATATTTGTAATTAGTCATTCATATCTTTATTTACTAACTTTAAATTGATCTTCTTGGAAGTTAAGTGACTATTAAGAATGTAAGGGATGTGTTTCCATTTGATATAGTTGGTATTACTAGACTTACTTTCAATGTTGTTGCTTCGTATTTGTATAACTTTCATTTTCTTTAATGTTATCATAATCTCTTGATGTTTTGGTGTTTAATACTACTGAGAATATGCCATTACTTAATTTTATATGTTTAGTCCTTTGTGGTTTTAGGGACGATGAAAGTTGATTCACGTTAATGGGTTGAGTACCATGGCCAATGGATGTGGCTGCCACCCCGCCTAAAAGAATAAAATAATCCTCTTCCCGCTTATCCGTTGGATTTGTCTCTCTCTCTCTCTCTATGATAGTAATAAATTTTATGTTGGCAAAGCGATGGTAAAGGACATTGAGGTCTAGGTCTTTTTGAAGTTGGAATTATACACTGTAACTTTTTGTGGTAAAATTTGTTCGCACAAACATTTTTAAAATGAAAGAATAATCTTATAGGAGGTGGCAGGAGAAAGTGTTGGGAAGATTGACCAAAATGATTGTTGGTTATCCTAGCACACTGATTACCAAATATTGTTTTGAGATTTTTGAATTTTAATTGTGGGAGATTTTCATAAAGGCGTAGAAATTTGATTTAGATCTATGCTGACCATTGTATCTAAAGACGGTTCACAATATGTATTATCATACTCAACTTGAATCACCGCATTGATTTAGAATTATGCTAACCATTGGATCCATGTGTGGAAGTAAGCTTAGCTAACTATCTATATCGACAGTAGTAATATTGATCATTAACAACTTTGGTGCACCAAGTGTAGCCTAAATGTTGGAGAGAAACCATACCAACTTATACTCCATAGAACATCAATTATAACGTCGAAGGCGCGTCAAAACATTGACTTTACGTGTCCATGAGTAGTGTTGAGATAATCTATTATCTCCATGGGAGAATTTTCAAAGATTGGGATCTAGGGTCTTGGCATCCATTTTTTCTCCATGGGTTCCAAAACCTACAAGCACTCATTCTTCTCTCTCTATTTCATCTTTGTATCACAATTAACTATGGTGGTTATGTATGAAGTAAAGAAAGCATAAACTCAAGAAGGATCTGGTGGTTAGCAAAATGGGGACATCTCCTTATAAAGAAAGTAATGCTAGATCATTACTGTAATTTATTTTTATAGGCTCTAAAATTATCCTAAAATTCAAAGCTTACAATTTTCTACCATTACTCAACACCAAACAACAAAACATTGATCTAGGATTATCACCAAAGACGCGTAAGAAAGGGAGGCATTGTGCATAGTTAAAGGGACAAGGGTAGCGGCGAACGCGTTGAAGCAACAACCGTGCATGTAGATGTGGGAAGACAAATGTTTACACATTAAATATAGCGCTGAAGGCACGTCGACATATTCACCGTGACTTGGTCTCGGGTGGAACTAGTATATATATATATTATATATATATATATATATATATATATATATTATTCATGATACCGGGATTTAATGCCCAAGGATCTCTAATGGGGTTTAAATAAGATCAAGTAGTCGTTTGGAAGTCAGGATATAATATGGGAAAATACACCCAAAGGAATTTTGTCCATGGAGTTGTACGTTTCTCCTAATTTTGAAACTTTCTTGAAAAGTTTCATTAAAACTACTTTGCATTAATTAAACTTAAAATAATTAGACCACCCAAAGGAGGCTAAGAAACTTATAATTAATTAGTGGGTCAAGATAGGTTACACGGTACGGGGAGATGAGGATAACCCTCGGCCCAAAGGTGAGAAAGTGTCTCGAGTCAAACTGTACGTGGTCAGTCTAGTCTTGAGAGTGAGTGATCACCAACTAGGAGGCAATTTATATCAAATCACCACCCAAAGGAGGGATTTGATGATACATCGTTGTACACGCAGAGTGAAAAATCAATACCTTAAATATTATATACACTCTGACTCGACTATCCTAACCCCAGGTAGGTTCAAGATTAAGGACATCAAGTTATAGATCTTTTACAAATCAAGTTAAATGTGCATAAAAAAAGTTTGCATGTTAAATATAAGTTTTTGGTTCATGCAGCTATAGACCTTATGATCCAGAACCAACTAACTAATATTGAAACATTGACGGACTCTAACTACACCTGCTACTTTGCTTTTGTTCTCACTTGAACTGTTAGATGTCATTAAGAAATAGTTTGAGGGTTCCGTCAAGGGAAGGCAGTACAGTACCTTATCTCAATTTTTATCGTTGAAGTATGACGACAGTGAAAATGTGCGCTCACACATTTATGTTTGTTTTAATCCAATTTGGTTGATATTCTTACCCACTCTTGGTGGTCAGATTCAGGGGCAACTATTCATATTTTGAATTCACCATAAGGGTTCATCAGCAGGTGGCAGGCAAGGCCTGAGGAGTAATTTTTCTTGGGAGATGCAAGAAGCCTTCTCATTGAGTTTGTTGGCATTTTTTTGCTTGGTTTTAGACACAGGTGCTACTTTAGATTTGACAGGCACCTATTATATTCCTTCGATGAGACGATCTCCGGTTTTAGTTTCTCGATTGCACTCTTTTTGTTATAGAGTTTCTAAGCAATCTACTCGTAGGATAAACCTTTTACAGCTGATACATACAAACATATGCGGGAAAAAAAAATTTATTCTGTCCCGAGGTGGTCATCGATATTTTCTCACTTTCATTGATGATTTCTCACATTATACCTTTATTTTTCTTATCCATCAGAAGTCTGAATCACTTGATGTATTTAGGACTTTCCCGTTAAAGGTTGAGAAACAGTTAGATCGAAAGATCAAGGTTGTCCGGTCAGATCGAGGAGGCGAGTATTATGATAAGATCCATCAATACGGTCAACTTTTGGAACCATCCTATCAGTGTTTGCTGGATCAGGGTATTGTAGCCCAGCACACAACTCTTGGATCATTTATGGAATGGGAGAAATCATAGTCTTAATCACTTGCGTGTTTGGGGTTGTCCTGCAAAGGCAATATTGTTTAACCCGTATATCAGAAAGTTAGATTCGAGGACTGTAAGTTGGTTCTTCGTTAGTCTCCAGAGAGATCGATAGGTTTCAGGTTTTATTGTCCTTCTCACCCCATGGAGATTGTTAAGTGTGCTCAGGCTCATTTTATAGAGGAGGGAGATCACTTTACCAGTTTTATTCATAGAGAGTTTTTCTTTGAGGAGGGGTTCTGTAACTCGGAGACCAACTGCTATTCCGACCAGTATTGCTATGCTTTTGTGTTTATTTAATATTGACAATGTGATGAGTACGATTCCAGACCATGTTCCAGACCCATCATAGCACCAGTTCTCCCTAAGATTTTTCCTCCACCCGCTCATGTCCAATTTCTTGTCGTTTCACCTCCAACCAGCCTTTTACTCCTACTCGAAGATCCCCCAGAGAGTGTCATTCAACCTTTTCTTCAGGTTATCATCTTTATTCAATTAAAGGGGAATTATTTAATTTTGAGGATCCAGTATCTTTTAGTTCGGCTATGGCTAGTTGCTTTGCAGATCAGTGGCATAATGCCATGACGGAGGATATGGATTCTATGTCTCACAACTCTGTGTGGGAGCTAACACCTTTACCTGAAAGATCTAATGAAGTTGAATGCAAATGGATCATTGCATATACGTCAATTAGAGTAAGAAACATTTTACATTTATGGTTTTTTATGTTAACGATATTTTACTCACTAGCAGTAATGTCCAGTTTTCTTCAGCAGGCAAAAGCCTATAGGATGATATGTATGAGACCCATGATTAATTTTATTGTTAGGATGTTCGGAAGGTACCTACAGAACCCTTCTAATATTCACTGGCAGTCATGCAGCCAAGGAAGGCTCTTTACTATTTTATGAGGACAAGAAATTACAGATTGGTTTATAGAAGATCGGATAAGCTTATGGTTTTGGGATACTGTGACTCAGATTTTGCTGGAGTCTCTTTGAGGATTGTTCTTTTATGTGGAAGTAGTTATTGGATTATTTACTATCCCTGTATTAGGATTCTTTATCCATGTAGGAGTTATTCCTGGTTATTATTTTGGTCGACATTAAAACTTGATTTTGATTATTTAGCTGCTGTTATATTTGGATCCGTTATTATATGTGCACATATTCAGTTTAAATTATGCAATTGAAATAAAGTTCTAGATACCAGTAATTTCATCACATGATGGTTGTCTAAGAATTAAGTGCCTATAGAGAATACTAAAAGTTTTCTCAAGTTTACTTGGGCTGGATATGGGTAGGCTCCACATCCTTTGGCCTTCATTTTAGTATGAGCGATGGTCATCGCATGATGGCTTTTCTAAGTATTAAAATGGCATGTGCCTAGTAAACACATGTTGTAGGACACTAATGGAAATATACCAGCACATCATTAAGGTGTACATTTTCCATTCACACACTAAAATCCACCAGCAAAGAAATTACACTTGAAGGCTTTTGAGGTTGCTAGCCTAATGTCCACGATATGAATTAGGCATGTGCCCAAAGGCTTGACTAAAATTTGTCCGTGAACCGTGTTAGCCATCTCTGTAGTCGTAGAGTGACAGTCAAGTTCGATGTAACATTGCCTTCAAAAAATTATCATGTGTGGTTTTAAAAAGCAAAGGATGACCATCCGCTATTTATAAATAAATAAAAACCCGTGAATCAGGTTAAAATTATTTTTATTAAAATCGAGTTAGAGCTGGGTGGAAGATTATTGGATTTTCCATCTATATTGGCACTACTCTTCCAGTTTATGAGCACACATGTTAATAGGTCGTATAGGTGTTATTGGTTGTGCCTAATTGTTACACCAAGTTAAGGTAGGTGGGACCTAGTGTTACTCTTGATTAGGGTTTGAGGGTATAATGGGAAGACCACTCTAACCCCTATCAGGTTAAATAAAGAGGAAGTCCCTCATGGAGGCAACAACATAAAAAACCATCCTATTGAGGTCTACATCCAATCCAAGGGAATACTCCATTCAAGAACGAGTGATTTTCAGAGAACAGGAGAGATGTTAGTATAATCTATTTTCCATGTCATATTATTGATCATAGCAATTGTATATATTTCCAACAATGCCTAGAGCCCGTTCCGTTCTAAAAAATGACACCCGCTATTTTCTGTTACGTACCATTATTTTATGCTATAACGGTTGTTGTTACCGTTATAACAACGCATTATTTTTCTGTATTCTCTTTTACATTTTTGACCAAAGTTATATGCTGTTATAATGGTGTTATAACACTGTTATTTGTAAAATAATGGCCATTATAATTGAAAACTAATACAAAATTCGAGAAAATATATTAAAATGTCATAATGTCTTCTACTTTAATGGGGGAGGTTTGAGCTAAGTATCCCACATAACTTCGATATGGAAACACATAGTATTTATCACAATTTTTGAATTTTAAACAATTTGACTATCCTTGACTGGGTATTTGGCTTTTGAAAACATAACATTGTTATAACACTATTATAATGATTATAATAGTAACAGCCTCTGCCCATTATACCGCTATAACGTACCATTTTAAACCTTGCTTAAAATATAAAATGCTTAAAACATAAAAGATAAGGTCGGGATAATAGCCACCCCCACAAAAGAAAATTCCAACCCCCAAATTCCTTCAGATTCTTGAATACTTGACTCGTGAACTTTAAAAAAGAGGAAAACAAAATAAAATATAAAATAAAAGGGTAGAGGCATCCCCTAAGAGCATCCACAGCAGCCTCCCTAAACTTATTTTAGGGAGGCAAAAAGTATTAAAATGGCTTTTATAGGCTCCTTGTCCCTATTTTTTTCTTTCTCTCTCCTCAGGACTAGGGAACTGAGAGGAAGGTTTGGTCAGTCATGTTGCCAACTTATCAAATACGTGGAAAGGGTTTTTCTTAGGTGTAAAGTAGATTTGTGGCGGGTAAAGTATATTTTAGGAGGGAAAATGCCCACGGTCTAAGGAAAACTGGTCTCATCTCTTTCATCTGCAATAAAAGTTCTTCTCATCCCTTTTGTTCATCTTCCTCCGACTTTAATTTTTCTCCTTCTCTTGGCAGTCCTCCAAATCAAGTAAATAATCAACTTGAATTCCTATTTTTTTACCATTTTTTTGTGTATAGTTGATTTCTTCTTTGATGTTAAAAATTGAGGTTTTTTAGGTACTTTACTCATGATTTGAAATTGTCGATTCACTCTCTTTAGATTATTCATCTCTCAGTATCTCTACCTTTGATTTCAATCGCAGTCTTCATCATCTTGGGTTCACGATGTTGGAGTTAAGCTTTATGGTTTTACACTCTATATGTGTGTGTATCAAACTCTAATTGAATCCATTTTGTCTAATTCAGGCATTGGATTAAGTTGAAGAAGAGGTGAATGCGTTGGACGAATGTATTTTCGCAAGTAAGGTTATTCATGTTTGCTTTCAAATGATGCTTATTCTGATATTTTATGTTTTCTATTTATATTTTTTGTTCTAGGACTTCCAAGAAGATGGCGCTCCTATATTTCAATTGACATCTCAAGTTGGTAATCTTGGTCTTACACTTACTAAAGCAGATCGCGTTATTGTGGTTGATCCAGCGTGGAACCCAAGGTATACAACTCTTAATATTGGTGTAGCAACCATATAGTCCTTTACTTACTGTTTAGTTATTTAAATCTCTTCAAATCAAACTAAAAATATCATACATTATAATGCACTTGTAGAGATCATGGTTGTAAAGAAATTATAAATTCATTCTTTGGATGCAGCCTACGAGTATTGCATGTTACTGTTACCATCAAATAATGGTAAAGGGATGATGTTTTATAACTGATTCATTGCTACCATTAAATGAGTTCCAACATAAATAACATGAAAACCAATGCATTTTGTACAGTATTTTATAGTATTAATATAGTAATAGAAGGTGTTGGAATGCATGTTGAGTTCAAGGAAAAGGCCATGTGCTTCTTACTTTTAACAATATTTTTGCTTGCTTTGCACAGTGTGGATGTTGAAGGGGGTATTAATTTTTTGGGAGAAGAGGATGATATTGAGCTGGAAAAGCAACTTAAGCTTTTGAACAAGCCTGCTATCAAGACCATTAAGGTATATCGTTGTACCCTTCAAAGTATTTCAGGTGTTTTTGTTCTCAAAACTGGGGAAAATAGTAGGTTCTCGTAAAAACTGCACAAGTTTGTGTAAGGTACAAGTCTGACTTCGACCAGAACCATTTTATACCCTTCTATTTGCTTACAATTTTTGGGTATTCTTGCTTCCAAAATGTGACCGTGTAAGCGCCTTTTATTTAGAGATTTGAACCTATGTTTGTGGTAAACTGGTAATAGATTGCCAAGGTGTATGACAACAACAAAAACTAATTTCCCTTAGAAATCTAAAGAATTTCACAGCTCATGTGTTTCATCTGCGTTATAAAAATGGACTCATTTATAGGTTAGGTTTATTTTGTAGACAAAGCACGGTGCCTATTTTAATTGTGTGGATATTTATAAGCAACCTGCATTCGATAATCTATTGCTGAAAAATCATACCATTCAGGTAATTCATCAGATCAACTTATGCTCTTCAAATTCTATGTACTTCACCTTTTGGTAGAAGCAAATATCTGGATATTTCTAGTTAATTTTTGGTGATAATAGGGCTTTTGGCCTCCATTATATGATCAAAAATAGACGTAAGCACCCTAAATTGGGACTCCCTATTACTACATGTTGTACTAGTACTTTATTTTGTGCAGAAGCGCTAATGAGTAACAACTAGAAAAAAAAAAGTTTCAAAAAATAGCAACTGGTTATATAGAAAGACCAATAAATTTTCAGAATATTTTGAGATAGTACATATTTTATGAGAAACAAACTTTGTAGCTTATGGTTTGTCCAAACTAAGAACTACAGAGGATTATGAGGATGTTCTGTATGCCGATTTCAGTGATGATATGAAGAATATGGTTTAGGATGATGGTTCAGTCTTAATGTAGATTGCTCTAAGTGGTAAACTATTGCGTGGAACTAGAAAATGTTGGCAATATCTAATGTTTTATTTCTTTTCTTTCATTCATTTCGCAGGCAAAGTCTTCATTTACTTAATAGCATATCTCTGTACCTCAAAGTTAGGTGATTCAAATATGACACTTAATAATCAGAATCCGTCAGTTGATCAATTCACCAATGACTTTCAACAAGCCATCGATGTTGAAGGCATTTCCCATCAGCAAGCTCTTATGCAACAACAAATTTTATGCAACATTACATGCAACAACAGCACGCATTCTCGTTGCCTTCTTTCCCCCAACCAGTTTTTTCACAAGCCCAAACTTTAAATATTTCTCAAGCACCCGTTCATGACTCATGCCCCGTTCAGCCAACAATTATTGAAGATTCAATCGAGGACATGAGGCTTGTCGGAGCATGTGGTGGGGGCTACACATCAGAAGAATATTTGTTGCTTGTATCGGCTTAGTTGAACACAAGCCAAGATGCCATTCATGCAACATACCAAAAATCTAGTACTTATTGAAATCGAATATGGAGTTAATTCGAGGTGCATAAGAACTCTGATGCGCAATGCAGTCTGAATTCTTTAATGAAGCGGTGGTCACATATTCAACTAAAGACAAACAAATTTTACGGGTACTACGCCGCAATTGTAAAACAAAATTTCAGCGGGAAAGTTGAAGCTGATTGGGTATAACTGATAAGTGTTTATTGCTTTTACTCTTATTAATCATTAACTTTACCTTGTATTAACTACCCCTCAAGTTAAGATGGTCTGTAAGATGTACGAAAAGATCGAGAAGGAGCACTTTAAGATGGATCATTGTTGGGAAGAGCTTAGGCATCACAGAAAATAGATGTTAGAAATTAAAAAGAAGAAGTTTGAAAAGAAAAAAGGGAAAGCCAAAGTCTCCAACGAATGCCCAAATTCAAAAAATGGTAATCCTTCAACTCCCATAACTAATCTCGACGAGAATGAAACAGTTGATGGTAACGAAGGTAGCACACAAAGGCTGAATGGAAGGAAAGCAGAGAATGAACTCAGGAAGCGGAGGACAAAAGAAATAGAAAGCCCTCTTGACTCAAAATTTACTAAAGTATTGCAAGAATTAATTGAGGAAAAAAAGAACGATAGAGATAGTCATTTTGCGATTGACCAATTTAAAGAAGATGAGCGTATAATGTTACAAGATACCGATGGAATTGATGAAATGACAAAAAAATTCTACAACAGTAAGAAGGCTAAAATTCTTGCAAGAAACAAATCTAAATAGTTTAGTTGTATTCTTCTTTGAAGTTTGTAACTTCTTATTTTGGATATTTTTATTTTCCTTATGTAACTTTCTTTATTTCAATGAATTTTCTGTTTACACCAAAACCTTGTTCCCATGGAGACAAAGCAGAAAGCACAAGAGGAAAGCTACAGCCAAGACTGTCTCTAATTATGGTGCCAAAAGCTGCTGCCATAACAGTGCCAAGACTGTCTTTAATTATGGACTCAGTCCCTTCAATGTTGCATTTTAAAGAGCCATCAATGTTCAGAGTAAGAACATCTCCAGGTGGCTCCTATTTCATTTTTATATTGCCATTTCATATAGACACAGTAAAGGTTTTGATTAAATCTTCTTCACATTTTTCTTATTGTTGAGTATATTGTAATTGTGACACTAGGTAGGATTTACCCTATTTTCTAACAGAAACATACTAAATTTGGTTGGATAGAGATCTGGTCGCCAAACTTAAACTTTGTTTTTCCTTATTGTCTTGTTACATTTTCCCTTTGTTCTTATAAATCTTATCCGAGTTTTTGCCATATCTCTCAGATTTGCAACATAGTAAAAATAGTGGAAATGAAGGGAGAAAAGAAGGCGTCAAGTTGTGCCCTCTTCTGCATGAAGTTTAAGTTTTACAACATAGATTTGTTTTAGCTTTGTATATGTTCATGTAAGCTTTGTGTACCATGAATCATATATCTTCTTATCGTGAGCTGAATGATTTCAATATAGATTTATTCAATTACCTCAACCTTTATATGTTTAATCCAGCGTCTTACACTCTTACTGTGTGTATAGAGTATTCATCACTTCATCTTTAACATTATTTTGAATGTAAGCCTTGATACCAGTAAAACTATAAAACTGATTTACAAGTAAACATGATTTGTGTTTAGCCTTATTACACAAGTACATCATCAAAATTTCTCTTACAAACCATATTCTATTAGAACCTAATGGGATTATGAACGGCAAATCATATTTTGCTGCAATTCAATAAATTAGGTTAAGAGCAACTGTTATTTTATTTACTCCTTAATGACGTTAGATGAAAACTTCTGGGATCTCCTTATCTTATATAAGTTGTATGATGATGAGTGCCAAAAATACACCAGAAACACTTGACCTCTTTGTAGAGGTTTTTGCTCCACGTTGTTTTTCAAAAAATGATAAATTTTATTTCTCCTTAACTGGATTTGTATCAAGAAGGCTGTATTAGAAATATAACAATATATATGGAAATCATTTGTAACACACTACAAAAGCGTACTCAAACATTGAAATACTCTTCTTCTTTTTTAGTTGGCAAGGTATCTGCTATTTTGAATTTGTACACATTATGATTCTACTAAGAGAGTAAGAGTTAATCATAAACAGGGAAAGCTTAAAGCTGCACCCACCTTCACTCCTTCAGATTTGGAAGAAAACAGAGCAAAACAATTTTGTGAAAACATGAATACTTTCATCAAACTAGGGAAGGTCAAGGGTACATTTTAGAATAATAGAAATGGTTACAAAGACGATATCCACCTGCAATCAGAAATAGGGTATTCTAATTTATCAGAGTAAAAAGGTTATGACCTCTACTTTGATTCAAGACCATAATCAGTACTTTGAAACCAGCTTAGAGCACATTTGATTATTTCAGAAAACATGACAACATCATACTTCCTATCTTAAGAATATCAACATGGCAAGCATTATACTTCCTTGAAAGTATTATGAAAAGCATCACAATTCCAATTCCTAGTTTTCCCATTTGAAACAGAATATCAACATGACAACATCATACTTCCTATCTTAAAAATAAATGCCACAACTAAATTGAAAGCGAAACATCTTCAATTTATTTGTAGAGAAATAAAAGAGGACATGAACAAAATTGCAAAAATTATGTTTAGTTTACATTGGGTGAACTTGGTAAGTCATTTGAGATAATATCATCTGAACTCTCACCTGAACTCTCACCTCGTCGCTCCCACAGATGTTCGATAAAGTCCTTTTGGAGTTGGGAGTGTTGTTTCGAATCTCGAATTTTTATATGCATATCTAAGAACTCATTGAACGGCGTAATGCAATCACGAGATACATGAGGAAAAATGTCCTTCCCATCATTAACGAAGCCATTCGTGTAAAGGTGATGTTCATCCTCTACAATCATATTGTGCATAATAATGCATGTTGTCATGATATCCTTGAGATTAGCAGGATCCCAAAAATGTACAGGCCCTCGCACAATAGCAAAATGTGCCTGAAGTACTCCAAATGCTCTTTCGACGCCCTTCCTTGCCGCTTCTTGATGCTTAGCAAAATATTTACATTTTTCTCCTCGCGGATATGGAGTCATCTTCACGAATGTGGACCATGTTGGATAAATACCATCTGTAAGGTAGTATCCCATTGTATAAAGGTTCTTCCCAATTTTATAATTTGCAGCTGAAGCGCGACCTTTCGTAAGATCCGAGAATAGATTAGACCTTTTAAGAACATTTATGTCATTATGGGAGCCCAGCATTCCAAAAAAAGCATGCCAAATCCAGAGATCATATGAAGCAACAACTTCAAGAATAATTATTGGTTTGTGGACGTGACCCTTATACATTCCATGCCATGCAGTAGGACAATTCTTCTATGTTCAGTACATACAATCAAGGCTCCCAAGCATTCCTAAAAATCTACGACTCTCGCCAACTTGAAGCAATCGGTGGACATCATTACTATTAGGTGATCTTAAGTACACAGCCCCAAAAACCTTAATAACTGTTATACAAAATCTCTTAAGGCTTTCTCTTGCGGTGGTTTCGCTCATCCTTAAATTTTCGTCTAGGTTATTTGCTGCTACTCCATAAGTAAGCATTCTCAAAGCAACAATTATTTTTTGAAGCGAGGAAAATCCAAGGATTCTGGCAGCATTTCTTCGCTGTACGAAGTATGAATCGTGTTGAACTGCGCCTTCTGCGATATGAAGAAATAAAGAATGCCTCATTTGAAACCTTCTTCTTAATATGGTGTCATTATAAATAGGAGGATTAGCAAAGTAGTCTGAGTAAAACCTTTCATGGCCAGCAATTCATTCTCGTAGCATAGTCGATCTTGATTCTCTACAGCGACTCCTTGTCCGATTATTGTTTTCGATCCTGCAAACTTCTGCATATGCTAAGCTTGCGATAATTATGAAATCATCGTCAGAAGAAGAATCGTGAGACATTATTCTAAGCTTGTAGTCTTACCTGATTACAACAAACCACTAATTCGATGCTTTTGAAACCGATGCTCTAAACAACTTCCCCACCTAATTACAACAAATACACAGAACTCAAATCAAAAATTAAATAAAATAAAACCTTGTAATTAGGTAAAGAGAATTTATGATAGAAATGTGTATATCTACTATCTATGGAGATAATTCTTTCACAGAGATACATAGCAAGAGTCCTCAACATATGGGAAACTAGCAATTTAAGGAGCAAGTTTAAAATTTATGATTACTTAATAGAAAAATTCAAACATAAAAAAAAAATATTCTGGGTATTTGTTGTAACAGATTGTGTTCTTCGAGAGAGAGAATGAAGTAAAAGATGGAAGTGTCCTTCAGGAGAGAGGGGGAAAATCTGTTGTAACAGTTTATGGAATTTTGTTTTACGTGGCATACTTACTTTTGACTTGGCTTCTTTATTAACAGAGGTTGTTTTGTGATAGGGATAAATCGGATTTCAAACTCCCCAAAATGACTCCCTATTTAAAAGAGGTTGTTGTGGATGCCCTAACCCCCCACCCCCGCACACACACTCTTTTTCTCTCCTGTGTCCCTCTCTCTGGCTTTGACAACGCTCTCTCTTAAGAGTTTATCTCTTTCTCTCTCTCTCCCTTCATCACCTTCTCTTCTCCGACTGTACATCACTCTCTCTTTCTAAGATTTAAACCTTCATGAATTTATCTTCATCTCATATACTTTTTTTCAAATCGTGAAAAACTTGCCATTTCTTCAAAATAAGAGTAGTCTGTTAGACAATTTTGGTTAAGTTCTGTAGATGATTTTAACGTTTCATTCCCAGATTCTCTCTTTTTCAATCTCTTTGATAGTTTTAAAACCTCGTATAATTGAATTAAGTACCAAACAAGCTTGACTTACAGCAAACAGCTATTACAGTTACAGTGACGCAAACAAAGGTTACAACAAGCAATAATTACGGTGACACAAATGGTGATTACAGTGTCACAAGCAACAATTTTGGCAATCAACAGTTAGGGAAACACAGGCGGTGGTTACGGTGAAAAAATGCTATGTAAACTCAAACTTCCGGCAATGCAAATGTCTGTTACGCCAATGTTACGACGATGAAAGTTACGATTACGACAATGCAAGTCAAAGTTACGAGAGTTCTTCCCAAATTTCTTATTGTTTTAAATAAATTGTTCTGAGTCATTTTTTTATGGTGGGATTTGAGTTACAACTAATTTTTTTTGAGATTCTTAATTTGGGATTTGATTTTGATTGATGTTGAACTATTATACACACTTATGTGGTGACTTAAAGGGAAATGTGTAATATGAAATGAACAATTGCAGCCTCAAAGAACAGTACCTATTAGAGATAACTAAGAATGATACACCACATGTGATCTGTAAACATTATAAACAAAGGAAAAATAAGAGTGAAACTCATAATGTTGGCCACAACAATAACGTTAAGTATTTGTAACAACACGATAAGTAAGTTATTTTGTCAAAATTAAGTATAATGTTTCTACATAACCATACTTTTGGGATAATTTATGACCATCGTATTTTATCATGAAGTGAACAAATGAATAGTGATCAATTTTATCACAGCAGATGGCTACTTACACGAGCTTTAATCACCATATATTTCTAGTTGCGCTACTACTAAGTTTTATCATCGCAAGTGAATACGTATACCACTTTTTATCCCGAATATGGCAGGAGAGAGATAGAGATTAAGGGCTGCCTCTACAAATTTTTTAATCTTTTATTTATTTTTTACTTTTTTTGTTTAAAGTCCTCAAGTCAAGCATTAGAGAATTGAGAGGAATTGGGGGTTGGCATTACCTTTTTTGGAGGTGGCTATTATCCCAACCCCAAAATATAAACTAATGTTTTGATGATGCAATGATTATCCAAGCATCCACCAGCCCCTCAAACATAAACAATATATTAAATTGACTTGTTACTTTTTATGGAAGGACTTCATTAATTTGAGCCCATCTATATTACATTACACAATGGCATTTTTCAAATAGACAAGTTTGTCATTGTCTCAAAGATAAAAAGGGGCTGAGATTTAATGTTATTTCGTTGAGATTTGTTGGAAAGAGCAAGATCGACGGACCAGATCTATTTTAGGCTAAACATACGAAGGGTAAAATAGACAAAATAGAGCACAGGGGTACTTTAATCTTAAACTGCGCTACCTACTAACTCCTTTATCCCGACTTTCATCTTTCTCATCATGTCTCTCGAATCTCTCTCCCAAACCCATCTCTCGCATCTCTCCGCCTCTCTTTCATAATTTGGTTGGTGATAATAAATTACGGTCTGGGTTTGTGAAAGTTTTGAAGTTTAAGCGATGGAAATCGGGTACTTTTTGGTGGTGGAATTTTTTGGTTTGTTGTAAAAGGGTTGGTAGAGATAGGGAGAGATCCCCAAATCGTAGCAAACCCTAACCTATACTGTGATTCCCAAATTGATCAAGTCTTGAGTTTGAAATTAGGCAAAATCAAAGTGAATATTAGGGTTTATTTACGAATTGTTGTTGCTTTGGTTTGCCGTTTACTGTTGGTTTCATCTCTCCCAAAGCCGTCTCTTCCTCCCATCAGCGCTTCCTAAAGTACTTATCTCTATCTCTCTCTCTACCATTACTCTTCAAGCATCTAGGGTTTTGATTTTACTTAATTGAGTTATAATTGTTGTTGCTGTTGGTTTGCTGTTACGGTTGTTGTTGGTTTCATCTGAGGAATTACTGATTAGCAAATCCAAAGTTTTCCCATATATCTATCAAAAAAAGGTCTGTCAACAATCTGAGGTGGTGAAAATAAATTCAAATCACAAAAATTATTATATTTTGTAGACAGGAGTAAAAGCATTTCCTCATTACACATGTCGTCACCTCAGATAATAACAATTTGTTGGTTTCCTCTGCAGATCCGGTTGGGTCATTGTTATTATCATGCAGGATGTCTCGCTTTCAACCACTTTAGTAGTTTAGTTCATACTTCATACCTTATAATGAAAAACATAATGTTAAATTCTTTCTATTGTACATATTTTCTACAGTTTTAGTAGTTTAGTTCATACCTTATAAAGAATGTGTTTTAGGAAAACTGAGTCTGAAGTTAGCCTTTCTGCCTTTATAAGAATTTATTTGGAGTTACTCACATGATATTTAATCTTCAATGTCTACTTTAACTATTTATTTCAAAGAAAGGGAAAAATGGATACGATACATTGAATAGAAAGCCAAAGTGCAAAGCAAAATTTCATTAGCAAAAAAGAACAAACAACACAGTTTTATTCATTATCTGATTGGAGTGCCAACCTCTACAAACTGAATAATATGGAGACCTAAAATACAATATTTTATGAGTATTATGGAGCACAAATACTTATACTTCTTTGGATACCTGTATTCACGTAGTATTATAGCAAAATTGCAAGATGTATGTAACTGTGTTAGTTCTTATGAACCCCAATACATACAAAGAGTGGAGAATAAGTTTTGGTTGGAAAAGCTTAGTGTATCCCACTGGAAACCCCATAAAATCAAGAGAGAGCTTTAGAAGAGCATTTTTTTATTTTATTTTTTCAGATTCAGGGATCTAAGTTTTGCGACTATAGTATATTTGGATTCGATCGTCATCTCGGTACATGAGTTTTAGGATAATATGTAGTGCATTAGAGGATGACATATAATAATTTTAATTTCTTACATGATATTAGAGAGACATTGTGTGCCTACCTAATCTAAAAAGTGGGGGACAAATGATGTTTACTTTTGTTACGAGTAGTGATTTAGTTTTCATCGAGGGAGATGGATATGTTTAAGTGCAATTTAATTCGGCCATGAACATTGATCTTACGGGTAGCGCCGAAGACGTGTCGACATAGTCACGGGTAGCGCCGAAGGCGCGTCGACATTGTTGCCGTGGCGAGCCATGGGTAGTACTAGTGATGTAATAAGAAGAAAACCGCTAGTGATGCGGTGTAGTAATATTAGCCCTTCAGTTTATTATTCTCTAGTGCCAATGCTCTTCCTTTTGTTTATGCACTCCCTCCTATAAAATACACATGAAAGAAAATACTTCAAGCCAGAAAAGGAAAGAACAAAAATGAAAATAGGAACAAAACTATATTTTCTTTTCTTTTAGAAAGAGCAAAGTAAAAAAAAAACTAAACTAATGTTTTTGAATTTTGGTTTATAAAGTAGAACACTAAAAATAAGAATTGAATATAAACTAATATTTTTCATTTTTTTTAGGAAATTAGAAAACTAAATTAAGAGCCAACAAAAATAACTAAGTTAAGACTAAGGAAACTAATGAGTTGCTAAAAAATAAAACTAAACTATTTTAGCAAGAAGAAATCACAATTAGAAACTACTTTTAATTTTCATTCGAAACCGGCAACGGCGTCATTTTATTGAACGGCAAAAATGGGTCTTTGAGGAAAAATAGTATAAAATTACGGATTGTCGTCCTCTATTACGAACCAAACTAAAACTTGTTTCTAATATTGTGTTCTATAATAAAAATATTTGAACTAAGAAAAATTATTAAACTTAAAAGACAAATAATATAGCTAAATTTTGGGATTTACCGAATTTGAAGAAACTAAGGATTAGATTTCCCCGCCATAATATATATCAACATAAATAATTAAGTGATAGATTTCCCAATTTAAGATAAATAGTTTTAATGACCTTACGTCAAATTAATCTCATCTTTTATTGATGTATTAATAAAAACATACTATGTGATTAAGAACATTCATTGAAAATACAAACTATTAAAGCATTGTTAAATATAATTCGTTAATCGATGTAATATTCTAAAACAACTTAGTATTAATAATTTAAGTATTTAAAATAAGATCAACTATATTATTCATAATTCCATAGAATTTATTCTATATCTCCAATTAAGATGATCATAGAATAATAATACATCAACTACAACTAATATAGAGAGAAAATCGTATAATTAAGCATAAGTGGGAGAAATTCTACTATAACATCCTTATATGTCAGACACTGATTAATGTCGATTCTATCCTTACCCAAGCATGAGATTTAGCAACTTATGTTCTTTATATTAAAGTGAAATAAAAAAGAAAAAGAATAAAGACATAAATAGAATAATTAACTTAAGACTTTTATTCAATAATAAAAAACTTACAACCAAAGATCTTTTTCATTTTTTCAATTCTTCAAGCTCTTGTTCTCTTACAAAATTATTTGTCTTTCCAAGAAGCTATATATAGAGATAGGCACAGGACTCTTATTTATAGACCATAAGAATTCTAAGCCTAAATCTAAATTGGAAAGTCTTACAACTGCTAGTTATCACCGATTTTCTAATTTTATTCCCGAAAATATACATTACAAAAAATTATGAAAAAATTCTATAAAATAGATCAATAAGTTTCCCAATTCTGCAAAAAAATTTAGCAAAATCGGAATTTTCTATATTCGTCTGCTACTCAATTTTCGTCAGTTGATATTTTGGCTTAAAAATTATTTTTCTTGATTTAGAAATTTGTTATCCTCTTTTGCACCAAGTTACTTCTAATTCCTTGGAGCATCTCCATCAATAATAACTCATGTGCATAGCTTAAAGACTTGCATTTATAATAAGATCTCTAATAGTACTCTAAAATTCGGTTCTTTCTTGTAAATTGCACATTTATTCTTGTATAACCTGAAAATCATGAAATAATCATATAAGTCTTATTTATTAATAAAAATGAGGCTTAAGAAACTTTAAATAGAAGGTATGGAATGGTCAATTTACATGCTCATCACCCGCTACTCACAGCAAGTCTGAGCCTACCGCTCCCATCATGTCGAATCATGCAGCTCAAGGCCCAAGCACCTACAAACTCTTTAAGCCCGAAGCTTAGCCCCCATTGCGTTTGAAGCCTAAGGGGACCGGCTTTAGGTCAACAACCGAAGCTAGTCGAATTAGTCAACTCGTTGACTATGGTTAAGGCCCGAAGCCCACCAACCAAGCCAAGTCTGACCTAACTCAGTCTAGGCCCGATATCAACCAAGTCAAATATAACCCGACCCGGCCAAGGCCCAAAGCCCTCCACCCGTGTCTATGATTCACGTGCTTATCCAAACATGATCCAAAGACCGTGTCTAGACCCGCAGTCAAACCTGATCCAAGTCAGATCTAACCCGAATCAGGTCCAGACCCGTAGTTTGACCCGATGGAGGCTCGATACCGATCCAGATCCAGATCCGAACCCGAAGTATGTTGAATGAGTATCCAAGCCAAATTAAAACTGAGTTCTATCAACCTATCCCGAAGTCAAATTCGGACGGACTTAAGGGTTTTCCCAAGCTCAGATCCAAGCCCGAAGCTTGAACACTTGCAGCTCAAAGGTAAAACCTGAGCGAGCAACATCGACTCTATCTGAGTTTAAAAATCTGAGTGACTTTAGAGGGCATTGGTTTCCACCCGAGTCGCATACAATGCTAACACTTGTGTAACGGACCCGTCCAAGAGCTGAGTAGCTAAACAAGAATAAGCCGTATCAAGACTCAAGGTTCAGGAAGTGTTACACCCCTACTGCCTATGGCATACGCCAAAGCCAGTAATATAATCTTCACACTTAGATATTTGATCTCCAGGTTTCACCTGCATCGCACTCCTAGTCACTAGTTGTATCTGCTCATCTCTTTTACCTCAACTATTAACACATGACCCTAACCTGCAGTTCACCCCAAGGTCCCACGCGTGCATGGTTTAAAAACTTGTGTGTGGCGACTGGTCACATGTTAGAACAACGAGCCACCCAGTACCCTGACTTGTTGATCAAATCAATTCTGGACTTATATATTTAGCGCCCCTTAACTTATTTGACTGGATTGGATATTGAGATCCTCGTAAATCTCTTGGATCTAGTCAACGAGTTTAAGGCGAATAATGGGTCTCGAACATTGTCCCTGTCCCTGTCCCTGTCCCAAACCGAGTTAATCGAGTCTCTTATCCGCTTGAACCATGCTTTCCAGCGCGCCTTACCATATACAGGATCTGCCTGAAACACTCCTTGGCATATTGTGGTTGCATGAAGCACCGAATTTTGCTAAAAGTGTCCGTTTTGTGCTGTTTACCGTATAAAACTTAGAGTTGTCCACCTATCCCTCTAATTTTATGAAATAAATTGCATATA
Source organism: Kingdonia uniflora (assembly GCA_014058105.1). Taxonomy (NCBI): domain Eukaryota; kingdom Viridiplantae; phylum Streptophyta; class Magnoliopsida; order Ranunculales; family Circaeasteraceae; genus Kingdonia; species Kingdonia uniflora. The sequence goes on from JACGCM010001471.1 coordinate 1,600,024, forward strand.
CTAGTGTTAAAACCCCGTAGTATATTGGAAAACTTTAGTATATTACCTGATAGTCTTTGAAGGATTTGATATGCATAGCCCTCGTAACTTCAAGGTTACCCCTGAGCGTTATCTATGATCACCTGACCTCAGCCTATCCTTATATGATTTACATCATAAGATGTGGTTCTAATGATGAAAAATTGATAACTAAATTGGATATAGCAATGATATTCCCAGAAGTGTTTATTAGCTATTTTTCCTCCAAAATTATGTATAAATTATGTACTGTTTTTCATGTTTATCTTTCCCTGCTTGTATATTATAATTCCTCAATTTTAAGCAAAAAATAAAATCAGGGGAAGAGATGTATGTGTTTTATCTTTTTCACATAACCCTTCCTACCTCTGAATTATATTATCTACTTGTATAATTGATGAACCCATGACATCATTGCATCTTGGAAACTATTTACTTATGTATCACCCCACTTTGATCATCCTAGAGATGACAAAATTGTCAACCGTCAAATTCGTTCATCTTAATCTCTCTGGGGATAACTACTTTTCATGGAAGATGGATTCTGAGATTCATCTCAAATCTGAAGGCTTGGAATTAGCTATCTTTGACGAAGCTACGCCTTACACCTCCATTCCAGTAAGATAAGGCTAAGGCGCATGTCCTCCAACGTCGCCACCTTAAGGAAGACCTGAAAATGGAATACATGTCTAAGAAGGAACCATTTTCATTATGGAAGAAACTCGACAAGTAGTTTGGAAACCAGAGGACTGTCCTTTTTCCAAGCGCAAAGTTTCAGTGGTTAAACGTGTGAATGCAGGACTATTTAACTGTAAGTAAAAATAACTCTGTTGTCCATCGCATTACCTCCACTGTGACCTTATGTGGGGAAAATGTGGCTAAGACTGATATGCTCGAGAAAATGTCGTCAATGTTTCATGCTTCCAACCTTATGTTGCAGCAACAGTACAGAGCCCGTTGTAGTAGCATATTCTCCATATTCGACAAGAATAAGCTAGCATTGTATAGTCGAAGACAACCCAACATTGTATAGTCGAAGACAGCTCAGCATTCTGGAAGATACTATAAGTCCTCAACTTACCAAAAGTAGCCGTTGAAGCTTGGTCAAGAAAGAACTGCTAAAGATCCGCGAAGTTCGCCCACTCCCCTCGGAATAGGAGACTATTTATTTCTTTTTGTAAAATTGCATGTATCACTATAAATACAGGCATAAAATAGATTCTACAGGACAACAATCTTTTACTATTGTTATTTCCTAACCCCAACATCACTCCAAAAATGTGTAATAACTAGAATCTTACTGAGTTTTTCACGAGGTCGTGGATTTTCTCAGCCTTTACTGAGTTTTCTACGTAAAATTTTGTTTGTTCAGCTTCTTATTGCATTTTTCCTTATAAACAGTATTGGCGAAGGTTTTCCTTGAGGAAAACATGCCACTACAATTGGCGCCGTCTATGAGAAATTACAACACTTTTCTTTACCAAGACTAATCTACCAACCTTACAATGACCAATATGAATCTCAGAAGCCAATCCAACACAGTGAGAGATCATGACAACAATCCGATACCAGGAATAGTCGACCTTCACAATGTAATGGTCGAGCTTCAAAAACAAATGGTGGCAGAAAAGGCCCAAAGAGTGGAAGATCAGCGTATCCACGCTGAAGTTCTTCAAGTAGAGAGAGACGAGCGAAGGAAAGCCCCAGACCATCAAAGTCAAACATATCAGAAAGAGATGGACAGACTAAGAAGAACTTAAGATCAACTCACCATCAGACAAACGTCACCTCCACGAGCCCGAAGTGATAATCGGTCAAGAGCGACCCAAAGAGATGATAGGTTATGAACTTCTCGATCCAGGTAAAGAAATCCAGACAGGGCTTCTCAACATTTTGGACTAACATCCTCAGCATCAACAACCCAAGGTAGTCGACACACTCATTATCAAACTCCCCTACCGCCAGGACGAAGACCAATCAGGAACCGATTGGGACCAGAAGGACAAGGAGATTTTGATCCACAAGTTGCAGTTGTACCAATTCCTTATCAACAGTTTATTACACTGGACGACCTAAATAACAGGATCGAGGCTATAAACTCGGATATCCCAGGCAGAAGATCTGCACTTGATAGGATCGAGACAAACCCCATTTCCCCTTATCTCGAACATATGTCCATCCCAGATAATTTCCATATGCCCAAGTTCATTCAGTATGCAGGCCTCACTGACTCGCTTATCCACGATCGACATTTCAAAGCCGCAATAGGGTTATACTCCAAACTCTATCACATGCTTTGCAGGTTATTTAATATGAGCCTAAAAGAAGAACCTCTCATATGGTTCCACACGATCCAAGAAGGCTCCATCACCACCTTCAGTCAGGTACAACTCTAATTCGAGTCCAATTACGCTCACGCTAAGGAGCAAGAAATAACTGTAGATTCCATATTTTTCTTCGAGCAAGGCACCAAGGAAGCCTTGGCAAGTTTTTATAAATGATTCTTACAAGAAACAAGGAAAAATGGGAACTCCGATCCCAAAATCGTCGTTCCTGCATTTACCTCAGCTCTACACATCGACTCTAAAGTTTAAGAAGAACTTACACTGCACAAGCTACAGACTGTTAGCGAACTAATTGATGTAGTTAACAATTACATCAAATTAGAACGATCAAAGAAAGGCAAGATAAAAATTTCTTCTGTCATTCATTCTCGAGAACCGACTTTGACTCCACCTCAAAGATCGATAACTATTGAAGCACCTAAGCAATGCAGTAGGAACACTGACAACAATCAAAGACGGGATGGTAGACCAGACAGGCCAGTCCCGATTCTACCACCAATGACAACAACTCTCTCCGCAATCTTACAAACGATAAAATAGGATAAGTGTTATTGAGCACCACAGACCATTACGGATATCCCCACCAAACCTCTCTGTCAGTATCACAATGTGCACAGCCATAAAACTGACAACTACTACTCTCTCATTCAAATTTTTCATCGTATCCTCTTAGCTCGAAGACTTCACAATTATGTCATCGACATTCAGAAGTTTCTCGAAGATGAGGCCAAACATAAAGACATAGAACAAAATCAAGTCCAAGGGCAAGCTCGCCACCTGTACATGATTAAGATCGAGAAAGGAAAGAAAAGAAAGCAAGACGATCGGATTACAACCTGCTGTAAAATGACTTCCTTAGACAAATCTGTAAAACTTTTTCCCACCTTGAGCAAATCTAAACGTCCATACCATATAACCTTTAAAGAATGTGATACTACCCATGTGAAGTATCCTTAAGATGATCCTCTTGTCATTATGCTCAATGTAGGACAGGACTACCTACATACACTACTCATCGATATAGGAAGTGCAACAAATGTACTGTTTTGCAGAGCAATTGAGGCCCAAGGACTCACTGATTTTGCTAAAGCTTCGACAACAGCAATCACCGAATTCAACGGGTCAAAAGTATTGGCCACAGGAGAGATAACCTTACCAGTTCAAGCTGGATCTAAAACCACATTTGTCAAATTCCTCGCCATTGATGAAGAGTCCAAATATTTAGGAATTTTGGGATGAAGTTGGTTAGACTCCATCAAAGTTGTACCATCTACTTACCATCTGGCCTTACAGTTTCCAACAAACCACGGAGTCTGCAAAATCAAAGGTAGTCAAGAAGTTGCACGTATGTCCGAAAATACGACCACAAATCCTCATACTGCAAAACTTCTCAAAGCATAGAAACTACAGAAGGAGTCACCCCCCATATTTGAGCAGCATGACACCGAACTGGCTAAACCCATAGAACTTAATGGTCCAGAGTGTCACACCTTCATTGGCTCCTAATTATCAACCGACGAAAAAGAAGCCATGATCCAGCTCCTTAAAAAGAACATCGACATCTTTGCTTCGACTTTCCAAGAAATGTCAGGCATCGATCCCTCAATTGTATGCCACAGACTGAGCCTCCTTCCAGACAGCAAAGCTGTCATTCAGAAATGACAAAACCTCGCTCCTCGCTCCTCGCCTTTGAGTTGGATTCATTCGAGAAACCAAATATCCAAAATGTGTGTCTAACATTGTGGCAGTCCCAAAGAAAAACTGTAAAATTAGAGTTTGTGCTGACTTTGCAGAACAAAACAAATTCACCCCAAAAGATAGCTTTTCGCTACCACTGATTCCGTAATTGCCCGATTCAGTCGCTCGACATGAACTTCTATCAATGATGGATGCAGCCTCTGGCTGCAATCAAGTGCCACTTGTCAAAGATGATCAAGAAAAAGCAACCTTTATTACTGAATGAGGTCTCTACTGTTATACAGTGATGCATTTTGGGTTAAAAAATGTTGGTGCCACTTACCAACACTGGTAACCTAAATGTTGAAAGATCACCTCGGCAAAATCATAGAAGTCTATATCGATGATATGATCTGCAAAACCCAGAAGTGCAAAGATCATCCCTCCAACCTCCAAACAATCTTCGGTATTCTTCGCATCTACCAAATGAAACTCAACCCAGAAAAATGTCGATTCGGGGTTGCATCGGGTAAATTTATGGGACACCTGGTCAGCAAAAGAGAAATTGAAATCAATCCTGCACAGATCAAAGTACTTACCGCAATTCCATCTTCCCGAACAAAAAAAGATGTCCAAAAATTGGTAGGCAAAATCGCTGCTCTTCATCCCTTCATCTCTAAGTCATCTGATCGATGCAAACTTTTCTGCCTCCTTCTTCATGGTAATCCCACTACAGTTACAAAGAAATAGAACAAGGAGATCATTTGGACTCCTGATTGTGAATTAGCCTTCCTAGATCTTAAACGATACTTGGGGCATTTTCCTATCATGAGTACTCTAGTTGATAGCGAAACCCTCACAATGTACTTATCCACAACTAAAGATTCTATCAGCTCTATCCTTATTTGAGAAGACGCAGACATCGAGAAACCTATTTACTTTATAAGCAAAACTCTTATGCCTGCTGAGAAACGATATACAACCACAGAGAAGCAATTGCTCACCTTGGTTTACAGCTCTCAAAAACTCTGTCCGTACTTATAAGCTCATCATATCAAAGTCATTACAAAATACTCCCTCAAACTGGTACTCTCCAAGAAGGAAAAATCTTGAAAATTTTAACAATGGTCTGTATTCCTAGGGGAATATGACATTTTCTTCGAAGTAAAAATATCAATCAAGGGACAAGCAGTTATTGACTTTTTAGCAGATTTTCTAGTCAAATTTCCAGATTGGGAAGAACTCAAAGAAATCTTTACTGATGGCTCCATCCCAGAACCTGATGCATGGTCCAAGAGCACTGGATGGTGAGTCTTTACAGATGGATCAACGAGAACAAAGGGATCTGGAATTGGCATCGTCCTTGTTACACCTTCCAACCATAGCATCGAGAAAGCCATTAAACTTAACTTCAACACTACAAACAATGAAGCTGAGTACGAAGCCATCCTCCACAGACTCAATCTTGCAATCACACTTGGCATAGAAGACATAGTAGCTTACGTTGATTCTTTACTCGTTGCCAATCACTACAACAAGACATTCCGCACAATGGGTAAATTGATTGATTATGCAACCCTTGTCAAAGAAAAAATAAAAAATTTCACATAGTCATCAATCTCTTATTTACCTCGACAAGAAAATCGCCATGCCAATGCATTAGCTTACATCGCCGTCATGCTCGGAGACAGTGAAAAAAGATCATTAGACGTCGAGATCACCGACCATTCCAGCCTCAACATACAATCAACAATGCAGATCACCATTACCGAAGACACAGATCCTGAAGACTAGCGACAACCATTCTACACGTATCTCAACTCTGACATCCACCCTAGCAGCAAAAAAAAAAACCCATTCACTATTAGCCAGGTGCCCTTGATTCATAGTACAAGATAATATCTTGTATCGTATAATAGGGGGAGGACCACTAATTGTGTATATCTCACAAAAACAAGCACAAACCAAGATTCGGGAACTTCATGAAGGTATCTGTGGTGCTCACATTTAGGGAAGATCGTTAGCACAGCGAGCATTCACCCAAGGACTCTACTGGCCCAAAATGAGACAAGACTGTAAAGAATTCATATACAAATGCTACAAATGTCAAATCCACGCTCAAGACATCAAGAGCCCTGCACTTGACTTATACGTTAGCAATGTCTTTTGGCCATTCAAACTATGAGGAATAGATATCATTGGACATTTCCATCCAGCATCAGGGAATTGTAGATTTGTTCTTGTAGTAACAAATTACTTCACGAAGTGGGTCGAATCAGTTCCTCTGTGTCATATAGATGAAAATGAAGTTATCAAGTTCCCCTGGGAACACATAATCACCAGGTTTGGCTGCCTACAAATGATATGATATGACAAACAATTCATTAGCAATAAAGTCCTTGCCTTCCTCCACAAATACAAAATACAGCTCTCCACTTCTACACCATACTACCCTCAAGGCAACGGATAAACAAAAGCCATCGATAAAAGTATCAATTCAGGTCTACGAAAGCGTCTCGATGATAATAAAAAGGCCGATGGGTTGATGAACTTCTCAGCGTTCTCTGGGCATACCGAACTACTCCTCGAACTTCAACTAGCTGCACTCCTTTCATGATGGCCTTTGGTACTTAAGCATAAATCTCTTCCAACCTCGACCTACCAAGTGCCTGAAGGAAAATATCAGATGTTGACAATGAACTCGGTCTCCTATGCAACCTTAACTGGATCGAAGAAACAAGAGACAAGGCTATTGTGAACTTGGGGTGATATCATGATACACTGAAAAAAGCCTATAACAAGAAAGTTTAACCAAGAAAATTTGGTATTGGCGACCTTATCCTTCGTAGAATCCAAGATAGTACTCGACCTAAGAATTCTAGCAAATTATCATAAAATTGGGAAGGGCCCTACATTGTCAATGACAAAACAGACAGTGGGACATACTGGCTGATGACAGAAGATGAAGTCCAGCTTGAATTTCCAAGGAATACAGCTCAACTAAAAAAGTTTTATCGATAACATTTGTAACCATATCATGCTTCAATATATCATTCTTCACTGTCACTACCGTCTTTACTATATCAACTTGATCTCAATCCATACTTGATAAGTATGCATCTAGATAAGCACCATCTTTACTACATCTACTTGATCTCGATCCATACTTGATAAGTATGCATCCAGACAAGCACCATCTTTACTATATCGACTTGATCTCGATCTATACTTGATAAGCATGCATCCAGACAAGCACCATCTTTACTATATCGACTTGATCTTGATCCATACTTTATATGTATGCATCCAGACAGTCACCATCTTTACTATATCTAATTGATCTCGATCCGTTCTTGATAAGTATGCATCCCGACAAGCACATCTTTCCTATTATGACTTGATCTTGATCTATTCTTGATAAGTATGCATCTAGACAAGCACATCTTTCCTATTATGACTTGATCTTGATCCATACTTGATACGTATGCATCCAGACAAGCACATCTTTCCTATTATGACTTGTTCTAGATCCATACTTCATAAGTACAGATCCAGACAATCATTCCTTCTACGCGAACACTTTCTACTTACAGGATACTCCACTTCGCTATCCTTACTTATCAAAGAATACATCTTTTTATTTTTTCAATAAAACCCAAGTGTGCCATGGAAGATACACCCCTGGTACACATCAAGTTACTTGCCATTTCATGGCCCTCAATTTATTCATGTTCGCGTTCCTTACTACTTTACTGCAAGATGCTTTTGTACTTAAGCTACCAATCTTATCGAATATTTTTACTTAACAAATATATCATTATGCACATTTCATCACTTCGATCAAAATAAATAACTCTTATCACACACACAAGCAAGTGTAGTTCGGTCCCACTGACCATTTGTACATACTTCCAAAATATAAAAAATCTTTTTACAAACACTTTCTATTCTGTAGAAGGAGATACCACATCATCAACATTCAGAACTCCCTCCATTGACAGTACCTCCCCTAGCTCCTCCTGACGTAGACCATCAGCCTATTTCCTCATCATATCATCGACAACTTTTGTCTGACCCCGAACTTCGGCAGGATCCGGCACCTCCCCATCTGAACTTGTATCCTCGTAATGACCACCACCAGACTTCGCCAACTCTTTATAGTACACTTTTCTAACCTCCAACTCTTTATACTGACCAGAAAAATGCTCCATCACCTGCCTACATTTAATTAGTTTCTCTTCATTCACCTCGTCAAGAATTTTAGCATGCTCTTCCTACATTTCCTCACGTGCCTTGGCAACCTACTCCCTGACGTCCTCCTCATTATTTTCCTTCTGCATTGCCAAGGCCACCACCTTATCTTTCTCTACAGTTTTCTTCGCTTCACAAAGCGCACCCTCCCTCGCATTTTTAACCTCCAGCTTGTAAGTATTTAAGATTGCATTCACCTCTTTCTTATCTTCAATCAACAGTTCCTTCTCCCTTGTTAAATTCTTCTTGATGTTTTTGTAAGCCAACACCTGATTTGCAAGGGCACTACTTCCAGCAATGCGGTCTTTAGCCTCCGACAATAGCTTCTTTGTATGCATTATATTCATAAATTAAGTATTCGAATGACTTACCAATTTCTTTAAACGCAACAAAGCAGGAAAATTTATAATATTTGATATGTTCCGGTGACCCCCGCCAACAAAAGTTATCAAACTCTCAACTCCCACCAAACAGTCATCCATTTCTGCCTCCAACTCATCAGTCCCCGACATATACACGTTCATCAACTTCTTAATTTTACCCTCATTCTCCATGAAAAATCTCTTCTTCGACGACTCTCCACCCTTTGTCCTCTTCGACATGATATTCCCCGATCCCCGTGGAGGGCGCCCATCGCCCACAACAGTTGGCTTCACAGTTTTTACCACTTCCTTTGTTGTCGATTGCCTAGTTTTCCTCTTATGTGGAAGCAACGACGAACCATATTCATCCACTCCCACCATCTTCTTCCTCTTCCCCAGAGATACCCCCAGCATAGCCTCTATCTCTGTATCCGTATTGTACCCAAGCAAAGATGGATTTTCTAAAGGTTGACTATTATCAACAACCCTTTTGTTCTTCGTAGACATTTTCCCGTCGATAACTAAATTTTTTGCACCTTTCACCCTTGACCTTTTCGAACAAAATACCTACTCGATCCTGGTCGATAACCAAATTGTCGATACGACCGAAGAAGCCCTTTCTTATTTTATGCAATTCTACTTTCACTTCAGAATTTTTGTCCACCTTCTTCAATGCTACAAACATAAACAAATACAGTTACAACAATATCGAAACACATTCACAAGTTAAACATCAAAATTACAATTACCTAACCATAAACCTAGGTAAAAGGTATTTCTCTTTAAAAGCTCCCTAGGGTTTTTCTTATCGAACTCATAATTACCAGAGATAAGTAACCGCTCATCGCTATATCGCCCCCCTGTTGACACCATATCATAAAGCAGCGGTCTTTTCAAGAAACTCGTCAAGTAGCGGTAACCCAGTTTCTTCCGGTTCATCTTTAATGTGTAGTATATACATAAATCATCGACGGTGATCAACTTATCCCCCTGGGTCTGAAGTCGACCATTTATTGCCCCACATACCCTAAAAAGGTCGTACACATTTGGATTGAATTGACCAGGTGCAACATCAAAAAAGTTTATCAACTTTTTTGGGTCAGCTCGAAGGGGAAGTTTTAAACCTTTCTTAATTTGTTCTCGATGCACGAGAATTCCCCCCAATGGAACATCCTGATCGACCATGTCATACTGGTACTCCTCTAACCTAATATCTCATGGAATACCATATTTTTATTAAACCTCAAATTTTCCTTTATCTCTGAGCCCTCCCAATAACAAACGTCATCACCCTCTTCGACATCATCGTCCCCACCACCGCTACCTTCTCGATTACTAGCCTGAGTCTCGCAATCTACATTTGTATCGATATCCTCCTCATTGGACAACTCGACAACCCTACATGCCACCCTAAACTAGTCTATACCAGTTGCGTCTGCAGTACTCGACCCCACTCTATAACTACCTCCCAGTTATTGAGCGCAAATAGTTGCATCGATCTGCAAAGGATCAAGGTTCTCGTATATATCTTTATCATTAATTTGAGTTGGTTCAGCCATGTTAAAGAACCTATCAATCAGATTCTATATTTTTACCACAGTTAGTATCTATCATATGTGATACATACATATGTTCATAAGTTCATATATTCATCATCACATCGTTGTTGAGAATATTCTCCAATACATCATTCACTTTATTGTCTGCTACTATCATTTTACATTTATATTTAATACTACAGTTCTCGATACAATTAATATGATTTAATTCATATTCCTATCTTCAATTAGTAACAACTATGCTCAGTTCTCGATGACTTTTTATTTTTAATAATAAACATCAATAACTTATTAATCTTGATTAATTTTGATCAAATTATAGGAAACTCAATAGCTTCTTAAAGAAACTTTGCCTGTTTCCCGCCAAAAATACCATTATTCAAAATTAAGAATTCCACTTCTCCTGCACAAAATTTGGCCAAATCCCAATAAAAAACCAAGTCCCCGACAATCTCGCCATATCAAAATAACTTCTCTACAATCACGCCATAACCACAGTGCCATCAACCGATCACTTTCTCCACTCATCTCCACCCATTTATCACACCGCTCACGCCTGAACCCATCTATAACCCCCTACGACTCTATTTCTTCCACCATTACACCAATAACAGTCACAATTAAATCGGAATTTCATAATCCCTCTGTCAAACCCTAGTACTGTTCTATTATCCCCTACTTACAAACAATTCACATTCAATCAAATTCATTTAACAACAACATTACACATACTTAATCTTGTTTATTTATCATTCTTAATCAATTAAAACTAAATAACAGCCAAACCATAATCAGTAACATTGTTTACGCACTACTTCTGTATCCCTTTCCTTCGCTCGCTTGGCTCTTGCAATCAGAACGTTAATCTTCTCCCTCGCTATTGTAGACAACAAATCCAACAGGGAGTAAAAGTAATTCGCACTAGAGAAAAAAATTAGGAGTTGGATAAGTGTGAACAGTCGCCCACATCAGAATAATTTATAGACCCCACGTGACTGTTTATTGTACCACTTCGCGACCGTTCAACTCCTTGAACGTAGCGCCTTCTACTTCTCTTCTAAGTCTTTTGGATACTTTGCCTTCTCAGCAACAATAAACCCTTACACTCTCACTCTAATCCTTCCATATTTCAAAGAATTTCTTCAGCTACATTCATGTGTTACAAAACACAACCTATCCCGTCACAAAGACGATATACATCAATTTCCTTATATTTCATAATCTCTCTAAATGGAACACATCTTGACATAATCATTATTCTTGTTAGTTCCCCAATTTCTACTTTACCAACAAATTCCTATATTTTTGGATACATATTCGATAACATACACAATATCATTATATTCGACATTCTACCAGGAATTTGCTAAAGCTATTTTCCATTCCCAAATTTCCAGAAGTACATATTCAATTCGGCAAATTTACAACACATTACTTAAATCGACAAAACATCTTGACCACTATTTTCATTACATTTCATTAACCATAACAACTCCTTACAAAAGACCTACTCTTACAAACATTACAACTTCATAAACCCCTAGCTGCAGCTTCATCTTCCCTCTTTACCAACAACTTTGCTCGAGTCTATATACCACCACAACATTCAGGAGGATGCCAAAACTACAATTTGACACAAAACACGAAGTCCTCCTCAGCTTCCTTCGGCTCTGCCTCGCTCATCCCGTTGTAATCAGGTTCCTCAAGATCATCCATATGCTTATCACAATTCTGAGAACCAAAGTATCGAGTGTACAGTACCCAGTACATCGCCTGAACACGTCTGTACACCCCATTCCAGACCTGAGATCTCATCTTCACCATCTTGCATGAATGAATCAAACCTGCAGAAACAAAACTTATTTGTAACCCCTCCAGTCAAGGTTCAACTCGCCTGTATTTACTCTACTTTGAAACTCTATAAATTCAAAGTCAAATCAATCAACCTCGAAATCCATTCGTATCCCCACACGGTCAAATATCTTCGACTCTGTGAACATGGAAAAATATTTGACACAAATGTATTTAAATATACTCGTACTCCAAATTACTCGATGAAAATAAACATAACAAAAATTATATATTTAAAAATTGTTTATTACATATGATATCTATCTCATTCGTTTACATTTCATTTCTTACACTCGATATCTACCTTATTCGATTACATTTGTTCACCTACATTCACCATCTTTTTACAATCCTTGCTTCAACATGTCACTAATTTTGATGTTTGCTTTTCACCAGAATTTAACATTAAAGCTTTTGTTTCACCAGAATCAGACATTGCCTCAAGCAAGAATAGGGACAACGATATCCTAAGAAACTCATATCAAGTTTTAAGAACAGTGCCACCTCTCCGAAGATGGCAGCAAAAAATTGTAAAAAACCTCCACCGTTCGCCAAAATCTGAGAACGCCCATCCAACCTTTACATAATCATCTTCAATATGAGCAGTAACCACTTCTTCATCAATTAGATAACCTTCACCACCTTCAAAAATAGCTACCCTCCACCCCATGAGACACACCACGTATAGACGTTCTATCGCCTTATCTCCCCCACAACCCCTACCATGGTGACAACTAGTACAATATCAAATAGCAACATTACATTTGCTTGGTAGTCAACATACCCATATCCATTCTCTAGCCACTCCATCAGCAACACTTGGGGCGGCATCGTCACAATTCACCACCACAAAATTGAATCTATGACCTTTATATATAACCAATTTATTTTAATAGTTCCAATAAACCGCATTAATTATTCCTTGGTAACAGCATGACCAAATACAGTTTACCTTGACCTTGGAAATGACAATTAAGATTGATCACAATGTTCGATAACCTCCTCAGGTTCCAGTTTCTTCTCAACACAACTACCAATACTTCTGCCGAGAATGGGACGATTGTAGTAGCATATTCCAGTGAGGAAAAATGTGTTTTGCTAGCATTCTGAGGACAAAAATTAACTTCCACCTCCATTGTTAAAATCAAAACTCGTTCATTATTAAAATTAAAACTCCTTCATTGTTGAAATTAAAACTCCTCCATTGTTGAAATTAAATCTCCTCCATTATTGATATCAAAACTCCTCCATTATTGTTCTTAACTCTTTTTTTTTCTTTTTTTCTCTTTTTAAATAAGACAATCTCCCAACCATACGCAAACACACATTCTTCTTCAAATTTTCTCACTTTGAGTCCTCAAAACAAGGGTTAAAACAAGAATTTGGCGAATACAAAGAAAAGGCTAATTTTAGGCTCAACGGGTAGCAAGTGAATACATGATTTAGGTTAAAAATTGAACGGCCAAAACAGGTTCAACAATGAAAATGCCTAGAATCATGTCCTAAGACTTATACAATTTCTTATTTTGCCACGAATCAAGTAAATAAAAGGTTCTAGTAATTTAACTTGAATTTTATGTCACCACCAACAATCGACTAATGCAGAAAATAATGAGATCAAAAACAAAGAGAGATTTTGCTGGAAAGAATTTATTTAATAACACTCAACGCTATAACAAAAGGCTAGATCCGCACATAATGTTAGGTAATGAAGTCTCTGCATATATCCTCAAGATTTCTACTTACACCTAGAGTCAGGGACAGTTGAACTTTATGACGAATAAGTGAAACCAAGAACTTAAGCATTAAATGAGTATATACCATATAAATAATTTCTATACATGCATATGCAATGCAATTATAGACTTAGCTCAAAGAAAAAAATAGGGAAGATAGTACCTGACAATGTCCACAAGATCTACATCAATACCAGAAAGTCCTGAGAAATCTAGGAAATGGAACAAACACCAATAACGCATCGAAGATTTTCAAAACAAATAACATCCAAGGGTTTGGTGAAGAGATCAGCAAGTTGATTCTCCATACAGACATACTCTGCTATAACAATCTTCTTCTCAACAAGGTCTCGAATGAAGTGGAATCGAATGTCAATGTGCTTGGTCCTCGAATGCTGTTCAAGATTTTTAGAAATGTTGATTGCACTTGTATTATCACAGTAAAGTGACATCACTCCCTGATTCACCCCATAGCCATGTAGCATTTGCTTCATCCAAACTAGTTGTGTACTACAACTTCCCGCCGTAATGTACTCTGCCTCTGCTGTAGATTGTAAAATGCAGTTCTATTTTTTACGCTGCCATACAACGAGATTGTTCCCAATGTAGTAACATCCCCCAGAAGTACTCTTTCTTTTATCAAAATTTCCATCCCAATCAGCATCTGAGTATCCAATAATATATAATGTAGTGTCTCGAGTATACCACAAGCCAAACTCACAAGTCCCAGATACATATCGAACAATTCGTTCAACAGCATGTAAATGAGACTCCTTAGGACTTGCCTGATAACGTGTACATATGCAAACACTGAACACGATGTCTAGGCAACTAGCTGTAAGATACAACAGGCTTCCTGTCATGCTCCTATACACCTTTTGATCCACATCAGTACCTGCAGAGTCCTTACTCAATTTTGTGGTAGTGCTCATTGGCGTCCGGGCATATTTTGAAGAATCAAGACCAAACTTTTTGACGATATCTGTGGCATATTTAGATTGAGAAACAAAAATGCCATCATCCCGTTGCTTGACTTGAAGACCTAAGAAGTAGGTCAATTCTCTAACCATGCTCATCTAGAATTCCCTTCCCATTAACTCTCTGAATGCTTTGACACGAGAGTTTGACATTGAGCCAAAAACAATATTATCCACATAAACCTGTGCAATAAGAATTTTATCACCTTCCCGCTGAATAAATAATGTCTTATCAACTCCCCCTCGAATGAACCTCTTTCCAAGTAAAAAGTTTGAGAGTCTATCATACCAAGCTCGAGGAGCTTGTTTTAGGCCATAAAGTGCTTTCTTAAAATGGTACACATACTCCGGATGATGAGGATCTTCAAATCCTTTTGGTTGAGCTACATATACCTCTTCCTCAAGTAGCCCATTTAAGAACGCACTTTTCGCATCCATCTGATAAAGTTTGATTTTTTTGTGACACGCAAACGCTAAAAGCATTCGAATAGATTCAAGTCTAGCAGTGGGAGCAAAAGTTTCTTCTACATCCACCCATTTTATTTGGTTGTATCCCTGAGCTACTAGCCTTGCTTTGTTCTGGACAACATCACGGTTCTCATCGAACTTGTTCTTGTAAATCCACTTAGTGCCAATAATATTAGTATTTTTCGGTCGTGATACTAAGTCCCACACGTCTTGCCGCTTGAATTCATTAAGTTCATCTTGCATGGCGTTAATCCAATATTCATCAGATAAAACATCTTTGACGTTGGTTGGTTCAGTGATGGACACATAACACACACTCTCTACTGTCTCATATACCGTAGAACAATGATACCCCACACATCTAGCAGACTCATGAAGTGTAGAATACTCATAATCATCAAGGTATCTAGGAGCACCACAATTCTGAGGAGGATTAGTACGAACAATATCATTAGATACTTCAATCTCCCTAGAAGATGCTGGAATAGTTTCAGCAGGAGGTTTTTCTTGAGCATCTTGTGTCACACTAGATGAGGTTGGTAAGGAATCTTCTTGAACATTACTATCCCCATCATCTGTTTGTCCAAGAACTGCCGAGTCATCAACTACCACATTCATCGATTCCATGACCATTTTGTGTTTCAAGTTGTACACACGATAAGCTCTACTATTTGTGGCATATCCCAGTAAAATACCTTCATCGCTTCGAGCGTCAAATTTTCTTATGTTCTCCCGATCACAAGTAATATAGCACTTACTTCCAAACACACGAAGATATTTCAAGTTCGGCTTTTTACCAAACCAAAGTTCATAAGGCGTATTAAGTGCAAGAGGAAGCAGATAAACCCTATTGATTATGTGACAAAAGGTATGGATAACTTCTCCCCAAAAGTGACTAGAGACATTCTTTCCAAGAAGCAAAACTCGCCCCATTTCCTGTAGGACTCAGTTCTTACGTTCAGCTACTCCGTTCTGTTGTGGTGTGATTGGTGCTGAAAATTCATGTTTGATTCCATTCGCCTTACAGTACTCTATCACATCACTGTCCTTGAACTCACCTCTACGATCGTTACGAATTTTGTCAATAGAATAATCCTTCTCATTCTGTATTTGCAGAGCTATGGCATGAAATTCTTTAAATGTGTCTGACTTCTGCCTTAACAGAGTGATCTACGTGAATCATGAAAAATCATCAACCATAACCAAAATGTACTTCTTTCCTCCCAAAGTACTTACTCTCATAGGACCCATCAAGTCCATAAGAATCAACTCCATAACACGTGTAGTAGCAATGTTGGTAGATTTTTTGTGCGGACTCTTGGTTTGCTTTCTAATTTGACATGGTCCACACACTGTATCGGTTAGCTTGCTTAGTTTTAGAACCCCTCAAACTATTTCCTTACTCGTAATCTTTGCCAGATCACTAAAATTGACATGTCCTAACCGTTGGTGCTAAAGTTCGACATTGCTTATCTTAGCAACTTTACATGATATCTCATTTTGCGATACTCTATCCGCAGTTACAATGCATTTCCCGGTACTATCAAGGACACGACATATTTTCTTGTCAAATGTTACTGTGTTGCCTGCATCACTTAGGTGACTCATACTCAGAAGGTTTACAGTAAGTCCCTTAACATAGAGTACATTATCAACTATCGGGCATCCAATTCCTTCTACACTCCCCTTTCCTACAATGTTTCCACTCATTCCTCCTCCAAAAGTAACATCACCTCCTTGAACATCTGTGACATTATTCAGACGTGTAGCATCCCCTGTCATGTGTCGAGAACATCCACTATCTACGTACCACTGTATGGAGTTAAAGGCATTTAGAGCCATTACTGCAACATTGGACCTTAATTATGGTACAAGGTCCTTCTTCTAAACCCAGATAGATCTCACTTTCTATCTTTCTTCTTTTGCTTGAGTCACATTCCTGAAACCATTGAATGACTTTTGGACAAAAAAAGAGTTAGCAAACGATTGCCAATATGATTGATGAGGTTTCTCTCTTTCCAAACGTAGATTATTCCTACCACGGAGTTGAGGAACATATCTACAATAGATAGCAAGATGACCCTTTCGACCACAAGCCTCACAATAAAATACATGAAAGACAAAAGACTGCTCAGTCTGCCTATGAGGAGCATCAATAATACTAGGTTTGGGCAAAAATGGAATTGAAGTAGCTTTGACAAACTTAGTAACTTGAGATGAGGTAGACTTGACGTTTTGCTCATCAAATCCTAATCCACTTTTGTCAGATCCATTTTTGCTCATACTTAGTATTTTGTCAATGTTTTTAGCTCCATGATAAAATACTTTGAGTTTCTGTTGAGTGGAGGTCAACTCGAGTCTAAGTTTCTCAATTTCTATTTCTCCCAATTTCACCTTTTCTATAGCAATGAGTCTGTTTTGTTCACATGTTTTAAGTTGACCACTAAGAGATTGTTTATCATTCTTAAGTTTTTCAAGCTGAGAAACAAGTTGAGAGTACAACTCTTCAAGGCTCGGCTCTTCACAATTATCACTTTCATAGTTATTATGATCATCTCCGTCAGTTTCAAGTGTAAACACATCAAAGTGATCACTTCCTGAGGAGATAACAGCAATGTGAGCTCTCAAACCATCTCCTCCTTCTTGGAAGGGATCAACATGGTCATTAGAGTCATCATCACTATCATCCCACGTAGCGGTAATGTTCATAGCTTTATGATTCCTGTTAGAGCTCTTAGTAGGACAACTGTGAGCATAGTGACCATACTTGTGACACCTATAGCATTCAACTTTATTGGGGTCTTGTTCTGAGTCATTATGAGTATGAGTACTTGAGTTAGTTTGTTTGCCATAAAACTTAACACGGTCATGAGGATGAGACTTGTAGCTCACATTTTGTCCTTGTTTCTCAAATTGCCTCTTTTTCAAAAGTTTCCTAAATTGTTGACTTATAAGAACAATCTGAGAGTTAGAGTCAAGTTCCTCATCATTTTCAAAAACATAGTAGTTTTCAACATATCTGGTTCCCTGAGAAGATGAACAGTTGGAGGAAGACTTAAATGCCACACTCTTACTCTTCTTAGGATTTTACATTTCCATTTCGATTTCAAATGTATGTAATTTTCAAGCAAGTGTGTCAGGTTTCATTGTTTTAAGATTTTGTGTTTCCTCTATAGCATCACGTCTGGATCTAAAACTCTTAGGAAGAGATCTTAAGATTTTACGTACTATTTGAACATCGGTGTATCCATCTCCTAAAGAAAAACTGTTGTTGACAATGTCACTAAGTCTGGCATAAAACTCACTAAAGGACTCATCCTCACTCATCCGGATATTCTCAAATTGAGATGTGAGCATTTGAAGTTTGCTTTCTTTAACAGTGTCATCACCTTCGTGAGTACGTATTAAGATGTCCCACACTTCTTTCAAAGTGAAACATGCGGATATATGCCTATACTCACTATGGCTCAGCGCATTAAAGATAGTATTAACACCTTTAAAGTTATACCCAGATGTTTCTTTTTCTTCTTTGGTCCAATGATTTCTAAATTTAGGAATTTCTACAGCAGTTGCTGGTTCACCCCGCATAACAGTAGGGGGCGCCCATCCATCTTCAATAGCAATCCAGACATCCTCTCCCATGGATTGCAAGAAGGCAACCATTCGAACCTTCCAGTAAGGAAAGTTCGTTCCATCAAAGAGTGGTGGACGGTTTATAGAACCTCCAAATTTTTCGGAATCCATTAAATCAATCACGAACAAAAACAGGATCACCGCTCAGGATATAAAGCCTACAAGTGATTCCGCTCTGATACCAATTGAAATTTTATGTGCTTCTAATTAATGTATTTCGAGAAACTAGGTCAGAATAATTCCTATCAATTAATAGTCTAAGGTTAAATACAAACAATCAAAGCACAGACTAGGAATTAAAGGACACAAGCAAATGTTCACCCTGTGGAAACTCCTTACTCAGGAGAAAAACCACAGGTCATTGTCGAGGATCACGACAACCAAAAGTTTCACTAGTCAAAAAGAGTTATAGAGAATTACACTTACAGATTTAATAACCTAGTCACAAGATTATTACTCTTTTGACTAACGCTTTACGCTCCACCTTCTTGTTCTCACAATAACTCCTCTTGGCCTCTCACCAAGAAACTTCTTCTATTCTCGCAATAGCCCGTCTTGATCTCTCACCAAGAAATTTCTTCTAGAATCGCTCTTGAACAAAATAATTGGAAAGTCTTTGAAACCCTAACTCAACATCAATCTTGTGATCAAAGGATGGTTGATTGATCTTAAGTTCTTCACCCTCTCTGATAAAGTCCTTTGGAGCCCAACGAAAGAAAAATCGTTTTCCCAAGAAAAAAGAGAGCACCTGAAAAAGAAACTAGGCTTTCTTTAAATAGTAGTTCTATTTCTCTCGATATTCATTCGAACGATACCAAAAGTCGTTCGAATGAACTACGACTAATTTGGTCAAAAACCCTAGAAAGTTTACATATAGTTCGAACGAAAATAAGTCTCAATCGAACGACAATTGCATGTGGGCCAAATTCTAGGGGACTTGACAAGTCGTTCAAACGACATGAAAACTCGTTCTAACGACAATTGCATATGGGTCAAATTCCAGGGGACTTGACACTTCGTTCGAACGACAAGAAAACTTGTTCGAACGACAAAAATGTCTATGGACCAAATTTCCAGGGGACTTGACTCTTCGTTCAAACGACAAGGAAATTCGTTTGAACGACAAAAAAAGAAATGCTCCTTCCTTTTATCAGAGAGTAATACTTACCTTCTGTCCTGTGATCTGTGTCTTCGACTGAGACAACCAAAAACTCCACAAGCACGAAATGAGATAAATAAAACCTTTCAAAATACACTCAATTTGCCACATCTAATTTTTTAACTAAGGAAAATGGCGACCTTGGTTCTAACTATTTGGAGAGAGTGCGATTCATTTAGTAATATAGATGTCACCACTGGCTTTTTTCAGTACTTTACGTTCCTGAAGTAACTCTAGTATTTCATTCTTAAGTTCAGAATTACTTTTGAATAAGCCTTTCGTGATGGAAGTAAACCTTGTTTGCAGTTTAAAACTATCGTTGTTGTGAACATCTACTTCTATTTATATACATGCGTTTCAAGCATTTAATTTTTGTAGAGTTTTACGTGTTTATTCCTGCAAAATAATAGTGTATATGAATGTATTAGGAATTATTGACTGTGTGCATTGCCAGCAGCAACAGTTGCCTGAAGCAATACCTTACAAGTATGGACATGCTTGTTTATCACATGAATCCTGACAATGGAGTCTCTAGTGATTCCTACCTCATCAACAGTAGAACTACCGATACCATTATCCAAGATAGATCCCTCTTCTCAGACTTGGTCATGGATAACTTAAGTCTCACATTCATATGTGGCATAACCAGTTTAGTTTAGGGTTCAGAAAGAGTTACACTTTTGTTTTCTAGAGGCCCAATCCTGTAGATCGATAATGCCCTCAATTTTAGTAAATCTAACATAAACTTACTTATCTGTAAGGATGTCTATGACAATGGATACCTCCCTGTGACTTAGAACGATGACAACAATATATTTTTGCACATTACATCATGAGTAAATGGTTAGAAGCTAGTATTTGAGCAATACCTAATGTGCTCATCAGGTCTTTCTAAGAACCATATCCGCAAGATGGAACTTATCTTACTACGCACGTCCTTGTATATACTAAAACCTTTTTCCAACTATGGCACAATCGGTCCAGCCATCTTGAGTATGTCATGATGAACAAAATTATCAAAAATTTGATTTATAATTCCCTGAAGTACGTGTGTTCTTCAAGGAAACTCATCACGAGACCCAGTAGGACCAAAATTAGGGTGGAAACTTTAAGATTTCTCCAATACATCCATGGAGATATTTGAGAACCTATCCATCCGCCTACTGGCCCATTTTGATATTTTATGGTTATTATCGATGTATCCTAGAGATGGTCGCATGTTTGCCTCCTCTCGACAGGGAACACAACATTTACGAGTATGTTAGCACAAATAATTAAGTTAAGGGATCAGTTTCCTGAGAACTTCATTAGGTCCATCCGACTAGACAGAGCTAGAGAGTTTACCTCCCAAATCTTTGATGATTACTGCTCGTCCATCGGAATTGATGTAGAACATCTAGTACCTCATGTGCATACCTAGAATGGTATGGCTGAAAATCTAATCAAGAGGATCCAGTTGATCTCTTAGCTACTATTACTGTGAACAAAGCTTCCAACATTACCTTGGGGACATATAGTTTTGCACGCCTTAACACTGATTAGATTGAGACCTTGAGCATGTCATTCGGTATCCCCAATTCAACTAGTTACTGGCTGGCTGTCAGATGACCACCATCTACACACATTTGGGTGTGCGGTACAGCTACCTATTGCACCACCTAAATATACCAAGATGGGTTCAAAGAGATGCCTTGGGATTTATGTAAGATTTTATTCTCCTTCTAACATTCAACACATGGAGCCCACAGCTAACAATTGTCTCACTTTGACGAGACATTTTTTTTGTCATTAGGTGGAGATAATAGTAATATTATAGGCGAACAGCTTGAAATATCTTGGAATACACCAATTATGTATCATCTGGATCATCAATCCAGTCATCATGATAGAGAGATCCAAAGGATACTGTACTTTCAATAAATTACTCATGAGATGACAAACGTATTGAATGATGCAGATAAAGTAATGAAGTCGCATTTCCCTGCATTGAATATGCCAGCTCCAATCAAGGTCCAGATAGGTAGAGCTGTGGTCTTACCAGCAAATAAACTTGAAGTTCATAAACGAAAGGTCGACCAAGAGAATCTAAAGATTCTGCTCCCCAGAAGAGAGCGAAGAGGGTTCCACCAAGACCTGATAAGCACATTTTTATGCATAATTTAATCCCCTTTTACAGTTATTTTTGGTCGTCATAAAAAAAATTTATCTAATTATTGCCTAGTTACCACACTTTCAGATTCTCAACTCAACTAGAGATAATTTGGCAAGAAAAGTGCAAAATTAGAGCTAAAATGAAAACAAAACTATACTGAGGCTCCCAATAGTTTAACAGATCAGTTTTAATCAGAATTGGGATAGTTAAAATCTCAGAAAGCCAAAATCATCATTGAGACAAGAGATTTAGAGTCTGGACCCTTAATTTTATCTACCAGGCAAATGAGGCAAAACCCAACAAGATATGAGATTCTGGCCACCAACCACCGATGATCATCGTTGGCCAAGGCCTTCTCACCAGCAATCAACGGCCACCTAGTATTGAAAGTTGCAATTCTTTATAATGGATTCTAAGGTGGTCTATTAAAATAGAATCTTTAGCGAACACACAAAAATTATTACTGAGGAAGACTCGGGGGTAGTTAGGACATTTTAGAGTCAGGGTTTCTTTATTTAATTATCAGTTTTTCCTTTCTAAAACTATTTTTCATTTTTACAGGGTTTTGGAGAGTTTGAGAACTGAGTTTGTATCTTTAAAATTAGTTTTAATTTTAAATAAAAGTTAACTTTTTTGCTTCAATTTTTTGTAATTACTAAGATGTTCTAGGGCTAATCCCCTCAGACTAAATCTGAGGAGGGAGTCCTATAGGTATATGTTAGGATTTTCATATAGGTAATAGGCCAAATCTAGAGGTCTTAGATCACCATTTAGGGTTGTTCTTCAACTTTCTTGAACTGTACAAGTTAGGGGAAGTAGAAAGAAATTCTAACCAGGTGAGAAATTGATGTCCTACATAAGGAATTGATTTCTCAGACCATTTAGTGAATTCTAGACCTAGGAATTGTTTTTAATTTCACAAAAGGTAGAATAAGCCCTAGGTCAGCAACCTAGAGTTTGAGCTTAAACCTTGACGGGTTGAGCTCTCTGATTTGTTTCTCATGGTGAGATCATCAAAGAACTCTAATCCCCTTAAATTCAATTCAAAAAAGAGAATTCGAGGAGAAGACCAAAGCCTAATAATTAAAACCTAATATGCTAATATAGAGTAGAATCCAAAGATCTAGTTAACCTTAATATTTGAAATTTTAAAGCCTATTTAACGTAGATTTCTGATAGAACAAAGCCCATTTCCCCTAGATTTTAGTTTATCCCAGAATAACGTACCTTTCCATGGATTGACACCCTACTTGCCACTTTACTACATTAATTTGTTAAGTCGTATTTTAATTAGACTAACGACGGTATAATAAATAACGCCGCTGCCGGGGAGGTATCGGTAATTTCTAGGTTAGATAGAAATCTTAGATTAGGTTTAATGTAGGATTTATCTAATTCGTAGTTTTTGTAGGTTAAATTAGTCGTTGGTAGAATAAGAAAGTTAATACGATTGACTTTGAATTCGGGTTTACTTAGCCTCATGAACAATCAAAAAATATATAGGGGATAATTGTCCCACCAACTTGTGATCCCCGCCAACCATAGGCTTCTGATCAATAGTAATCGTCAGCCACTAAGCTCCCCAGACTCTTAGTTTATTAAGTTTTATTCCCCAGACCATTATTAGTTACAATATCTTATCAGTGCATTGTTGTTGTTCTCTCAGGTTGTTAAATAAATTGATCTTCTTTTCGAACCTCTCTCCACTTTCACGCTTTAAAGGTATATTTCTCTGACGTGAGCATAGAAATGGATAAAAGATCGTTGTACCCTAGCATAGGACTAAAATTTGTTATCTTTTTAATTTATTAGTTATTAATTAGTAATAGACAAATAAATAAAACAATAATAATAAATAAAAACAACAATCGTATTTATTTTCCTAGGATAACATAATATTAGTAATTAATTATTATTCTAACACTATTACTTTATAATTATTAACAATAGTAAGAGTAGTAGCATGTTATTTAATAAGAATATTAATATTCAAAAAATTAGCTAGCAGTAGTACCCTATTATTAGACTAAAATTAGTTAGGACTCTTATGTTAGATTAATTAGTTTATAAGAAGATGGTCTCACGGAGGAAACTGTTTAAATCATAAGGACCCACCTTTAGTTAGCCCCACGGTAGCTAGAAAATGTCATGGTTGGGATAGACGGCGGCATCTGCTAGAACAATCCAGACTAATACTAGAAAATGTCTATGGTTGGGATAGACGGTTGTGCTTCCTGAGGGAGCGTAGCAATTTACGCTAAAAATTGGTGTCATCAGCGTTTTACCTTCTTTTCACGGTCATGATCTTGATGACCATTATCTTCACCTCACTAAGTTTAAAGAGTTGTGCACTATACTTCACTACAAAGATTTCACAGATGATAGTACAATTGTGCCTCTTTCCCTTTTCTCTAAAAGGGAAGGCTAAGATTTGGCTACAATCTCTACCCCCTGGAACTATAACAACTTTTGAAATGTTACAAAAGGCTTTCTTGAAAAAATTCGACCCTATTCATAAAATAAGCCTTTTACGTAAAGAAATTCACACTTTTACTCAAAAGGAGGACGAACACTTCTACGATTGTCGGGAGAGATACAAAAGTCTCATACTTAAGTGCCTGCATCATGGACTAGATTTATGGTAGGAAGCACACAGTTTTTTCAATGTGTTGTCCCAAATAAATAAATGTAGGGTGGATGCCACTTTTGGAGGTTCCATAATGCGCAAGTCATCTACTAAAGCTTGGAAACTCATACAAACAGTATTGCCCTGCTCTGAAAAAGAATAAACCTAAGAAGAGTGGAATTCTTGAGTTAGGCACTAGCACTGCTGTCCTAGCTGCTATCCATTCATAAACAAGCCTATTCATGAAAATAAGCGATGCCTTCACCAAACTAATTCTTCCTCCAACTCATCAAGAGGTATGTAATTACTGCAGTAGTACTACTCATATCTCATACTTATGTCCAGGCCCAATCGGACCAAAAAATTCAAAAAGAGAAAGCACAAGCGTTCAACACATATAACCAAGGAAATCCAAACAATTCGTATCGATCCTTTGTACTACAACATCCCAACTTGTCTTATAGAATTGGACCACATCAGGGAGGACACGTTGGTAACTCAACACATGCAACAACAACAATATCAACAAATACTTGTTGCAACAATATCAACCAAATTAAACCAACACTAAGAAGATTGGGAACTTTGAGTAAACAGTTAGCACATTCATACTGCAAACGAATCTCTCCCTTAATTCATTAACTCAGCGGGTAGGCCACATGGACACAACTATTTCTCAATTTACAAAAGATTTTCCATATTGTGAACAAGGAAAACTGCCTAGTCAACCAGAAGCAAACCCGAGAGGACAATACGAAGTGGAATCTAGTGAGAATGCCAACCCAGCGGAACAATGCCATGCCTTAACCACTCTTAGAAGTGGAAAGACTGTCGATAATAAGCTAGCAATACCCACTGATGAAAAACAAATGGATACAACAATTGACAGTGAGCCAACTCAATATACGGACAAAGCACCTGTCCAGACTCCCCCTATAGAGTACAATCTATCTATCGCATACCCTCAAAGGCTGCAACCAATAGCCACATGCAAACCCATATTTCAATGAGCTAGTATAAACATTTAAACGCGTATGTATCAATATTCTACTGCTCGAGGTTATAAAGCGCGTTAAATTCTTAAAGGAAGCATGCGCGCACAAGAATAATTTCAATGTCAACAAGAAGGTTTTCCTAACAGAGATCGTATAACTCCACCAAAGCTTAATGATCCCGGATGTCCAACAATCTCATGTACCAAAGGAAAGCACAAAATTGACAGAGTTTTTTTTAGATTTAAGAGCAAGTGCTAATGTCCTTATATATCTTGTTTATCAATAGTTGGGACTTGGGGATCTAAAGCCAGCAAAAATGACATTGCAGATGGCATATTGCTCAATCAGGTACCTAAGGGGGATATTAATAGACGTATTTATATGAGTTGAAGGTTTAGAATTCTCAATTGACTTCGTTATTCTGGAAACCAAAAAGACGTCAGACCCAAGAAAAAAATATACCAATCATATTAAGGACACCATTTCTTGCAACTGTACACACGGTGGTAAACTGTCAATTAAGCATGCTAATATTGTCCTTAGGTAGCATGAAAACAATACTGAATGTCTTCAATAGCAAAATTATAACATCCACATCAGACAAGGTAGAAGAATGTAGTGCAACCGATATCTCAATGAACAAATCATCAAAACCTAGAGAAACACATGACGTTACTATCCATAATAAGAAGTAGACAAGGAATGTTATTACATATTGCCTCTTTAGAACGTCAGTGCAGGGGCAACTTAATTTTACCCCACTGTTAGCGCGACCGTGGTATGATTTTTTTTATCTTTTGACAGGTAAAGTACCTCGCCACCAGTCTCTAACACCCATAAAGGATTTCCTACAAGAGGTTAAGAACTTTGCATGGGATGATCCATGTCTTTACAAGATTGGTTAAGACCATATAATTTGTAGATACATACCCGATGAGAAAATTTTGGAGGCCCTTTTACGCTGCAACTTTAAAGCTTGTAGAGGATTTCATGGTTGCAAACGAACAGTTGCAAAGATACTCAAAAATGAGTTATTATGGCCCTCATTATTCAAAGATGCCCACTTATACTATCTAAGTTGTCTGACACGTCATGTCCCTGGGATAAGCACAATAAGGAAAATGACTCCACTAGACCCTATATTGGCTGAAATCCTCGAAGTATGGAACACAGGGTTTATAGGACTATTTCCCTATCCCAAGGAAACATGTTCGTCTTGATTGTCGTAGAGTCTGAGTCAAAATGGTCTCAGGCTATTACATGCCCCTCGCAACATGACAACTATATAAAGAAATTTTTAATGCAGTTATTCCAACAATTTAGTCCACAGCACATGGTCATTCTCTGCTAAGATGAACATTGTCTTGAGTTGTAGCAGGCCTTTGTGTACTATGAAATTAAAATTTCAACAGATGAAATGTGCGAGGGACAATAAGAATTGGCCATGATGCAGTACATTCTGAGTGAAAACATCCACAAACATCCTAACAGTTGGGCTTATAATCTAAATTATATTTTTTAGGACCACACAGAGTGTTATATCTTGACGACCCTCTGACCCAGTCTCTTTGAACGAATCCTGAAAACAAAATCATAATATTGTCAAACTCTAAGTTTGGGGGTAATCACATCTAGCTAAAGACATTAAACTTAGTACTTTTTGAAAGGCAACCCAAGTACTAGGGATTGCCTTTATGATCCCTAGTATTATATTATATTAGTTAAGTTATTTAGATTTTAGGGCTATTTTTACGTGAGATGTGGTCATCAATATAAGCATACACCAAGGTTTAGTACCATGGTGCACATAATTTAGGACATGGGTACACTCACAAAGCTTCTAGAAGATGAAAAAATAGGTAAAAGTCAAGTATAACCCTCCACTTCTAATTTGAATTCAAAAATCAAGTATTTGAATTCCCCACTCAAATCATGAGAGGATTCTTAGGAGCACATGGGGATATGGGGTTAAAAATGTCTCCCAATACTCAACCTTAGGTTCCCTTATTTAAAAGAATACCACTCACCCATTAAAAATTTGAATTGTAAGAGGCTTAATTTCCTTATAAATACCAGGAGGATGTTCACCCATTCTACATCACTTTCATATTCTCTCTCTCATAGGCACCCTATAAGAGGCAGAACATTAAGAAAGCTAGCCCACTAACGATAGTTGGTGGTAAGCCTAGGGTTTCACACTCCAAGCCCCATCTTCCCTACCGAAGGTGAGCTCATTCACATCCAAGACCCCGCTACTCATAACGCTATGGGGATTATGGCTAGAGGATATGCTACCCTTGAGAAGCTTCTCAAGATGAGCAGTAAATAGATCAAGACTATTGAGAAGTACCAAAAAGAAACGTTCAACTCGCCTCTCATACGAAAACACTTCTTCGAAGTATGTCCCAACGCAATGTGGTGAGACCTTCTCAACCCCCTCCCATCTCACCGTCGATGTTCCACTAGCTCCCGAAGAGATGATTGTAGCCCTTTATCTTAATATTCCCATTCTATGATTGAGTCTAGTTTGCTTATGTTATTTTTCAATTTCGAGTTTATAAAATGTCCTCTAAAAAATCTAAAGTTGCGTGTATTTCATTTCCGTTCAATGCGTGTCATGTACACATTTTAATTGAATGAGTAAATTTTCAAGTCATATCTTAACAATGTGTTGCATTCAAATCGGGTTACTTTCAAGTCTAAATATGGGTAAAAATCATTTTCCCACTAAAATACCGATAAACCCTAATGTCGACAATTTTCAACTTCAGCAGTTTTTAGAGACCAGGGAATATGGAATTTGCCAAAACTCACAACTTTGATATTGTAGATAATTGAATCCTTATTCTGTAGAAATTAAGTTTACTATATTCTTATCAAAATTGAGTAGGTCATTAATGTTTTACTCAATAACAGTCTGGGAAAAGTGAAAACTGTGCATTCATATGTTTACAGTTTTTTGAGGCTGTTAGACCATGGTTTAGGAAAAAGTCATACATTCACATTTAAGAATTTTTTAAGGCATTTTGAAATTTTCCTAAAACATGTTTTTCAACATACGGTTTTTAAAAATTCATATTTTCCAACTTCCCTCTCTACTAACATGTCATAATTTTGACCTCTTTATATAGTTGATTGGATATTCGTTCACCTCATGGCTCTAGAGGCTACTTTCATACCTAAGAGGCACTATACTTCACTATTTTTAGATCGGCGTTGTGGGCCCATTTATGCCTAGCACACTACCCAGGGGGAAAGAGTTCATTGTTCTATACTAAGACTAATTTCTACTGTGGAGAGTTAGTTGACCGTTTCTATCAGAGCATCACTTTCACTGACCAATCACCCGTTATGACATACTTAACTGGGACGGTTGTGTGCCTATTACGTTTGATAGGACATTCTTACGAATAGTCGCCAAAGTAGCTCTTACTCATGACTTTGTCTATCAGAGAAGTATTTTGAGCCGTGAGGACTATCTTGGAGAGATTTCGCTCTACGAGATAACAACATATGATGAGGGAAGACTCCAGATCTCAAGTTTTGAGACCAACCAGTTAGATATCCTATATTTGTTTTATGGTAATATCTAGGCTTCAGGCCGACCGACTAGTATTGGAGTCTATGGGTTAGAGCTTTTACACATTCAACATCAGGACATCCTTGGATATAATATTATAGATGACATTGGGAGTAGCACTTATCAGTACGCTATAAATGTTCATTCAACTATGGGAAGAGAATGATATTATATAACACCTGCTAGCTTTGGTGACTTCCATTATTCGTTTTATCGACCCTTTAACGGTTTGAACTACAAGGAAGGTTCTGTTGGAACCTTTGGAATTTTGACAGGAGTTGAATGAGTGTATACAAAACGTATGGATGGTACACAAAAAAGATTATTAGGCTACACCTTGTCAGATTCTAGGGCACGAACGTGATAGTTCGTTACATGTCTGGAATATAAATGCACATCATAATAACGATGAGGAGGAGGAGCCTATGGTGAACCCATATGAGTAGTAGATAGATAATTTAGACGAGGATATCCCTAAGGTGATTGACATATATGGGCCAGTTGGCATGGGTACCCCATATCATGACTATGAGTAGTGACATGCAGTTTACTTTTTTATGAAGTCAGCTTTTTTTTGGTTATTTTATTTTCCTGCATCAAATAGTGTCGTACATGTCTGGTACATAAAAAATATTTATGTTTTTCAGTCAATACATATGTTTAGCTCAATTTCAATTTCCTACTAATGGCATCCGATTGGCAATGTACCCGTAATGCTTACTTTCACCTATTCATTTTTACCTCTATTTCATTTATTTATCAGTTCAATATTGAGGTAACGTTTAAAGTAAGTTTGGGGGTGGGAAACTATTTTCAAGTATTTATAGAAAACCATATACTCAGTATAACTGGTAAAGTAAAGTTAATTAGTCTATGATTGCAAATAATTTTAAATAATCTTCTAGATTAAGTAGTTAGGAGAATAATAGGAATCCTCAGAGTATTGACTACTTAATAGGATTATGATATAATACGCCAAAATTGAAAATTTTAAACTTAAGATACTATAATGGATATTAATGATATTCTCAAAAATAAAGTTAATAATTTCTTGAAAGAAACCGCACTTCACACCAGTAATAGCATTTGTCTAAGGGAGTTAATAAACAACACTAAATCAATCCAGAGTGAGTAACAAACTCACTACATGAAATAGTTGATTAACAAACGACACAATATAAGATACAAAAAGAAAAGAAAGAAAAATATTTATCAAAGAAAAAAAGCTATCAAAGTGTAAGTTAAATAAATAATGGTGTGAGTTAAATAAATAATAGAGTGAACCAAAAGTCTAGGTCATGAAGGGACTTCAAATCCCGGCACCCAAAACCAACTGGCATGGAGTGTCAACTAATTAGATGCAGGAGAATCATTATAAAAAGTTATGGCAAAGTATAAGTATTCCAAATCCAACTGGTTAGTCTATTGAAAGAAAAATTTTGCCCAACAAATTGGTTAACATTCAAAAAACAGAGGAATGAGCATGCCCAGAAGACTGCAAAAGATTTTATGCGCGATCTGCGGCATGGAACTTTGAATCTGAAGCGAACAAACTCTCACTACTTACTGGGTGATTAAAGAAAAGAGATGAAGATAAAGGTGAATATTGATTTCTACACAATTCAAATTGAGTACTGATTTTCAAATCATGGATGCAACTACTTTTAATCTCATTATGGAGATCATTATCAGGGGAATCAAATTGTTAGGGAGCGAGGGTTTGATTGAACAAATTGATCAACAAGGGGAAGTTGTAATTAAATTAATTTTAATAACAACCAACAATTCAAATCAGAGAAATCAGAGTGCAGCAGCAAACAATAGTGATAATAATCCAATTTTGGAGGGGTACAAACCTCTTAAAGTAAAATCCCTGATGTCAGCACTAACCAATATAGTTCATTCCCAACTCAGTAGGCTGTATATCCTTGGGGATTCTAGGGAATGGTGGTTGGGGATTCGAGCAACAACCAAGAATACCCACAAACCAAAATCTAATTAAGTGGAGGAGGGATTCTAGAGCAAGCAATCACAGGGATCCAGGTTTTGGGGAGTGGATATACTACTCAAAGTATAACGGCCAAATTTCGTAAGCCCGATATGATTAGGAATTAGCTATCACACCAATGAACCTGTAATAATACTCTACTAAAAAGTAAGAAATGGAAACAGGTGTTTTTATCATGAAAAACCTCTAAACTTGTAAAAGGCCATGACCTCGTATGGAGGATTTTTGTAAAAGTAATTTTATTACTTGGAGTGGATTTCTTTATTACAAGTGATCTCTAACATATAGAAATGCTTTTGATCTCCTAAATAAGAAGTTTGAGTAATTTTTTTGGTCTCTGTCTCTTCTGGAACTTTTCTTTTATATAGGCCTCTCCACAGCTCTTCATTGTGCTAGAACACATTTTATGAATAATGTGGTTAGTGGCGGTTGACTGAATAACCGACGAGTTCGTAGGAGACAGGTGTCTTTAACTGGATAATGTTTTCTGGGTTTAGCTCAACTCACGTTCTTGAATAGTTGGTGGGGTTGGTTATAATATTGACTAGAATGTTTAAATGCTAAAAATACATGAGCCTGAGATAGAGGTTAACCGAGCTGTGTGAGCTTGATTATAAGTGAGATCGAAGGATAAGTCCCTACAATCGCCCCCTCGCAACCAAAGTCACGAGTGACTTTCGTTAAGAAAAATTGTGTAAAAAGTATAAAATTTGAAAGGGAGTAATTATGGCATTTGACTGGGTAGAAGTTACGTGATATTGGGAAGTAATGGGTATTAAATGATGATGCAGATGTATGTGATGGTTATATTTGAATAGTCGCGTCCATAATGAATGATGACATTTGGGAAAACGTACCTGCACAATTAATTTAAGGTTATATATAGAGAACCTGAAGAAAATCTTTGAAACAATTCTTGTATGCATAACTTTTTCTAAGATGGTAAAAACTCGAAATATGGTTCTTGAAGAGGATGGCGCCTGAAATACAGAGGTTGAAGCTGAAATACTTTGATGACCGTTCTTTGGAAATGGCGATCCCCGCCCCTATTCCTCCGACGTACCAAGGCTTGTCGGAAGAGGAAGCAGTTGAAGCTGAGGAAAATTTCTGCAATAAGTGGAGATTTTATGTTTTCGTCTTGACAGGCGAAGAACATTGGGCCTGTCTCTGCACCCTTGCGGAAGACAGGGTTAGGGCTTTATATCCAGGGAAAGGTATATCTGCGGGGCAAATATGTTGATTCCATCTATCACCATGGATTCTAAGGTTAGGCCATCTTCATCTCTACCAACCCTTCGGTAGTGGTGGTTATAGAAGAGGCGATGATGGCAGTGGAGGAAAAGGATGAGAAGGGGGAATCTTGCTGATGCATTTCCACCGTATTTTTACGCTCAGAAGACCTTCATCTTATTTTGTGGGGGCCAACATTAAGTCCACTACTTGCATAGCTTCTGTTTAAAGTTTGACTGGACTTTAACCAAACTCATGTGAGAGAAACTTTTTTTTGTGTCCAATGTCTTCTTTGCATCAGGGTGAAGAATCACTGAATTAAGAAGAACTGGAAGACATGATACCTCGGCATGCCTGAATGACCTGTGACATTTAACAAATAGGGAAAACTTATTATCTGTAAAGTACCTAGAGTTTGGCACTGGATGGATAACATTCTGTTGTACTCCTGTACGAAAACTTGTTATCTGTAAATCGTATGTAATATCTTTGACATGAATAGAAGTTGATATTTCAAACTATGTATAAAAAAATTTCTTTGAATTGAACTGAATTATGTTTAGTGTTGGTTGAACTACTGCTTGTAAGTGATTAAACAATGTGTAATGTTGCTCGAACTGAGATGAATATATGTTAACAACGTCATGCAGATATAAATGACTTATGTTTAACAGGTGGGGGATAGATATTATAAGAAATATGTAATTGCAGAAACTCGAGCCATTACAGGTCTAAAGGGGTAACACTCGTGGTACGTAAGGTCGAGTGCAGTGACTAGTTTCTGTACTAGTAAGGGGATAAGTTCAAATAACTGATTCTAAGATTTTGGGTTTCTATTACGAGATATAAGGTAAAAACTACGTATTCGAGGGGAAAGTGTATAAGAAATATATAAATATGGGTACGCTGAAAGAAAAACGAAGGAGAGATTAGGGTGGTACGGCTCAATCTCAAAGGATTGGTCTTGTCGTGGAAGGACGATTCACTACAAAGATTGCTGAAGTACATGAGAGGATCTTGGGTTCGTTGGTTATATTGAAATATAGAGGAGGAAATGTGAGCTTGAAGGTTAGATGTAAGAAGACCTTATGAGTATGATCGTTATCTCTTTGAGGTGTGTTGGTGAGGGACTAGATAGATCGAGAGAAGTTGGCTGGTTTGATTGCTGATGTAGGGATCGAATTTGAAGATTTGTGGTTTGACGAATAATGTGATTAGATGATGTTTGTTTAGATCACGAAGGCTGTGATGGATGTTGTGTAAACTGTGTTCTATGAATAATATAATTGTTTTGAATGTAACAAAAATAATATAAGTCAATCGGATCCTCTATAGGGGCAAATCTATTTTGAGACTGTTTTAGCAAACATTCTAAATAATTTTGAACATTTGTACAGTTTAGAAAATGACGTCAATCACTATAAGTATGATAAACAAGGGCATAGAAACAAAAATACAAAAATATGGAAGCTTCTAGTTTTTTTTGTATGCAAAAGGAAATAAAACTCTAACATCATACAGTGTGAGTCATCATGAGTGCGGGAAGGTCAGGAAAAGATATGGAAATAGGGAGAAAAAATATGTTAAAAAATGAGGGGAATTGTAATGACAGAAGGGTGGTTTTATCAAAAAGGTACAAGGCGTCTGACATGGAGAGTAGAAAGGATGCCTCGGTTTTGGAATCGAGGATGGTTCGTGCGAGGAGCAATAAATGTCAGCCACTAGAGAGAGAAAGGATAAATAGTACTTCTTCATCTCCAATCAAACATTTTACAACTTCACAAAATTTGGAGAGCACTTAGAGAGAGAGACAAAAGATCAAGAGATTTGATAAAGAGTTATCCGAAGGTGATAAACGGTTGAAGAGGGCAAAAGATTCTGGATCTCGTAGGTGGCAATACAGTAG
Organism: Kingdonia uniflora; assembly: GCA_014058105.1. NCBI lineage: Eukaryota > Viridiplantae > Streptophyta > Magnoliopsida > Ranunculales > Circaeasteraceae > Kingdonia > Kingdonia uniflora. Next base: position 1,634,557 of record JACGCM010001471.1, read on the forward strand.
CATTTTGATGGAAAAGCTTGACTCTACTGCCGATTCTCATTCGGATACTGAAGGTTAGTAGATATGTACGCAAATATATGTTGACGTATGTATATGTTAAAGATATATTGTTATACGTAAATGACTGATTAGAGATACATGTTGAAGATATATATATATATATATATACATAGGTGGAAGAATGATAAATACCTTAACCTGTATGTAGGTCGAGCGTGAAAAGCATCTCTATAGGTCGATAGCATTCCTGTAAAAATTATTTTATGATGGGTAGTTTGTCTGTTAATGAGGTATCGACCTCTGGTCGGACAAATGAGTCTGATAATGAAGGGGAAGTTGGATTGGAATAATTCCCGGGTTTCCCTGGCCAATTGGTATCTTATCCTCTAGGTTCTGATGCCTTTAAAGAGTTTTATAAAGCCAAGGCGGCGGTAGGAGGGAAGTGGGACAATTGTGTAGAGTTTGCCGGTAGGACGTTTAGGGGCTGTATGATAGCGGAGGGGAAAGAGTATTTTTATCTGCCGGCAGATTTGGAAGTAGAAAAATGAGATAGAGGTATAGATAAATTGAACTCGTTAGAATATTTTGATGGGGATGTCCAGAGTGACCTCTCAGAGGGTTTTTGTGTTACCTATCTCAATTAGAGTATGTGTTGAGCCTTCCCCTCACCAATTTAGAAAAAGGGATTATGAAGGCAATTAAGGTATGTCCTATTTAATTGAACGGGAACATGTGGGAGGTAATAACTATGTGCGACTATCTGAATGAAAAATGGGAAAGGGAGGAAAAAGTGAGGAGGATAATCCCTGAGGACGTTTTGCAGTTTTATGGGGTGAGGAATTTTTAGTTGGGCAACTCGGCGTCATTTTTTCGATATGAATTTAGCAGGTCGAACCTGGAATAACAACATCATATGGGTGAAGGGTAATTTCCTTCAAAGAGATGATGAAGAACCTTTGAACCTTCAGTTTAGAACTATAAAGCAAAGTAAGTATAGACATGCATAGATAGAATTATTGTTATGTTTTGTTGACAACTGTAGTTGATAGTAAAAATGTGTTTATTGCAGGTGTGAAGTCTACAGTAGAAAGGAAGGAATCCCTGTTAGACGAAGTTGCGGAGGATGAGACTGAACTCAAACTCATGTTGAAGGGGCTCGGCCTGAGTAGAAAGAAAAGGGTTGGCAGTAAGTCGAATAAGGTTTGAAAGGCCCAGTCTACCAGGTCGATGGCGGGAGTCGATGAAGGAATAAGGCAAGTAAGCGGCGAAGAGGTTCAAACTAATTTGTCCAAGACTCCTGGAACTAGAAGTTCAGCTCAGTCGAATCCTGTCAAGCCGAGCAAAGTAGGTCAAAAATATCTGAAGAAATAGATGCTAAAGGCTCTGCCAGCCTCTGGTACCACTGGAAGTGGTGAGGTCGTAAAAGATAAGAGGAGGAGGGTCGATCCCTCAGGGGAGTCAGGAGAGAAAGTCACCAAGGGGCGATCTGCTTTAGTGGACGAACTCAAAGAGGTCGAGGAAAGGGCTAGATTGGCGGTTCTCCAAGGAGAGGAAGATACGAGCAAGATGCTAAGTTTATATTATTATAAATAAATTTTTAGTATACTTCAAGCTAATCGCTGAGATCAATGTAATTTTTACAGGTTGCTCGTCTTTTCAAGGGAATTTAGTTCAGAATAGAGGAAGAGAAAAGCGAGCTGAAGAAGGTCAATGTTGAGCTGGAAAAAGAATTAGCTCGATCCAGGGCTGACGCTTTGAAGGAAGTCAAGTAGCTAAAGGCTTCTTATGCCGTGACGATTGGTCACCTGCAGGTGGAGACATAGGCCAATCTTGACAAGATGGTTGAGGAGTGCGGTAGACTAAGGTGTCATTTGATGCTGAAAGGCTATTCTGAGGAGGAGGTGGATGGCATCAAGACGGACATCTATATTGAGGAAGAAGAAGAGGAAGAAGCAGAAGCGGTAGGGATTGTGGACGACCTGGATGGTGTTTCCTACCAGATGGTGCTCGACAATCAAGGGGATGACGTCGAGCTTCCGGAAAGCGGCAGTGAGAAGGTAGGGTAGACATATGTGCTTGTATAAGTATTTATAAGTTGTTTGAATTGTGCGTGAGGACGGAACTTCTGTAGATTGACTTGGTCTATAAACCTTTTGTAGGTTGATCGATTATAAACCGACGTCTTAAAAGACCCGTAAGCGCACGGTGTACCATTGAGTACAAAGGAAAGCGGGGTCGTATCCCAAGATACTTGTGGTGCGAATTCTACTTCGAGCTACTAGTTTTATCCAATAACAACGATTTTGTGTAGGTTTTGAAATAAAAAGAAAAATGAAACAAATTACAAGATAAATTGGATGGAAACCATGGCATCGATTCCACTCTACCCCTTGTAACCATTTAGATAACATAAATAATTAAAGTAAATTAAGAGTTCTCGTATCGCATATCCTTGGTCGGGCATATGCAATACATCAAAAAATACAAGAGATTTAGTAATTAGGAACTACCCATAAACCAACTTACTCAACCATGGTCTGGTTGATAAGTATGGATTATGCTCTCTTCTCCATGTTCATAACCTATCTTGTTATGGTCCATCAAGATGGTTACATAGATTCATTATTCCTCCTAATCCCAACTATAATCAAGCATAGGATGAAGGAATACGAATATGCAATATTCTGGGATAAAGAGAAATTAATTACTCTAACTAAGCTACACAATCTACACTAAGGCTACATTGGGTGGAGCTTCATCTAGCATTGGCTAAGAAGATTAGCAACTCATCCCTTTGATCATTGTCATACTACTATTACTATGATAAAAGTAAAAAAGACAAGAACAAGAGAAGAAAAAGAACTTTATTACTTATTGAACTTTGATTTACACTTTCCAAGATGATCTTCATGGGTAAGATTCCCCTCCTATTTATAGAGTATAGGAAGAGTTACTAAATATCACCATTAATATAAAATTCCCTAAACAATGCCAAAAATTATGCACATATATTACAACTCATGAGAATAATATATATATATATATATATCTAATTTTCTTCAATTGGCTTCCATGCATGGGCCTTTAGTTGACAACTTCAAATGAGAATCATTGTTAGAGTGCATCACCCTTGTTCTTCGTTAAAAACTAGAAAAATGTATGACTTGTTTATCATGTGACCAATTTCTGTAAATACAAACAAAAGCACTATTAGTGTCACACTTATATAATAAATGACTAGATATATATAAATTTAGGAGTTGTACACAAAAATATTACATGTCTATCATAGGTAGTTAGAGATATGAGTCTCAGAATAAATGATCTAGAGTCTGGACTTACCAGGGAAAGAAAAACATCTAAAGCCTTGCTGTCTACGCAAGCAGAGAAGCAGGTTAGATTAGGCTAGGTTTTTCTACTTGCATGTTATGCCAACGTTAAATTATCAAGTAAATAGGATATAGATGCATGGTAAAATCCAACGTTATTAATATAAAGTATTATATCGAAAGTATGTACCTTGTATCTCGAAAGAAAACTTATGAAGCGTTCATCTGAGAATGGACTCCTCACTTTTAGTGTAAAAGTATTTTGAAGCAAATGTTTAGAAATCACATAGTCTCTTTAGAAATGTAGTATGTATATATTGAAAGGCCTTCGAATCGAACTGTATTAAAATTTGTTATATTTCCCAGGTTGAATTAGATTCATCTCGCGTACGTGAGGACGATGTACTCATGTATAATTGGGAATTTGTGGAATAGTTTGATAGAATGAAGGAGGCGAGTGAGAATAGAGAAGATCAATACGTTAAGGTGCATTTTAGATTTGTAGAGTTAACTCAGGCCGTTTCCGACCTGACTCGTCAGGTCGAAGGGAAAAAATTTGTAATAAAGAATGGATTAAAATAGCTAGTTGAGGTCACAGAACGTGCTGAGAAGCTTCAAAGTCAAGTTGACGCATTGGTTGTAAAGGGTAAGCAGGCCGACATGACTCAATACCGTATTCAGGCACTGGAACAATCAGAGGAACGATTTTGATCTAATCTTCAGAAATGTAGGAACGAGCTGGAGTGAATGAGACAAAAATTCGTCAAAAAAGACGACGAACTGAGGGTAGCTCGAGAAAACCTATCAACTTCGGAAGCCGCAGCTGAGCATTTGCAAATAGCCCTACCGGCCAAGGACATGGAATTTTGAGAAATCCAACGAAGGTACAACGATTTAAAAGAGAGGGTTGCATGACATAAAGCCGAACTGGCGCAAACCATTGCTCGTGCCAAGAAAGCCGAGGCTAGAGAGTGTTCAGAAGGAAATAGAACTGAGGTTAAGTTTACTTTAGTTTAAGGGGATGTAGTTAGTCTTTCAGGTCGAATTAAAGAGCTAGAGGGTGACATATCTTGTATTCAGGGGCATGTCCAGAAGGGAAATGTGAATTTAAGGGAATGCCAGCATAAGTTGGATGCTATTCCTATCAGGGAGAAAATTCTAAAAGGGGAGATCAAAGCAAAGGAATCGCTGGTAAAGAGGAAAGAAGAATTATTGAAAGATCTGCCGGCTAGGGAAGAGTTGATAGTAGAAATTGGAAGACTTCGTGCTCGGGTAGTAGACTTAGAAGCCATGAACCTAGGTGAGTCAGCGAAGTATATTGCCAAGTTGGAAGAAGATGTTATCTATCATGATAAGGTTGATGCATAAATAACTGAACTGAAGAGTGATTACGCTAGAGTAAAGTCACGCCTTGAGATATTGAAAGCGAGATTTACAATAATGGTAGTACTTGATGCATCTCGATCTGACCTGTTAAGGTTGATTGTTACATATTTCATAGAGGAAGTAAAAGAACTTGAGACAGAACGAGATACCTTGTTAAAAACTTTATCGGATAAGGAATGCATCTGTGGAGCTAAGATAGATCGAGGGAACTGTCTGGAGTCATGGTGACCCAACTGGGCCCTCGAACTGCTGAATTGATAAAACAAGGTAGAGCTGTTGTGGCCTGCGAACTGAAAGCCTGACCTCATGATGTGGGAGGAAGCACTGCTGACAGTCCATCAGCAGAAAAGAATCCTTTGTAATATGAATTTGACCTAAAAATAAATAGTATCTATCGCAGGCACATTAAAATAGATGAAAACTAGTATGACCATTGCCTTATCTTGTGTCTGGTGGGGTCTTTGATATAAAACAATTTTTTTACATTCGTTTTAATCGTAGAAATGGGTTGAGTTAAACCAAGTTGAAACTTGATTTGAACTATAGAAATGTCACAGACATATTGAAAGAGATGAAAGCTAGTATGACATTTGCCTTATCTTATACATGGCTAAGTCTTTTATTTGAAACAAGTTCTTATACTTGCTACAATCACAGAGATGTAAAGATTCAGTAAAACCAAGTGTTATCCTTGATCCAGCCAGTAGAAATGATCCAAACAAGTTGAAAAAGATGAAGACTAGTATTATCTTTGTCTTATCTCTTGTCTGGCTGAGTCTTTGATATGAAGCAAGCTTTACACTTGCTACAATCGCAAAGATGAAAAGATTTAGCTAAACCAAATGTTATCCTTGATCCAACCGGTAGAAATGATCTAAACAAGTTGTAAAAGATGAAGACTAGTATTATCTTTGTCTTATCTCTTGTCTGGCTGAGTCTTTGATATGAAACAAGTTTTTTACACTTGCTACAATCACAGAAATGTAATTAAAAGAAACCAAATCAAGTGATATTCTTGATCTAACTTGAATAAGATTGATTGTAAGCCAATATTATCTATGCTTTAATCCGTAGAATGTGGACAAATGTTCGTGAAGAGAATGATATTATTCCAAAAAGAACTTTTATTGATAAGTTCAGAATTTACATTAGATGAAGATTAGAATCTCACCTTTGGAATTGTAAAGCAAAAAGCGAAATATGGAAATGTAGTAAGACGCCTAACAATAGTACCATTTCAGTCGCCTAGTGTTCCAAGGATTTAAAATGGGGACTCCCTCTTCTGTCATGAGATAGTATGATCCCAGGCCTGAGAGACCTGTAATAATGAATGGACCCTCCCAATTGTCAGCTAATTTTTCAGCGTGAGGCTCTTTGCGATGTTGAAGAATTTCTTTGAGGACAAGATCTTTGATTTGGAAAGTATGGCTCCTGACTCGATAATTATACGATCTGGCAAGCATATGATGATATCGACCTAGGCTAACGATAGCGTATTCCCTGGTCACATCTATCATGTTGAGGTTGCAAGCCAATTCAAACCTATTCCCCTCGTCAGTCAGCTCGTGATCACGAACTGGATGATGATATCCAGAAGAAATGACAGCCTTAGTGCCATAAGCAAGGAGGAAAGGGGTACACCCATTGGATTGTCGGAGAGTGGCTCGATACGCCCACAGGACGTGAGGTAGTTCGCGAACCCAATACCCTTTTTTCTGTAAGTGAAGCCTTTTATTTAGTCCATCTACGATGGTTCAATTGGTGATTTTGGCTTGGCCATTACCTTGATGGTAGTATGGATTTGATGGTGAGTAGATGATATTGTGGTGATTTAGGAAGGTTGCGACCTTACCTCTTAGAAATTAGGGCCCGTTATCGACACAAATTAGGTGGGGGCACCCGAATCGAGTAATTATGTAGCTCTAGATAAAAGAGACGACCTCTTCTTCTCTGGTTCGATATAGTGGAATTGCTTCTATCCATTTTGTAAAGTAATCAGTAGCTACGAGTAGGTGACGGCGATAACCTGGAGAGTTAGGGAATTCGTCGACGTGGTCTAATGCCCATCTTTTGAATGGCTAAAAAACCTTGCTTGCATGGAGCTCATGCGCGGGGTGCATATCATATTTCCATGTCTCTGGCAGGTGCCGCACCTGCAGGCATACTCTTCTGCTTGCTTGCGCATGCCGGGCCAGAATACTCCTTGAGTTATAGCTCAGTTTGCTAATGATCTACATGTGGCATGAGAGCCACAAGTTCCTTCGTGTAATTCGCGGAGCAGTTCGTCTGCTTTTGGCTTCGGGAGGCACTTGAGGTAAGGCCCTGTAACGGAAAGGAGGTAAAGCATACCATTTTGAGTAATGTAACGTTTTGAGTTGTTGATCAGCTATCAGCGTTCTTTTGGATCTGTTGGGAGTGGTTTGTTGTACTTGTTATCAACACCGAGGTAGGCTAAGAAAGGCTTTCACCAATCGTCGTCTCCCCCTTTATCGCCCCCAGTGTCGATCGTGCATACAGATATGTGATCAATATTAGGGGTTGAAATGATTTCGATCTGGAGATATCGAGCCTCTACTCCCAAGACCCCGGCTAGATATGCCAAGGAATTGGCGTGTCTGCTTTCACCACGAGGAAGATATTCGAGAGTTGCTTTCACAAACTTGCTCATCCTATCTACAATGAGGGCTACGTATTCAATCATCTTCCCGTTCTTTTTACATTGCTCAGAATAATAATGAACGATGAGTAATGAATCTGTGTAAACTGAGAGTTCGGGGACATCGAGCTCAAGTGCAAGGTCGAGTCCGTAAATGAGAGCTTCATACTCTGTGATATTATTTGGGGCCTCAAAATCTAAGCGGATTGATTTCATAATTCTGTCATTAGAAGGGGTAATCAAAATGATCCCGATTCTAGACCCTGCGGGTCCTGCTGATCCATCTGTGAGAAGCCTCCACCCTGACATAATGATTCAGTCAACCTGTTTGTCGAATGGCTTAGGGGTTTGATTTTGCAACGCGTTCCCGGTAAGGTCTAGGTCGTGCTCCTCCCAATCGGGATCCTCCACTAGAAAATCTGCAAGAAAATCGGCAACGGCATGACCTTTTTCAGAATGACGTTGTTTGAACTTGATATCATGTTCTCCCAAACTGACTGACCATTGTTGCACTCTTCGTGACTTTTCTTTTTTGAACAGAACTTCCCGAAGTGGGTAGTTTGTCAAAACTTTAACAAAATGTGCTTAGAAGTAGTGCTTGAGTTTCTGCAAAGTGTAAACAAGGGTGAGAAGAAGTTTCTCAATTTTAGAGTACCTTATTTCTGCTGGTGTGAGTGTTTTGTTGATGAAGAAGACTGACTTCTCTATTTTCCCTTCCAGGTGAATAAGAACTGAGCTTAGAGAAGTATCTGTGACTGCTAGGTAGATTATCAGTTCCTCATTACCTATTGGGGTACTCATTATGGGAGACCTCCCCAAATAGATTTTGAGATCATGAAAAGCTACTTCGCATTTTGGTGTCCATATGACTTCAGCAGTTGGCTGAACCTTTCCTCGTTTGGTACACCCGCAGAGTAATAGGAATAGCCAATGGCAGCGGTCTGAAGATTTAAAGACTAAACGGTTGATGGCAGCAATCTTACCGGCAAGTTTTAGAATGTCTTTTATTGTCTTTGGAGATGGCATGTCAATAAGAGCACGAATTTGATCCAGATCGGCCTCAATATCTTTCTTGCTAATGAGGTGGCATAGGAAGCTGCCAGAATATACCCCAAATTGATATTTATCAGGGTTGAGATGCATTATGTAAGATCGAAGGATGTTGAATATTGTGTTGAGATCTGAGATATGATTATCTGACTGTACGCTTTTGCACAAAAGATCATCGATGTAGACTTCATTGATTTCTCTCAGGTGTGCTTTGAACATAGCAGTTATCAATTACTGATATGTCGCACCTGCGTTCTTGAGCCCAAAGGGAATGACTTTGTAACAATAAAGGCCACTTTCGGCTATGAACATTATCTTTTCCTGATCTTCTTCCAGAAGTGGGATTTAATTATGCCCTGAAGAAGCGTCCATCATAGATAGGAGATCATGGCCTATTGAGGAATCGAGGATCTGATGAATGTTGGGAAGAGGGAAACTGTCCTTTGGAGTATGCTTGTTCAGATCTGCAAAATTTACATAAACGCGGACTTTTTCGTTCTTCTTTAGGACAGCGACAATGCTGGATATCAAGTCTGAATACTTGGCCTCTCGAATGAATCCCACTTTGATCAATTTCTCGATCTCGGTGCTAACTTCATCTCAAAGATGACGTGAAAGTCATCGTCATTTTTGTTTGACCGCTGTGGTGTTGATGTTGATGGCTAACTTGTGGCAAGCCATGGCTGGATCAATACCAGGCATTTCTTTGAAAGACCATGCTAAAATGACTCGATTGAGTTATAATAATTGAATGAGAGCATCTTTCTCATGCTGAACCAGCTTGGTTTCGATGAGCGTACCTCTGTTAGGTCCATTAATATTGATATATTTTGTGGGTTCCTCTATAGGTGATTGATCATCGAGGTGATCAATTTTCGGTAATTGCTATGTGGCCAATCTGTCTGAATTATCTAGGATGGTAGAGACAGTATTTTCACAAGCTCCAGAGAGTTTTTGACTACCTCTAATCTCATAAATACCATTATCGTGTTTGAATCGGAGTGCTTGATGATAAGTGGAAGCGATTGTTTCTATATTGTGTATTCAGCAGCGGCCCATAATCCAAAGATAGCGAGACTTGACATTGATGACATAGAAAATGACGTCGATAGTGGTTGGTCCTGCGGTAATAGATAAGATAATCTTGCCTACTCATTCCTCCTTGGAGCCATTGAACCCACTTATGTTTGTGTCGCTCTGAATGACTTGGTCGGCCAAACCTATCTGGTCGATCATACTCTGAAAAAGAATTTCAATACCGTTTCCAGTATCGATCATCATTGTGTGAATGAAAAATTATTTCATCTTGAGCATTATAACTAACGTATCATGATGTAGAAATTTGGCATGGCTAGTGTCGCAATCCTCGAAGGAGATTCCGAGTCGGCGATTGCTCGACTCGGGAAGAAGTTAGGCCTCTTTGTCTTGAGGTGTAAGATCACAGCATTCCGAGAGCCTCCGGCACTTTAATCGATTGTAATTGGTGATCTGGTTGATTTTGATCTTGTTGCTGAGGTGCATATAGTAGAGATGCTTCTCCTCAGCTTTGTCATTAACCTTAACAATTTTGAGTTGTTTCTTATGGTTGCCATCTTGGTATGACTTCAGGTTAACAATATATTTGAACATCCATCCTTCCTTGAAAATGAACTCGAACAGCCGCTGTAGAGCACAGAAATTGTCAATAGAATGACGATTTACCTTATGGTGCAGGCAAAATGGTCAATTCTCGATGGGCTCCAGTGGCTGAGAGATGCGGTAGAGCGTGTCTTTCAAAAGTAGTAGAAAAATTGTGGAGATTTGGACGTTCAGCATTGGGAGGACGGGTATGTTTTGCGGACTACTTCCCCGAGGATATCCAGTGTTTCCCTTGGTGTATTTCTAATCTCCCTGTTCCATCTTAGGCTCGCTGGTTCCTTCTGCAGGTAGGGTTTGGTGGAGAGGATAGACTTAGTAGACTTTTGTCACTAAGACATCATCCTCTCCAAGGCGATGTAACCATTGACTTTGGTGATCATCACCTCTAACGTTACAGGCTTATTAAGGAAGGGATATTCTTTAGCTTTGCAATCGAGCCAGAGAGCATTGGTGAAAGAGGTCACAGCTATTTTTTTGTCGAGGTTATCCACTTTTCTAGCGAACTCTAGGAATTTCTTTAAAAAATCTTCAAGCTTTTCTCCATGTGACTGCTTAAGGCCAATAAAAGAGTACAAGTTCTCCTTTTTGTCTCTATTGTGAGCATATGTCTTGATGAACTGCTTCTGCAGCTGATCAAACGTGTAGATAGATTCCTCAGAAAGATAATAGAACCATCAAAATGGCCCCTTCTATAAACTTGTGGCGAATATACGGTAGAGAATGTGGTTGAGATTAAAGTACAACCCCAATGAATTGCGGTATTGCTGAATGTGCTCCTTCGGGTCAGTACATTTGTATTTGTGAATTTTAGGAGTATGGAAACCGTTTGGTATTTCCATATCGGATAGTTCTTTGGCAATCAGACTTCCTTGTAAGTTCGTGGTATTGCCGGTAGCACCCAGAACTTGTGCCTCGATCAACTCCTTAATTCGTTGGTCCATGTGTTCTTTTGTGGCATAATGACGTGTTGGTTGAATCACTGGACATGCTGGTAGAGGATGATGAGTTCCCGTAACTTCACTCAAGCGATCTCGTGCTGGAACTTGATGTAGAGGTCGCTGGTCTTCCTCCTGACAGATAGAAAGTGGGTGACCTCGACTGACTTCTGATTGAACCTCTCCCCCCAAATAGATGGAGGGCTGCGGTCCATGTGGAAGATTTCTGGAAATGGCTTTACTGGCGACTCCTCAAGGTCCCAACCTTTTCCTTAGTAAAATATGGGAGGTCTCTGGAAGTTGATCGCGACCCCTGGCTAGAGGAGCCTGCAGAGTATTTTATAGAGCCTCGAGTGCAGTCTGCATCATCGTCATCTGATCTTCATGCCATTTGAGTGCAGTCAAGCGAGCTTGTCGTTCTGCATCGAGCTCTTTCTCTCAGAGCCCACGATCCTTTGTTAATTGAAGTTTGAGTTCGGCGCATTTCTCTGCCTCTGCGTGGAGATTCGCTCATAACTAGATTAGTTCTCCCAGATCCACAGAAATTTCAAGCTGAGTTCTTGCGGCCTATCATCTGGAAGGAACCATAACTAAAAATTGTAGTGAAAGACTACCTTAGGGTATCATGAAAATGCAATCTTTCCCACAGACGGTGCCAAATGTAATGGCCAAATTCTACGTAAGCTCGAGATGATTAGGAATTAGCTATTACACCAATGAACTTGTAATAATACTCTACTAGAAAGTAAGAAATGGAAACATGTGTTTTTAGCGTGGAAAATCTCTGAACATGTAAAAAACCACAACCTCGTATGGAGAATTTTTGTAAAAGTATATTTATTGCTTGGAGTGGATTTCTTTATTACAAGTGATCTCTAAAATATAGATATGTTTTTGATCTCATAAATAAGAAGTTTGAGTAATTTTTCTGGTCCTTGTCTCTTTTAGAACTTTTGCTTTATATAGGCTTCTCCACAACTCTTCATCATGCTAGAACATGTTTTCCAAATAATGTGGTTAGTGGCGGTTGACTGAATAACTGAAGAGTTTGTAGGAGACGTGTATCTTTAACTGGATAACGTTTTTTGGGTTTAGCTCGACCCACGTTCTTGAGTAGTTCGCGGGGTTGGTTATAATATTGATTGGAGTGTTTAAATGTTAAAAATGCGTAAGCCTGAGATGGAGGTAAATTGAGCTGTGGGAGCTCGATTATGAGTGAGATCGAGGGATAAGTCTCTACACAAAGTAAAATCCCTGTCCCAAATGGAGAAGAACGGAAGCCAATTTAAACTTTTTCCAAAAAATTTCAAGGAACAGTAAAGGCGAGTACTGGACCTGCTGCTCTGATCGAAGCTGAAAGGAGATGAGATACACCATTACTCTAAATCCCTAAAGTTGATCTATCTAATGGTATCTCAATCTATCAATACAGTCTTATAGGCAGATTAGATTTATAAAAGATCAAGTTCTCAACTGTGCAAGAGTATGTAAGAACACACTGGAAAACTTAAGGAACATGAAAATTGATTCCTATTGGAAAGGGCTTCTTTTTAATCAAACTAGAGTCAGAAGAGGACAAGATATTTATATGAAGCAAGGGGCCTTGGATGGTTGAAAAAAGGCCTATGAGACTCATGCCATGGAACCCACTTTTCTGTATTGAGAGACATGGAAACTTTAACGCATTGATATGGTGTAAGTTTCCGAGACTGCCTATAGAAATATGGAGCAAGAAGATTATTATGTCACTAGGGAATACCCTTGGTACTCCTTTCCAGATGGATCACTCCATAAGTAATCAGGACTATGGATATCTTGCTAATGTGCTTGTAGATATCGATCTCTTACAGCCTACTTGAGATTGAGGGAAGTATCATAAAACAAGAGGTACTACTACATAGAGTGCCTAAATATTGCAACTACTGCAAAAATGTATGACACACTATTGTTGAATACAATTTTATACACAAAGCCTTCCGAGCTAATGAGATGGAGCACAATAAGGTAAATAAGAAGACATGGATATAACTGACGAAAGGCATAAGGGGTAACCAAACTGTAACAATTTAGGAGAAGCAAAATCAGACCACGGATATGGGGCATATAAATCCCAAACCAACAAGAAAGCATATGTATTTCTGGGATCCACTGGAAGTGAGCAGTACAACCTCACCACCTATCTACTTCCCAGGTATGCAAAAGCCCTCTAATTATATTCAGTAAGATGAAAAAGTGGGAAACAACTCAGGGTGGTCAACACCAAAGGGAAGCAACACAAAACCAATCTCACCAATAGTAAATAGTATAAATAGCAGAGTAAACTAGTTTGCAGCCCTCTGAGATGTGGAAGAAAATATAGAACAAGCAGATTTAGCATCTTATGGGGAGAATGATGGGGATCATAGCAACTCAAGTCAACAAGATGAAAGCAAAGTAGTAGATACAGAACCAACAACGACACCAATAAATGAGGAAAATATTCTGGAAGAAGATGCATACTCCAAAGCAGTACAAGAGGTCTGACAATATCTCAACCCCTCTAGCTGGGCTGTTGAAGTTGAACATGAAGAACAAATGTTGTTAGGACCTAATCAAGTGTTCAAGGAGGTAAGGTGTACACCCTAGACCCTAGAGTGACAAGATCTACCCTTAAACATCAATGAAGGTTATCTTTTGGAATGTCCGTGGGCTGGGGATTAGAAAAACATTTAGATATCTCAGGAAAATAGTTGCAAGACTAAAACCAAATATTTTGCGTATAGCAGAACCCAAGATTTTCTATAAAGACTTTGTTCTCTTGGGGTATGTCAATAAGGTCCTAAATAATAAACAAAATGCATAAAAAAGGTAACTTATGGATTTTATGGATGAAAAGTACTCCTGAGCTTGAGGTACTCTCTCACTCTAGACAATATATTACGGTTAATACATGGATTTTATGGATGAAAAGTCCATGCAGATTGCAACAAAAATAACAGGTTAGAGCTTTAGTCTAGCCTCACAAATTTTGTTATCACAAATGAAAAGCCCTGGATATGCATCAGAGATTTTAATGTGGTTCTTAGGCTATCTAACAAAAGGGGAAGAAGACCACCCCCCAGGGCTTACATATATCTGGTGCAATGCTCAAAGTGGGAGCAACAGAACACTGGTGGTCCTAGATAGATACTTACAAATCTCATAATGGCAGAGAATCTTGGATTCGAATGTATGTTGCTCCACTTTTTTCCATTATGCTAAAACTGAGAAAACTTAAGGCCGATATAAAGATATGGAGAAAAACCTCAGATACCCATAAGAAAAACAAAGAAAAACTGGAGGGTGAGGTTATGAGCCTACAACTCTAGTTAGAAAATGATTTTACCAATGATCTTATCGAAAAGATATATCTAGCTAAAACAAAACTCCTTAACAGGTGAGAGGAAACTGAGGTGATGGATTGGAGGCAAAAGTCAAGGATCAAATGGTCACTTACAAGAGACAAAAATACCAGCTTCTTCCACTCAACCACAATTGCTAGGAATGTAAAAGCTCTGATAACTTAAATCAAAGACAGTACAGGAAGAGTCATTACTAGTCTACCCCTCGTACAGGAACATATCATCAATTACTATACCTCTAAATTCTCTGCTAAAGACACTCAACACTGCTCAGCACTCTTTGAACAGCTTCCAAACTGAGTGCAAGGAGAAGAGAAGACGAGTCTTACTTCTTGCCCAACCAATGAGGAGATTAAAGAAGTAGTTTTTTCTATGGATAGCAACAGCGCCCCCGGACCTAATGGATTCTCTGGAGCCTTTTATAGAAACAACTGGGAGATTCTATTTACAGATATATACTTTAGGATATCCTCTTTCTTTCAAGATGGTATGCTCCCTTTGACTTTTAACTCTACCATCATTGTCTTGATTCCTAAAATCAAAAACCCCTCCTCGATTCAACACTACAGGCCTATATGTTTTAGTAACTTTATATTTAAAGTTATAACAAAGATTCTCGCTACTAGATTATCTCCTATTGCTGGCAGGGTTGTTTCTTGGGACCAAAGTGCCTTTATCAAGAATAGAAGCATACATAATAACATTTATGTGGCCTCTGAAATGGTGAATGAAATGAAAGTCAAGAGAAAAGATAACAATGTGGCACTCAAGATTGATATCAGTCAAGCCTATGACACTCTTAGCAGGGAATATCTCATCACAACCTTACGCGCTTTTGGTTTTAATCAGAAATTCTGCTCTTGGATACAAACTATTATTAGCAGCAATATGGTGTCTACCTCCATTAATAGCAGCCCATCAGGTTTCTTCCAGATATTTAAGGGGATCAGGCAGGGAGATCCTCTATCCCCAATCCTGTTTGCAATAGCGGAAGACATACTTAGCATTAACCTCTACAAGGACAGAGAACGAGGAAGAATACAAGCCATGGCATCAACAAAGCTTACACATGGACCCACTCACTTATTAATATCTTTGTATTTGTGAATGGGAAGACCAAGCTCCTGAGGCAGCTTATGGGCTTTCTCACAGACAATCAGAAGGTGTTTGGGCAAGAGATTAGTATAGACAAAAGCAAGATTTTCATGAGCAGTGTTTCCCAAATAAGATGAAGAGTTGTTTCCGAGATATTTGGATTAAATAAGGCAAATTTCCAGAGACATATTTGGGAATTCCCCTTATTCAAGGAAGGGTTACAAAATAAGCTATTGGACCACTTATTGAAAAAATCAGAAAAAGGGTAAACAGCTAAACTGGGAGCATGATTTCATTTCGGGGAAGTTTTACTCTTGTAAAGTCTATTCTTAACAATATACCCATACATACTATGGCAGTCTACAAGTGGCCTAGGTCACTTATCAAAGAGGGAGATAGTATCCATAGAAACTACATTTGGACTGGAGGCTCAACAAAAAGAAAAGGAGTAAACTTGAAGTGGGAAAAGGTCTGCAAACCTATCAAGGAGGGTGGACTAGGTGTTAGAAGTCTGGGGGAAGTGCACAATGTAATGATGTGCAAACTCCACTGGGTTTTTAAACAAGGAATAGAAGAATGGGCAAAATATCTCAGCTCAAAATTCAGCACCAAGAGTGGAGATCCTATTAGATACCATAAGATCTCTACTTTTTGGACTAGTATTAAAACTGGAGCTGCCCTCTCAAAACCTTATATTGGATGGCTCATTGAAGACGGGACAAGCATCGATTTCTAGAGGGACACCTGGGCTACAGACATCCCACTCATGGAATATATCAATGTGCATAGGCATATGTGGAAAAACTGTAAGGCAAAGCTTAGTACCTTTATCAACTCACAAGGCTGGAACTTCCCTAGTGATATCATGCTTCTCCTTCTTACATTAAGGATTAATTTACAACAAATCCAGTGCAACCCCAATACTCAGGACATTATGATCTGGAAACCCAATCTACAAGGTGCTTTCACAGCCAAGAGTGCGTTTGATGTTCTGTGATGAAGATAAGAAACAACATGGTGGTGGAGATTTGCTTGGAGTAACAACATTCATCCTAGACTGGGAGGCTTTGCATGGAGATTAATGAATCATATCCTTCCTATGGATGATAACATAATGAAAAAAAGGAATATTTATGGTCTCTATATGTCACCAGTGCCACAATGATACAGAAATTGAGCAACATAGTCTCTTGCACTGCCCCTCTGTTACCTCTCTTTAGCAAAGGGCTACTAATAGTTTCTCTTTTGGTCTTATAACATATACAGATAACTGGAGAACCATTTTGGAAAGAGGATAATACTCTAGTGCATACATTAATGATCTCTGGGTGGCCATGGTGTTCTCAATCTGCAGCAATATCTGGAGAGCAAGAAACAAATAGAAGTTTGAAGGCTTGAAGCTCACTTTCCAGACAACTACTCAAGGAATTCTGACTAACATTATAGACGCAACCCACTTATCATAACACACAATGGACAATATAGTTCATGACCTCAAAATCATTAAAGCTCTTAATGTCCATTGCAAACTACAAAAAGGAGTAGACATAAATTATTGTAGATGGATTCTTCTGTCAGCAAATAAGATCAAGGTTTGTTATGATGGTTCCGCTCTATGCAATCCAGGACTAGCAGTCATTAGAAATATTTGCAAAAACAGCTCAGGTGCAGTTATGGGGACATTCAGCACTGCCATTCGGCACTCAACAAACTACATAGCAGAGATCAAGGTAATCATCTCAGGGGTACAAAAGTTGTGGCAAAAGTTTAGAGAAGGGTTTGGGTGGTCTTAGACTCAGCTTCTGCCATTAAAGCTTTTATTACTGATAAAATCCCCTGGTTACTTACAATAGCTTGGAACCTTATTATCCTACAAATTCATCATATCAAATTCAGCCATGTGTGGAGGGAATATAATTTTTCTGCAGACCAACTCGCAAGGACAGGCCTTGACCAAGACAAACCCTTGGAAGAATGGACTGAAGGAAAACCAGATTTTTTGCAGCAAGTCGAAAACCACAACACTGAATACTATAGAGTTTGACAGTCACGTTAAAAATTTTGAAATCTCGTTTGAACGACATTGGACATCGTTCGAATGACCAGTAGAGGCCAATCACGTTGTGACTTTTTATAGGCAAATTTTAGCTTGTCGTTCGAACGACATTGGAAGTCATTCGAACAATATGGAGCTCAAGCAGGCCTTTTTAGGTCATTTGATGGAAAATTTTATTCAGTCAATCAAACGATATTGGAATTCGTTCGAACGATATTGGTATCCAAAAGGCCATTTTCACGCTGAGGTTTTTTAAGGCATAATTCATCAAATCATTCAAATGACACTGGTAGTCGTTCGAACGAACTGGCGCTGAGATGGGTTCCGTACCTATTTTAGGGGAATCAACCTTTTCTTATTTCAGTACTTTATGTAATTAGTTATACCTGTATATATACTATAGGGACATGTACTAGGGTGTGGCTTGTTGGTTCTCCTTCCTCTTGTAATCTTTCCATCTGCTATATATTGCTAAACATTTTTCAAAAAAAATAAAAAAATAAATCATAATCCAACTAATAAATGCAAAAAAGTGAATGGAGAAAGTTAAATACTCTCCTGCTAAAACACTAAAAGTAGGAAGCTAAGCAGTTGAATAAAAATCTTCTAACAAACGGTAGTGGAACTGTGACAACACACACTCAGAAATATAACCCTTTGGGGGAGGGGGTCTTATTGGTAGTCATTGTAGTATAGATTATTTTTCCCACAGTTTTGCATAATTATTTTGGTAAAATCTCTTAAGTTGATAAATAAACTAAAATATTTTCTCACGATACAAAACTAGTCCACCAGAGATCCATTAGGGACACCTGGGGGATTAATGACTTATTGGATACGCTAAATATAATCGTGAGACCAGTGGAAGTGGCTTCAATTTTTTATTTTTTATTATTTTACTCGGGACGAGCAAAAATGCAAGTTTAGGGGTATTTGATAAGCACATTTTTGTGCATAATTTAAGCACCTTTTAGAGGTGTTGTTGGTCGTCCTAAAATTTTATCTAATTATTTCCTAGTTACCTAACTTTCAGGTTCTTTACTCTACTGGAGACAATTTGGCAAGAAAAGTACCAAATCAGAGCTAAAATGATAATATAACTACAATGAAGCTCTCCAACAGCTTAACAGATCAGTTTCAATCAGAATTGGGCTAGTTGGGATCTCTGAATATTAAAATCATCACTAAGACAAGAGATTAAGAGGTTAGACCCTTAATCATTATCTACCAAGCAAGCAAAGCAAAACCTAAAAAAATAAGGGATTTCGGCCACCAACCACCGATAATCGCCGCTGAGCAGGAACTTCCCACCAACGATCACAGGTCATATGGCATTAAAAATTGTTATTCTTTGGCAAGGATCTTGAGGTGGTCTATTAAGATGGATTCTTTAGCGAATGTACAAACATCACTGCTGGAGAAGACTGGGCAGTAGTTAGGACATTTTTGAGTCAGGGTTTCTCAATTTAATGATCAATTCTTCCTTTTTAAAACTACTTTCGTTTTGTAGAGTTTTGGAGAGCTTGTTAACTGATTTTGTATCTCTAAACTTTGTTTAAAATTTAATAAAAGTTAACCCTTTTGCTTCAATTTTTTGCGATTGTTACGATATTGCAGGGCTAATCCCCTCAGACTAAATCTAATGAGGAAGCCCTATAGGTGTCTGTTAGGATTCCCTTGCAGGTAATAGGTCTAACCTAAAGGTTTTAGATCACCCTTTAGGGTTGTTCTTCAGCTCTCCTGAGCTAGATAAGTTAGGGGAAGTGGAGAGTAATTCAAACCTGGTAAAAAATCGATGTCCTAAATAAGGAATTTATTTCTCAGACCAATTAATGATCTCTTGACCTATGAATTATTCTAGTTTTTTTAAAAGGAGGAATAAGCACCAGGTCAACAACCTAGGTTTCAGCTTATACCTTGAGGGACTGAGCTCTCTAATATTTTCCTCGCAGAGAGATCAGAAAAGAATTTTAAACCCAGCGAATTCGATTCAAAAGAGAGGATTCGATGAGAAGACCAAAAACCTAATAATTAAAGCCTAATATGATAATATATTGCAAAATATGAAGGTCTATTAACCTTAATATTAAAAAATTTAATGCCTAATTAACGTAAATTTCTGACAAAACAACCCCCTTTCCCCTAGATTTTCATTATCCTAAAATAATGTACCTCTCCACAGATTGACACCCTACTTTCCCTTTTACCACATTAATTTGTTAAGTTGGATTTTAATTAGACTAATAACGGTTTATCAAATGGCATTATTGCCGAGATATTTGTACCTGTAGTTCCAAGGAATGTTACCATATGACCTGCTGGTTATAAGTGGTTGTTTCTCCGAAATCATAACAAAATAGGGGAGATTTTTAGGTATAAAATGAGACTAGTCGACCAGGGATTCTCTCAGAGACTTGACATCAATTACGATAAAAATTATTCACTAGTTTTGGACGCTATCACGTTTCAGTTCTTACTTTGTTTGTCAATTTCTAAAGGACTAGACATACGTCTGATAGATGTTGTTACGGCTTATCTTTATGGGAAACTAGATACCGACATCTATATGTGAATCCCCAAAGGATGTTGTCTACCGGAAGCAAGAAAGTCCAAAGGTACCCGAAGTACCGAGCATGCCAGAACCATGTATGCAATCAAACTGGATAAGTCACTCTATGGTCTAAAGCAATCACGACTTAAGTGGCATAATCATTTAACTGAGTATTTGAAGAACAAGATTTTATCAAATGTTCTTATTAGCGCATTTGTCTTCCTGGTGAAGTCTGACAATGGATTTTCTATCATAGCTATTTATGTGGATGATTAAACGTCATCGGGACTCCTGAAAAGATAACATGTGCCGCCGAATACCTAAAGATAGAATTTAAGAGGAAATACTTCAAGAAGACTAAGTATTGTGTCAGCCTGCAGATCAAATATCTTAGTGATAGAATTCTAGTACGCCAGGCCACATAAATAGAATGAGTATTAAATCGTATTAACTTTAGATGTTGTTCACACGTTAAATACCCCAATGGTCGTTAGGTTACTCATAGGTTCTAAAGTGCCATATTTAGGAGTGATTGATGCTTTTCTATACCTTACTGGTTGTACCGGACCTGGCATTTCATTTGTAGTAAATTTGTTGGCTCACTAGAGTTCCTAGCTGGCGCAGAGACATTGGAATGGGGTTAATTATGTATTGTGTTATTTGCGTGGAACACTTGATTTGGATCTATTCTTTTCAAGCAATATTATAGGAAAACTGAAGTTAGCTGCTTACACAGATCTAGGTTACTTATCTGATCCCCACAGGACACGTTCATAAACGAGATGTACATTTACTTATGGAGGTACAACGATATCATGATGTGCTATCAAATAGACCATGGTTACGACATCCTTGAACCACTCTGAGGAACTTGCTCTACATAAAGCCGAAAGAGAATATGTTTGGTAGAGCTGCATATCGGTAGAGTTGGACAAGTTTTTAAGAGTGCCCAATCCTGACTGTGACTTTGGTCGATTTGCTCATGACCAACCCAACTCAACCCAACTTTGGGTTAGAAATTCTTGACCGTAACCAACCCAAAGTTTGCCCATACATGTTCAGGCGGACCATGTAACCCAAGGTATTCAGGTTGGTCAATCAAATTGATCGGGTGGTCAATTCGATTGGTCACGTTCGACATCATTTACTCAAATTTACCAACAAGAAATTCAATAAAATAAACTTCAATCAATACACAATACACCGTCATCAAAATAAGCTTCACTTCAAACATAAAGTACACCATCATCATGAGATGAGAGTTATGTAGCAAGTAAGATTTGAATCAAGCTTTTATAGCGACTTCAAGCTCCAAAGTTTATGAGAGAAACACTTGAACTAGAGGCTGTAAATTTACTTAAGAAGATAAACCCAAGTAAAATCTAGATATGCATTAAATACCTTTAATACCATTTTTGGGTTCGGGTTGAATCGGGTTGGGCATAGCTTCTGACCATGACCAACCCAAAAATATTCGGGTTGGGCATACTATTTTTGTAACCATGACCGACCAAAGTTTGGGTTGGGTGCGGGTTAGTCGGATGAAGCCCACTCAACTTCCAGCACTAATGTTTGGTTGCGGTCAATGGAATATCACATCAATGTTAGTTGTGGACTACATTCTATTACTTCATCTCCGAGAGTTTTATTTGAGGACAATACCGTTTGCATTATTCCAGTTGAAAAATGGATTCATCCAAGGCAACAGAATAAAGCATATTGCCCCAAAGTTTTTTCATACTAATGAGCTCTAGCATAAAAAAGAAGTCAATATCCAGCATATCCATGCTTAAAAGAATCTTACAGATTTGTTGACTAAGTCATTACCAAAGTCTACGTTCAAATAATCAATTCAAGGTATCAAGATGCGGCAACTTAGAACGTTTACTTTAAAGGGAGATTTTCTTTTAGAGGGAGAATCGCCATCATCGATGATAAGACATATGCGATATGTACTCTTTTTCCTGAGCATTGGATTTACTAGGCGAGGTTTTAATGACATCCAACACCGATATGGGACTGGTATAGTATTGCCCATGCCTCCTATACGCAGCTTTTCTCATTAGGTTGTTGGCCATGGATTGTAAGGACAATTACCTCACTAACGGTGGATAACCCAAAAGAGGGAATGTTATGATCTATGTGGGTCCCACTCATATGGGATTTGGGCTCCCACAGGGCACCACCAGTACGGCACCGACTAGGAGCCTACACCCCTAGGATTTTGGAGAGGAGAGGAGAGAGAGAGAGAGTGTGTGTGTGTGTGTGTGTGTGTGTGTGTGTGTGTGTGTGTGTGTGTGTGTGTGTGTGTGTGTGTGTGTGTGTGTGTGTGTGTGTGAACTTAGGACATCTCTTTTATATAAGAGCCACC
The DNA here is from genome assembly GCA_014058105.1 of Kingdonia uniflora. Classification (NCBI taxonomy): domain Eukaryota; kingdom Viridiplantae; phylum Streptophyta; class Magnoliopsida; order Ranunculales; family Circaeasteraceae; genus Kingdonia; species Kingdonia uniflora. Next base: position 1,657,004 of record JACGCM010001471.1, read on the forward strand.
TCTCTATGTATTATACTAATTTTAATGGTTACTTCAATAAAGTTTGCTATTCTCTCCATATCTTTTTTATAGCTTTTGCCTTTAGATATTAGGTTCATAACAAACACTACAATTTTACCATAAGGTTTTTATCGTACCTTCAATTAGAAAAATGGAGATCATTGCTTGAGGAATCTATCCTCATATTACCCATCTTTCACCTTTGAACAAAGATCATGCTCTAGGATCCTTAGGTTAAGATCATGATATCCATGTTTTAGCAGGGTGATTGGATTCGTTTAATCTGTACATAATTTTGTGATCACAATATGAAATTTTCTTCAATATTGAGGAACCTATTATTTAAAGGCTATAAGGGCAAATGTATTAGAGCTAACAATATTTAAGATAATCGAAACATTTTACTAACCAAATATTATTTCATACCACACTTGGGTCGAAATTACTAATTCGACTTGATAACACTGGTACAGCTACTAAATATTATTTCATCACACCTTGCACATGCATTTTTTTTTTTTTTTGGATCAAATTGATTTGAAGACATCTTGAAATCTGCTCGATAATACTCTATTACAACAGTTTAGCATGACATAGACATGAGAGAAGAGTATAGATATTATTGATAATTAAATTCTTTGTATTAGGTTGCAAGACTTAAATATTGTTACTCAAACTCTCCCAATAAACCCTAATGGTCTATGGGATTGTTAGCAGTCCAATAGAACACCCAAAACCTGTTGGGTTCCCACCTTGGGCCAGACCAAACTTCTAACACTCCCCCTTGGGATGTTCCATACCAGGATGACTTGCCTCATCATAACCTTTGCCTAGTAAAACCCCTTTGGGCAAAAAGTTGTACAAGGAAATAGTACAATCCCATGCCCCGTATGGGTTGCAGACGTGTATACATTGCCTCATCAAAACCACTAGTCAATAAAACCTCCTAGGATAAAAACTGCACTATTAGGAAAAAGAGTGCAAAACGCATGTGTCCACGTTAGGACGGGATTACCCCCACTGATGTCGATCTCCCTGAAATCTATCTCCCTGAGATAACAAATCATGAAAACTCTATATGCCAATTTCGTGTACCAGTCTCTTGAACATAGGATGTGTGCCTTCGTGAATAGATCAACTAGGTTCTCTTTTGAACGGACTTGAACGATATTAATCTCATTTGTCTTCTGCAACTATTGTATGTGGAAGAATTTGGGTAAAATGTGCTTCATTTTGTTGATTATAAATAAAATTAATTGAGATCTCTCGATTGTCATGTACATGTGCCACGTCGGGCTTATCTCCAAATATTTTACGTGGATATGTAGCTACTATAGCCCTGTCAATGGGAGGCTCCATCCCTGATGAACCAACTACACCATTATTCTTCTCTTTTCCTGTACACTATTTCTTTGCCCTCGGCTCAACGTCCATCTTTGTAGTGGGGCGTCCTTTCATAACACACGACATATATTCATTTGCGGGCTATACACCAGTTCCCTGAACATCTAGTCATGCAGGTGCATTACATATGCATGACATGGATTCATTTGTAGGCCGCACGCCATCTCCCTGAACATCCAGTCGTACAGGTGAATTACTTACAGGTACATGCGCTTTGGTTACTTTAGCCGCATCGCTGAATACATCTGCAATTCATTAGTGATCTGTTGTAAGTATAGAATCTGCTACACTTCCTTATCATCATGATTGGTTAGGGAATCAAGATAAGATAATGATGGTGTTTTTCAACAAATTTTAGAAACATCCTCAACATTGATTATCATATCTCTACCCTGATACTGGGAAAATTATCTTATAAAAGTGACAATCTGGAAATCTCGCCTTAAATACATCGCCGGTAGTAGGTTCTAAATATCGAATGATAGATGGTGAATCGTAACCCACATCGATGCTAAGCCAACGTTGGGGGTCTCATCATTGTACATTGTGGTGGTGTGATTAACACTTGTACGGAACATCCAAATGTTCATAGATAGGCAGTACCAGGCTCCGACCCAGTTACTAGTTGCTTTGGGAAAGATTTGATGATTTTCTACGGGATGAATCCTTATTAGTGTTGTGGAAGTAAAATTGCATACCCCGCATACTAGCAGGAAGTTGTAATCGTAAAAATAATGGCCTAACGATTAGCCTAAATCGCTTGATTAGGCTCTCCGCTAATCTCGAGTTGGGAATGGTATGGGGTACTTACGATGCTTAATCATCTATCTTATTTAGCGGTAAAATAATTATAAAAATCCTGTGAGTCAAACTCACAATCCTCGACATGTCCCATCGATCGACTTGATCGGTTAATCCAGGAACTGAGCCTGCGATCGAATGATCTAAGTGAGAATTATTAATAATAAGCAAACGAAGGACCATCTCTAAAATGCGTCTATTATGACCATAAATACTCAAGTGGGCCACTATATGGATGGATAGGTCCACGTGGGTCACTGTGGCTATATTTGGAGCAAAGGCTGGAGATCCCACTCTACTAAGGCCATACTATGGTGAATAATAGACTTTTCTAGAAAGCAATCATTACACGTACACTCTCTGGAACTTCTCTCCTTTTAAGGAAAGTCGAGATGTATTCCCAATAATCTACCTCATTATCCTAGCCCGAATGAGTATATTAGAAATTATTCCAATAACATGCTCTAAGCTTTAGACATTGAGGGAATGCACATAACTTGTATGTCATTTTCTCCTATGGTCTTTACGTGATAGCCATTATCATGTATCTCCCTAAAACTTAGCAAAATCCAGCTGGATTTACTAGTGTATAAAGCAGAATAGATACCCCTGTATCGTGCTGTTAGGGAATAATAGCGTGGCACTCGCAGTATTTTTTTATGATGTTGGTTGTGCTAATGATAATTAGGACATCCCATAGGCACAAGGTTAGAGATAAGAAATATATCCATATCTCAAAATGATCGAGTGCGTGGTACTAATGTCTCTTAGATATGTGTCCTCACTCATCCGATTATCGGTAATGCTCAATAAGTAGATATATCCATAGACGGGTTGTATATAGTAGATCAACTATCATACATGGAATTTAACTACTTCCTAAGAATTAAATTTTCATAATTAAAGAACAATCTCATAGATTTGATAATGAACCAGTGCATGTCACAAACATTCTATTTAACTAACTAGTGAAGAGTTCCCAGCTCAGTTAATGATAGTACTAGCAAAAAAAATTACTATGCAACAAGTAAAGTTACTACTTATCAATGTTCTCTATGTGACATCATTCATCTACTGAGAATTAGCTATTGTTCATTCTTAAAACTTGATCCAAAACTGCATTGGTATCATAGGAGAAATCAAAGGCCACAAACTCTGCGTGGCAAGGTCTGCACCAGCTAAGATCACGCGATAAGCCTGGGGGTGATTTTTTTTTTCCGTCTGGGGTGCATTGCAATCCCACGTCGAAATATCTCGCATCCATTTATAAATTCTTCACATATTCTATTTTTGTCTATTGGTGAAATTCTTATCTTCTAGCCTCAGGTAACTGATGGTTGGAATTTTAATCCTGCCTTTGTTACCACCTCTCGTCTATCCACGGTTGTGGCCCAGTTCATAATTTCCCCCGTCACTAAATCATTATGCAACCCTACTACATGCTTACTCTTTGTAGGCATAAGCTTGAGGTTCATAACCAGTAGCTCACTGTTTTGCTCAAAAATGAAGAAAACTTAAATCAGGTCTGCGTGCATAGTGATCTATCAAATGTTACCACAGAAGTACAATATTTGAAGCATGAAAAGTTCATAGAATATTCCCAATATCTCTGTTTACCTCAACTATTTCTCCATAGAACATCATAGTGGAGTTACACTACCGAAAAGAAAAAAAATTTGCCGCAGTCAGACAATACCAGAATAGTATAGGGGTAATCCATTATCAAGTCTTCCTGAATATGAAGGCGAGGGTGCAAATAAAGCATCTACTTTTTATTTAGAGACTTATTGTTCTCAAAAATAGTCTTTTCCAAATTTTGCAATAACAGATAGATTTCAGTATCTATATAGGTTAAGTTTATTGGTACAGAAATAAAGTTGCAATATTGAAGGTACTTAATTTCTGAGTGTCGCCAACATTTGTTATGCATGTAAATCAATACCAGTAGTAGTACTGAATGAATATTTCTAGCATAAAGGTAATTTATAGTATTTAAGTCAATGATTCTCAATCAATACTTGTAGGTGAACCTTATTCATGTCCAATTACTCATGTACATGATTTTCAATCATTACTTATGGTTCACAGTATATAGCGCAATAATGTACATGATTACAATCATTACTTGCAAGTGAACCTTATTCATAGCTTTATACTCATGTGATCCTATTAAGCATTAAATCCTGACTTTACCCCGTAAAATGGTAATCTTAACCTTAAAGTGTGTTTTAATAGAGTTTTAGCCAAGACACTTATTCAAAACCACTCGATGTTTACATCCCTTATTTTAACAATTAGGGTGTTATAATCCCTAAAGTTTTTATATGGTTTATATATTCTAGCCAAATGACCAATTTGCTACGAATATGAGGAGGATTAGATGTTTAGCGAACAAGTAGTTCCATCCCAAAATCTGTTGAGTTTACAAGATAGGTAGATTAGTCTTATCATTAAACTAATATTATAGGGTACTATAGGTTATTATTAGTATTTATATACCTATAAATATTATCAAGTAACATCTAATTGCACCATGATACGTAAAATTGGTTCCTCTGACCCCAAGTTTTTAAAAAATAAGACTATGTTAATTCCTAATTAATCTCTAATTATTGTCCTGGATATTTAACCGTGATTTAGATATGACTCTCAGCCGTATTCTAAATTAGTCTTGGTTTTCGTATTATCTCTGATCCCTGGAAATATCGTCTCATCAAAGTAACAATCTGTGAATCTCGCAGTAAATACATCGCTGGTATTGGGTTCTAAGTATCGAATGATAGATGGTAAATCGTAACCCACATAGATGTCGAGCTGATGTTGAGGCCCCATCTTCGTTCATTGTGGTGGTGCAATTGGCACCTGTACAGAATATCCAAATGTTCGTAGATGGGCGACACCGGGCTCGGACGCAGTTACTAGTTGCAATAGGAAATATTGATTATTTTCTGTTAAACGAATTATAATTTGGGTGGCAGCATACAAAATTGTTAAGGCCCCACGCAGTAGCCGAAAGCTAAGATCGTAATAACAGTGGCCAAACAATTAACTGTAATCACTTGATTAGATTCCCTGCCATCCTATTTTGGGCATTATAGTATCATATTCCCCAAATTTGACAAAAATAAGCCAACACTCTGTAGTCGAAGACAGCTCAGCACTTTGTAGTCGAAGGCAGTACAACATTCTAGAAGATTTTGTGAGTCCTCGACTTACCAAAAGTAACTGTTGAAGCCCGGTCAAGAAAGAACTGTTAGAGATCCGTAAAGTTTGCCCATTAACCCCGGAATAGGAGACTATTTCTTTCTTTTTGTAAATTGACTATATATGCTATAAATACAGGCAGAGAATCGGTTCTAAATGACCGTAAGCATTATATTTCTCTATCCTAAACACTAACAACACTCTGAAGACGTGTAATAACTAGAATCTACTAGATATTACATCAAATCCTCCTCAAGAACGTGGTTTTTCTCAATTTCTATTGAGTTTTCCACGTAAAATCTTGGATGTTAACTCTTTATTACGCAATCCTTACAAACAACTATTGGCGAAGGTTTTCCTCCCATAAAACACGCCACTACAATTGGCGCCGTCTGTGGGAAAACCATACTTTTTTCTACCATTTCCAATTTGAACACCATCCGATGAAAAAAATGAACTTGAGAAGTCATTCAAGTACCGTAAGAGATCAGGACATTCCAAGAGCTCTTGATATGCACGGTGCAATCCTTGAACTTCAAAAACAAATGGCCACAAAAAAATAGAGACTGGAAGATCAGGGTGTCTACGCTCAAGCTCTACAAACAGAGAGGGAAAAACGTAGAAATGCACTGGATCGACAGAGTCAAACACTTCAAAAAGAGATAAAGAGATTGTGAAGAACACAAGATCGAATTACAGCTTGTCAAGCATCACCGCCACTGGCTCGAAGTGAATATTGATCAAGACCATTTCAACGCGATGATCAGCCGTGAGAGGACGACCCATGAATGTCTCGATCCAGATCATGAGATCCTAATAAAGCCTCTCGATATTTTGGTTTAACTTCTTCGGCCTCGGCAACCCAAGGAAGTCGACGTATACGTCATCAAACCCCTCCGCTAGAAAGAAGGCCCATCAGAGATCGATTGTGACCGGAGGGACAGGGCGACTTTGTTCTTTAGGTTACAGCCTTACCTCTTCCCCTATAGTAATTCACCATTCTGAATGACCTTAATAGAAGAATTCAAGCCATCAACTCTGACATCCCGGGCCGACGATCTGTGCTTGATAGGATCAAAACAAACCCCATCTCCCCATATCTCAAAAATATGCCCATTCCATAAATTTTCCATATGCCCAAATTCATCCAGTATGCAGGCCTCACTGATCTGCTTACACATGTTCGACATTTCAAAGCCGTTGTTGGGTTATACTCCAAACACGACCATATGTTATGTCGACTATTTAACATGAGCCTAAAAGAAGAACCACTCTGATAGTTTCACACTATACAAGAAGCCTCTATCACCTCCTTCAATCAATAACAAAATCTTTTTGAATCGAACTACGCTCATACTAGAGAACGTAAAATCACTGTGGACTCTTTGTTTTACTTTGAGCAAGGCGCGAAAAAAACCTTGGCAAGTTTTTATAAACGCTTCCTCCAGGAAACACGGAAGATTGAAAATTCATACCCTAAAATCGTGGTTCCAGCAATGACCTCCGCCATGCACATCGACTTAAAAGTTTGCGAAGAACTTACTCTACACAAACTACGTACAGTCACCGAAATGATTGACGTGGTTAATAATTACATCGAGCTGGAGCGCTCAAAGAGAGATAAGATGAAAACCTCCTCTGTCATACATTCTCGAGAAGCATCTTCGACCCCGTCCCAAAGAGCAGCCACTACAGCAGCACCAAAGTCGTCTGCCAAAAACACTTATAACATTAGAAAAAAAGAGGGCAAACCTGACAGACCTGTCCTAATTCTGCCACCAATGACAATAACCTTCTCCGTTATCTTGCCAACGATAAAGGGAGACGAGTGCTATCGAGCGCCACAGGTTATTACAGATCTTTCGAACAGACCCTTATGTCAGTATCATAATGTGCATAATCATGAAACTGATAGCTATTACTCCCTCATTCATATCTTTCAGCGTATCCTCTTAGCTAGAAGACTCTACAATTATGTCGTCGACATTCAAAAATTTCTCGACGAACAAGCAAAAACTACTGAAGTCGAGCAAAATCATATTCAGGGCCCAGCTCGCCATTTGTATATGATCGAGATCGAAAAAGGTAAGAAAATAAAACAATACGATCGTATTACGTCTTGCTGCAAAATTACTTCCTGACAATTCGGCAAAACTTCTTCCAAGCACCAGCAAATCCAAATGTCCTTACCAGATAACGTTCGAGGACTGCGACACAAGTCATGTAAAATATTATCATGATAACCCTCTAGTTATTATGCTAAAAGTGGGACAGGATTACTTACATACACTTCTCATCGACACCGGAAGTACGACAAATGTCCAATTCTGAAGAGCAATCGAAGTCTTAAGCCTTACAGATTCAGTAAAAGCTTCGACAACAACAATCATAGGCTTTAATAGAACAAAAGAATCAGCCACAGGAGAAATCACTCTGCCAGTTCAAGCAGGTTCAAAAACCATATTCGTCAAATTTCTTGTCATTGATGCGGAGTCCAAATATTTGGGAATTTTGGGACGCAGTTGGTTGCATTCAATCAAAGCATTACCCTCGACTTATCATTTAGCGCTACGTTTTCCTACGGATTACGGAGTCTATGAAATCAAGGGCAGCCAAGCAGTCGTATGAATGTGTGAAAATATCACAGTCAACCCTCATAAAGCTAAACTTCTCAAGGCATAGTAACTATAGCATGACACACCACCCACATTTGAGTAACATGATACTAAAATGGTTGAGACTGCTGAACTCGATGGCCTCGGGCACACAACCTCATTGGATCCAAGCTGTCAATCAATAAAAAAGAAGCCATGATATAACTACTTAAGATAAACATCGACGTCTTTGCCTAGACTTTTCAAGAAATGCCTGGAATAGATCCTTTTATCGTTTGCCACCACCTCAACCTCCTTCCAGACAACAAAGCAGTCATCCAAAAATGATGGAATTTAGCTCCCCGACTTCGAGATGCAGTCAACGAAGAAATGGATAAACTCCATCTTGTCGGCTTTATTCTGGAGGCTAAATATCTGAAATGGGTTTCCAATACCGTCGTCGTGCCCAAGGAAAATGGTAAAATACGGGTTTGTGTTGATTTCACCGAGCCCAACAAATTCACACCCAAAGACAGTTTTCTGCTACCATTAATTCTGCAACTTCTCGACTCAGTCGCAGGATACGAACTTCTTTCTATGATGGATGCCACCTTGGGATACAACCAAGTTCCACTCTCCGAAGAAGATCAAGAAAAAACTACTTTCATAACTAAAAAAGGACTCTACTGTTTCACAATAATGCCTTTTGGGTTAAAGAATGCTGAAGCTACTTACCAACGACTAGTCACCCAAATGTTCAAAGATCAAATCGGCAAAATCATGGAAACCTATATCGATGATTTGATCTACAAAAACCTTAAAAAGAAAGATCATATCCACAACCACCAAACTATCTTCAATATCCTTCGCCAATACCAAATGAAACTCAACCCAGAGAAATGTCAATTCGGCATCGCATGTGGAAAATTCTTGGGCCATCTAGTAAGCAAAAGAGGAATTGAAATTGATCCAACTCAAATCAAAGCACTCATGGCAATGCCCTCTCCTCAAACGAAATAAGATGTTTAAAAATTTGCTGGCAAGATAGCCGTTCTTCACAGATTCATCTCAAAGTCATCTGATCGATGCAAACTTCTTTACCATCTTCTTCGTGGCAACCCCACTCATCTTTCGAAAAAACCGCAAAAAGAAGTTATTTAGACTCCTGACTATGAAATGGCGTTCCAAGATCTTAAACTATACTTGGGACGTCCTCCTATAATAAGTACTCCCATTGATGGAAAATTACTTACCATGTACTTATCCACAACTGAAGACTCCATCAGCTTTATCCTTATTTGAGAAAATGCAGGCATCGAGAAACCTATTTACTTTATCTGTAAAACTATTATGCCTGCTGAAAAGCGATATACTACCACGAAGAAGTAATTGCTCGCCTTGGTTTACAGCTCTCAAAAACTTCGTCCATACATCCAAGCTCACCCCATCAAAGTCACTACAAAATACCCTCTCAAACTCGTACTCTCCAAAAAGGGAAAATCTTGACGAGTTCAACAATGGTTTGTTTTCCTTGGGGAATATGACATTTCTTTTGAACCTCAAATATCCATCAAGGGACAAGCAGTGGCCGACTTTTTGACAGATTTTCTCGTTGAAGACCCAGATTGGGAAGAACTCGAAGAAATCTACACTGAGGACTTAATTGCAGAACCAGACGCATGGTCCAAGAGTTCCGATTGGCAACTTTTTACGGACGGATCAGCAAGACCACAAGGTTTCGGAATTGGCATAGTTCTCGTCACGCCTTCAAATCATCGCATAGAGAAAGTTATCGAACTCAAATTATATGCTACCAATAATGAAGCAGAGTATGAAGGCATCTTGCACTTACTCCCGGAGCTGAGGAATTAACAGTCTATGTTGAACCAAAGTATCAGTTGAACAACACCCAGTACATTGCCTGCACACGTTGAAATACCCCATTACGGGCCTGAGCTCTCGTCTTCACCATTTTAGGTGAATGCATCCATATACAAACAACAACATCTATTTATACACCTTTCAGTCAATACAAAACTCCCCTATATTTATTATGCTTTGAAACTCTACACAGTCAGAGTCAATCAACCTCAAAATCCGTCATTGGCCCCACACATTCAACTACCTTCAACTTTACACACAAGGAAATATTCAACAAAATTATATTACAATTTTTTAATCATATTTAGTATTTGATAACATATGCAGAAACAAATAAATTCAATAAACACATATTTATTTATTTCATAAACTTCTTTCTTACATTCGATATCCCTTTCATTCAATTACACTCTCAATTATCACATTCGACATGTATCTTTTTCGAGTACATTCATTTCTAATATATAATATTTCTTCCATTACAATTTATCTTTTATTACTAACTTCCTTCGACATGTCACTATTTTCAGTGTTCGCTTTTTACCAGAATCGGACATTAAAGCCTCATTCTAGTCCTCTAAGCTCCATGACTCTCAAGTCACTAAACTTCTAAAGAGACGCTTCAGCAGGAAAAATGCAACAAAAAATTATAAGACAACTCACACGTTCGGCAAGATCTCTGGATGCCCATCCAAGCTTCAAATCTTTATCAACAACACCGACAGTTACCCCTTCACCCCCCCCCCCCCCCCCCGGCTGATACCATACATTATCTTCACAACTGTAAGATGATACCACTGTTTCCAACAGACACAACTTGTCTCTATTTGATCTTTGTTCCCACTCCAATGCTCTGATCTGATCACATAACAATTTCTCATCTCTCGGTCTGCGCTATTTTTCATTGGAACACTCACCGTCTTCAACCACAGGCCACATAATAAACCATACTTGGGGTGACCTCATTCCACTAAACACCACCATCCACCTTCCATAAACCTCCTACTTATACCTAGTATCCTTCAACTATATTCCATGAACCACATTAAATGCGCCTCGGAACCACTAGTATCAGATACAGTTTACCTTGACCTCGGTAATAACATATGCTGACTTCTGAGAATATTCGACAATCTCTCCAGATTCCAGTTTTCTTCTCGACACAACTACAAGTACTTCTGCCAAGAATGGGGCGATTGTAGTATCATATTCCCAGATTCGACAAGAATAAGCCAAAGCTCTATTGTTGAAGATAGCTCAACACTCTATAGTCGAAGATAGTACAACATTCTAGAAGATTTTGTGAGTCCTCGACTTACCAAAAGTAGCCGTTGAAGCTCGGTCAAGAAGGAACTGTTAAAGATTCGCAAAGTTTGCTTACTACCCCCGGAATAGGAGACTATTTCTTTCTTTTTGTAAATTGCATGTATATACTATAAATACAGGCATAGAATAGGTTCTAAAGGACCGCAAGTCTTACATTTCTCTATCCTAAACACTAACAACACTCTGAAAACTTGTAATAACTAGCATTTACTAGATTTTACATCAAATCCTCCTCGAAGTCGTGGTTTTTCTCAGTTTCTACTGAGTTTCTACGTAAGATCTTGGTTGTTAGCTCTTTATTACGCAATCCTTACGAATAAGTATTGGCAAAGGTTTTCCTCCTGGAAAACACGCCACTACAGGTATGGACATGGGGCACTAGATGCTCAACATCTATCCTATTAGCCGTACAATAATCAACAAAAAACTTTTGAGGTAAACTCACCAGCTCCGTCAAATCTCACAGATTTGATCGGGTGATTTGGTAAATGAGCCCGCAATTGGATAATCTGGGCAAGCAACCGTAGAAACACCATATTCCTAGATGATAATAGGCAAACATTTGACCATCTTAATAATACATCAATTAATACCATATAGTATATAAAGAAACCAATATTTAGATGGATAGGTCAACATATGTCTCCATGGATATATTGGAAAAAGGCTAGAGACTCTAACTCCACCTAGGCCTTACTAGATTCGACTATAAGTTTTCCTTAAGAGCAGGCGTTACACGAATAATCTTGCAAAATTTAGATCTTCTCCCCTGTTAGTGAATGTCCAAAGGTACTATTAATAATTTTCCTCATCATTTGTTGTCCAGGATGTCCAAAATGGTCATACCAAATCCTAAATATTTTCTCCTGAAATAGAGAAAAATTAAGTTTCGACATGCCTGAAGGCAGTTGAATAAAGTCCTAAGGAATACATTGGACATCGTTCCAATATAAGTTCTTGACCATTAAGCGAATAGGTGATGCATAAAATTTGATTCTCATCGTTGCCTATCGTTTTTACTTAATAATCGTTATCATGTATGTCCCTAAAGCTTAGTAAATTCTTGGGAGATTTACTAGCAAATTAAATATTGTACAGTTAGGAAGTAATAGCGTAGCACTCCCGAGCCCGCTATGATACTAGTTGACCCAGTAACAGTTTAAATGTCCCTGACATACACGGTCAAATTTGAGAAATACTATTTATCTTGAAGGATCGAGTACATGATACCACTATCAACAAGACATGTATCACAACTCATCCTATTATTAATTAGTGTTTTATGGGCAGAAAAATCCATAAGCTACCTAAATATATAGTAGATTAAATATTTTACATATAACAAATTAACTACTATCCCAAGCAATAATTTGAATAATCACAATTTAGAACAAAATGAAAATCTCATAGATAAATACTAAGTGTGTATCACGAGCACTTTATTGAAGCATAAATGATATGTTCCTAACATAATCAAAAGGAATAGTAATAAAAAATAAATCACTCTATGCAAGAAAAGAAACTACTAGTGCTCTCTACTGTGATATTATACATCTACTGAAAGATCGCTACTGATTACTCTGTATGTTGATCTATGCTGGCATCAATATCGCCGAAGAAGTTTGACGCTTTGAACTTCATAGTAGCTATGTTAATGGTGATGTGGCTAGCCTAGACTTTGACTTTAGGCATACTCGGTGTCTTACAGTCTCGTACCCAATGTCCGGCTACCCCATATCTCAAGTAAGGAGATTCGTAATCTAGCTTTTTGATCTTCTTTGGTTTTTGTGGTTTACCAACTTTTTTAAACCTATTACTCTTATGAGGTCCTAGGAATCCCCGATTCCTACCTTCAATCACATTTTCACTTCAAGAATACTGTTCTTGGTTGTCTATGTCATTAGATAAGTACTTTCGTGTAACGGTTGTCCTCCTTCTAGGGGGATAGCTCTGGTTTTTCTTAAAAATAAATTTGCCCTATTGTTCAGCAGTGAGCTAGAGTTAGATCAGATTTGCATGTCAACTGAATTCTAATTTTATAACCCCGTCCCTGAGAGCAGCCTGTGAATATGGAGATGTGGAGAGAGTTTTATACAATATTTCTCCCTCGAAACATAATCATTACTGAGCCTCATCATCGATACAATTTTTTGTAGTGCTGAGTTATAGTCAGCTACAGTTTTGAAGTTACATAACCTCAAGTTGTTCCAGTGGTTGTAGTTTTTAAATTTCCTTAGAATCTGCCAGAGACCAAAGCAATGTTATAAGCTTTTCCATAACTCATATAGATCTTCGCAATACAGATGCTCAAACTTTAACTCCGGCTGAAGGTGGTTGCGCATAGCCAACATGGCCAGTGCCTTGACTGGTTCAGAGATGGTGTTATCTGCAACAATCGACTTTAAGATATTCATTATTTTTTGATGGAGTTGTATGTCCGTACACCAAGAAAGGTAGTTGGAACCATCTTGTAGCAATGGTTCATAATCAACGTAACGTGGTTTCGCAGACATTTATTATGTAAAATGTATATCGTAATTAGAAGCAATTATTGATAAACATTTCAATTGCATTATAGACAAATCATAGTAATTAAAATAACAAAAAATAAATGATTCCTAATCATGTTATAGTTGAACATTGTTCATATTCTAAACTCATGAAATTCTTTTATAATAATTAAATCTCAATTTTATCCTGTAAAATAATGATCTTAATCTTAAATGTGCATTTTAATAGAATCTTAACCAAGATTGTTATTCAAAACCACTAAATATGTGTGTTCCTTAACTAGGGTATTTTAATCTCTAAAGTTTTATAAGGTTTGTATATTAGCAAAATAACTTTATTTACTACGAATATGAGGGGTATTAGATGTTTAGCTGACAAGTAGTCCCACCCTAAAGTCTGCTAGGTTCATAAGATAGGTAGATTACTCATGCCCTTGAACTAACATTCTAGGGTACAATAGGTTGTTATTAGTGTCTATAGACCTCTAAATATTATCAATAAACATCTAATTACACCTAGATATATAAAATTGGTTCCTCAGATACCAAACTTTTAGAAAATAAGACAAAGTAAATTCCTAATTGATCCTTAATTATTTATCCTTGACAATTAGCCGTTATTTAGATATGACTCCAAGTCGTATTTTTATTTAGTTTTGGTTTTCGCATTATCTCTTATCCTTGATCAAGATAATTAGTATTTTAGGGGCATACCATTAATATCCTATTTTCTTATGTCATATATAAGTTAGTCAGTTTTTCGATGCAAGGCACCCGTTCCTAAATAAATATAAATAAAAAATTCATAAAAATAAATAAAATGGGTCCACCTAGAGGTAGGTCCAATCAATAGGATTTTTTTTAAAAAGAATTTACTAAATTTGACCAAAAATTGAGTTTTAAAAAGCCAATTTAGTATCTGAACTGATCTAGGATGGACTGACTTGATCTGGGTCAAGGCCTAGACCGGGTTGATCGGAACTGCCATGTGTCAGTAAATAGTACTGCCACGTGTCAGTCAACTGTGATGTCATGAGTCATGAACCTGTCACGTGTCATGCCACATCAGCATGGTAGGTCCCACTACCATATTTCATGTCACATCAACATGGTGGGTCCCACTGACCCATGTCCATGATAGGTTTCACTATGGGGCCAGCAGTCCCTGTTACATCAGTAATCAGATCTGATTCTGTTGGTCAGGTCTGATCCAAGTCTAATGTCCAAGAAATAGATATGGATCTGATGAGGTCACCATAATTTAATAATCATTTTTAAAAAAGTAAATAAATAAAAATAATAAACCCTAGCTGGCATCAACATGACCTAATACGTCGTTTAAAAATTGATTTTTGGCCGTGAACTACACATTTTCCACGCCAATTTCTCGGCGACATGGACAACTCTCGGAGACATATAATATATGGATGTAATCATTGTAGAATAAGCTACGTAACAAAATTAAGAGTGTGTCAATCCAATAACCACAACAATCGCTACTTTAGTTTGAAAATGGTTATTTTACAAGGGTAAAAAAACTATTAAAATAGCCCTAATAATTTCGAAAAAAAAATACATATTAATCCTTAAACATAGATCTATATATCTTATATGATAGATCAAGTAATTAATGCCTAAAAATTAAAACTTAGTAAAAATTACGTCTCTGCAACGCTAAAAATATCCTAAAAACGCTAATTGGAAAGCTATTTTTATCTCTTCTGATCTACTAGCTCTTCGCAGTGGCGATAACGTATTGGATAGTACTCTATTCTAACCGTTTAGCATGACATAAACATGAGAGGAGTAGAGATATTATTGATAATTGAATTCTCTATATTAGGTTACAGGACTTAACCCTTATGAGGTTATATATTGTTACTTAAACTCTCCCCATAAACCCTTATAGTCTATGGGCTTGTTAGGAGTGTAGTAGGATACCCCGACCCAGTTGGGTTCCCACATTGGGCCGGACCCAACTCCTAATAAAATTAATTTTGTATATCTTACTACTTTAAAGAGGCTAAGTAAGCCTACAGCGCCGGCTCGCCCAAGATGTTACTTAACGATCAATCCCTAAATGCCCTTCATTATGAGTTATTTACAAGGAGTATATGAGACATTTGTGTATAAAAAGGTGTATTAAAGGGTACATATGGAAACTCGTCCACATCTTTCTCTTGCCTAGAGGGCCCCCGTTAAACCTCAAGTACTACTTACTTATATTTAAGCTTTCATTGTGTAAGAGCATCTCTAGTAGCGAGTGTGGGTTTGGGTGTGAATTCTGACACCCTGGCCCACCAAAAACACAACTCACACCTGACCTCTCCCAGTAGCCAGTGTGAGTTGTTGACGTATCTTTTTTATTTTTTATTTGGAAGAGATTAATATACCGTGCGGTGTTCCCTTTACAGCGCAGTAAAAGGAACAAATCGCGGTATTCCTTTTACCGCTGCTATCACTGTTTAACCTAAATCAAACCCATTCGATTTATTACAGTTTTTCCTCCTCTCTTTCTCTCTCAAATCAAAGAAAAATTTCCCAAATTCTTTTAAAACATAATGCAAAACAAAGAGGAAGACCCACACCCCAGTACATTACCTGGGTTTAGAGTGACAAGAGATCTAGAGCGAGCCATAACTCGATCGAGGTCTGGAAGGAAGAAAAAGCGAGTAGAATTTGAAGATGTCCAATAACCTATACTAAACCTGTCCCAAGAAAACTATCTACGGAGTTGTATTACCCAACTCCCAGAAGGCGTCACGCATATCTATTATACTGGCAAGGAACTCACGGTAAGTTTTATTGTTATTGTGAATTTGTTATTTCCATAAATTAAGTGTTTGATAAAATGCTATAATGAACAGAATCGAGATTCGATGCGTCCGCATGGCACATTCACATCGGTGATTAATGTTTGGAAAGATATTTCTACAATTCCACCTATAAGAGATGCCGTGGTGAATATATTTGGGTAGTTTATGGATATACGCTTAGGCAATTCTGATAATCGGCAGATTTTGGCGCTTATAGAGCGTTAGTGGTCGACAACGCACATATTTCTATTCCCGTGTGCAGAGATAGGGGTCACTCCTCTTGATTTCACTATGCTGACATCATTGTTAATCAGCCGATATCCAACGCAGGTACCGTATGACGACGCATGGAGTATTTTATCCAATGCGAGGCAATTGCTCCTCAACATTGATTCTAGCAATATAAAGAGTGGAAACGTCAGCATTTCACACTTGAAGACGTACTTGACCATCGAAGCTGATCGAGAGGATGATATTACTATTGCCCGTACTTTTATCCTCTTCATGATGGGACATTTATGGTTCCAAACGGCCAACGACACCCTTCCGCTTGGATATCTCGCGGCCGTGGTCGATTTGGACGAGGCTGCCTAATATGACTGGGGTTCTGTTATTCTTGCTTCTCTGTACCATGGTTTGGATACTGCAGTCACCTCCTGGGGTGCCATCACTGGATTTTCTCAACTTCTTGAGGTACACTAACAATTTTTGCTTAGAAACTACAAATCAAATGTATTCTAATAAATGTCTTAAATATAATGTCTAATTATTTTTTATGTTATTCTGAAATGCAGCATTAGTTCTACAAGTATTGTGGGGGTCACCCTATAGTCAAGGAAGAGGTTAAGTTCTCGGCCTATCCGCGCCTCAGAGCATGGGAGAGGAGGAATAGGAGGAAAACAAATGACCAGGCAACCAATCTATTTATTCTAGGCAGATATCACATTGACCACCGTACTATTGAGACGATCACCTCGGAACCTTGGTCAGAGTCTGCGGTGTCTGAGATAGAGGACGTACTGACTGCTAAACTTTTATCCCGTAAGAGGATGCAACTTCAAGTACCAAACAGAAACTGCGAATATTACTTGGGGGATAGATGCTGGAGGCAGTTGACTGACGAGGCGCGTATTCCTTTAGATCCTCCGCTTAGCATATCGCCACATATTAGGCCAGCGGCTTTATAGAAGATGAGACAGGCCGGGTTCCTTAACTGTGAGCAGTTTGTGGTAAGGGAGGAGCGAGAAACTTACGCCTCATACTGGGCTAAACAAATTTTGGAGGTAGGCCACCTGTTAACAGATTTCCAAAAGATGGGGAATATATATCTGTTCGGACCCACTGCACTCAGGGCTGGTATTATACTCGTGGTGGTTACGTTAATGTCTGTTCATAGCTTGTCCCAGGACTTTAGTTTGCCTGGCAAGTCTGAGGGGCCAGACCCCAGGTGGCACATGGCATGGATAGGGAGGCGTTAGATGTTCCCCATCCACTGCATGAGAGACCCGCCACCCATGTCTTCATCCTATGGTGCAGAAGAGCTGTGCCACCTGACTCATGGTATGCGGTGACTCGCCCTTACAGAGTCTGCACGGGACGTCCAGAGGCTGCAGGAGCTGACTGATGAAAATGCTACTCTGAGGAGGCACTTGGACAGTGTAGACGACCAGTTACATGCGCATGTAAGTAATTTTTTATTTTTTTCTTAATGCTATATTTATTTTGTCAAAATATTTATAAATTTTCTTTGTCTCATTCAGAACCTACGACTGAGGAGAGAGCGTGACATATAGGTGGTACCGTTAACACATAGAGGTCGCTCGAGGACAAGGCAGCGTGGATCTGGTCTGTGAACTAGGGGAGGCAGTACTAGCCATAGGGGGTGGGGTACTGGAGATAATTATGAGTAGATATAGGTATTTTTTATGTTTTTGTAGACGATGTAGAAGCTCACTATAACTACTAGTATTTATTCTCTCGTATTTCTATTATGTTTCCCTTTATTTATTTTTAGTAATCCCATGATGTAGTTTAGCTAGAATGGTTTTGGGAGAGTTTGTGTGATGTTCTTTAGCCATGACTATCTAATGTTAAAATTGATTGAAGTTTTTAGGCTTTTGGTAGAGTTTTTTTAATGTCTATTTGAATAGACTATTTGTCTGTTCGAATAAATTTGCATAATTTGGCACTGAGCAGTTTTATTCGAATATAACTAAATTTTGTTCGAATAAAATTTACACTGAGGTCGAATAGAAATAAAGATTTGGCGGTGAAATGAACACCGCGCGGTGTTCCTTTTACCGCCAAATCCCTGATTTCAAGACTCACATCGTCTTCCCTACATTTCTCCCTTTTACACTTCTCTCTTCCATTGGAAACTTATTCATCATCTGGTATTACACCCTTCTCTCAACTCCACAGCCTCAAATGTCTTCTTCATCATCCGATTCATCTATTGGTGATCCTCTAGGTTTATCATCGTCGTCGTCCTCTGACGATCTTATTTTCGATTATGCGGCGGCAATTTACGTTCTGCACCAAGCTGCAATGAACATAGTAGTACAGGATGCAACTTCGAGTTACTACGAGAGTGTCATGGGCCGTAAGGATAAGAGAAAGAAGTGAGATCACCCATTGGGGTATTACAACATTATACGGGACTACATCAAGCCGAATTGCACATATGAGTCATGAGAATTTTGGCGACATTTTCGTATGAGTAGAGACATGTTTATGCGTCTATTCGATACAGTCGTTGCACATGATCATTACTTTGTCCAGAAACTCAACAACGCAGGTATTATGAGATTATCACCGTACCAAAAGGTAGTTGCAGCACTACGTTACCTAAGCTACTGTATTGCGGCAAATCTTTTTGATGAATATATCTGAATAGGAGAAAGTACAACCTTGTTATGTGTGAAAAGGTTTTGTGTTCTGGTTATACAAGTTTTTGGCAAGAAATATCTTCAAGCACCAAACGCGGCCGATGTCGAAAAGTTAAAAGTGATCGGAAAGTCACAGGGATTTCCCAACATATTAGGAAGCCTTGATTACATGTATTGGATATGGAAAAATTATCCCAAAGCCTGACACGGTCAATTTACTGGTCATTACCCCAAGGCGACACTGATTCTTGAAGCGGTAGCTTCACACGACCTTTGGATTTGGCATTTTTTTTTTGGGTTACCAGGGTCTAATAATGATATTAATGCCTTGCACCAATCACATCTTTTCACCTACCTGGCCGATGGTATCGATCCGCCTTGTAATTATATAATTGCTAAAAAAGCTTATGATATGGGGTATTACCTAGCGGATGGTATATACCCTAAATGGGGAACACTTGTCCAAACCATATCCAATCCGGTTACAGCGAAACAAAAATTCTTTACTCAACAACAAGAAAGTTGTTGAAAAGACATAAAGCGGGCGTTTGGGGTTTTATAATCTCGGTTTAATGTTGTAAAATATCCGGTTAAATTGTGAGAACCCCAGGTGTTGAGCAATGTCATGAAGGCGTGCGTGATAATGTACAATATGATCATCGAAGAGGAAAAAGGTGCATTCCCATCATACTTAGACTACAATCCGGCTGAGCCCTCAACTATCGAAGGTGAACGGTTTGATATTGTACGCGAACGCAGAACAATAAAATCTTTTATATCGAAAATGAACTAGATTCGAAGTCGAGAACTGTACTTTGATCTAAAGGATGATCTAATCGAGCATTTGCGGGCCGTAAAGGGAAATCTTCAAACTTAGTACTCTATTTCTTGTATTATTTGCGTTCTTGATGTAATTTAATGCTTCGTAGTCATACAAGCTTATTAAATATGTTTTTGATACGAAATATTAATCTTGTATTTGTTTTAACGCAATATTATCAGAAATAAATATTTTGAAAACAAGATTGCATTATTCAATAGCAGAGTACATTATTCAAACGATTACATTATTGGAAGGTAAACTACATTCTTGGAAAGAAAACTTCAATGTACAGCAAAGTTAAATTACATTTCATCACCACTTCAAGTACCTAGTTTGCCCCTTTTGGCCAGACGTTTCATGACCTCAGCTTGCCTTTGCAGATAGTATTGCAATTGATGTCCAGAAAGGGTACTCAGGTCTTTCCCCATGATTTTGCAATCTTCCTTTGCTTGCTCGAAATCCATTTTGGCTTGCCAGTGTTGCATTGTTTTTGCTCTTTTTTTTCCTTTTCTTCTTTCGCTTGCCTCTTCTCCAACCGTAGTTCATCCAGCATTGTTTGGATACCGCTACCAGATGCAGCAACACTATCTAATGCATTTTGTGCTGTAAGGTTCTTTCTAAAGAGATTTTGGCTGATGGGCCTGCTTCTACCCTCATTCAATGAACTATCTAATTCAGTATTTAGACCCACGGATTGCGATGTAGGTGGGCCGTCGGGGTCTTCCGATAGATTGTTTGATCCGGCCGAGTTCCCCGAAGAAGAATTGTCCGATATTCTCCTAGCTACATTTCTTGGTATATTCCCCACATGGTTCAACCCATCATCCCTTAGGTTGGCCCATCGCGGTTCTCAGGCCAAAATCTTATACGCTTCACGGTGTTTGAAGTCATTGTCGCCATTCAAGCCTATATAGATCTTGTCTACATCATTTTCTTACAATTTGTAAAATTACCAAATATAAATAAATAACGTGTATATCAGCGAGAAATAAAAGAAAATAAGTTAAAGGAAATTAGAATATGCTCGATCTTCTTCAGTTTTCCCTCTGTCGTGCCTAAATCGTTATTGAGCAACTATCCCCTTGTACGCCACACACTTGAATAAAGGGTATACCACTGAGATTTGGTCAACCTACTTGATCGTCGTGTGGGGCACTCGAGGTCTCTGTTAAAGGCAATGTTGACCTTTTGATAGAAAGTGAAACCCTTTTGTGCGGCCTGTAGTTTGGACAAAAGCTATTACCCACGCCCTTGCGAGATACGTAAAGTCTGTTTCCGTCCAATGCAGTCCACCATCATCCGTCTCGTCTAAAAACTCAGCATCTTCTGGCACTTGCACACTTTGTCTTTATTTTGCAGGTGTTCTTTTCTTTCTTCATTTTCCATTTTCTTTCTGGGGCGCCGCCGCTTCAACAGGTATTGAAGCATTTGCGTCACTTTGACTGTGTTGAGTAGATTTACCATAGAATAGGTAGTTCTGAAAGTAATTTGGAGGTTAAAAACCTTAAGGTTGAGTGAGCGGATAGGGCTTATAGTACAGGCTAAACGCTTGAGGTTGCGGTTGTGAAAGTGTAAATGGACTTTGATATTGTCCATAACTGGGATCCCCTTACGACATGGTAAACGGAGGTGGGGTTTGTGATTAGAATTGAGGTTAAAATTACGATGGGTTTTGGTAGAGGTATAGAGTGAATTGTGATGATGGGTGTTAAGCGAATGGTGTTGAAGGTGGGTTATGGTAGGATGGGGTTGACGGTGTAGAGTTATTACTACTGGTGTCAGAGTTCGCCATTTGAAGAGAGCGCAGAGCTTCTCCTCTGCTCTACAATTGGTTTTGGGGAAGAAGAAGTAGTCAGGGAGTGATGAGAGAAATAATTGAGATTGGAGGAGTTTAGATTACCGCGCGGTATTCCTTTTACCGCGCAGAAAATCCAGGCGGTAAAAGGAATACCGCGCGGTAATCTAAACACCGCCAAACTCAATTTTTTTGAGTGTGAGCTCCTCACACTCGGTTGAGTTACTGTAGCGCCACGTTTGCAAACTCACACTCAAAAAATAGCTCCTGGGAGACTCAAAGTATGAGTTTGAGTGTGGGTTTGCAAACCCAACTCAAACCCACACCCTGCTGCGTTTGCTCTAAGAAAAGAAACTCCATCCTCAATAGTATGTAATTTTGCCAATACTCTTTCACATGTCAAAACAGTAAGATGATGTCACGTAGAAACATAAAGTAACATTTTATTGCAATAATGCCCCTATTGGCTACAGTAATTTCTATGAATTAATCAACATTGTAGGATAGAGTCAATGTCTTTGTAGTAGCATATTTCCCAGGTTTGATTAGACAAGTTATAATGACATCTAGAAGGTATAACATCATGAATACAAGCTTACAACTCGAGATCACCTTGGTCTACAACTACAAGAGTCGACCTCGCACAGTGGCCGTTACACTTGGTCAAATATAGTCGTTGCTCTCCGCAAAGTGTAACGGAGCACCTGGATTTTAGGAGAAACGTTACTGTAACTGTCTGTATCCAACTATAAATGCAGGTAGAGCACACAATACTAGAGGACTTGGGTTTGTTTGCTTATTGTTTACATTATTACAATTTCTTTATCATGTGTAATAGATTAGAAACACGGTGGCTCTGACAACATTTGTAAGGGCGAAACACTACGATCGACATCAATGTCGCCGGAGTCAAAGAGGAGTTGCACGTCAGCAAGTCCTGCAGCTACTCAAGTATTTGCAATTGATGTGGTCGTTTCAAATGCCTATTCATTGGGCACTTCTTCTCTAAATGCCCATTTAGTTAGTCCAGAGTCGACTCGGCAAATTCGGCGAGTTCTCAACTCCTAACGATAAGCTTGCTTGGAGAAAGCAAAAGGCGGTAAACAATGTTAGGATCCTTTCAAACCACCTGCAATTCATCTTCATCTCTCACCAATCTCTCTCACAATTTCCTCTCTTTCTCTCTCTTATATCCCATTAAACCCCGCAAAACCATCTTCCCTTTCTCTCTCTCTCTCTTCTCAAATGCTCTCTCAAACGCTACACCCATACAGGTTCTCCACTATTTCACCCCAGAAATCAATCAAATTTCATGTTTTTACATCAATTTAAGACACCCCAATTCATTATTTCTGTGTTTTGTAATCAGGGACGAAATGGGGTCTCTGTTTTTGCTGTGAAGAAGGGTGGGAAAGGCGAAAAAAAGAATCTGTTGGAGATGGGTGGATTTGAGGAGGATGGAGATGATAATGAAGATGGGGAGGATGAGGATGAGGATGTGATTATTCCTTTAGCGAATATGAAGGCGTGGATGGAGAACAAACCAGCTGGGTTTGGAGAGAAGAAGGTTTATGATACTTCAGTTGAGGATAAGTTGATGGAAGAGATTGAGCAGAGTAGAACTGCTCAACTTGCTAATATTAATAAGCTTAAGCATAATCCAATTAGTCCCAATTCTAAGAAAGAACAGAAAGTACTGAAAGGTTAGTGCTTTTTTCTCCCTTAAAAATTTTATTCTATTATAATTATGGAGTGTTATTACCCTTTTGTATAGTTTATGCGCAATAACATGATATAACTATTGGGTAATGAGTTTGGTGTTAGCATATTAGTACTGTTTGAAACCATAATTGAATGTTTACTTCATCATTACTGCAAGAGAAGATCTATTTCATTATTTAGGCAGTTGTATTTAGGTTTATTTGTAATTAGAGATGGAGGAATTGGGAAGTGTGCGTAGATGGAACTCTCATCAACATGCAGTCAGTTTGGGCTCAATAGTGTTGGCAGTGTTTTACAGTCTCATGGGTTTGTAGAGAGAGTTGTTTTTGGGTGAGGCCAGATATGTAGAGAAAGAATTGGCTTGCATGAACAAGGCTAATATTTTAGTAGGAGGGAGGATGAGAAGTTATTGGGGAAGCCTGAGAGCTTAGACTTTGAATGTAGTATTCCTTTCGTAAGGTAATGATTAGGATCATAGTGATCAAGTTGTTGTGCTTCAAGGAACTAAACTGTAGTGTATGAGTAGGTGTCCTGTGCAAAGATTCGGGGGAGGGTGCATATATTGGTTGGACAGACTTGCATTGTGGGCTTATGAGATCTGTTAGGAACGGCTTGGCATGTGGCCATGTGGGAAGCGGCTCAGTTACTTTATTAGAGGACTTCAGCAGGGCTTTTATTTATTCTGCAAGATTCAATACAGTTTGGGAGAAAAGGGAATTGGTCTTCAGACTCTTCACAAGGATGTGTGTACCTTCTCTTTATCATGAATACACTTAGTCCCTGAATATGTTATATTTTGGCTGCTCTTTTCGAGTTATGGTGCATTGGTGGTGATTTTGATGAATAGTGACTATTGAGACGAAGATTAAGCTGTCAAGTCTACTCTGTTGAGAAATTTAGCTCGATGAATCAACTTATGTCCTAATTGATTATCCTGGTAGGCAAACTTTTCTTGTGGTCATATAACCTGCATAATTATACCCTTAGTGGATTGCACAGATTTCTGACCGATGGGAGGATTTACCTACGTCTCTCGAAGATGTCTCTTTTGATTTATGCCCGGTCAGTCCCCCACCCTTTTAAAATCTTACACCTTATTGTTAAACTCATTCCCGTCAAATATGAGAACAAGTGACTTAAAGATTGAGAGTTGTCAGGACCATTTAATGCTGGTGGGATTCTTTTTCTTTCTTGACAGACCTAGAGTGAGACTGTTAGGCTAAAACTGAGATTTTAAGGCGAAAACTGAAAGTCGAAAAGGAGGAGAGGTGTTTGAAACAATTAATATTCTTAGATTTAGAGACTACATTGAAAGAGATGAAGATAAACAGTAGTCTTATTATTCAATGTAATCTTCTACAATACAATCTATGGGCTATATATAGCCAAACATAAAAGTCTAATTAGAAACTTACTAAACATGACAAATATAAACTTATTAAATAATGTTGGGATATGATGAATCTAGAGCAGAATAATAGTAAAGCATGAACAAGAGAGAAAGAGAGAAAGAGATTTATTGATTATCATTACTGTGTTCTCTGTACATAGTACAGTGATATATATAGACAACCCAGAAGGATTCCTTATTCTACTCTAACTCTCCCCATAACCCTATTGGGCCTATGGGTTTGCTAGGAGGCTGTATAGGACACCCCAACCCTGTTGGGTTCCTAGCTTGGACTTGGATCCAACTCCTAACACTCCCCCTTGGGGTGTTCCATACTAGGACGACTTGCCTCATTAAAACCTCTGCCTAGCAAAGCCCCTTGGGCAAAAAGCTGTGCAGGGAAAGAGTACAATCATATACCCTGTATGGGTTGTGGACGCGTATACGTTGCCTCATTAAAACCTTCAGCCAGTAAAACCTCCTAGGATAAAAACTGCGCTATCAGGAAAAATAGTACAACACGCATGTGTCCACGTCAGGCTGGGACTACTCCCCCTGACGTCGATCTCCCTGAGATAATAAATCTTGTAAACTGCGCATGCCGATTTCATGAACTAATCTCTTGAACGTAGGATATGCAAGAGCCTTCGTGAATAGATCCGCCAGGTTGTCTTCTGAATGGACTTGAACAACGTTGATCTCATTCTTTTTCTGCAACTTGTGTATGTGGAAGAACTTTGGTGAAATATGCTTCGTTTTGTCACCTTTAATAAATTCGCCTTTGATTTGAACGATACAAGCTTCGCTGTCTTCATAAAGTGTCGTCGGTTTATCTTGGATAGAATTCAGACCGCAACTTCCGTTCATATGGTTGATCATAGACCGTAACCAAAAACATTATCTGCCGTCTTCATGTAGTACAAGAATCTTTGCGTGGTTTGAGGATGTAGTAACCATCGTCTGCTTCACTGATCTTCATGAAATTGCAGTATCTCCATACAATAATACATAACCCGATTGAGATCGGCCTTTATGTGGATCTGACAAATATCCTGCATCGGCTTATTCTATAATATCCCATTTGCCAAGTTGTGGATAGAACAGACCCTAGTCTTTCGTGCCGATGAGATATCTCAGAATATGCTTGATCTCATTCCAGTGCCTTTGGGTAGGAACCGAACTATGGCAAGCCAAACAGTTCACTGTGAATGAGTCATTGGGTCTAATATACCCAACTAACTATAGCAAAGCACTTCCTAGCTATGGCGTCACAGCCTAGGAGTTTCTCCCCCCGTTAAGATGGTGGAAGATGTCGTTGTCCACACCCAAGTACTGGACGCACAATAAACGACTTAGCACCGTGTGCTACATCTATATCGAAGTGTTAGATAACTTTTGATAAATATTGTTTGGTGTATGAGTGCCACTGTCAAGATGTTTGATCTGCAAATCGAGACACTCTTGATTTCCCAAGGTCTTGTATTTCGAATTCCATCCCAAGGTATTCGGCGGCTCTCGTGATGTCCCCTGGAGGTCTAATGATATCCAAATCATTTAGTACACTGTTATGATGAGTGAAGCTAATATTTGTGTTCTAAATAAGAACGCATGAACATATAAGAATATTTGCAAAGTCCCCGACCTTCAAATACTCAGTCAACTTACTATGTCTCATGGGCCCCAATTACTTCAAGTCAACAATAACTTTTCCAATTTTATTACGTACACCCCTCGTGTGTCGGGCTTGGTTGCTTCCGGAAGCTTATACCTTCACAGGTTGCTTCATGTATATATCCGTATCTAGTTTCCCATTTAGATACGTGGTATTTACATTAGACGCATGTCTAGCTTGTCCTTGACAACTTGACAGATTGATCAGTACCGAAACATTATAGCGTTTATAACCGGGTAATAGGTCACACTGCAATCGATGCCAGATCTCTCAAAGATTTCCTGGGCAACTAGTCTTGTCTTGACCAAATTATTTATCCTAGTTAATTATGTTTCCGTACCTTTCCTATTTATGACCGATAGGCTCAATTATATCATTTCGTATGATGCTAGCAAGCTGATCTCCGCTTGGATTCCAGATGCCCACTTTGGCCAATGTATAACAACATACAGTTATTTACAATAAGTGGCTCTGAATCCTCATCCTTGATGGCGAGCACAACAACGAATATGAATACCTTGTCGACACATCTCTACTGAACGATCTTACGTTGTGCAATTACAGACTTTTAATAGATCGATATCTTATTATTATCATACGTATGTGCCACGCCGGGCTAGTCTCGTAATACATCAACTGGTCGCGTAGCTACTATTGCCTCGTCAATGGGTGGTTCCATCCTCGATGAACCGATTACATCATTAGTCATATTTGTCCCTTATTCTGCAGCTCCCCGGCTCAGAATATTTTCTTCCAACGGTGCTCTGCAGTAAGCGCGAGCCTCAGATTCGTTTGCGGTACTAATTCCCCTGGAACGTTCTGCTGCGGTACTAGTTCCCCGGAACGTTCTGCTACTGTGTAGGTGTATTACTTGTAGGTACATACACTTACGGTACTTCAATAGTGCCTATGAATGCGTCTAGCAAATTATTTGCGACCTATTGGAGGTTTGTAATCCGTTAAATCTTATTGTCACCTAACTTATGTATAGGGATCTAGATGAGACCAACGATGGTGTTTTCCAAAACCTCTTGGAAACATCCTCAGCATTGACTGTCATATCTCCCCCAATGCTGGGAATATCGTCTCATCAAAGTGACAATTATCTGCCGTGCAGGATATACGTCGCCAGTGAGTCCAAATATCCGGTGATAAATGCGAATCATAACCCACATAATATTAGGCCGACGTTGAGGGTCCCATCTTCATACATTATAGTGCGATTGACACCTGTACGAAACATCAAAATATTCGTCGATGGGTGACACCGGGCTCCGACCTAGTTACTAGTCGTTTTTGGGAAAAATAATATGATGATTTGCTAAGGGACGAACCCTAATCAGTGTTGTGGGAGCAAGAATGCATATCCCACACACTAGCCGAAAGCTGTGATCGGAATAACAGTGGCCTAGCGAGTATCCGAAATTGCTTGATTAAGTTCTCCGCCAATCCCAAGTTGGGTATGGTATGGGGTACTCACGATGCTCAATCATCTATCCCATTTAGCGGTAAAATAATCATCAAAAACCTGTGAGTCCAACTACCAAGCCCCCGTCAAGTCGCATCGATCGACTTTGATCAGTTAATCCAGGAACTGAGCCTGCGATCGAATGATCTAAGTGAGAAGTCGTGCCAACGTTGCATTCCTAGAACCATCTCCGAGATGCGTTATTTATGACCATAAATATTCAAGTTTGCCACTATGTGGATGGAAAGGTCCACATGGGTCTCTATGGATGCGGTTGGAGCAAAGGTTAATGATCCCACTCTACCTTGGTCATACTAGAATGAAATACTAGACTTTTCTCCAAAGCAATCGTTACACGTACACTCTCTGGATTTGCTCTCCGTGTTAGGAAAGTTGAGATGTAATCCCGATAATCATCCTCACTATCTAATCCCTGAGGAGTGTATTGAAAACCGTTCTAATAGCATATTCTAACCTTTAGACATGGAGTGAATGCACAAAATCTGGTCTGTCATTTTCTCCGATAGTCATTACGTGATTAGCATTATCATGTATCTCCCTAAACTTAGTAAAATCCGGTTGGATTTACTAGTTTATAAACTGGACTAGATACCCTGTATCGTATGTAGAGAGTAATAGGGTAACGCACTTAGTGCGTTCTATCATGTTGGTCGTGCCAATGATATTCATGCCATCCCCGATGCACAAGGTTAGACAAGAAATATATGCATAGCGCAAAAGGATCGAGTGCGTGATACTAAATGTCTCTTAGACATATGCCGCCACTCATCCGATTATCGGTCATGCTCAATGAGCAGAGAGATCCATAGGCAGGTTGTATGTAGTAGATCAACTATCATACATATAATTTAACTACTTCCCAAGTAATAAATTTGAATAATCACAATATATTAGAACAAAAGAAATCGCATGTATGTCACGAGTACTTTATTGAAATATAAATGATATGTTCCCAACAAAATAAAAAATACCGACAACAAAAAATAAATCAAGTCTATCTAGAAAAGAAACTACTAGTGTTCTCTCTAATGTGACATCACATGTCTACTGAGATATCATTACGGATTTCTTCGTATGTTGATCCATGACGGCATTCGTGTCGTCGAAGAAGTCTGACGCTACAAACTCCAGAGGGGCCAAGTCAGTGTCAACAACTGCCTGGTGGGTTCGGACTCTGTCACCGGCAACCACCCGTGGTGCAAGGCAATCCGTGCCCAGTGTCCTGTGCCACCGCAGTTAAAACAAGTAGATCCCTGATCAGTCTTCTTTTTCTTCTTCGCATTGCCTGGTGTCCAGGATTTCTTAAATCCTTTACCTCTCCTAGGGCCAAAGGGTTTCTGGTTCCCACCCTTCCTGTATCTTTGGTAGCCTCCCCTGCCCCTTCCATATCTTCGTCCCCGACGTGCAGAGTTGTTTCCCTGAAACTGAACATTGTTTGACGCAGACAACGACGCACTCCCAGAAAGCCGCATAGCATGATTCTTCATTAGAAGTTCATCATTCTGCTCAGAGAGAAGCAGTGCCTGAATCAAGACTGCATGAGTCTTCAAGTTCTCTCGCCAATATTGCCTCTGAATCGCAATATTGCTAGCATGGAAGGTTGATAGAGTCTTCTTTATCATTTCCGCATCAATGACCTTCTTCTCACACAGCTCAATTGTAGAAGTGATTTTATGGACTGCTGAGTTGTAATCAGCAATCGTCTTAAAATTTTGGAACGTAAGGTTGTTCAATTGGTGCATAGCTTTTGGGAGCATAATGGTCTTATGATGACCATAACGCCCCTGTAAGCTTGCCCATAGGTCAGCTGGCTCAACCTTGTTGAGGTATTCAGTCTTGAGGTCATCCTGAATATGATGACGGAGGATAAACAAAGCCCTTGCTTTGTCCATAGGTTCTTCCTTGTTGCCAATGACGATGGTCTTCTGCAGACCAAGAGACTTCAAGAACAAGTCAGCGTCAATGCACCAAGTGAGGTAATTAGCTCCAGTGAGCAGTAATGCTGGAAATTTAACATTTTGAAGCTTCGCAGACATCTAAAATGCAAAATAGATATCGTAATTAGAGACAAAACATATTAAATGCATGAAAGACAGATCAGGGTACTTAGAATAAAGTTAAAAAAATGATTCCCAATCATATTATAGGTGAACTCTGTTCATATTTTAAAACTCATGAAATTCTTTTATAATAATTAAATCCCAAATTTTACCTTGTAAAAATGATGATCTTAATCTTATGTGTGCGTTTTAATAGAACTTAAACCAAGATTGCTATTTAAAACCACTAGATGTATGCTATCCTTATTCTGAGAACTAGGGTGTTCTAAGCCCTCTAGTTCTAAAAAAGTAGATATATTCTAGTCAAATGATCCATCTGCTATGAATATGAGGGGTATTAGATGTTAAGCTTACAAGTGGTTCCATCCCGAAGTCAGCTGGGTTCACAAGATAGGTTGATTAGGCCTGTCTTTGAACTAACAATCTAGGGTACTATAGGTTACTATTAATGCCTATATACCTTTAAATGTTATGCATGTAACATCTAATTGCACCTAGATACGAAAAATTAGTTCCTCAGACACCAAGTTTTTAGAAATAAGACTAAGTTAATTCCCAATTGAGCTCTAGCTATTTGTCCTTGACAATTAACTGTGATTTAGATATGACTCACAGTTGTATACTAAATTAGTCTTGGTTTCATATTATTTCTGATCCCTGATCATTATAATTAGTATCCTAGGGGCATACCAGTAATATTCTATTAGCTATCGTAAAGATATTTAAATAGGTATTACTTCATGTACTTATATCACATATAAGTGAGCCAATGTTCCTATACGAGGTACCTCTTCCCAAATTTTTTTTAAAATATTTTACATAAAAAAAATCAAAATAGTCCCCCACAGGGTAGGTCCAATCAATAGGAATTTTTCAAAAAAAATTGGGCTCAATTTGACCAAAAATTGGGCTATTTAAAGCCGTTTTAGTGTCTAGACCAGTTCTGGAACGGTGACTCGGTCTGGTTCAAGGCCTGGACTGGGTTGACATGGTCTGAACCGGTCTGACTCGGTCACACGTGCCCTGCACGTGCACCACACGTACACTGCCACACGTCATACACGTACACTAATCCGGTGACGACAATGAATATTCCGGTGGCAGTCCGACGATTGCCACGTGTCACCTCCGGTAACTGTCACGTGCCAGGGCATGCCACCTGGGTCATGCAAG
The DNA here is from genome assembly GCA_014058105.1 of Kingdonia uniflora. Classification (NCBI taxonomy): domain Eukaryota; kingdom Viridiplantae; phylum Streptophyta; class Magnoliopsida; order Ranunculales; family Circaeasteraceae; genus Kingdonia; species Kingdonia uniflora. The sequence continues at coordinate 1,688,552 of JACGCM010001471.1, forward strand.
CCACATGTGCCACGCACGTGTCATGCCACGTTAGCATGCCACGCGTCTTCGACACGTGTCACTGCTGACTTCACTATGGATAAGGATGACGTCATAAATAAAAAAATATTTTTGGAAAAAATTAAATAAAAATTTTTGATGACGTCAGCCGCAAAAAAAAAACCGTTTTTGGCCTTGAAACTGTCTTGTTTCAATGAGCTATTCCCGGCGATTGGGGCATCTCCTAGAGACATGTCATATATTGTTGGAAAGCTCTCGGAGTAGGCTATCCAACCGAAGTTGTCTCGCCTCAATCCGATCCACAGTGAAAGATATACACGTTTGAAAACAGCCCTTTAACAAAGGTAAAAAACACTAAAAACCCTAATTTTTAATTCGAAAAAAATAGGAAAAAAATAGATTTTTGAACATGCTGATCTATGATATATTATAGATCTGAATATAGGTATAAAAAAAATGTAAAATATCTCTTCTCCTGATCGCTTGGTTTCCGTGAAATCTCTTATTAAACGGAAAGATCAGCTCTCCTCGTTCCTAGAGCTTGCGTGCTAATAAGGTGTTGGGATATGATGAATCTAGAGCAGAATAATAGTAAAGCATGAACAAGAGAGAAAGAGAGAAAGAGATTTATTGATTATCATTACTGTGTTCTCTGTACATAGTACAGTAATATATATAGACAACCCAGAAGGATTCCTTATTCTACTCTAACTCTCCCCATAACCCTATTGGGCCTATGGGTTTGCTAGGAGTCTGTATAGGACACCCCAACCCTGTTGGGTTCCTAGCTTGGACTTGGACCCAACTCATAACACATAAGACATTACTCTAGTAATAGTAACTAATACTATTTCTAACTCTATCCACCCCCCCCCCCCTCGTTAAACTGAAGATGGTGCGATGCGCAAGTACATCAAGAGTTTGCAAATAGTAAAATGGGAACGCTGCACAAAAGCTTTACTCACCCACCAAAAATCATATTTGACAAAAAATGAAAGCTAATTGCTGATGTTATCCAGCCATAATCAAAGCCCAGACAAAGTGTTATCAGTTGTCAAATGTTATCCAGCCAGAAAACCATAACCAAACCCTTAAATAGCTGAGATGCACAACCTTCCAAAATCCGATGCGCAACTAAACAAAAGAAACCAAATCAGATGCGACCAACTGCGAGTTGAAAAAAAAAAAAAAAAAAAAACAGATGCGAACAAATTGCCATATCCGAACCAGATGCGAATTAACTGCCATTTCCTAACTAGATGCGAATTAACTGCCATTTCCTAACTAGATGCGAATTAACTGCCATATCCTAACCAGATGCGAACTAAGCGCCAGATCCTAACCAGATTGTGAACTAATCGTCAGATCCTAACAGATGCGAACTAACCAAAAAATCATAACCAGATGCATAGTAACCACCAAATCCTAACCAGATGCATAGTAACCACCAAATCCTAACCAAATGCTAAGAAAATAAACATATGCATCCAACCACTAGATTTAAGACTAAGTAAGTTAGCCGCCAAATTTTCTAAATCATAACTAAAATTAATATACTCAGACCCTATGCGAGAATCTAACCAAAGTCATTAAAGACTAATACTGATGAATCAAAGTCAATTTTGTTTGCATAATCAGAAGTCAACTTAACCCACGAGAGAATTAATGTCCCCCCATAAATAAACAAGAGCATGTTCAACACCCCAAGTCACAACTAGACTCATTGATGATCTCACCCATTCAAAACATGGTGTGAGAAACCCAAGTTAGGCCCCAAAACAGTTTAAATTGATGTAATAACTTTTTACCAAAACAATACTTGTAAGCAACACCCTAGAACACCTCAGATTATTAAGAACACCTCCAAATTTTAGTAAACAACACCCCCAGATTAGTAAGCATCAAACCAAAGTACTAAGCACCACATAAATTGGTAACAACACCAAAGATTTGGTAAAAACACCCCAAATTTGGCAGTAGCAACCATGATTTAGAAACTGCACCACATAAATAGATATAGCACCCCAGATTTGAAAACTGCATCCTAAAGATAGATATAACACCCCTAATTTGAAAATTGTACCCCAAAATTAGAAATAACACCTTAGATTCATAAAACAACACCCCCAGATTCAGAAAATAGCTTCTAGATTCAATTTACCACACTCCAAATTTAGGAAGAACGAAAAATCATCTAGCAATTGCAAACAAAACCTTTGATTCCCAGAAATCGGGCTTGCTCTGATACCATCTTAGATTTAGAGACTATATTGAAAGAGATGAAGATAAACAGTAGTCTTATTTTTTAATGTAACAATTCTTCTACAATACAATCTATGGGCTATATTGTATAGCCAAACATAAAAGCCTAATTAGAAACTTACTAAACATGACAAATAGAAACTTATTAAATAAGACATTACTCTAGTAACTAATACTATTTCTAACTCTAACAAATATGACATTGAGGGGGATTTTAAGGAGGAATCTTAAAAAAGAAGGATGTAGTAGAGTATCAGAGACGGGCCAATTTTGAGTAGTGACAAATATCATGTCTTTAATGCAAGAAAGGGGATAAGAACACCAAATATTGTTACAAAGATGCAAATACAAATGAGTTCAATATTATACTAATAACTACATTGTTGTTGCGTCTAGTATACCCGAGGTATCCATCTTGTTGTACAGGAAGTGGTGAGGGGATATTCGCAGTTGTACAGGTAAGAGAATTTGGATGTCATCTCGTATAACTCCAAATATGGCCACGAGATTTTCTTATTTTAGGATACTTGGTAGTTATTAATGTACTGCTCGCGGCGGATCTTAACGTTTTTTTCAAACCCCCCCCCCCCCCCCCCCCCCCCCCCCTACACACACACCTCCTGTTAATAAAAACGTAACTAGTCCTGCTGCTCCCACTAAAAGACTGTCACTCCTGAGGCTAAGCTAGGTAGGGTGTTATTATTATGTGGATGTTGTAGAACAAACCATACCCTGATGCAGGTCTTGAATGGTAACAAGTCCCCTTCATTTTTACCCCCTTAGAGGCTAGTTGGCATTGCATCAAAGACGAACATGGTGCCTTCAAATCATATGCAATGTTGCAAAATGTCGCTTAATGAGTTTCGGAAAAGTAGCCTACTTAGTGTAATTTGTTGTGTTTGGAGTTCCTTGAATATTATTCAGAATCGTGTTTGGGCATTAGTTTAGAAGGTGGGTCCATAAGTGCATTTTGTTAAAATCCCTATTGCTAGTAAACATCCCCTAGCTGGAATTTCATGACGTTTAGTGGTAGGAGACACGAAGATTCTTTGTCAGTTATACTTTTCCTCTTTTTGAGATACTATTGTACAGTTGAAATAAGCCTTGCACACATAAATTTCAATGCTACTAGCATTACAGGTTAATTTAAAGGTAAAAACTATGAAGGGGATCATGGGATCAACTTCGAAGTCACCCTTAGTAGCAGCAAAAAGAATCATGGGATTATTTGATTAAAAAATTAATCCATGGGAATCGACATAGTAGCAACGACAACAAACTTGATTAAAAAGATGAATTGAATAGCTTAACAAAGTTATCTATTGCATTTAAAGTCAACGATTTCTACTAGAGGTGGGGTGAGAGATGGGGAGAGAAAAGCGGTTTGTTGTTGTCGCTATGTTGTTTTAGGGCTATAGGATAATGGGTGGGAATATTTAACTTTTGGTGAGGGTATTTGAGGAAAAAAAACCCAATTAGATTACTTAAACTCAGTGAGATTAAATCGTTTTTGCCACTAATTAGATAAAATATCTAATAAGTGGCAATAATAATAAAAACTAATTCCAAAGTGCGCATCCAGTTAGTGACTTTGAATCTAGTAAGTGATTTTGACTAATTAGAGGCAATAACAAACGATCCCTGTAGTAGCATATTTCTCAAATTCGATAAGGACAAGCTAGCAGAATCATGTCGAAGGTATTCGATCATTCGAGAAGACATCAAGACCACAATTACAGAACTTGACCCTCTACAGGTAGCCTTTACGCTTGGTCAAATAGAGCCGTTGCACATAATTTGTGAAGTTCTCCCACCATCCATAAAGATAGGAAAAATATTTATAACTGCTGGTATCCATCTATAAATACAGGCAGAGCATAGGTCAATACTCTTTGAAATATTTGTCTAAACTTCATTGTAATACTCTACTCAATCTAGGGCTGTTCACGGGTCAGGTCGGCCCGAGTTTGGGCCTGGACAAAATCCGAAACGGAACAAACGGGTCTTCAACTCTCATACCCGAACCCGAACCGGCTGGCTCCAAAACCCGGGTCGAAACCGAACCGAAATAGTCGGGCCGGGTCGGTTCTTTGACTCGGGTTTTCATTATACCCAAATTGAAAAACAGAAAGACATAATATTGAAAATTGATTAATCATGGTTTACATTATACCCAAATTTAACCCAAAATATTAAAAATGAACAATTTAATCTCATCATTAACTAATTTGCATCAAGAATAGAAGCTCTCTTCCCCAATTTAGTGAGAATTAGCACTTAAATCTCATCATTAACTAATTTCATACATAAATAAAATCTTCTTCCCCAATTCATAAACACTACATTATTCATCGATTGTGAAACCCTAGCATGATCAATATTATCACAATTACAATCACCATCATGATGATCACAAGTCATTGTTGATGTTGTGTGACAACCCGATGATGGAGGATAGTCCCATAGGAATTGCTTCCCCTACAAACCACAAAATATAGTCAAAACTCGAAACCAATGATAGACTAAAAATTTGAACATTTGGGTAGAATTAAACTAAGAAAAAAAGCACCCCATGACGGATTAGAGTCAATACGATACTCAAACCCTTGGAGTTGCTCTATTGGTGGATGCAATATCTCTTCTAGTTTCAGGGGTTCCATTGCTACTACTGTTTCTTCACTTTAAAAGATCCCTACTTTAAAAGACAAGAATCCCTCTCTTTGTTTCTTCAAATGGGGAGAGTAAATGAAGAAGACCTTGTTAGGATCTTAATGGAATGAATCAAGAACTAGAGCTATAGCTATAAAGAGCTAGAGGGAGAGAGAGAGAAATAGGTCGGCTAGGTTGAGAGAAGTTAGGGTATGAGAGTGAGAAAGAATGAAATTTATACTTAAAACTCGGTTCGGGTCTGAGTCGGTTATTAATACCCAAGAATCGAAACCGATCCGATTACAGTCGGGTTCTTATATTTAAAACCGAAACCGATCCGGTTATTATCAAAATCGGACCGAACCGACCGGTTCGGGCCGGACCGGGTCGGTTTCTCGGGTTTTCGGGTTTAGTTGTTCACCCCTAACTCAATCTCTCTGCAAGTGTAATAGATTAGCACATAATGGATTCATATCATAAAATCCTCCTTGAGGTCGTGGTTTTCTCAGGTTTCACGGAGTTTTCACGTAAAATCTACTGTGTCAGTCTTACTGCTAAATAATAGTCTCTTCACTAAAGTATTGGCGAAGTTAACTAACCAAAAAACTAGCTATTACAATTGGTGTCGACTGTGGGAAATACCTATTTTTTCTTTACCAGAACTTGTCGTGAACAGTTACTGCCATGACCAACATGAACCTCAGAAGTGACTCCAGTACCCAGAAGAACAATGAGGACATTCCAGCAACCGTCTTGCCAGAAACAGTCAACTTACAGAATGCTGTTGTCGAGCTTCAGAAGCAGATGGAATCTGACAGGATCCAGCGGCTCAAAGATCAGAGAATTCACGCTCAAACCCTCCAAGTCGAGAAAGATGAGAGGACATTAAAAAGAAATGGAAAGTCTGCAAAGACAACATGATCGATTCACTACTCGACAAGGTTCACCCCTACCAGCCTGAAGTGATCACCGATCACGAGCTTCCTAGAGGGAGAATGTACCAAGGGAGGAACGAAACCGAACCTCCATATCACCATCAAGGAACCCAGACAGAGTATCACAATCAAGGAACCCAGGGAAGTCGACGCGCTCGCCATCAAACCCCACCACCTCCTCTGAGGCGGCCTTGAAGGGCAAGGGGATTTTGATCCTCAAGTTGCAACAGCACCAAACCTTATCCTACAATTCATTACTTTGGATGACCTGAACAATCGGATTCGGGCCATACATTCCAACAACACTAGTCGACGATTCGCTCTAGACAGGATCGAGGCTTATTTCCCCTTACCTCGAGGTTATGCCTATTCTAGACAACTTTCACATGTCCAAGTTTCATTAATATGCAGGCCTCACCGACCCTCTTACCCATGTTTGTCACTTTAAAGTAGCAATCGGCCTGTACTCCAAGCTCGATCATATGTTATGCCATTTGTTCAACATGAGCCTCAAAGAAGAACCACTCAGATAGTTTCATACCATCCCTGAAGGATCAATGACTAGCTTTTCCCAGTTACAACAATTATTTGAATCAAATTATGCACATGCTAATGAACGAGAGATAACAGTTGATTCTCTATTCTTTTTCGAACAAGGCGAAAAGGAAACCCTCGCAAGCTTTTACAAGCGTTTATTGCAAGAAACAGGGAAAATTGGGAATTCGGATCCTAAAATTGTGGTACCAGCCTTACTTCTGCACTCCACATCAATTCTAAAGTTCGTGAAGAACTCACTCTTCACAAACCCAAAACAGTTACAGAAATGATAAATGTCGTTAACAACTACATCGAGCTCGAGTGATCAAACAAAAATAAGATAAAAAGTTCTTCTGTTATTCATTCCAACGATGTCCTTTCACCATCACACCTCAAACCTACCAATAATGCTGTCTCAAAACAACGTGAGAGATCTAATGAAAACGTCAAAGGAAAAGATGGGAAAAAATAGACCAATCCCAATTTTACCTCAAATGACAACAACCCTCTCGGCTATCTTACCCATACTAAAGGGAGACGAATTCTTTCGTGAAGCACAACAAATCCCTGACGTCCTGAATAAACCTTTCTGCCAATATCACAATATCCATAGCCATGAGATTGATAACTGCTATTCACTCATACGCATTGTTATTCGTATTGTCATGGCAGGAAGGCTCCATGAATACGTGATCGATGTCCAAAAGTTTCTCGAAGAAGAAACAAAAAGAAAGAAGGGCGAACAAGGACAAGGACAAGGTCAAGGTCAAGCTCGCCATCTTTACATGATCGAGATCGAAAAAGGCAAAAAACAAAAGATGACAGAATTATATGATGCTACAAGATGACTTCTTCTGAGAAATCTGCCAAACTTCTACCTAGCTTCAGCAAAGCAAAGCGCCCATATCACATTTCTTTTGAGGATTGCGATACCACTCATGTGAAATACCCACAAGATGGTCCATTGATGATAATGCTCAAAGTAGGACAAGACTACTTACACACGCTCCTCGTGGACACAGGAAGTGCACAGACGTACTATTTAAAAGAGCAGTCGACGTTCTAGGCCTTAAAGATTTTGTCAAAGCTTCAACCACAACTATCACAGGATTCAATGGTTCAAAAGAATCTGCTTTGGAAGAAATCACGTTGTATGTTCAGGTAGGACCAGAAACAACCTTTAGCAAGTTCATCGTCAATTATGCCGAATCCAAATACCTGGGAATCTTGGAAATAAGCTGGCTTCACTCAATCAAAGCAGTACCTTTGACATATTATCTGGCTTTTTGTTTTCCAATTTATTACGGAGTTTACGAAATCAAAGGAAGTCAGGCTGTAGCACGGATACCCGAAAATACCACCACAAATTCTCATGCCTCAAAACTTCTGAAAGCATAGCAATTACAGAAATAGCCTCCCTCAACATTCGGGCAGCATAACACTGAGCAATCAAATCCATAGAACTCGATGGACCTGGGAAAAATACTTTTATTGGCTCTAAACTCTCACCAAAAGAAAGAGAAACCCTCCTGCAACTTTTAAAGAAAAATGTCGATATCTTTGCATGGTCTTTTCAAGAAATATTAGGAATTGATCCTTCTATTTCATGCCATCGGTTGAACCTCGTACAAGACAGCAAGGTTGTAGTGCAAAAGCACCGTAACCTAGCCCTTAGGCTACGAGATGCAGTTTATGAAGAAATCGATAAACTACTTCGAGTCGAATTCATTCGTGAAGCTAAATATTCCAAGTGGGTCTTGAACATAGTCGTTGTCCCAAATAACATAAAAATTAGGGTATGCGTGGACTTCACCGAACCCAATAAATTCATACCAAAGGATAACTTTCTCCTTCCTTTGATTTCTCACCTCCTCGACTCTGTAGCAAGACATGAGCTTCTCTCAATGATGGATACAGCTTTGGGGTATAATCAGGTCCCACTTGCCGAAGAAGATCAGGAAAAGACCACATTTGTAACGGAAAGGGCCTTTACTGTTATACCGTCATACCTTTTGGATTAAAAATTGCAAGAGCAACATATCAACGACTCGTCACAAAAATGTTTAAAGATCACTTGGGCAAAATCATGAAGATATATATCGACGACATGATTTACAAAAGCCTAAAGCGAAAAGATCATTGCAGCCACTTACAAATAATCTTCAACATTTTTCGTACATACCGCATGAAGTTAAACCCTGAAATATGCCAATTTGGGGTTGCATCTGGAAAATTCTTGGGGCATCTGGTAAGCAAAAGAGGTATAGAAATTAATCCAAAGCAAATCAAAGCACTAATGGCCATGCCATCACCACGAACCAAAAAAGATGTCCAAAAACTCGATAGGAAGGTTGTAGCTCTTCACAGGTTTATCTCAAAGTCATCTTATCGATGCAAACTTCTCTACCTTGTTATTCGGGGAAACCTATCACCAATGACAAAGAAACAACCTAAAGAAATCATCTAGTCCTCAGAATGCGAATTGACTTTTCAAGATCTCAAAAAATACTTGGCCGTCCTCCAATAATGAGTTCTCCTGTTGATGGCAAAGTACTCACAATGTATTTATCGACAACAAATGACTTAATTTGTTTTATCCTTATTCGAGAAGACAAAGGAGTAGAAAAACCAATTTACTTTATCAGCAAAACTTTCATGCCTGCCCAAAAAAGATATTGAAAAATAGTTGCTAGCCCTGAAAAATAGCTGCTAGCCATGGTGTACAGTTCCTAAAAACTTCCACCTTATTTCTAAGCACATCCCGTCAAGGTCATCACCAAATTCCCCCTTAAACTAGTGCTTTCCAAAAAAAAGAAGTCCAGAAGGGTTCAACAATGGTATGTCTTCCTAGGCGAATACGACATCTCCTTCGAGCTATAAATATCGATTAAAGGACAAGCAGTTGCCGACTTCTTGGCAGACTTTCCTGACGGAGACCCTGAGTGGGAGGAACTCGAAGAAGTGCTAGCCGATAACTCAATTGTATAACAAGACGCATGGTCCAAAAGTACAGGATGGAAACTCTTTAGAGAAGGATTTACAGGATCAAGAGGATCAAGGATTGGTATCGTTCTCGTTACACCGTCCAATCACAGAATTAAAAAAACTATCAAACTTAAATTTTATGCAACAAAACAGAGTATGAGGCAATCTTACATGGTCTCGACCTCGTATTAGTATTAGGAGCAGAATAAATAGCTGTATGCGTGGACTCATTACTCGTAGCCAACCATTACAACAAAACATTCAAAACATCGGGAAAAATGGTTTAACTACGCTGCACTAGTCGAAGAGAAAATGAAGAAATTCACGAAAGCCACAATTTCTTATTTGCCAAAAGCAAAAAATTTGTCATGCTGACGCGCTAACATACATTGTTGCAATGCTTGAAGACAGTGAGAAGAGAACGTTGGTCATCGAAGTGATCGAACATTCTAGCCTCGAAATAAGCTATGAAGGAATTTTTGCCGTACATGTCTCAGGTCGATCACTAGTGCAAAGAACATTCACACAAGGTTTATACTGGCCGAAGATGAGGCAAGACTGCGAAGATTTTGTTCGAAAATGCTACTAATGCCAAATCCACGCTCAAGACACCAAAAGTCCAACCCTCGATTTGCATATCAGCAATGTCCTCTGGCCGTTTAAACGATGGGCAATCGACATCATTGGTCCATTCCACCCTGTGTATGTCACGAAACATAAAATTTGTTCTTGTAGCTACATAATATTTTACCAAATGGGTCGAAGCTGTACCACTTTGTCACACTGATAAAAATGAAAAAATTAAATTCCTATGGGAGCACATCATCACTAGATTTGGTTGTCCACAAATGATAGGGTTGGATAATGGCAAACAATTTATCAGCAGTAAAGTCCTCAAATTCCTCCACAAATACAAGATCCAGTTAATTACTTCGACACCCTATTATCCACAAGGAAATGGCCAAGTCGAGGCTATCAATAAGAACATCAAGTCAGGCTGCGCAAACGCCTCGATGAAAAGAAAGGCAGATAGGGTCGAAGAACTACTTAGTGTTTTATGGGCATATAGAACAACACCTCGAACCTCTACAGGTTGCACACCATTTATGATGGCTTTTGGTACAGAAGTTGTTATTCTTTCAGACCTCGATCTCCCAACCACTAGAAGACAAGTTACAGATGAAGAAAATGAACTTGGACTTCTATATAATCTCAACTGGATTGAAGAAACTCGAGACCATGCCATTGCAAACTTGGGGCAATACCACGACACTCTAAGAAAAGCATACAACAGGAAAGTGAGGAAACGCACATTCGACATTAGCGATCTTGTCCTTCGACGAATACAAGACAGTACTCGACCTAAAAATTTAGGAAAATTATCAAAAAACTGTGAAGGTCCTTACATTGTAAGTGACAAAACCGATAGTAGCACATACTAGTTAATGACCGCAACTCGAATTCCCATGGAATACAGCCCATTTGAAGATGTTCTACAGATAAGAGTTGTAATCTATTTTATTTTTCTTCAATAAAGAAGTTATCTTTCCCATTAATAAATCATCTACTCTACATTCTTTCTTTTGACAAAACTTATTTGTCAACCTCCATCTTATTTCTTCAACAAACAGATCTCCAATTACAAAAAATTCCATCTGAACATCATTACTAATTCGACAACTCATGACATGGTTGTCTTATCAATCAAACCAGATATCCCATAGAGGAAATATATATGGCATTTATTCCTATACTTTACAAAGCCATAACATGGCTATCCTATCACTATATTCAAATATCCCTTAAATGGGTAATTTCTGAAACATCTCATTCAATAAATCATCTCGAATATAGTACTTAAACATATCGAACAACATATTCATTGAGGTCGAGTACCTCCATCATTTATCGACAATCCAAAATACTCTATTTTGCAAAATTAAAACTATTCACCAAAATTCATCCAAAAAACCAAAGTTGTTAGGTCCATCGACCAATTGTACACAAAAATCCTTTTAAACTTAACAAAAAAAAAGTACTACAGTTCTCATATCTACTTCTCTGGGGGAGGGGTAAGAGTAGTGATCTTCACTGATAAACTAGGTATCAAATCATCAAAAACTTCCTCTTGGACTGTACTCTCGGGCAGAGCAGGAGTAAGATCTTGAGCCTCGGCAACCTTCTCTTCAGCATTAGAATCGACAAAGGTCGCCCCAACAGCAGAGGCCAGACCCTTTTAAAAGTCTTTCCTCTCCATGATGTCGAACTGGCCAGCGAAATTCTCCTTCATTCACTTCAGAGAGTCGATCTCAGACAGCTCCAACTTTGCGGTAGCCTCGGCAAGAGCTTTATTCTTCTCTGCCTCCATTGACCTTCGCACAGCCAGAATCTGTTCGTGAACGTCGTCTTTAAAGTTCGATTTTTGAAGGGCCAGGGCGTCCTCCCTCTTCTTCGCCAAGTTGGCCTTTATCATCTCAATCTCTTTCCTCTCCCCATCCCAAATCTTCTTGGCATCGTGAATGGCAGCTTCCTTTGACTTCACTGTGCCAAGTTTTAACTTCTCCAGCTTTGTCTCCAGATCTTCTTTCTCTGCCAACAGCTCCTTCTCGATGTTCTTGGAAACAAGGAGTTCATCAGCAAGGCTCTGGCCACCCAACAGTAGAGGCTTACCATCTAGTAGCAGCTTCTTGATCTGCATTAGAGTCAAAATGTGAGAAGCTAATCGAAATAAGGCATGTAAATTCCTCACCTGGCTCATCGTACGATGCCCTTCGATAAAGATGGTAAGTTCTCTGCTCTAACCAAGCAGTTGGCAAAGTCCTCTTCCATGGACTTTGTCCCAGCAGCATAGGACTTGATGGTCCGCTGTCTCCTCAGAATCTACGAGATTCCCATATACCTTTGACTTTAGCGAGTCGAGAGGGCCTTTCTTTCCAGCTACAACTTTTTGCTGCGTCGCCGTCGCCCCCGTTGCTGGTCGACCTTCTGGGACAATTGCACTTCCCGACCCATCAACTTCAGAATTACCCCTCTTATCGACTAGAGTTTATCGAGTCAACCTTTTTAATGATTGATTGTACAGGGGCAAGGGGGGATTGGCAGTTCTCTTCCTCTTATTTTTATCGAAGACCCCACTCAACAGGGCTTCCTTCTCTGCAGTAGCAGAGTCAGTAGTGTACCCACTAAAAGCAGAATTCTCTAGAGGGAAATTGGTATCAACAACTCTTTTATATTTTGCCGACATTTTCTTGGAACTTCGGACCCCTTAGTTTGGGATCTTTTTAAACCAGCTTCCCTAAACAACCCTTCTACCTTCTCTTCTCTTGATTTTTGACAAGAGAGTCGCCTCGCTCAAAAAAGTTGGTTTTCATGTTGTACAACTTCACCTTCACCTTCACCTTCACCTTCGAGCTTTTGTCAATCTCTTTTGCAGCTGGACAAACAAATAAACATCATTTAGCACGTCATCAAAGAAAAAATGCTCGACAAACAAATATTACAACATCAAAATGAAATAAACATGTGTACCACTAACCTAAATGGAAACTTTTCCTCTTCAGAGGTACCCCAGGTCTTTGTGGTCAAACTTGTAGTTCCCCGACACAAGTAGACGATCGGCAAAGTATTGCCCCCCAGTCGACCATTTCATAAAGCACAGGCCTCTTAAAAAATCTGGCTAGGTATCTATAGCCAACTTTATGAGGATTTTGTTTCAGTGTGTAATACACACACAAATCATCGACAGAAATCAACTACTCACCCCTCTCCTGCAGTCGAGTATTTAGAACTGCTACCACCCGATATAGGTCGTACACATTTGGGTTGAACTGATCAAGGGCAACATCAAAGTAATTTAAAAATTTCTTCTGGTCAGCTCGAAGGGGCATCTTCAAACTCTTCTTTATATGTTCTCGATGTACGAGGATACCCTCCATGGGAAGGTCTTGATTGATCATCTCCCCCAAATATTCCTCTAACCTTATATCTTCGGGGATCCCGTACTTCTTGAAATTCAGAATTTCAAGCGTCTCTTCCCCATCCTCATAATACTCTCCATCAAGATCCAGATCTACCTTTGAATCACCTCCTTCTCCACCCCCACCAACACATCCTTCTCGATCACTTATCTGGGGCTTATGTTCCACGCCGGTCTCTGTTTTCTCTCCATCATAAACCTCAATAGCCCCAGTCTCCAACCTAGCTCGATTCTCATGAGCAACATCTACACTATTATCCCCCACCTGGTAATTCCTACCCAACTCTTGTACGCAAGTAGTCGCATCGATTATTAATGGTTCTACATCGACAAGATGTTAAAAAATTCCTTCGACACCAGGACGATTAATGTTTTGAACTGGTTCAGCCATTTTTAGCCTGAAAAATATTATTCATTTTTTACATTAGTAATATATCATATCTTCTACACTATATATTATTATTTATTATTATACTAATTGTTATAAAAGATTACTCTCCAACACATCATTCTATCTGCTACTATCTAGTTCTCGATCCCTAGAAAAACTAATTTTAGCCAAGTTTTATTTTCGACATTTGTTTTCTTCGACATTATTTCATCAGTTCTCGACTTATCAGAATAAGTTATCATTAATTTTAACATTGATATTATTTCATTCGACAAATATTTAATTTACTCATAAAAGTTTATCAAAGTTAATCAACAGGCATTTTTTCCAAACTTCTCGAGGACGACGCGATTGCCGCCCAATTTCCCACCAAAATAGCTAGCACAAAAAAAAAGTTGAATTTGCGGTATTTCCAGCTTCAATTCAGACCAACTACGGCGTAAATTCCGGGCAAGTATTTTCCCTAACTTCTTCTCTCCCTAAAACTCCTTATTTTTCTCCAAGGTTCTCCCACCCACACCGTGGTACTTGCAATAACAAAAATCAATCCTTTCTCCACCTTACACAAAATCCTACCAATCCACTCACATACCATACTCCCGCACTTCTAAAGATAAATTCTCAGATCACGAACACCTCCATTTAAACTCCAAACTCCAAACTCCAACAATGAACACAAACCCTAAAATAGATTTACAGCTCATTTCTTAACAACATATCAACAATTGTCTCTATTACTTCATACAAAAAATTCCTACAGGTATTATCTACAATGGGTTTCCAACAAATCATCATACAAACACAAATAAACATTGAATCAAGGAAAAATACAAACAGGAGACCAACCTTGACGACGTGCTGCTTGGATATCCTTCTCCTTTGCAACTTTCGCTCTTTCAATAAGAACAACAATCTCCTCAGTACCAATGGTGGAAGAATGAACAAGATAAGAGTACAGAGAATCAGAGAACAAATGAAAATTTTCAGAAATAGCAAAGTGTGAACAGTCGCCACCCAAGGGGGTATTTATAGGCCCTACACGACGGTTTGACGCACCCCTTCAAGACCCTTCGATTAACTGCCTAACAGCTCCCTTAGCACGTCTCTTCTCGAAGTCCTGCACCCTTTGCCTCCTAAAGGACAACAAACTCTTATTATGTTGTTCTAATCCATCTACATACACCCAGACATCCTTTATTTTTTCCATCTTTACCAATGCAGTTCTAAAACTCACAAAAAGAGACTACACATCCAATTCTTTATACATTAACCCATCACCTAAAGGGATACACCTAGTCATTGTTCTTTGAAAACCTAAACTGTATCTTTCCTTTTTATCTACCTCATCTTTTAACGGGATAGTTGTTACTACAATTCAAATTTCAAGTTTAAAAAAAAAATATTCAACGAGAATATCGTTACTAGTACAAACATCGAGAAACCCTCAATAAAAAAATTATTTTATTACCATCGAGAACATTACATCACTTGTTCACATATAGTTACACTTAAAGCAAGGATCATGATTCACTTGTCCACATGGAATCAGCAATCCTCCAGCAGCAAGAATATCTTCTTGCCTAATTTCATCCTCTGCAATATACCTCAGAACATCACGACGGTTATTGACATGCCTAATTTCAAGTACTTCATCTGCAAAAATGCCATACCATAACCAACAATCAGCCTCCACTTTCATCTGCTCTTGTAACATACCTGTAACATCTAAAGGGCCCCGAGGAGGAAACACATCAGCAACTGACAGACGTCTAAAGTACCTTTCCTCCACTTCAGCCACCTTAATGGCCAAACGACCTTTGACTGCATCTTGTTGACGGCGTAAACGAGTTCTCACCATTGCCACACAGCTCTACACTTTTAACAACACAGAGATAGCTACACTTTTACCAATCAAATATATTTTCCCTACATTCGTGCCGCAAATAATGGGATCTCATTCTAAGATAGGTCCTTTTCTTATCCTGCTTGAGTCTAGTGTTTGCCTTTCATTTAGGTTGCATCTAGTTTACTACATCTGATCTAGAGCCATCTTTTCACTGTTTTTAATAAATTTTTACCTTATAAAAAGACTTTCTACCTAGAAAAATCTGCAGAAGAAAAAAATTCATGAGGAATTATTTCCAGGATTATTTGCTGCATTTTTGTTTTGTTTTGTTTTGTTTTGGTTTAGTGACTTCTACTTAAATCGTGTGGATTTTAACAGCTCCCGAAGTTGTTCCAAGTGGAAGCCGTGTTCGTGTTGGTAATCTACCGAAGAAAAAGAATGTCCACAGAGATCTTCATATAGTATTCAAAGAGTTCCATGGGATACTTAATATAATCCCAGCAGTTTCTGGAAGCAAAAAAACTAGAGATCCTATCTGCAAGGGTTTTGCTTTTGTTGATCTTGGATCTCAGGAGGTTGCTAATAGGTAATAAGATGGTATTTTTTCCCGTCGATCTGTTGTTAACTTTTTCATTCTGACATGAACTATTTATGCTTTATGTTTCATTTCTGTCGAGTTAAATTTAAATAACAAAGTATAAACTTTAAAGTCAAAATATCTCACCAATTTTTTGAAGTAAATTGAAACATCACTAGAGTCAAGTTAATATGGACGTAGAGACATGTCACTAGAGTATATACTGATTATTATTTGTACATCTATTATTGGAATTTCTATTTATAAATTGTATGGTGTATTCTAATCAATCCTTATTTACGTAAAGCACAAGGATTACCTGTATTAAGGAAATGGATACTTCATACTACTACTAAAGTTTGTTTAGTTGGTGGAAATCGTAGAAAAAGAAAATCCCTGGACTTTAGAAGGTAACCCTCTTAAGATTCCTGGAGGTTGATTTTTATTTCTCTTTCTCTAACATTCAATTTAGTCAAAAGACTTGGAAACTCCTGAGAAAACTATAGAAAGAGAAAACTTGAAGAGAGAACTAATAACATCTCGAGAGAAGAAACCTAAAGACAAAAAATATCTTGAGAGAAAATATTGGCAAGTTACTGAAACTTTGACTTATGCAAAATAGGAGAGAATTCCGATAGAGAAATATCACAGAGAATCTATGGAGTAGCTATACCTTTTCAACAGTCATACATACAATAATAAACTCTATCTGGGATAACTTGTTGGATCTTTTAAACGTCTTATTAACGTCTTATGTTTTTGTCTATTCTAATAGGTTCGTCCAAGCATACTCGAAACAAAGTATTACTTTTGGTAAAATTCAGAAGGAAATAACATGTGAGATAGCAGATCCAAACCATCCATCGAACTCACTTCAGGGGACTCGAATATCTACTCCTTCACTAAGGCTTCCACGTATGAAAGAAGATCCAGATGAAGATTTTGTTGATATTGACACTCTCTCTCTAGTAACTTCACTTAACAAAGCTGTTACTTCGGATGATGATTCTATACCAGCAACTTTGGTGGAGATTGCAGAAGAGGGTATCCAACATTTGATCATATCAAAGCAAGATGAGGATGAGATTGTAAAACCAAAATTAGGGAATAAATCTGTTACCTTACCATCAAAGCAACAACAAAAGAATCCCAATGTTAAGAAAAAGCGAATAGTCAAAGGGAAATCGGAGAAGGTTCCCAAGCTAAACATTCTAGGATCTTCAAAAAGGTAGACTATGATTTATACGTGTTTCGTATATAGATTCTAATTTTAGTTTAGAATCAATGAAGGCATGTTTTTAAGTATTACTGTTCATGGTGCAGATTGCGAACCACTGAGAAGGCCCTTCTAACAGATACATTTGCAAAGTATGGGGTTAAGTAAGACCATTTCACGATCTCGAATCAATACTGGTTTTCGGCATTTTTGTAAACGGAACTAGTTGATCAATGCTATGTAATTTGTAGTGATCGCAATTCAACCTGATTTGTACAAAAAAATCTTCACTTATTTTGGGGAGTTAATTCAACATGTTACTTAACTGAAAAATGAAGTTTTTTTTCTTCTAATTATCTTCTTAGCTTCAAATTATAGTAAAATTCACCCCAATTTCGTTAAATTTCAGGGTTTCAATCCAACAAAATGTAACCTAGATATGTTCCTTAAGTAGAATCGAAGAAAGTTGTGGGAAACTCTGATGAATTGCTTGTTATACGTCTCTTCTTCATCTACCGCGGCAGCGTTTTTAAGAACAACTCGTTTCATCACCACCAAGAGTTTTGGATTCTCAACTTCATCATTATCATCTTCGTATTCGTCGGTGTCGTCATTGTCGTTTTGGAAAGGGGGGGGGGGGGGGGGGGGGGGGGGGGATTGATTGTAAGGGGTTTAGTGATGGTTTAAGGTTGGTTTTGACGAGATTTCAGACTCAGTATTATTCGTCTTCTGCTACTGCTGCTAGGCGTAAAAGGGTATCGACTAAATTGCCGAAGGTGGAGCCTGAGCCTGAGCCTGAGCCTGAGCCTGAGCCGCAGGTGGTGATGGAGGAAGATAAAGGCGCATTTTATGTTGTGAGGAAGGGAGATGTTGTTGGGGTTTATAAGAGTTTGATTGAATGTCAAGCTCAAGTTGGTACTGTAAGTAGTTCTATTACCATCACCCTTTATAATAAGTAGGTTCTCATTTGTAAAATATACTAGTATTTTTTGTTTAGTTTAGAGGTTTACTTATTCAATGAGGTTGGTTTTGAATAGGTATGTGATCCTTCTGTTAGTGTGTACAAAGGGAGTTCCTTGCGTAAAGATACCGAGGATTTTCTTACCTCGCGTGGGCTCAAGAATGCTATCTATTCAATCAGTGCTGCACATGTAAATGGCGACCTTTTTGGGGAACTTATTCTGTGTCCTTTTGAGGTGAGACACTTGAAACATACTAGGTAAAATTATTGGACCCCTAAACTCTGTGAGTAATGTTTTCAAAATAATATTTCTCTTAGTGGATGTGGATTGAAAAATCTTGGCGAGAGCTTTCTGAAAACTTATTCTCTTATTCGGATAAAAAAGTATTATTGTAAAATATTGGATGCAAAAGGTATAACAAAATACATATTCATACTCCCACTTCTACATGTACTCATTAGCCACGTGTATGTAAGATTTCGTTTTGGCTGTGCTACCTTCCCATTATGGGGGCGCTCTGCATATTATTTTAAAAGTCTACGTATACAAGGTATCATAATGCTGCCAGGCAATGTCTATTTTGATGATAAAATAACCATCACTCCTTGTCATATCTATTATAGTTGAATCTGCAAAAGGACTTTGAAGAGCTTTTATGTGACGACCTACCGAACGCCGGCCAAATCTACCCGAGCGTTTTGAGTTCTGTCCGAGTATATATGTTCTGTATATCCTAATATAGCTGTACACGAAGTTTCGTCGAAATTGGATTCAGTTAAGGGGGCGAAAAGAGCCAGTACGCTTCGTCTCATGTTTTAACGTTTCCTTTTAGAACTTGACTATTTACTTAGTAGCTATATTAAGGAGGAACCTTGGTCCAATCCTGCCCATGACTAAAAGAGCTTTAATGCTTGGTCATCAAGGACCCCGGCTCATGGGCTATCTACAAGGGATAGTCATGAGTTCTTCTAGGCCTAGGGAAGGCCAGGGGACATTGCCTCGCAATGCGGGCCGGTTTTCCAAAGAGGGCTTCGTATGGCGTCGCTATGCCCCACAGGCTATCCGAGATGCACCCTGATCCGCTACAGGACAGGTGTGTTTTCCGTACCTCGTGCGCGTCACACGAGATTACGCTGTAGGGATTATTGAGGGAACCTTCAGCGTTGTTGCCTATACCGAATACACATTCGATGACCCCTTATGAGTATCCAGGATTATCCGGATGTCGCTCTAGCATCCGTGGGTTGTATGCCACTGGCGCACCGTTTCCGTGAAGATGGCTGGTACACGACGACGGCACGTGCATGTACGCCACATGGTCCCTTATTCCGCTGTGCTCCGGGCACTGTAGAGGCAGGCCCGGGATGGGCCGTGACATTTTATGTGAGCATTTTTTATATATGCAACATAGACATGATATTAGTAAAAAAAAATGTGTCAGATACGTGGGTATGTATCCCACAGGAACACTAGGACACAAGCACATGCATTTATCATATTTTGAAGTTATTTTTCTTTTTTAGCCGCATCTGACACCTTGTGTGAGTGAACCAGACAATGACATGCGTATCAATGTCAATATGATGTAAGTATTTACATGGAGACACAATGGCTAGCTGGCTCGTATATTTTGGTGCCTTGATTTTATTTTTCATTTTACTTTTGTTTTCTGTTCTTCTGGTGTCTGCTTGACCACCTTCATTCTGATGATGCTAAAGCGATCTATCTACACATAAAAAGTATGGAAGTCCCAAAACTTGCTTAAATTGAAGCTAACTAATAACCTAATAGCAGCTATAGGTATTTTTGTAGCGGTCAGTTCAAAGAATTAGTTATGAAGCATCATGCCCTTTGCAGTTGTCACATTTTCATGCTTCATTGCCCCTTTTTAATACCTGGAGTGCATCACAGGCGGGGTGTCACATATACAATTATGCTACCTGATGCTAAGATCTATTTCTTTGGTCTCTCATATTTGCTCACGTGCAGTTGCACATCTCACATCCCTTAAATGCGATTTCACCCCCCATTTATCCAATTTCACACTAATTTTTCATCAGTGATGCTAAGATCTATTTCTTTGGTCTCTCATATTTGCTCGCGTGCAGTTGCACATCTCACATCCCTAAATTGCGATTTCACCCCCCATTTATCCAATTTCACACTAATTTTTCATCAGTTTCATGTAGTATTAAGCCAATGTCATACTGTTTATCATACCCTTTTTTATTTGTCTACAGTGACTTCAAGTATATATAACGAGGGACACCTCTATATGTGCGGCCTTTTGCTATCCCACCACTACAGATTGTTAGGCAAAAATGTGGCAGATATGTATCTGACAGGAACATTAGTACACACAAGCAAACATATTTAGCATATTTTCAAGTTTTTTTTTACTGCATCTGACACCTTGTGTGAGTGTACTAAACACTTTTTTGCAAAAGGCTAACAATTTATTGAACAAACTAGAACAATTACAAGGTAAGGAGGCAGCTGAGGTTCTACAGTCAGCCCAAACTTAATTCTTACACAAATCTGGATACCAGTTTCTTTCTCCCTCTGCAATGAAACTTGCTTTGACTGCACAATCATTAGCACTAATGTTAACTTCCCTCCAAGTATGTTGAACAACAATTTGCATCTTGCTTGCTAAGTCACTCCACTTAGTTCCCATCTGCCAAGGCATACAATTTTTACTGTAAGTCAGCAGAATTAGAGTCTGATGTGATGCAAAAGTTAAGCCAGCCCATCCTGTATGCATTCTCTGCAGTACTGCATAGAATGCCATTGCATTCAGCCTGTGAAAGAAAACATTACAATCGTTACAAAAAGGAAAGTTAATATTGTTTCATGGGAGAAATGGTGCAAACATGTGAAAGGAGGTATGAAAGAAGGAGGTCTGGGTCTACGAAAGCTCAAAGACATAAATCTGGCATTTCATATAAAGCTCTAGCATGGCTTATTATTAAGAGATTAGTTCCAAGTTTTCTTAGAGTTTCATTCACTAGGCGCACTAATATCTTTAACCAACTTTGATTTCCATCATTATCAATGGAGATCTTAGAACTTTCCCCACCTGTCAGAACTTCAAAAAGTTTTCTCTTGACTTTGAAATTGACTATTTTGGGTGAATAACTGTGTTTTTCTTGTAAATCATAAAATTCGATGTTATCGGCCTTTAGGTAAGACTCGATGAGTAACTGGGTATTGTGATTATCATTTCCTTTGTCTTGATTTACTGAAACAAAATTCTCATTTTTAGATTTTTGTCATTTTTGCTGGGTAGTATGATTATAATGGTGTGTTGAAGTCTCGGATGCGACGTACACATGTGCATGAGCCCTTTTATAAATACGATCAATTTAAATTGGACATGTGTTAAAGAACCAAAACCCTGATAGTACAGTTTATTTTATCTACAAAGGACATCTTTAACCTCTGTAAGTTAAAGGAAACTAAAGAGTCCCTAAATAGTCGTTAGTTAAATACATCATTCTCTCCGCACTTCTAGATATATTTAACTTTCATTAGCCAAGAAGTTGTACCTGTATAACATATTATGTTTTTCTCAGTTGAGTTATTTAAGCAATAACAGAATTTTCGGACAAGGGAGAGAGGCGCAAGGGACATTCAAGAATTCTCTTCAATGAAACCCATTGGTTAGTTGTCATCATTAAAAATCCATGGTTATATCGCCTTTTTTAGATTGATCATATTCATAGCTTCTTCAAGAGGCACGAAAGGAACATGCACGTCAATGCATCCTCCAACAATAACGTCACTAGCAGAACCCTCATTCGATGAATTCTCCATACTTTCCCAACAACAAAGTTCTCAATACATCTTCAAACTAAATATAATGCAACTGTGTTGCTAGGATAAGATAAAGAAATAATTGAACGTTGGTACTGGTTACCTTGTTGGTGGAGGATGCATTGACGTTTATGTTTCTCTCTTATCTCTTGGAAAAGTTATGAAGATGTTTAATATGAATAAAAGGGTGTAACCATGAATTTTTTATGATGACACCTAATTGATAGGATCTATAGAAGAGAATACCTGAAGGTCTCTTATGCATCTTTCCTTTCTCCAACAATTTTTGTATTGCTCAAATAGCCTAACCGTGAAGAACATAGTATTTTCACCGGGTACAACTTCTTGGCTAATGGAACTTAATTTTGAATGTATCTAGAAGTGAGGAGGGAACGATGTGTTTAACTAACGACTGTTTAGGGACTCTAGTTTCTTATAACTTATGAGGAGATAAAAATTTCCTTCTTAGGGTTTTGTTTATTGTCTTTTTTGAATTTCAGAGCGATTGCTTATTACCGATTTTATAAGTGATTTTGTAAAAGTTCAAAATACAAGTGATTTTGCAGAGATCCTTAGATTATCGATTTTATAAGTAATATTTTTTCTTAACTACTTAATAATAGATTTAATATTATAATCTTAGGTTTTGGTTCTCATCTTTTATTCTCTATGTAGCATGAAACGTATAAAGTTTGATTAAATATCCAATTTAAGTTGATGCCAACACATAGGTATCACTATAAAACATGTATTCCCAAGAAGTGATGATGTTCTTTATTAACGTCCCAATTAAAGTAGCGAAAGTTGTTTCTTGTTCTATTTAACTGACAATAGATATGAAAACAAATGTTGAATATGAGTGTAATTCCTTTCATTCGGACATAGTTGGAAGTTATCGAGGAAAACCAAATAAACAAAGAGGAGTAAAATGCGCCATTGCTGAGGATTTTGATCCTCGAGAGTTTGTACAACCTTCATTTCCAGCAAATAAAATTGTTCATGCACCTTTGTGTATTACGTTCGAAACTTCAACATGCCCTTATAATTATGTTGCCAAATAAAAGACGTAAAAAAATTAGAAATGAGAAGTCTGTTTCAGTAAATCAAGACAAATAAAATCATAATCAGAGTAGTCAGTTGTCCCTCGTGTCTTGCCTAAAGGTTGATAACATCGATTTTTGCGACTCACAAAAAAAACACAACTATTCACAAAAAAATCAATTTCAAAGTCAAGAGAAAACTTTTTGAAGTTTCAATAGTTGGGGAAAGTTGTAATTTTTTTACTGATAATGGTGGAGAATCAAAGTTGGTTGAAGATGTTGGTGCGCCATGCCAGGCTGCTACAAATGAAACTCATAGAAAATTTAAAACTAATCTCTTAATTAGGCCATGCTAGTTTGATTTGAAATGCCATATTCATGTCTTTGTGCTTTCTAAGGCCCAAACCTCCTTTCACACCTCCTTCATTCACTGGCTTCCAACATTTTTCCCATGATACAGTGTTTGCTTTCCTTTTTTTTTTTTTATGGATTTCAGTCCATATAAAGTTTCTGATTGCAGTTTCACCGTCTTTTTTTGAAAGGCAATCCAGTTTTTTTATTGGGATCCATAAACCCGAGTTTCCAACCCCATGGGGTTTTGATCCCACGACTCCTCTCTTGGTGGAGGGTTGCAACCACCACTGGTTATGAGCCTAATGGTTAGTTCAGCACAAACTTTACTAAAAGAAAATGGCCATTTGTAGATGCCATATTGTAAATAGGAATGTTCAGCATAGACTTTGCAAGCACAACTCTGGCTTGATATGAGAGAAATTGGCCTATTGGCCCTTTTTTTAATTTTGTCAACCAACACCCTTAAGGTAGCAGACTTAACCTTTCCTTTTAAGCAAAGGTCCCTAAGATAAGTTTCAAGAAGGGAGCCTTGTTTAATCTCAAATTAAACCTCCACTCTAGTCTTCTTTGCCTCAATCATAGCCCCAATAAACAGTTTACTCTTAGCCTTGTTAATCCACTGGCCAACAGAAAACCGATAGTGGTCTAAGAGAGATGTAATAAGTCTTAATCCTTTGATGTTGGCATTTGAGAATATAATGGTATCATCAGCAAAAAAAATAAAAATAGGTAGAGAGGGCAAACAATATCTTTATGTGCAGTCATAGCTGAACCCTGCATGGTTTCTAAGCCCTGAAGATCAATGCCCAAGACTTCTTCTGCAAAAGCAAACAATAAGGGTGAAAGTGGGTCACCTTGTCTCTAACCCCTAGTAGCTGGAAAGTGACCTGAAGGACCACCATTAACCATGATGGAAATGTTTGCACTGCTGAGAATACAATGGATCCGGTTGCACCAAGTTCTCTTAAGCCCAAACCCCTTCAGCACTTTAAAAAGCCCCAGTCAAGAGTATCAAAAGCTTGTGAAATATCTGTTTTTATACACATTTCCCCCTCTTCTTATCCAACTCATTCAGCAGTTCACTAGCAAAGTAAATGTTCGAATGGATATTTCTTTCAAGAATAAAAGCTCTGTGCTCAGGTTGGATGACTTTCATGACTACTATCTTAAGTCTAGTGGCCATAGCTTTAGTAATAATTTTCATACAAAAGTTACTCAAGCAAATAAGACTGTATTGTTTGAGTCTCAGTGCATTCTCCTCTTTTGGCAGCAAGAATGATAAAGTTTGAGTTAAAACCCTTAGGGATCATAATTTCTACAAAGAAGGATTTAATAACAACAATTAATCTTTATCAAACATAGCTTCCTTAATTTCTTTACTGGAGGGGATATTGCACAACATATCATATTCTTCTTCACTGACTACTGAGGTGATCAAATCCATCAATCTAGGGGTCATCATAAGTACCTTATTGTCTCTAGAAAATTTGGCAATGTAGAATTGAACAATATGTTCTTTAATCTGAGAGTGTGGTTTGCCTCCTTTTTTTAATCTCCAAAAAGGAAAGCATTAAAATCACCTTGCACTAGCCAGGGGAAAGGCCAATTCTTCAGTTTAGAGATCCTTCCAAAGATTCTTTCTTGCAGGAATTAGGCAACTAGCATGGACCCATATTAGTAATCTGTCTTCAGAGTAAACTTTGATCTGCTGAAAAGAGAAGAAGACCATATCTGGAACACTCATAGACTGCCTCTAAAACACCCAGATATTCGCATAACTTTCTCCATTAGCAGAATTGGTAATAGCGCAATGACAATATTGTTAAGCTTCAAGGACCTAAAATTCATTACAGATGAATTAATTTTGGGCTCCACAATACAAATATAGTCAGATTTCAAAAGCTTAACCATTTTTCTCAAGTATCTTTTAGTATCTAAGTTTCCATAGCCCCTACAGTTCTAGTTTAAAGTCATCATAAAGAAACTGTAGTTGTGTTTTTAACTATAGCTCTTGTTGCAGGAATAGGAGCATTAGGATCTCTACCCTTCCTCCTGTACTTCCTCTTAGGTTTAATGAAGCCGTCTTTATTTACCTGATTAGTACCTTGAGCTAGCTGGCTTTCACCTGCATCCCCATGTTCACCGGACTCTAAATTTGATTCATAACTACTCCCTTTACTGTCCAATTCTTCATTCAAAGGCTTTTCATTTTCAGTATCACCCCATTGTTTAGTAACTGGTGACTCTGGAAATGTTGACCCCGTTGTACTGTGCTGTGAAGACAATTGATTTGCATCCTTCCCAGGTTGCTGTTACTCTTAACCTTTTCTCTGTTTCCCCTTCTACTCCCTACTGTGTTTCCTTCTGCTTCACATTTGAGCTTTCAGGGATATCCAGCCAGGCCCTTTTAATTTTGGTGATATAGTTGCAGTGCTATTTGCAGGGTTTTTTGTTGGCCTCCTGCATCTTCATAGCTTCACTTTTGTTTCCTCTCTTCATTTGTTTTATTGATCTTCTTTGTTTTATTTTTCTTGCTCTGCCTTTTTCTTGTCCCTTTCTTCCATTGCTTGTTTAACAGCCCTACAACCTGAGGACCAAATGGCCAATAATCTTGCAGTGAGGGCATAACTTAGGGTATTCAGCTATCTTTATCTCCTGCCAAACTTCAAGCCCATCATCATCATCAAGATAAATACCAGTGGGAATGGTTTAGCAAAGTCTAAATCAACCAGTTCACTAATGTAGAGCCCAAACTCTCTTTTATTAGTAGAGTTAACAACCCTAATTGGAGTTCCCAGAGTCTTACTCATAGCCATGAAACTATTACAAGACCAATATTCCTATTGTAATCCAGGGAATCTAACTCAAACGAAGGCATGAGAATTCCTTTAATTTTCAGTGTAAATCTTCTTGTCCATAGGAAATCATAGGTTGTTTCTCAATAAACCATGTACCGCTCCTCCAAATTTATAGTTTGTCTTCTTCATTGTCCGGCCTTATAATAAGAAGCCCTTTACAAGACGGCTTAGTTTCTGGTCTCTTGCAGGTTGATTTGAAGAGGAGGAAGTCTCCCAATCGCTGTACTTGTCGTATTCCATCTCCACTTCCCCAGCTTCCTTTGTTATCATTGTCTTGTCTTTCAGAGTGCATGAATCTCCTTCAATGACAAAGCCTTTGTTTTAGAACCTCTTACTTACCAGGAACATATTTTTGTAATTTTTTATGTAGTTCCTTCGTAATGTTCCTAACTGCCAAGACCAGTTGGTTTTAGCAGTCGAATGTGTAGGGTCCAGATCAATACCATTCGATTTTTTTGGGATCTACTGAAGATGCAGGAGCACCATCTGAACTTCCTTCCTTCGGGACCTCCATTGCAGGAGCTCTTTCCTTCACTTCATTATTTTTTCATTGGATCACATGAAACTGCAATCGCAGGAACCTGTGACGGTTAACTCTTCGTTATCGAAACCGCCTCCATTGTTGTCGATTTTCTCCTTGTTTATATTCAATGGTCAAATCCCCAAAGTAAGTTCGATTTCAAACAAATTTAGAGAAGAGAGATCAATCAGAGAGGATTGAGTGTACCAGAGAGATGTGTATCCATGTCAATATGATGTAGGCATTTAGATGGGGACACAATGACTTAGTTGGCCCCTATATTTTGGTGCTTTGATTTTATTTTATTGTTTTTAGTTCATCTGGTGTCTGCTTGACCACACCACATTCATTCTGATGGTGCTAAAGCGATTTATGTTGGATGTTCCAAAACGTGCATAAATTAAAGTGAACTAATAACTTATTAGCAGCTGCAGGTATTTGTTAGAAGTCAGTTCAAAGAATTAATTATGAAGCATACCCTTTGCAGTTGTCACAATTTCATACTTCATTACCCCATTTAATACCTAGAGTGCATCATTGCTAAGATCCATTTCTTTGGTCTCTCTCATTTATTCACGTGGACTTGCACATCTCACATCTCACATCCCCAAAATGCGATCGCCCCATTTATCCAATTTCACACTAATTTTTCATCTGTTTCGTGTAGTATAAGCCAATGTCAAATGGCTCATGTCGTTTATCATACCCTTTTTAATTCATCTACAGTGTCAAGGAGTATATATAACCAGGATCCCATAGTGAAAATTCTGGATGTGATCAAATCACATTTCGCATTTCACTACTTTGGTCACTCATGTTGAATATGTTCATGAAAATGTCCCTATTCTCGAATATGTGGCCCGTGTGTCCCCGCATTTGGTTGATTTATGAAGTTGAATGTTCAAAAGTTTGGTAGACACGTTCTCTATTGGGACTGAGTTGACTGACTTTAAACACTCACGTTAGTTTTTCTTTTTGATTGTGATACTGATCAAATCTTAACCATAGGCAAACTTATTCGGTATAGGAGGATGATTCTCAATGGGGTTAAAATTAGTTGGGAGAAATATTTTCCCCTGCCAACATTCATTTCTTCAAAGCTCAACTTGCATTCTTTTGTATCGTGAAGGTGGTTTGCTTTCTTAGGGGAAAATAATGTGTTTTTTTCTTTCTTTCAGCAACCAGCTTCTTCTAAGGGTAAAGCATCTAAAAAGCCTTCACCAAAGAGGTCACTGGAAGTGTTGGAATCAGAAAGTGATGTGGTAATTTTACATTATGAATTTCATCCATTGAAGTGTTGGTAAAAGCTGAACAACACTTTCTATTTTATTTTTTGGATGAAATGGAAGTCGGGTATTGAATATATTGGTTTTAAAATATATATATATATATATATATATATATATATATATATATATGCATATTTTAGAGCATCCACAGCAGTAGGGTGGGTGGATTTGCCCAAAATCACGGTGAATCCAATCCACCTCACAGCAGTTCGTCACAAATCAAGATAAATATCACTACGCGCAGTTCTGAACCGCGGTGCGTCATTACACGCAGTTCTGAATTGCGCGGCATAATCAAAAAACATAAGATATGGCCACGTGTCTCAATCTGGAGCGTCCATTACCCTATGCGCAGTTCTGAACTGTGCGGCATCAATCCACCAAAAATCCACCTTGAGGGTGGAGAATCCACTTTCAGGGTGTATTTTTCATCGCCACGTCACAAATCGACTTAGCTGCTAGGAACAAATCGCCACGTTAGGGTGTACCTAACTGCTGTGGATGTTACTCTTTTGTAGGAAGAATTTAGGTCTACTTTTCCAGAAGATACTGCAAGAAAGCTTGTGAAATCAGAAGGTTCAGTCAATGCAAAAACACGCTCGTTGATTTTTTATCAGCCCTTTAAATAGATGCAAAGCTTTGTTATGTTAAATAGCACATTGTTTCACCTTTACTATATCTGACATTACCTGTTTTTATCTTGACAAATAAGATTTATTGAGTTAAAGGGAAAAAAGGGAAATGCGAAATAATGTCATAGACAAAATAGAACGACGACTTTCCTACTTGAAAATATGGCTAACTCTCTAACTGAAAATGAGCGAAAGACCTCCACACACTATTCCATGTACCCATTCAAGCGATACCCTTAATCACCTCCTTTGGTTTTATTATGTTTCACAATAAGAGAATCAAAGAAGACCCGCATATGGTTGTCGTCACTTTGCACCTCCAAGGCCATAACGGAAATATTGACTTGCTTTTACATCTCCTTTCCTTCAAACTTCCTGCTCCGTAAACACTGCAACAAAAATAATGACATGTTTTCACTTTTCCTCCTTCACTTCAAACTTCTTGGTATTGCATATATGTCAATTAATCCACGTCACCGCAAAAGGTTGAAAAAACCATGTAACCTTACCTCAACTGGCAAGGTTTCTTATACCAATTAGGCAAATGCTCTTTAAATTTGACTAAAATGCGGCTAAATTATTCCCCCTCCAAGCTCTAGCAAACAAATTTATCCTCGTACTCTTTGCAATTGGACAAGAAAGGATCATATGCACTGGTATCAAAGGTGAAAGCGGTACCATAAACATATTTTTCCAAGCGAAAGGTGAATCGACCGCTTAATAATTAATCATTCTTTTTTATTATAAATATTAAAAACAATAAATGATTGATAAATTAATATTCACTCTAAACGATAATGCACTATCACAATAAACTTCACAATTATCAAATTAAATATTACCTTTATTCAAAAAGCAAATAAGAATTGTTAAAGACATGGAGACCAACAAAGAGAGTGGAGAAAAGTGAAGAAGAAAAAGAAGAAGAAATAAAGTCAAGTAAAACAAACTATAGACTTGAAGACCAACAATGAAGGAGAAAAGGCAATAGGTCAAGAAGAACAAAGGGAAGTAGGAAAAGGAAGATAGAGATGACGTACTTGACATTCGACAAACTTTAGCTTTATTTACAATGCTCAAAGTTCTGTAAATGACAAATTTTGTTGTCCTTGTATCTTAATTATGAGACTTATTGATTGACCATCATAGTTTTTGTTTTACTAAGAGTCCACTTATCTCGCCTTATAATATACTATGCTTTTTTTAAAGCATGTGATGTGTTTTGAAGCGCTTCACGTTGCTTAATTCTAAAGACCTAAGTAACTACCAAGTAAGGCTTAGGCAATTGGTAGGGCTAGTGCTTGGAAAAGCAAGAGGTCATGGGATTAATTCCAGTCACAAACAACTCATCTATTTTAAAAAAATGACCTAAGCAACCACTTTTAACAATAGAGACCAGATGATCAATGAATTACCGAGGCTTTGCTGTGTCCTTATCAAGCCTTGTATGCAATTAATAATTTACCCATATCCTCAAATCCTCTTGCCCTTAATGAGGATAAGAACTTGGTAGCTCGTCCGAAATAGATGTCTCAAAATTTAACACCCAAATGTTTTTGTTTTTTTGATATTTGAAACTCCAAGAGGATAACAAAATGAAGGATAAAAACTGCCAAGAAACCACTCTTCGACAAAACCCATCAAGTGGAGCCCGTGATAGTGTTCTTTCACTACATCATTAAAGACTCAAACGTGTCTTCGTCATATCAACCGCCACTTTGCTCTACCTTAATGCTTTAATCGAAACCATGACCAAAGTTTTTAACTTCTCCATCCCTTCAAACTTCCTTGAGAATTACATTTGAGTCATCACCGTGAATATAAAATAGCGCCATAATACTGTACCCCGTATGATGAGGTTTTTCATCTTCCAATTTTTCAAGAGCTCTATCTTTGGCCACGCACTGCTCACCCCAGTAAGCTATTTAATTCAAATACTTCAATTGAAACAAATCATGTGATAATCTCGAATAAGAAAGTTTTGATTTTTTTTTCTATAGATGCCACAAAATGAGCATAGTATATTTCTAGTGCTTCTGATAGTTGATATCGTGGAAAGCATTCTATACTCAAACGGAACCTAATGAGGTAAATCTTGCAATTCTCTTATAATTTTTAGATGTCAAGTATCTGTTATGCTGATATCCCAAGTACTTTGTTCAATGCGTATGATAAACTCTATACCTACATTTAATTACACATGTCATATGTTTTTTATCTCCTTATGCTGCGATGGTGCTACCATAGAACCTGAAATTTATATTGCAGGTCTCGTGTACCCTTGAGTTTGATGGTGCTTCCAAAGGAAATCCCAGACTAGCTGGTGCTAGTGCTATTCTTCGTGCTGATGATGGAAGTCTGGTATACATACCTAGAACTTAGTCCTTACTTTCTTTATAAGCATTTGTAAACAATTTCTATCTAACCTTGCATTTTATAAAGGTTTGTCGACTGCGTGAAGGTGTAGACATTGCAACAAATAATGTTGTTGAATATCGATCTTGTATTTTAGGATTGAAACATGCTCTTAAGGAAGGTTTTAAACGCATTTGTGTACAAGGGGATTCCAAACTCGTAACAATGCAGGTGTTGTTTATTTTCTCAGCCTGGTTATTTGGAGTCTCCCTTCTATTCTGAGTAATATTATATTATTATTTGTTGTTAAATGTATGAATAGTGTGAGTTATTGATTTTTCTCCTTGTCTTTAAATGTTAAATACAGTGGGTAAATTTAACTGTTCAAAATTTTGGTTATCAGCTTATTTCTCAACGATTTTTTGACCTTAACATAATGGAACACTGGCAACGGCATATTTCTTTTCGCGTATTGTACACATATAAACTTCATTTTTGGAAAAAGCCCCGTTCCAGTTGAGTGTAATTTGATCTATAAATCTCCCTATTCAATACTGAGAGGGGATGCGAAGGATAAGCTTGATAATCATGTTTATGCCCAATTTTAAATTGGTTATTGTAATAGCCAAATTCCGTAAGCTCGAAATGACTTAAAATTCGCTATTACACCAATGAACCTGCGATAATATCCTAATGAATAACAAGAAATGACACAAGCGATTTAACGTGGAAAACTTCTGAATAGGTAAATAACCACGACCTCGAGTGGAGGATTTTTGTAAGAGTATCTTTATTGTTTGAGGCGGATATCTTATTACAAGTGATCTCCAGATATAGAAGTACTTGAACTTTGTAACTAAGGAGTTTGAATGTTTATGAGACTCTAGAGCAAGCAATTTCTTGATGATCTCTTGTGTAAGTTTTTTCTGGTCCTATTTTTTTATATAGGCCTTCTCCGCAGCTCTTCATCGTGTTGGAGCACGTTTTCCGAACAATGCGGTTTGTGGCGGTCGACTGAGTAACTGACGAGTTCGTGAGAGACATGTGTCTTTGACTGGATAAAGTTTTTCAGTTTGAAGTTCGACCCACATTCTTTACCAGTTTATAGAGTAAGTTTGGAATGTTGACTGGAGAAGTTATGTTAAAAATGCGTGAGTTTGAGATAGAGGTAATTCGAACTGGCGACAGCTCGATTTTATGTGAGATTGAGGGATAGGTCTCTACAATCGCCCCCTCGTAACCGAAGTCACGAGTGGCTTTGGTTGAGAAATGATCTGTATGTAATTGGTATTTGGGTTAAAGTTTTTGACAATTGAAAGGGAGTAATGATGGCTTTGACTGTATGGAAGTTACGCATATTATGGGGAAATGACGTGTATTTAATGAGGATGTGGATGCTGATGTATGTGACGGTTATGATATGAAGAGTCGCGTCTGTAATGAATGATGACGTTTGGAAAAATGTACCTGCACAATAAATGTAGGGTTATATAAATAGTACATGTATCGAATCTTTAAAGCAGATTACCCTTGTGATTTGTCAAATTCTCTGAAATATTGAAAACGGTGAAGACTAGGAGGATGGTCCTTGAAGAGAGGATTGCATTTAAAATGTAGAGGTTGAAGTTGAAATACTTTGGCGACAGATCCTTGGAGATGTCGATACTCGCTCCTGTTCCTCCGACTTATCAAAGTACGTCGGAAAACGAAGCGGTTGAAGCTGAAGAGGATTTCTACTGTAGGTAGAGATTTTACGTTGTCGTCTTGACAGGCGTAGAATGTTGGGCTTATCTCCGTACTCTGGCGGCGGACAATGTTGGGGGGTTAAATGCAGGGATAGGCATAACTGCGTGGCAGTTATGTTAATTTTTTATATCACCATGGATTCTAAGGTCAGACCATCTTCATCTCTACCAACTCTTCGGAGGTGGCGGTTTCAGAGAAGGAGGTGATGGTAGTGGAGGAGGGAGACGAACAGTGAAAGTTTGCTTCTGTATTTCTATCACGTTTTTACGCTCAGAAGACCTTTAGTTTAAAGAGTTGGTGCCAACACTGAGTCTACTTCTTGCATAGTTTTCATTTGAAGTTCGACTAGACTTCGACCAAACTCATGTGAGGGAAGCTTTTTGTTGTTTCCAATTTTTGCTTTGCATCAGGGTGAAAGATTATTGAAGCAGGACAAACTGAAGGATTTGATACGTCAGAGTGCTTGAATGACCTGTTACTCGCAAAAACACTGAAAAACTTGTTATCTGTAAAGTACCTGAAGTTTGGTGCTGGCCAGATTAGGTATCTGTAAAGTACCTAAGATCGATTACTGAAAGACTTATTATCTGTAAAAAAAAGTGTAATCTTTTTTGACATGAATAAAAATTTTCATTCAATTACTTGTGTTGATATAGATATAATGTAGTTCGTAGAAATCGAGCTGAAAATGTGGGAGAAAAAATTTAAAGAATTTTGTAATGCGAAAATTCGATCTAATAGAGGTCGATAGAAGAATAAATCTTGAAAGAATAAGTTCGACTTGAAAAATAATGAAACGTATGAGTTTGAGGGAAGGGATAAGTCCAAATAGTTTTTCTCAAGATTCTGGGTTGTCTGTTACGAGATAAAAAGTCAATATCACAATTTAAAGGGAAAGTGTAGTAAAAATGTTTAAATAAGGGTATAATGATTTTTTGGATATGGAGAAGAGTTAGGATGGTGCGGACTCAATCTCAGAAAATTTGTCATGTCGCTGAAGGACGATTGGTCATAAAGATCGTTGAAGTGTAGGAGAGGATTTTTGGATTGTTTTGTTATGACGCTGAGTTACCAGTGAGGGATTGTTAGCTCGACGAATTAGATGTAAGGGGTAAGGAACTTGAGTATGCCTGTATTTTTATGAGGTATGTTTTTGTAAATTGGTAAGGGATCCTACAGATCGAGAAGAGATGGTTAGATTGATTGTTGAGGTGGAGATCAAATTTGAAGATATGATGATTGATGGAGGAAATCTGATCGGATGTGGTCGTCCAGGCCATCAAGGCTGTTTTAGATATAATTATATATAAAGTGTTATTATAAATAAATGTAAGTGTCGTTGAATTTAACAGAAAAGATGGAAGCCAATTTGATACTCTTTAGTTGCAAATGTCGTTTGAGACTATTTTGATAAATAAATTTTGAATAAATTTGAAAATTTTGTTAGCGTTGAAAAATGACGTCACTAGAACTATAAGTATAAGAAACAAGAACAGAAAAAATGCAGGAGCTTCTAATTTTGTTTTTTATGTAAAGCTGCAAAAATATGATATCATGTGAGTGTGAGTCATCATGAGTGTGGGAAGGTCAGAGAAAGATATGGAAACTGGAGAGAAGAATAGATTAAAATATGAGAGGATGGGTAATGATGGAAAGACGGTTTTATTGAGAAGGTACAAGACGTCTGACATGGATAGTGCAAATGACGCATCGGTTCCAAAACTGAGGACGGGTCGTGCGAGGCACAATAACTGCCAAGCGTTAGAGAGAGAATGAATAAATAGTGCTTCATCCTCATCATTCAAATGTTTTTCAACTTCTGAAAATTTGGAGAGCACAGAGAGAAACGCAAAAAAATTACAGAGGATTTGGCAAGGATTCATCTGAGGGTGATCAACAGCCGAAGAGAG
This sequence comes from Kingdonia uniflora, assembly GCA_014058105.1. Lineage (NCBI taxonomy): Eukaryota > Viridiplantae > Streptophyta > Magnoliopsida > Ranunculales > Circaeasteraceae > Kingdonia > Kingdonia uniflora. Next base: position 1,723,408 of record JACGCM010001471.1, read on the forward strand.
GTGCAGACACTGAATCACGTAGGTGGCTATACAGTAGCGTTGTGAGGGAAGGACTTGATGCTACTACGAATTCTTATTCTAACACTGAAGGTTAGTAGAGGCGTGTGTTGTATCTTTGTGTTTTTTGCAAATCGTAATCTGTTTTAAGCAAAATCTCTAAAAAAAAGTCACTATTTATAGCAATCTATGAAATTTGACATATAGACAAAATATATGGAAGATATATTGTATATGAATGATTGATGTATATGAAATAATGATAGATACATGAACCTGTATATAGGTCGAACGTGAGAGGTATTTGGGTATGATCAAAACTTTATCTGTAGAATTGTAGTTGAGATGGATAGTTCGCCTGTTAACGAGGTATCGACCTCTGGTCAGATGTCTGATAGTGAGGTTGAAGTAGGATTGGAACAATTTCTAGGTTTCCCTGGTCAATTGGTGACATATCCTCCCGGTTCGGATGCATTTAGAGAATTTTGTAAAGCCAAAGCTATTGTAGGAGGGACATGGGGTGACTACGTAGAATACGTTGGTAGGTTGTTTAAGGGATGTACTATAGCGACAGGGGAGGAATATTTTTATTTGTTGGCCGATTTGGAGGAGGAAAAATGAGATAGGGGTATAGTTGAATCAATCTCGTTGGAATATTTTGATGGGAGTGTTCAGAGTGTCCTTTTAAAAGGCTTTTTGTGTTACTTGTCTCAATTAAAGTACGGGTTGAGTCTTCCTCCCAATTTGGCGAAGGGGATTATGAATAACATTGGGGCTTGGGGCATGTCATGTTCAATTAAACGGGAACATGTGGGAGGTAATAAGTGTTTGTGACCATCTAAATAAAAATGAGAGAATGAGGGTAAAGTGAGGAGGATATCCCCTGAGGATGTATTACAGTTTTATGGGGTGAAGAATTATCACGCTACTGGTGGGGCATATTTCTATGCGAGCGCAACTCGACCTCACTTCTTCGATCTGAATTCAGCAGGTCGAGTCTGGAATGACAACGTAATATGAGTGAAGGGTAATTGCATCCAAAGAGATGATGAAAAACTTTTGGATCTTCTGTTTAGAACTGTAAAACAAAGTAAGTATAACAATGCATAAAGTATAATATTGATACTAGTAATACCCGTGGCTCGCCACGACAAAAACGTCGCCTATGGCCAAATCACGGTGAATACGTCCACGTGTATTCGGCACTACCAACTTCTATCAATAATTTTTAGTGTATCTTATTCATCGTGAAATCACAGTTATTTATCTATATTGAGAACTAAGTTTCTTATCATGTGAAAAATACATTATCAGTCATACGTAATTGTTGTATTCACACGCCTTCGACAACTTCAACTAATACATCAAGCCATCCATATGCAAATGGACTAAGATTCACTACTGTTTCTGAAGGAAATTAAAATCACATACATTATTTAATTAAGTTTTTCGCATTTCCCAATTCAAAGTCCATGGTATCAACTCCCAATGTATGTTCTTCAGTAACAACTGGGTTGGGTGCAAACTCGAGAACTCTGCATAGTCCCCTCCAAGGTATATGTTTGTTTTTTTTCGACATTGCTCATTCTTTTATTGATCACCTTTTGTTGCAACAAAAACCCCATCATGGATTTAAAGTGCAAACAATCACAAATCAAAGTAACTGATACAAAATTATTTGCATGGAAGACCTTATGCCATTACTAGATGACATTCCCAATTTTGCTATAAATGTTATAGAAAAGACTGAAGTGCTTAATTTTACTAAATGGCATTCCCAATCTTATGAAGTGCTTAATGTCAACTTCGATGAGAACTTACATACCTTTGATACATTAGGAATTCCATAAATATATATACAAAGAACAATATGTTAAAAAATAAATAACTATACAAATAACTGAAGGTGAAGGCTCACATGAGAAGGATTTCACGAAGAGAAATTTCCAATCTAAAGGAGCAGCCATCTCACCAAGAGCAATGAATCCGTTCCCTCACTCCACTGGATGTTATAATATCTCCAAATACCCCTTCCGTTAGTCTTTTCCTGTCATTTTTAGATATCGCTTTAATATCCTCTAATAGATGATGGGGTTGGTGATTTCCCTTTCCCTTGCTCTCAATCCTGCATATTGAACAAATAAGAGTGATAACCAATCAATTGAATACATATCATCACAAAGTGATTATTGCTTCAATTTAAAGATCTAAAACATATAAATCCAACACAGACATAAAGACAAATATAAAATGCGAGCAAACCTTGATAATAGGGTCAACAATTCGTTTCGAAAAGTGGACAGAGTTGTGTCCAAGCGTTCACGAAGGCTGTAAGCGCGAGTCAGCTTATTTTCAGCCATGTCTTAATTTTTACTAAACTTCAAAATCTTAAGCTGCAACACAATATGAATAGTAAACAAACAATTTCTAATAGAACCCCTTATCCTTAATTAACTAACTTTATATAAAAGAGATCATAAAGTCAAATTTGGCATATAAATCTCTAGAATGATATACTTTTAGTTTTAGACCTAACAAAAATAGAATAATCAGAGAAAATGAAAATACACCACTGAAAAGAAAGATAGGTCCGTTCAAGGGTTGGAAAGAAAAAAGATCATAAACTACATATTCTTGAATATATAAAACTAATACATATGTTTGGCACACTAAAACAATAGAGAAAAAACATGCAATATTAAGTGATTTATTATTCCTCAGTAGTAAATATGTAAAAACATCCAATGGAAACAAAGATGGGATCGATTAATTTATTATGCTCAATGTTGATGGATGCATCTCTTTAGACATGAGATCTTTTGGGAGAAATTTCAGGCTCCCAAATGGTATTCGATCCTTTAACCTTAGGATAGCAGAGAAGCTGGGATTCAATAGCCTGTGTATCAAAGTGCGCAGATTTCACTTATGCCGAAACAGTAATTCAAAAAGATTAATAATTGCACCTCACCTTGGTCTTGCCTAGGCGCCTAGCTGATTTAAGAGGTGCAAGAAGTGTCATTGATAGAATAGAGAGCTTTTCTTATACTGTCAAAATTCAGGGAGGAAAACAATGGTGTATACTACATCACCTCAATCATGGATATCATTGATGCTTATGTATTTTTCCATTGTATATTTTCTTTACCTCTTCAAAACTTGTGTATAGATTAGCTGATGCCAAAAGCAAAAATTATCCTAGGATGTATATTCTGCGAATATTAATTAATCGGGTGGGGGTCAGCCCCCTTCTCAAAAATATAAAATAAAATGTTCAAGTGACATTGCTTTTTTGTGACATAGGTTTGCTAAATGAAAGTATAAGAATAATGAAAAAAAATGCATATACATTCCAGCTAGTTGTGACCAATAACTAACAGCCCTAAAAAGCTTTTCATATCTTTCACTTTCTTGAGAGCTAGTATATAAACAATAAATACATTTGTCTGATCTAGCTAGTTTAAGCAGAGAGATATTCATGGATTCGTGCGAACAACTTCGTTCCAGAAAGAAGCTACTCAAGCCAGTAGTAGTAACCCGTGATGACGAAGATGGAAACATCCCTTTTAACAAAGATTATAGATGAGCAACCCCTGAGTCCAGAATCTCTTTTGTTTCACGACCCTCACTTAAATTGTTATGTTGTTGCTATTATAGGACTCAAAATGAGGTTAAACCTTGACGTTATAAAAGTCGGGCTACTGTGCAAATCTGGGTACAAATATCATTTTGCTTCAAGTTATATAACCAAGAGATTTCTCCACTAAGACTGTTGTAATTTTAGTTGTATATATCCTAACTTCACAAAATAAGCTATAAAAAAAAAAACATTTCGAAATCTTTTTCACCAATAAACCCCCAAATCAAAAAGATCGCTCCAACCCAACAAATATAAACTCAAATCAAAATAACTACATTTCAATATCATAATTGATATAATCCAAATAACCGAAAGCGTTACCTTCAATTTCAAATGCAAATTAAAATCAATCACTGATGTTGTTGAAGTAGAGATGTTTGATCCCCCTTTATATACAATGAGATGAATTGATAGCAGCCCTTCATATTCCACAAGCCCAAGGAAATTGATTGAGCTTGTGCTAACTTGATCTTCACCAAAACCACGATTCCAAATCGTTTCAATATCATAATTGATATAATCCAAATAACCGGAAGCGTTACCTTCAATTTCAAATGCAAATTAAAATTAATTACTGATGTTGCTGAAGTAGAGATGCTTGATCCCCCTTTATATACAATGGGATGAATTGATAGCAGCCCTTCACATTTCACAAGCCCAAGGAAATTGATCGAGCCTGTGCTAACTTGATCTTCACCAAATCCACGATTCCAAATTGAAGCCCACTAATGAGAGAGAGAGAGAGAGATACGTTAATCTTTGAGTGTGATGAGAAAGAGATGCGTTACTTGGAGATTTGGAGATGGAGAGACGGAGAGATGGAGAGAAGAAGAAGAGTCGGGGTAGAGAGTTGTAACTTTAAAGAAGAAGAATTGTAAAGAGAGACAATGTCGAAAGTAGCCCTAAGCTAAAGAGCATAAGTAATCTAGGCCTTCCATCTCCCTCATTCCACAAATCTCAGCCCCTCTTTATCTTTGAGACAATGGTGGATATGTCTATACGAAAAACACTGTTGCCTAATGTATAATAGATGTTCGAACTGATGATTTTTCGTTGATAATAAAAATGCTGTGCATGGCAGGCCCGAAGTCCCAGGTGGAGAGGAAAGATTTATTGTTGGACGATGTTGTTGAAGAAGAGGTTGAGCTCGAATTTGTGTTGAAAGGACTTGGCCTTAGCAGAAAGAAAAAGATTGGGAGTAAGTCAAAAAAGGATTAAAAATATCAATCGACTAGGCTGATGGCGGGTGATGACGATGGAAATAAGAAATGAACTGGTGGGGAAAGTCGAATCAATTTGGCCAAGACCCCTAGAATAGACAGTTCGGTTCAGCCGAAGTCCATTACGTCGAGCAAATTAGCTCGAACGCTTTCGAAAAAATAGATACTAAAGCGTCCGTCGACCTCTGGTACCACTGGAAGTGGTGAGGTCGATGAAAAAGAAAAAAGAAAAGGATCGAACCTGTAGGAAAGTCAGGGGAAAAGGTCGTTGAAGAGCGACCTGCTGCTGAGGGCGATCTCAAAGAAGTGGAGGAAAGGGCCAGACTGGCGGCTCTTCACGGAGAGGAGGACATAATCAAGATGGTAGTTATTTATTCTATCATGTGAAATATTTATTTATTGTGTTTCGAACTCACGCTGAGGTCGATTCGTGTTTTGCAGGTTGCTCATTTGGTGAAGGGGATTTGGCTCGGAGTGGAAGAGGAAAAATTCAAGCTAAGGAAGGTGAATATCGAGCTTAAAAAGAAGGTAGCTCGAGCAAAGGCTGATGCTCTCAAGGAAGCAAAGAAGCTGAAGGCCTTGAAGGCTTCCCACGTAGTGGTAATTGGCCATCTGCAAGCGGATACGAGAGTGAATCTTGAGGAGGTGGCGGCGGAGTGCGAAAGCCTTGGGTGCCACCTGATGTTGAAGGGATATTCTGAGGATGAGGTGGATGCCATTAAGGCAGACACCTATGTTGAGGAGGGTGATGATGAAGAAGTGGAAGATGTTGTTGTGGGAGTTGCTGATGGGCTAGACGGTATCTCCCGCCAGACGGTGCTAGACAACCAAGGGGATGACACCAAACTCTCAGAGGGCGAGAATGAGAAGGTAGTATAGAGAAATGACTTTGTATGAGTATTTTGGAAGTGTCTTGTAAATTATTGGATTGTGTGTATTAAATAGACTTATGTAGGCTGAGCCCTCTTATTTTAACCTTCTTGTAGGCATTTAGAGAGATAAGTCTCATAATAAAAGATCTAGAGACCGAGCTTGCCAAGGAAAAAGATATCTCCACATCTTCGTTGTCTTGCAAGTGGAGCTGCAGGTTAGATCGGAATAGGCCTTTTGATTTGTATGCTATATCGACATAAAGCTACCCAGTAAATAAGACAAAATAGAACGTAGAGGCAGACCAAAAACTTGTTATCAAATTTTAGGAAAATGACACTAATATAGTGCATAGGAATATTCAAAGTTTTTAGGCAAAGTAGCATATATAAAACATGTACCTTAGACTTAGAAATATATGTCATGGAGCCTCCATCTGACATTGTACTTCGACCTTTAAGTCTAAAAGTAGTTGCACACGGTAGATGTTAGAAATCAGATATCTTTTTAGAAATGAGATATATATATATAATGTATCTATATTGTACAGGTCGAACTGTATATAATGCACGTTGAGATATATTTTTTTAGAAATGAGATATATACAGTTCAACCTGCACAATATATGTGCAGGTCAAATTGGACTCAGTTCTCTCGCGCGAAGATAAGGCGCTCTAATGTAATTGAGAATTTGCAGAGGAGTTGGATAGGGTGAGGAAGGCAAATGAGGATAGAGAAGACCAGCATGTAAAGGTGTATTTCAAATTTGTTGAGGCAACCCAGTCTGTTGTCGACCTCACTTGTAAGATAGAGGAGAAAGATGCCGAAATTGAAAAGGGGCTAAAAGAGCTTACGGAGATAAAGGAACATTCCGCGAAGCTTCAAAGTCGAATTGACACGCTTGTGGTTAAGAGTAGGTAGGCTGAAACGGTTCAATACCGTATTCAGACGATATAAATTTTGGAGGGACAATCTCGAGCTGATTTAGAATTATAGAAGCGAGCTGGAGCGATAACGAGCTGAAAGTAGCTCGAGAAAATCTATCGGCTTCGGAAGCTGCAGCCGTGCACTTGCATATAGCCCTACCCGCCAAGGATATGAAGTGTGACGATTTAATAAGAGGGTGGTACGATTGAAAGTGTGACGATTTAATAAGAGGCTGGCACGATTGAAGACCAAATTGGCGCAAGCCAACGCGCTGGTCAAGAAACCCGAGGCTGAGGAGCGCTCGAGAGGGAGTAGAAATGATGTTAAAGTTCTTCTAGTCCAATGGGATGTAGTTAGCCTATCATGCTAAATTGGAGAGTTGAAAGGTGACGTAGCTCGAATTCAGGGAATCTACAGAAAGGGAATGCAAACTTAAGGCAATGCCAGCACAAGTTGGATGATGCTCTTGTCAGGGAGAAGGTCTTAGAAGGGAAATCAGGGCGAAGGAAAATCTGATAAAGAAAAAACATGACTTGTTAAGGGATACTTCAGCCAGGGAAGAGTTGAATGCAGAAATCGAGAGACTTCGAGCCCAGATGGTGGACCTAGAGGCCATTAATCAGGCTGAATCAGCTAAATTTGTCAAAAAAATTGGAATGGAATGTAGCTTTTGATGCTTGGACAGAAATGGAAATGGCACATCAGAAGAAACTGTATGCAATTTTGGAGTAACGCCTCGAGAAGGTGAGATCTCACTTTTCAAGGATCGTTGTATCTTATGCATCACGTTACATATTTTGTAGAGGAAGTAAAAAGACTTGAGTTAGAATGATATACCTTGTTCAAGAGTTTGTCTGACAAGGGATGTATTTGTAGAGTTAATATAGATCGAGGGAACTGTATGGCCTTCATGGCAACGAATTTAGGCCCTTGACCTGCTGATCTGATAAAGAGAGGCAGAGTTGCTGTAACTCGCGAAATGAATTCTTATCGACCTTCTGCTAAAGGGTAAAGCATGGTTGACATCCCAGCAGCAGAAAATAATACATTGTAATGTGACCTGAAAATAAATAGTATATGTAGCAGATATATTGAAATAGATGAAAGCTAGTATGACATTTGCCTTATCTTATGTCTGGTGGGGTTTTTGATATAAAACAAGTTTTTACATTTGTTCTAATCGTAGAGATGGGTTAAGTTAGTCAAACCAAGTGAATCCTGATTTAACTGTAGTAATGTTGCAGACATATTGAAAGAAATGAAGGCTAGTATTATCTTTGCCTTATTTTAAGCCTGTTAGAGTCGTTGATATAAAACAAGTTTCTACATTTGTTTCAATCGCAGAGATTTAGTAGAGTCAGCCAAACTAAGTGTTATCCTTGATTTAACTAGTATAATGTCTCAAGCAAGTTGAAGTAGATAAAGGCTAGTATTACCTTTGCCCTATCTCATGTTTGGTAGAGTCTTTGATATAAAACAAGTTTCTACCTTTGTTTTAATCGCAGATATTTTGTAGAGTCAGCCAAACTAAGCGTTATTCTTAATTTAACTGGTATAATATCGATTAAAAACTAGTATCATCTATGCTTTAATCTATAGAATGTAGTTGAATCTACGTAAGTAGAGAAATGTTGTGAAAAACTTAGAAGTTTCATTGATCAGTTCAGAATTTACATTGGATGGAGATGAAAATCTCCCTTTTGGAATTGAAAAAAAAATAAAAATGAGAAATAGAAATGGAGTAGTAAGGCGCCTAACGATAGTATCGTTTCAGTTGCCTAGTATTCTAAAGATTTGAAATGGGGATTCCATTTTCTGTTATGAGATAATATGATCCTAGGCCTGAGAGACCTGTGATAATGAATGGACCCTCTCAATTGTTGGTTAATTTTTTAGTGCGAGGCTCTTTGCGATGTTAAGGAATCTCTCTAAGGACGAGATCATCGATTTGGAAGGTACAGTTTTTAACTCAGCTATTGTACGATCTGGCTAGCATATGATGATATCGACCTAGGTTAGCGATGACGCATTCCCTGGTTTCATCGATCATATTGAGGTTGTAAGCCAATTCGAACTCATTTTTCTTGTTAGTTAGCTCGTGATCTCAAACTGAATGATGGTATTCAAAAGAAATGACAGCCTCAGTGCCATAGGAAATGAGGAATGGGGTACATCTTGTTGACTGTCTGGGAGTGGTACAATATGGCCATAGGACATAAGGTAGTTCTCGAACCCAATTCTCTTTTTTCTGTGAGTGAAGCCATTTTTTGAGACCATATACGATGGTTTTGTTGGTGATTTCGGCTTGGCCATTGCCTTGAGGATAGTAAGGATTGGATGGTGAGTGGATGATATTGTGTTGGTTGAGGAAGATTACAATTTTTTTCTCCAACAAATTGGGGCCCGTTATCGATACGAATTAGGTGGGGGTACCCAAACCAAGTAATGATTTGTTTCCAGATAAACGAGATGACCTCTTCTTTTTAGGTTCGACATAGTGGAACTACTTCTACCTATTTCGTAAAATAATCGAAAGCTACGAGTAGGTGACGGCGGTTATCTGGAGAGTTAGGGAATTCGCTGACGAGTTCAAGTGCCCATCTTATGAATGGCCATAACACCTTGTTTGCATGGAGTTTAAGCGCAGGGGCACGTATTATGTGTTCATGTCTTTGGCAGGTGTCATGTCTGCGTGAGTACTCTTCTGCTTGCTTGCGCATGCCGAGCTAGAATACTCCTTGTGTAATAGCTCATCTCAATGATGATAATCGAGAGTTGCTTTCGCGAACTTGCTCATCCTATCTGCAACGAGGGCTGCGTATTCGATCATCTTTCTATTCTTATTATATTGCTCATAGTAATGGTGGACGATGAGTAGTGAATCTGTATAAACCGAGAGTTCGGGGACATCGAGCTCAAGAGCGAGGTCGAGTTCATGAATGAGAGCTTCGAATTTGGTGACATTATTTGAGGCCTCAAAATCCAAGCGGATTGATTTATCAATTCTGTCATTGGAAGGGGTAATCAATACGATTCTGATTCCTGATCCTGCGAGTCCCGCTGATCCATCCGTGAGAAGTCTCCACCATTATGTTGCAATCCATTAAGCTCGGTCATCAAATGGCTTGGGGGGTGAATCTTTGGGAGTTTCTTCTATAAGGTTAGAGTCGTGCTCCTCCCACTCGGGATCTTCTACTATAAAATCTACAAGAAAATCGGCAACGGCCTAACCCTTTTTGGAATAACATTGTTCGAACTTGATACCATGTTCTCCTAAACTGACTGACCACTGTTGCACTCTCCTTGATTTTTCTTTTTTGGATAGAACTTCACGAAGTGGGTAGTTCATCATGACTTTGGCTGAATGAGCTTGGAAGCAGTGTTTGAGTTTCTGTGAAGTGTAAACAAGAGTAAGAAGAAGTTTCTCAATTTTAGAGTACCTCATTTCCACTGGAGTGATGGTTTTGCTAATAAAGTAAACTGGTTTCTTAATTTTCCCTTCAAGGCGAATGAGAATCGAGATGAGTGAAGTATCTGTAACTGTTAGGTAGATAATCAGTTTCTCATTATCTACTGGGGTGCTCATTATGGAAGACCTCCCCAAATAGGTTTTGAGATCCTGAAAAGTTGCTTCACATTCTGGTGTCCATGCAACCTCTCCATTTAGCTGAACTTTTCCTTGTTTGGTATAACCATGGAGTAATAGGAATAGCCAACGACAGCGGTCTAAAGATTTTGAAACGAAACGGTTGATAGCGACAGTCTTGCCTGAAGTTTTTGAACGTCTTTTATTATTTTTGGAGAAGTCATGTTGAGGAGAGCTCGAATCTGATCTGGATCGGCCTCAATCCTCTTCTAACTGATGAGGTGGCCTAGAAATTATCCAGAATATACTCCGAATTGACACTTATCAGGGTTGAAACGCATCCTGTAAGATTGAATAATGTTGAATATAGTGTTAAGATCTGAGATGTGATAGGCTGACTGTACACTCTTGTATAAAAGATCGCCGATGTTGACTTCAGCGACTTTCCCTAGATGTGCTTTGAACATAAAATTTATCAACTATTGATATGTGGTACTTGCATTTTTGAGTTCGAAGGGCAGGACTTTATAGCAATAAGACCTCTTTCAGTGATGAAAGTTGTATTTTTTTTATCTTTTTCCAAAAGTGGAATTTGATTGTATCCCGAAGCAGCATCTATCATAGATAGGAGGTCATGGCCTGCTGCAGAATCGAGGATCTGATGAATATTGGGAAGAGGGAAACTATCATTTGGAGTATGTTTGTTCAGATCGGTAAAATCTACGCAAACTCAGACTTTTCTGTTCTTCTTTGGGACAACGACAATATTGGATATCCAGTATGGATATTTGGCTTCTCGAATGAATCCCACTTTGATCAACTTCTCAATCTCGGTGTTAACTTCATCTCGAATACGAGGTGACAGTCGTCGCTATTTTTGTTTGACCGCCGTGGCATTGATATTGATGGCTAATTTGTGACATGCCTTGGCCGGATCGACCCCAGGAATTTCTTTGAAGGACCACGCAAAAGCGTCTTAATTTAGTTGCAAGAACTGAATGAGAACATCCTTTTCGTGCTGAATCAGCTTAGTACCAATGAAAGTACCTCTGCTAGGTCCATCAATATTGATATATTATGTGGGTTCCTCCGTAGAAGGTTGATCGTTGAGGTGATCAGCTTCCTGTAAATACTTTACAGCAAATCTGTCAGAAGTATCTAGGATAATAGATACGGTATTTTCACAAACTCAAGAGAGCTTCTGACTACCCCTGATCTCATAGATACCATTGTCGTATTTGAATCAGAGTGCCTGATGATAGGTGGAAGCGATTACTTCAATGTTGCGAATCCAGCAGCGGCCCATAATCCTGAGATAACGAGATTTAGCGTTGATGATATTGAAAATGGCGTCGATGGTAGTTGGTCCTACGGTAATAGATAAGATAATTTTGCCTACTCGTTCTTCTCTGGAACCATTGAACCCATTTATATTGGTGTCGCTCTGAATAACTTGGTCGGCCAAAGCCATTTGGTCGATAGTGCTCTGAAATAGAATATTAATACTGCTTTCAGTATCGATCATCATCGTGTGCATGACAAACTTCTTCATTTTGAGCATTATTACAAACGTATCATGATGTGGAAATTTGACATGGCTAGTATCGCAATCTTTGAAAGAAATCTCAAGCTGGCGATTGCTCGACTCAGGAAGAAGCTTGGCTTCTTTGTTTTGAGGTGTGAGATCGCAGCATTCTGGTAGTCTCCTGCGCTTTGATATGTTAGAATTGGTGATCTGATTGATTTCGATCATGTTGTTATGGTACATATGGTAAATATGCTTCTCCTCAACTTGACCATTGATCTGAATAACTTCAAACTGCTTCTTATAGCTGCCATCTTTGTATGATTCCAGGTCGACAATATATTCAATCATCCATCCCTCTTTAAAAATATACTCGAGCAACCTCTCTAAAGTATAGCAATTGTCAGTAGAATGATGGTTTACCTTATGATACAGGCAATATGGTCGACTATCGATTGGTTCCAGTGGCTGAGAGACGCGGTAGAGCTTATCCTTCAAAAGTAGTGGAAATATTATAGAGATTTGGACGTTCATCTTTAGGATGATGGGTTTGTTCGGCGGACTGCCTTTCCGAGGGTAGCCAGTGTTTCCCTTGGTGTGCTTCTGATCTCCCTGTTCCTCCTTTGGTTCGGCGTTTCGACCTGTAGATAGACCTTTGGTGGAGAGGACGGATTTAGTAGATTTTTGTTGCTCAGACATCATCCTCTCCAGGTCGACGTAACTATTGACCTTGGTGATCATATCCACCAAGGTTACAAGTTTATTGAGGAAGAGGTGCTTTTTGGCCTTGTAGTCAAGCTGGAGCGTGTTGATGAAAGCAGTAACAACTATTTTCTGATCGAGGTTATCTACATAATGCGCAAGCTTTAAAAATTTCTTCACAAAAGCCTCGAGCTTCTCTCCGTGTGACTGTTTAAGACTGATAAGAGAATATAAATTCTCCTATTTGTCCCTATTGTGGGCATATGTCTTGATGAACTATTTTTGCAGTTGGTCGAATGTATATATGGAGTTCTCAGGGAGAGAATGGAACCACCAGAGTAGTTCCTCCTATAGACTTGTGGTGAATAGATTGGAATATAACCCTAATGAATCACGGTACTGTTGAATGTGCTCCTTCGGGTCAGTACTTTTATATTTACCAATTTTGGGAGTATGAAAACCTTTTGGTATCTCCATATCGAATAACTCTTTGGCAATCGGACTTCCTTGTAATTTTGTGATGTTGCCGGTAGTACCCCGAACTTATGTTTCGATCAACTCCTTAATTCGTTGGTCCATATGCTCTTTCGTGACGTAATGACGTGTTGGTTGAATCCCTGGACGAGCAGGTTGTGGATGATGAGTGCCCGTACCATTACTCAGGCGATCTCGTGTTGGAAGTTGATGTTAAGGTCGTTGTTCTTCCTCCTGACAGATGGAAATTCGGTGACCTCGACTGGCTTCAGACTGAACCTCACCCCCCAAATGTATGGAGGGTTGTGGTTTGTGCTAAAGATTTCTGGAAATAGCTTTACTAGCGACTCCTCGAGGTCCCAATCTATCCCTTGCAGAAACACGGGAGGTCTCGGGCAACTGATCGTGACCTCTTCCTAGAGGAGCTTGCTGAGTATTTTCCAGAGCCTCTAGGGCAGTCTACATTGTTATCATCTGGTCTTCATGTCGTTTGAGCGTTGTCAAATGAGCTTGTCGTTCTGTGTCGAGCTTTTTTTCACGGAGCTCCCGATCCTTAGTTAACTAAAGTTCAAGCTTGGCACGTTTCTCTGTTTCGGCGTCGAGATTCTCCCATAATTCTGTAAGTTTCCCCAGCTCTATTGAAACATCGAGCTCGGTGCCTGTAGCTGGTCGTCTGAAAGTAACCATGATTGAAAGTTGTAGTGAAAGAATGCCTTAGGATATTGTGAAAATGTAATCTTTCCCACAGACGGTGCAAAATGTAATGGCCAAATTCCGTAAGCTCGAAATGACTTGGAATTTGCTATCATACCAATGAACCTGCGGCAATATTCTATTAGAAAGCCAAAAATGACACAAGTGATTTTAGCGTGGAAAACCTCTGAATAGATAAAAAAACCACGACCTCAAGTGGAGAATTTTTGTTAAAGTATTTTTATTGTTTGAGGCGGATATCTTATTACAAGTGATCTCCAAATATAGAAATGTTTGAACCTTGTAACTAAGAAGTTTGAATGTTTCTGAGAATCTAGAACAAGTAGTTTCTTGATGATCTCTTGTGTAAGTTTTTTTGGGTCATGCATCTTCTGGAATTTTTTCTTTATAAAGGTCTTCTCCGCAGCTCTTCATCGTGCTCGAGCATGTTTTTCGAACAATGTGGTTAGTGGCGGTTGACTGAGTAACTGATGAGTTCGTGAGAGACAAATATCTTTGACTGGATAAGGTTTTTCAGTTTGAAGTTTGACCCACGTTCTTCACTAGTTCGTGGAGTAGGTTTGGAATGTTGACTGGAGAAGTTATGTTTAAAATGCGTGAATTTGAGATTGAGGTAATTCGAACTGGCGACAACTCGATTTTAGGTGAGATTGAGGGATAGGTCCCTACAGTCATTACTCATTAGGATGACATTAGGATGAGTTGGGCCAACACGATAGAATTTTAAATTATTGTATTTAAGAGAGACATGAAAATTTGCAGTCCTTACGATTACATTGCTAGTTGTTAATGTAGTACTTATTTTCAGTCTTATTTTCTGTATTTTTGTCCATTATCACCGTCCTCAAAAATGAGATTACATATGAGAAACGTTACCAAGGGTACTGTGGTAACTCTTACCTTATCATATAATATGTAAAGGAAATGACAGTAGAGGTTTATACAGTACCTCTCTCTCTCTCTCTAATGGGACTTTAATGGTGGGAAATTTACAAACATTTAAGGGTCTTCTAGTTCTATAAAATGTAATTTATTTCGTTTCTAAATCTAGTATAGCTTAGTCACATAATGCAATCTAGAGCAGTTTGCTTTCAGGAATATGATAGGCAGATTGAGCATTAACTGAACTGTGCATTCCAACCATCAATGGAAATAGTCTCGTAGAGAGTGAAGCTTTGGTCCAAATGAGTTTGGATAAGGACGAGAATGAACACATCTTCTCTCGTCTCTACTGTAGCATCACATAAAGAACACTGAAAAGCTCTTACCTCACTCATCCTCATTAAAATCATTCTGGCTTCAGCATTATCATAAGTAGCAAGGTAGCTATAAAGCTATGCTTTGGAATAACATGTATGTCCCATACAATTTTTGGCAAGCACACCTTGTGCAAGTAAGATCTTAATGTAGTCCAGTCATACTTAGATGACAACTCACTGTCAGTGGAGAAGGTCAAATTTTCTTCGGTAGGCATAGAGTTTTGATATGTCATTCCATGTTTCTGCTAAACATATATTTATTTAACGATTATAGGAATAAGGAATATTCCACTGTACTTGATATAAGGAAGTTGGGGTAGATTTAGAGACTCTCAAGTCTCAAACACTCAAGTCTCACTCAACCACAACCACAACCACTCATCTAATAGAGATGAGTGGCTCTCAAAATTTAGGATTTCCTATAAGGGAAATGAGGTGGAAAATTAGGGAGTCCTACCTGCCCCGCTCTCTCTAGCTGGCAGACATTTTCCTCTCTTTTCAAACCCAGTCGTCACTCACATTTGAAATTATGTCTCTCACTCTCTCTCTCCCACTCTCTTTCTCTCATACTCTCCCTTTTTCTCCAAACAAACCAAATTTCCCTCCAAACACATCTATATTACTCTGTCACTCTCACTCTCGCGAACAGTTCGAGTATCTCTCTCACTATATCTCACTCTCTCTCTCTCTCTCCCTCACTCTCACTCTCTCTCTCTCTTACTCTCTCGTCATTAGAGACTAAGACTGTCGTTCGAAGAGAAAGTACCCATTGAATTCAACCCTTTGAAGACATTGTCCATTCCTTTTGGAGCAGTAGAGGTTGGGAGCGGTTTGATAGTGGAATTCGATAACTTCAAGGTAAATCTCATTATCATGTCAAATTGTTGTCTATTCTTCGTCTACCCCTTTGTGTAATAAAATTTGGTATTGAAACTGTAAAATATTGTCGAAATCGTCAATATTTGACATAAATAACTAAAATTAGACTTTAAATTTGAGTTATTAACATCTAGGATTGTAGAATTCGTAAATATTTGACCTAGATAACCTAAAGTATATTGAAGAATTGTCGAAATTGGGAATATTAAAGTGAGAATGAGTAAGACATATTTAGTATTGTCGAATTCGATAATTTAGCAGTGTAAATGTTGTTAGGTTACATAATATTGTCGAATTCGACAATTATGGAATTCACATGGTTTACATCATTTTTTGATTATACTTGTTTATAAGTCTAAATTGTCGAATTCGACAATAGTTACATATAACTTGTAGCTATTAAAATAGAGTATTGTCGAATTTGACAATTTACCAAATACAATTTAACTTATGTTTACATAATATTGTCGAACTCGACAATTACCAAGTACAATTATACTAATCCTTTGAGTAATAAATTATGTACAGGTACACAATGAATGAGAAAGTGCCTCCGACCGCTTCCAATAGATGAAAAAGAGAGTTGGCTAGAGAAGAAGATCTAGTTACATATAAGAGAAAGATAAAGACTATTGACCCAAGCACAGTCGTTCCTCCAAGCACTATTGACAGTGCAAATGAGGGTGTTAGTGAAGGTGTAAATATTCCAACTGAGTCTGCCAAAGGTGTGAATATTCCCGAGGGTTTAGAATTTGAGACTGAGTCTGCTCAAGCTGGTTTGGGAGCTCAACCACCGCTCCCAAATGCTTGCCCTGATTTTGATGAAAATATTCCTATTTTTTTTTTGGGGGGGGGGGGGTATTCTGAAGGTGAGGGGGCTATAAGCAACGACGATGTAAGCCCTAGTGATAAAAGCCTACTGAGGAGTTTTAGGTTCCATAGAGCGATGTCGATCGCGCTAGGGCAGGTATATTATTTAATGGAATCTCTTCTTTAATTATGTTATGTTATTCCTATTATTTATAGTTACATTTTGTTGATATAATCACTATTATTATTCAGGAGAAGCTTCCCATTCGTGTTCATCATCACCAGTCTACGTGGGACCTTAGAAAGGAACCACAAGTGGTCCAAGATTTCGTAAAGTTGAAGGGTTTGGATAGGATTGGGGCCATATCCTATAATTATTACAACTCTGCCCTCATTTATGCTTTTGTCTAGCATTGGCAGCCGGAAACTAATACTTTCCACTTCAAATGGGGTGAGATGACTCCAACTCTGGATGATGTGGAGCAATTAGTTGGGTTGCCTGCAGATGGTGATGCCACGGTCATTGGTGGTACCTGGGGATTCCCGGTGATTCTTGAGGTTTTCGAGAATAACCTTCTGCAGGATTTAAATGCTTTCAATTCTTTGAAAGCTGGGGGTGTTGGGATTTCATTGTCACTGAAGAAACATAAATCTCACTATGCATACAAGTTAGAGAAGGTTCTCAGTGACGATACCACTGCAGCTACCAAGAAGAAGAAAGGGCTAACAGCGAGGTCTGTTGCTCGTGCATATATGTTGTATGTCCTTGGGTATTTTCTATTTCACACGAAAAAGGGAACAGATGTTAGCGCACGCTACCTTGTCCTGTTTGCCAAGGATAAGGTGGCAAAGAAGTGGTCATGGGGATTAACAGTTATGGCCCACATGTATTACAATCTGGGTACAGCATCTCGAGATGATGCGAGACAATTTGCATGCTGTACTACGCTACTCGAGGTAATTCTGAACTCATTTATGTAACTGTTTTTTAGATATGGCTTCAACCTCTACTAATTTTATTTTGTTTATCTATATACATGTAGTCATGGATATTTGCACATTTCCCAAAGCTTGGTGGGATCCCCAAGGAGATGGACTCCGATGCATACGAGCACTGCACTTGTTGGAAATGGGACGTATCTATTACGGATAGATATGGTGGTACAGTTTTGCTCAATTTTAGGGAGGCATTGGACAACTACAAACTGGATGATGTAGGTTCATTACCCTTCTACACTGCTTCAAAATTGTCGAATTCGAAAATATTGATTAAGTACATCTATTAAGTAAATCTAATATTGTCGAATTCGACAATTATTCAATTTTCTTTGAAAGTGAATATACAACATTGTCGAAATCGACAATTATTAAATTTCTTTTGAAAGAGAATATACAACATTGTCGAAATGAACATGGGAAATTGTTGATTTCGACAATATTCCATCTCAAGATTATCTGGTCCACTGGAATATTGTCGAATTCGACAATGTTGCTAAATCCTCCTCAAGCCTAGTGGAAAAAATTTCTTAACTTAATGGTGCAAAATAAATTTGATTTATTTTTCATGTAGGTTGTATGGGACCCATACAGAGATTGAAGGGATTCCCACATGCATTCAAGGAGGCTAACTTTTTCTATGGGGCATTAGCAAGTCTAGATCATGTTCAACCCTACTACCTAAATAGGGTTGTGCGGCAGTTCAATCGGGAATAAGGCATCCCCATAAAGAGACTATTGACAGAGGTTTTTGACCTATGGAATGCAAAAGTGGCAAGGAAATTCAGCCGTAAGTATGAGTGGGTTGATTATTTCTCTAGCCAAAAGTGGAAGGAGTTCGTTTTGAAGAAAGCTGATAGGGGGCGAAGGGTATGAGAGGGACCTCTAGTATGTACAGAGGCATACTTGGAGTTGTTTGCCTCTGTCTCGTGGACTACGATCTATCCGATTACTGTTGACCTTGCTGCAGATGATTCTGGAATTTATCAAAGGAAGCCTGCCAGTGTCAATGAGCATGGTAACACCCCCGTACACCAATCTGAAGATATTGCTAAACCATATGATGCATCGGTTAGTACATGTTAACACTATTTTTATCTCACTTCCCTTATATTATTTACACTTCAAACTTTTTAGTGTATAATATTTTGTTTAGTTGAATTACCATTTCTGTAGCATCATGAGCACTCTAGTTGGTCTCCAAATATAAACCTAAATGACCGACAAATAACAGTACTAAATGACCAGCTTCAGAAGCTCAAGGAGGATAAAGAGAAGGAGTCTGAAGCCAATATAAATCTAAGAGAGTCCCTTAAAGAGAAGGTCAGTCATACCTATCTTTAGTTGTGTATAATGTTAGTTTTTATCTATAGTTATTAGTATAAGTAATTGTTGAGTTCGACAATTATTACAGTGTATGTGTAAGTGAACAAATATAAATTGTCGGATTCGACAATTTTTTGATAATTTTCACAGTTATTCTGAAATCATATATATGTATTATTGTCGAACTCGACAATTACATAATATTATTGTCGATTTCGACAAAAACACATAAACTAATCTAAATGTTTTATGTCAATTTAACCTCAAACAAGTGAATGTGATCTGCTTAAAGAAACCATTGAATAAATAAAGGTGGAGATTGAACTAAAGCGTGTAGTTGGCGAGCAATGTGCACTAGAGTTCGCAGATCTACCAAGGCAGTTAGATGCAAAGGTAAGGTTTTAGGCAGATATCATTATTGCATCCATTGTTTGTTTTTGTCAAAATCCTGATTTCCTTTGTCAAATTTATGTTTGTAGATATTGGAGTACAAAAATTTGGAGAAAAAAAAATACAAGTTTGGAGGTAGAGCTAAGATTAAAATCTGGCCTTGAAGATTGTAATCAAAGCTTATATTTTGAGTTAAATAAAAAGGTAATGAGTTTAATACAAAGATAATAGTGTTCAGTGTCTTTAACCCCTAATTACTTATAGTCTTCCATTAATCATTTTTGCATCTGGCGTGATCATTTTGTCCCCAATGTGTACAGTATAAAGAGATCGAGTCACTAAAAAAGGTCAATACAATTTTGATGAAACAGATAAACATGCAACTTCCTCCAGCTACACCTGTGAGTTTACCAAAATTCAATAATGTTTAATTATTTGTCACTTATTTGTAAGTCTGGAAACATTGTTCTTGTGCTCATATTTTGAACAGCTTGCTGTACTACAATCACATCAGCCTGTGTCAGACACAACCCTAGCAAAGAAGTATGAGGACTTATTGGCTGCACATAATATTGGAATTATGGATACATAATATTGTCGAATTTGACAATATTACTCTAATATTACTGTCTGCCCTAATATGAGGACTTGTTGCAGGAGGTTAGGCGTTAAGCCTTGAAGAAGGCACTCGTAGGTGAAGGGATGGGAGATATGGGGGACCCAACCTTTGAAGAACTTTTTGAGCAGAATGAAATATTTTTCACAATAGCACAGCAAGGACCCAAGGGAGATTATCAAGATGACTTGGTTTCTATGACGGTAACCCTTGAAAATGTTGTCATTGCTAGGAGGGAGAAAATGGCTAAGAAAAAGATGATGCAAGAACTTTTATTCTAATCGTGGACGAAGTATCTTGTAGATGTTCGTGGTGTCGAAATCAGTGGTAACAATTCTAGTTTCAGGGTTACCGCCGCGATTCAGCACCAGAGCCAACATAGATTCTCAGATGTAATGAAATCATTGAAGACCTTTCTCTGTAAGGACCCCGCATTCTGGATGAGTATCTTCAGCCAAACATTGGGTATACAATTTATTACGGACGGGGAGAACGTGTAGCAAATTCTGTTGCAGGCGTGTTCTTATGGTCATCAACATGTGGAGTATAGGCATATGGCACATTTACTAACCACCTACTGTGAGAAGGTTGTGGTCTTCATTAGCCACACTGAAGCATATACATTTTTGCCCCTGTTTTGGGCACGTAAAAGAAATACTACTTCAAGTGAGGAGAGGTTCCAAAACCTAGTTATGGATACTAGTAAGTATTGGTGGTTTGGCTTGGGGGCGGACAACCATTTTGTTCGCTTGTTTCCAAGGTTCGATGCACCAATACCTCCACTTTCTACTATTTTCTTCAGTCATGTAAATCTAGAAATTCCTCCAGGTTTTATGAAAGAACAACTGACTAGGTATTTTGATGTAAGAGTAAGGACCTTCAAGGCATTACTTAGAGAGCACATGTATCAGGGGTATAAAGTTAATGACATGGTTGTTGTTGATTTGTCGATAATCAAATAGGGTTGTCGACTAAATCTTTATAAATGATAGTTATGTTACATCAATGCTTATCACAGTATATAATTTTTTTTCCTTTTTGTATATGACAGTTCATTTAGTTCAATGTATATTACAATATATAATTTTTGGTAGAACACTCTATTGCTGATTTATTTTTGTAGTATATAAATTTCTTTTATGTCATATGAATCTCATTTCTAACTCTCCCCTCTTCAAAATGTATATTTTGCCTCTGAAGAATATTTTAACAATGCACTTGAGTGTCTCTAAAAATTGAAATTGTGTCGATTTCGACAATACTTTAGTGCATATTGTTACTTACAATGTACAATATTGTCGATTTCGACAATTGTAGTAGTATATTTCCAATTATGCATTTGTAATATTGTCAAACCCGACAATATTACAATGGGCAGTTAGTTTTCTCGGTATATAATATTGTTGAAATCGACAATTTAAGGCAGTATTTTCAACAATATACAAATTCATAGAGGGTGGGGCTTCATAAAGCAACACAATCCCTAAACTGTAAATAATTCATTGATATTTTCTCCGTGAAATACGGCATTGCTATTGACCTAAATTTCATTTACAAAGCAAATAAAATGTCGAATCAACATACTAATTTCTCGATAATAATCAATACATATTTATTAGTCAATGAACGTGAACTCCTTCTGTTTTCCTAGATGTTGTGTTTGTCGGAATATGAGTGCAACGGCTGAATAGATTCCCCATTATTACTGTCTCCTACATGGAATAAATTATTGTAAATATGGAACACATTATAGAAAAATCACGCAGAAGGTGCCGTTTATGCATAGTGTTGAATATATACTTACTTGATTCTGCTATCATCATTTTGAGAAGTGGGCATGTCCATTTGTCATGGTTGCCGAGTACTCCAAAACTTTTGTATGTTATATTCTTTTTCATAACATCCTCTTCCATTTCCCCCTTCCATCTTGTCCTTTCTTGTGATCAATCTTCGCCCGACCTTTTGTTTAAACCACGAGAGGGTTTAAAATCATAGTTCTGGACACCAGAGAATCTGCGACAGAAGTTGAGATGTTTTGTTGTGATGCATCTATATGTGTTAAAGTGTCATCATAGTTTTGAAGGTAAGACTCAAGCTCGTCTAGCTTAAAAACCCCAAAATCAAAACTTTCTTTCATCTTCGAGACCCTTTCAAATAAGTTTGATGCACGAAGCGATACGTGGCTATGGCGTAAGGCATGTCATAAGTTATCTACTTCTAACTGACTTTCATCATACAACCTTGAAAACTTATTTGTACCAATCGTCCACCTTGTCATAATGAAAGCCTTTGGTATTTTAAGAATGTCGTATTTCGAGAAAACCTTCAAGAGGTGACAACATGGGAGTCCAACGTACTCAAACAACTTGGATCCACAATTACCATCTAGCTTTTCTAAGTCTATTTGTAGCTCAAATGATTCAGCACGACCACTATGGGACTTCACCGTAAGTTGTCGAACGTTGCCTTCTACGTCTCTTTTTATTACAACGAAGCAAACAACCTGGTCAAATTGATCCTGAAGTTTCTGGAACATTGTTCTGGTATAAATCTTTGCAGCATCTTTCAGTAGAGCTTGATGAGGTCCAACTAGACGATATATGTATTCTGATGTAAAGACTTCTGTACTTTCTCGCTCGTATACCTCTATAAGGGCAGCCTCATACTTGGTCACAAAACTGTACAACCCAGTTGTTATTGGTAACCAACCATTAAAGAAGTTGGTTGTGGACTCACTCCGTCCAGCACTGCTCATCCCTACAAAGAAGGACTCCCTATTCCATAACGATATCCATCTTTGTCTAATATTGAAGATTCATTGCATCCAAACGTTATCATCCAATTTATGTTTCTTCATTAGGTCCATCCACTTGGTTTCAAACTCTACAGCCTCATATTTGTTGTGCATTATCAAATCGATATCTTCTTTGAATGTAGATGGTTCCCGATAAACATGGCCGATTTTCTCAGGAAATTTGTTTGTGATGTGCCACAGACAAAATTAATGTTTTGTGTTGGGGAAGACCTGGAAATAAACCCAAACTTAGAATGAAAGTATCTCTAAATATTATATGATATTGTTGAATTCGACAATTTAAAAGTGTAATTAGATTGGAGTTATGCTAACAATTATTGTCGAACTCGACAAATCGACAATTGTAACTGGAGTAACAATTGTCGAATATTATCGATTTCGACACTATTGATAATAAAAAATTGACAATATACTTCAGTTAACAACTGTAACTCGAGCAATAAGTGTCCAAGTACTCTTTTACCTTGGGAATAGCTGCGGCCATAGCTGCATCTTTATTGGTGATAATTGACACAGGGTGTTTGTAGTTCATTGCCTTCAGCCAAGTATGGAATAATCATAGAAATATGTTTTCTTGCTCATTTCTTAGCAGAGTACATCCGTATTGAATTGTTTGGTAGTGGTTGTTGATCCTTGCAAACGGAGCAAAGGGCATCTTGTACACATTCGTCCGGTACGTAGTATCGAAGGTGACAACATCTCCAAATGCCTCATATGCACACCTTGAACGTCCATCGATCCAAAATAAATTCAGTGCTCGGTCCCCCTCATCTAATTTTATGTCAAAATAAAACATCGGATCTGTAGTTTGTTTCTTCGTAAACCACTCCAACGCAGTTTGTGCATCTCCTCTGACTAGTCGTTCCTTATTTACTTTGGCATTGTGGTTGTAACAATCCCATTTGCTAAAGGTTCTATCTAGGAATAATGTTGGGACCTTGCTGACCGGAATATTGTGGAGCTTAAATTCCACTGTAAGGTTTTTTGCAGCTTCAGGAAAGAATCTGTTAACCTTCATCCGATACTGATTCCGTGGAGATACGAGTTTATGGTTATGGATATCCGTGAAACTTGTGATGATATATTTGTTTATTTTGTTATTCTAATTTATGTTCATTGTTGCTTTACACCCACACTTATCAGATGATCTTCTGTTGCCAGCTACGTCACTACTCTCTGGATTCCCAAGGTTTTTCTTTGAAAAGCCATTGCTCATACAACAAAAGTGGGCTCTGCCTATATCATCCGATCTCAGACGCTTAGTAGAATTACGTATCTTGGTAGAGAAACCATGCCCTCTTCCATATCGTTCAAACTACAGACGTGCATCCTCTACAGTATCAAAATATTGACCCTCGTATGGGCTTTCCCCGAAAATGGGTCTACAATACGTTCATTTTCACACCTTTCTGGGGACTCCTCACCAATAACTTTTGACCAATTTGCATTGACGGAGTCTTCCATTATCAATCTGACTGAGAAGTTCACATATAAAAGAAATGATTGTGAGTTGTAAATAAAGTAATTGGGGAGATCAAAATATTACAAACCAAACACAATTCAAGTCCAACACATGTTAATTTCATTATTACATCACATACTACAAAAGACAGAATACAAGATGTATACAATCACACACAAAAGCCTATTGTACCATACAAAATTTATTTATCACTTGCTGAATACTACAGCTACTTCATTACATGTACCTGTCAACAACATTATAACCAGAATACCTAATCAGCAAATCCTAAACTACACCGACATAACCGGAGCCTTCCTTCCTAACCAGTTCCCTGGCCCAGGCAACAATAGTTGTTCTCCTTGCTATTGGATATAGGATGACCGTCTGCATCTGATAATGCAAATGGAAATCCTCTCTCCACAATGCCGCCTCAGCCTCACGCATTCCTTCGTAGCTGGCCTCACGCGGGGGCAATGGTAGACTGTTCAAATTAACCGAACCAAAATAGCGCATCACTAGTTTGTCATACAACTACTTAATACGGCGAGAAGCAGCCTCCCGACTACTCTGAGACCTCGTCTTCACCATCTCCGTTGACTCTACACAATAATATTGTTGAATTCGACAATTTAGTTACTGTGACTCAAACATTCATATAAAATATTGTCGAACTCGACAATTTAGTTACTGTACCTGAACAATTCATATGTAATATTGTCGAGTATGACAATTCAAATATTGTGTCTCCAACAGTCATATATAATATTCTCGAGTTTGACAATTTAGTTACTGTGAATATTACATTCATATGCGATATTATCGAGTTCGACAATTATAGTAGTGTATGTGAGGATCACACTACTAATATTGTCGTATCCGATAATTATTTAGTCCTACTTCAGTGTTATGCAAATAATTTAACTAAATTGTCAAATTCGAATGGGACCCACCAACAGGTAATCAATCAAAGAGAAATTGTACAGGAGATTACAATTTTTTAACAAATTTCACAGGGATTAAGTGGGGGGGAATACCATTATTCTAACAAATTTCACAACATCAAAGTGTCCTACTGGCGAGTAAGGGTCAGAAAGTACCTGTCGAGTAAGTACACTATCAGCAAGGGCGTCGGAGTTCTTTGGAAAGATCAATTTCACCTCTAATGGCATAATCGTTTCCCTTTCTTAACTGAAATCTCACCTCTAATGGCAGAAATCGTAAGCAAGATTTTGTGATATGAGAGAGAAAGAGTGTGTGATATGAAAGAAAGAAAGTGTGTGATATGAAAGAGAGTGTGTGTGTGATATGAGAGAGAGAGAAAAAGAGAGAAAAAGACTTGACTGATATGAGTGATGGGTTGTTCGAATTCAAAATTTCTTTCAAAAGAGAGTGAAATGTCTGCCAGTTAGAGAGAGTGGAGCAGGTAGGACCCCCTAATATTCCACCTCATTTCCCTTATAGGAAATTCCAAATTTTAAGAGCCACTTATCTCTATTAGATGAGTGGTTGTGGTTGAGTGAGACTTGAGTGTCTCTAAATCCACTCCCAAGGAAGTTTCCCTTTACTTTAGCATAGTTTATACTAGTACTACCCGTGGCGATAATTACGTCAACGCGCAAGTTTAAACCAACCAAAAATTCTAGAACTTTGAAAATGCATTGAGTAATGAAACCATTATATAAGCATGTATATAACCCTTAGTTAAATTCCTTATGTGATCCTTATTTGTTTCATCAAAGAAACCATTATCTTGTACTACCCGTGACAAAGTCACGGTGAATGCGTTGATGTGCCTTCGCGCTATTATTTATACGTCTAAATATTGTCTTCGAAAAATGATTATAAATGCGTGTCTTTGGTTAACATTAAAATAAAAAATACCACATACCATCAACATTTTGGCCTTCCAGCCATAGTACACTACTTTCAAAGGTTCGTGGCATGTAGTCTCTTCTTGAATTAAAGGATTGCAAAAGCTTCTACAAACTTATAAAGAAAAACAATGTAAGAGCAATGACTGCAATGGAAAATTTGCTGAACACAATGTATATCAAATAAAGAACTTCTTTCCTGTATTTACCTTTTTAACAATGTAGAACATCAATATAAGGATCTCGTTCAATGGATATCTACATTTATTTGGGTGATAAATAAAATTGAAGAACATCAAGTATAAACAATAATACTATCTTTCCTTATTGCAAGCCGTTGATCGCTAACTATAAAATTGCTGATTCCTGCCATTATCTTAAGATCATCTCACCCTTTATCTCCACTCCTAAAAACCAAACCTATCAGGCCAAATGTTTCTTCTTCAAATGATTCATGCTTTAACCATATCTTAGTGCGTCTTTTCAATATGCAAAGTTGGCATCTACATAAACCAACCAAAACATTTACCAACTAATAAAAAAATGGTTGTTTAAAGAAATATATGTACAACTACATAACGAACTAACCCATCTTATTTTCTTTCGTCCTCTAAATTGTTACTCACTCTTATGCCTGACACTTATTTTTAATATACTATCATTCCAAGATGTGGTAGTTCCTTATGAGCTTGTTGGAGTTCTTAATGTACTTGATCCGAAATGGACGAAAATGCTAAAACCCAATTTTCGCTACTTTTATATTAGACTTCGTTTGGATTTCTCGACATTAATTTATTTCTCATTGGTCTAACCTAGCATGCATCCTTTTTGACAAAATTATATAAGGTGGTAAGGTTCTTTCAATATCATTTAAATATTTACCAATAAGAAAACCTCATCATCAGAGTAAAAGAAGAAGCCATAAAGAGGCTATAAAAACCAAATCCCCACAACATATGAAGATAGAGAAGGCTAATCAAACTTAGTGGGTTGCATGTGAAAGATTCCAAGAAAGAGGCATTACAAAAATAATCGAAATTAGCCCTTTATATAATGTGAGAGTACTCTGAAACCCTGTCAATGCAAACGGTGACGTGAAAGCCAAAACATGATATAAAATATACTCTTTAGATGTCTTTGAGTGCTTATACCATAATGTAACTTGAAAAAAAAATATTCATACCCAGATATCCATACTCAGATGTCAGATCTTATACTCACTTGAATCTTTCTCAGATTGGTATAGTGACATTACCAGAGTTTCTCTCAGCTTTCGGTATCTCCTTATCAGTAAGAACACTTAGAGTCTCTACCTTTCCTGCAGAGATTAAATCGATCTAACAATTAAGACGAAATCTTTAGACTTACTAAAGAAACTTAGTTATGCTATCTTACTTCACTTAATTAAATTTAAAAGAAATTTCTTTTATTTTTCAATCATGTTTGTTAATCAGGAGGCAACAATGTTAGGAAGATAAATGCTGAAATGAAGACGGGCTCGCTGTATCTCTTTTGTATTCTCATGAACAATGGACCTATTCTCTGACGGATAGTGTGCATCGTCTACCGATATTCTTCCGCAACCCATAGCTTCGTTCCAAATGCAGTACTGCCATATCAATAGAACTATGAATGGTCACCAAAACATTAGAATAGATGAATAAGAAAGCCCCCATTTATGGGGGAAATGAATCTCTGAGGGGTAGTCCTTGTATCATTTGAGTAGATATTTATTTTTCGACTTCAAGTATTGCTAAGAAAACATGAGGACATCATTTGATAAATATCTCAGAGAAATCTATGATAAATAAAGCAATAAAACTTAACTGACTAAATTCAAGTTGAACCAACCAAAAATTCTTAAACTTAGAAAATGCAGAGTAGTGAAACCATTATCTAAGCATTTATATAATCCTTTGTTAAATTCCTTATGTGATCCTTGTTTGTTTCATCAAAGAAACGATTATTTAAGCAACCAAATTGGTCGTTAAATGAAAATTGGTCTCACCTAATATAAGATGACTAATGCGTGTTCATCAATTTAAAATTTTAAAAAGGTGAATAAGAAAAATATGACTCTGAGAAGTCCAATGTGTCGTTCACAGATTAGTAAATTACAAGAGAAAATATCTCTATTCTGATCTATAAGTGATTTCAACCTAAAAGTGAATATACAATTTAAGCACATGTAAGAAAAGCCGGCATTATATAATTTCTACGGATTGCTGCAATGTGAAGCATTAAAATAGACTAAAGTGCAGCAATCAGGAGGATATAATTAGCATCCTAAATAGTCACCTCAAATTTAAAGGACAGCGCCAAACTCAGCAATGTGAAAGTGAGAGATCATACCTAATACAATTCAGAAACCCCAAACTCAACAAATTGGGTATAAAGCTCGTCTGAATTCTGAGACTCCAATTTAATTGGAATCCTATCACGAATGAAATGATCTGAATCAATTGTTAGAAAACAACGACAGAGACAAAACAGTAAGATAGAAAGAGAATCAATGCAACCAAATTATTCAACTTGTTAAACAAAAATCAAAGTATGAGGAAGAGAAGATGAGACCATACCTTCAAATCGTTCTTCAGCAATAAGGAGTTTAATAAATCAAAACCATAATTACAGGGGAAAAAAATGGTGGTCATGAGTTTAATAAATCATAAGCTAAAGTACAAAAATTACCAATCTCGTTGCTTGATAAAATAGAGGATTGTACAAAACAATGGTGATTACCCAGTTGGCAAAGAGAGAGACGGTTATAAGTTTGAGAGATGGCAGAGATAAAAGGGAGAGAAAGACGTGAGACTTGAGGAATTTAAGACTAAATTATCCTTTTAACATATTTTTTCCGAAGTACCCTTACTCCACTAATAAGTCAACATATCTCATCCGTCTATCTCGCCTTATCATTAAATTTCAGCCCATTTCTGTCTTTCTCTTGGGGGCAATTTTGTCTATACAAAAAATACCCTTCTTGGATAATATATAGGTTTTAGCATATATTAAGGAAATAGTGTTTAAGTTGGAGTAGAATGAGGTTGGTAGTTTCTAAATTAAGGGCACCGTGTATTTTATAAAAGGAGGCCTTAGGGTCTCTAACGACGTTAAATCATTCACGTCTTGTGTCCTCTTATTCGTGATTCTAGGTATCACCAGGATTTACATAATAAAACCTCAATTTTTAGGCTTAGTAAGATGTGGATCATGGGATTATTATGAGTATCCAGATGACACCTTACAACTGTTACTGCTAGTCACGAATGGACAATGTAGCAGCCCTGAATAATAACCTCCTGACCCCACACACTACTACCACCACGTGTTAAACTCAATCCTCATGAGTTACATACATTTTTCTGCTAGGTAACGATACTTCACTTAATAAAAAGAAACTGTCCAACACTATTTATATGATGCTTTTCTATTTTTCTGTCGTTCCCTCCCCCCTAGTCGGACACTGATACCCATTTCTGTGTCATGGTTACTTTCTAGAATATCAGAGATAATCCACAATACGATTGAGAAGCCTGTGTTAGTAGAAAAATATGAAGAACACCAATCGGTTTGGAAAATAGAGAATTCAATTACTCAAGAACGAAGAATTACAGGAAGAAAAACACTAAAATCCTAGGTTCTCTCAGAACTCTTTCAGATCTAACAACTCTAGAAAATAACCCTAGTTCCCTTTATATACTAAGGAACTCAAAATTACAAAATAGAACGCATCTCGAGGAAAATCAACGCTTGAGAAGAAAAACGCCGCCAGAGTCGCTCGAACGACTTTACGCCTAATTGGTCTAAACCTTAGAAAAGTAGACCAACTTGTTCGAACGAAAATATGCCTTTGGGCCAAATTCCATAGGACATGACAACTCATTCGAACGACACTCCAAATCGTTCGAATGACTTTGACAATTCTTCAAAATACACTAGATCCTCCTGGATTATGGCTCCCCCCTTTAGGAGCCTTGAGCTCAAGGCTCCTGCTCAAGCTAGAACTGGAGATGTGAGAACGCGGCGATGCCCAATTCCTTGTTGTACCACTTCGACTTACTCGGTAGCTGACCCTTCTTCCCAACTTGAAATGAATCAATAGCACCCCATCTTGTAGTATGAGCCTTCCGCTCTAGAATACCATCCTCGGGCAACAGATCTTCTCTTACCATCCATAAGTCATCAGCTGACGGTAGGTGAGTATCGATTATAAAGTCTTCATCAAAAAGAGACGGCTCAAACAGCTTCAAATGCTCAGCATTAATCACCGAATATATCTTTATGAAAGGTGGCAAAACCAACTGAAATGCATTGTCACCAATCTTCTTGAGTATCAAAAACGGACCATAACGGATAGGTTTGAGCTTCTTACCTTCCCCCTTAAGCCATTCCTTACCCAAATAGAACCAAACGAGGTCGCCCTCAAGAAAAGTACACTCAACCCTATGCTTGTCGTGGCGAGCCTTATACCTCCCTTTTGAGTCTTCTTCAACTGAGCTTC
The DNA here is from genome assembly GCA_014058105.1 of Kingdonia uniflora. NCBI lineage: Eukaryota > Viridiplantae > Streptophyta > Magnoliopsida > Ranunculales > Circaeasteraceae > Kingdonia > Kingdonia uniflora. The sequence goes on from JACGCM010001471.1 coordinate 1,753,991, forward strand.
AACCACTTCGTGAACCTTGCTGATCTTCTCAATGAAATGCTGAGCTTTAACCTGCTCCTCTTCCTCCTTCCCTGACATCATCTTGTTGCCAAGACTAAACGCCAAATTAAAATGGTTTTGCGACAAGTACCCCAAACAAACTTCAAAAGAAGACTTCAATGTGGAACCATGAATTGCCCGTTGAACGCAAACTGAAGATACGGTAAACTCTCATCCCAAGTCTTATGTTTTCCCGTAATAAATGTACCAAAGTGCGATTGATATCTTATGCTTGCCCGTCTATCTGTAGATGAAAAATGGTACTTCGCTTCAACTAAGTGTCCATCATCCCCCATAACGATCTCCAAAAATTCCCTAAAAAGTGGCTATCCCTATCAGAAATAATAGAATAAGGGAGCCCGAAATACCTCCAGACGTCTCTGAAAAATAATCGCGCTGCTCCTTCCCCAATGATCGTTTTCTGGCATGGAATAAGAACAATCATCTTGCTGAATCAATCCACTACTAAAAACAAATAGTCATTCTTACACCTGGTCAAGGGAAAACTACCCATAAAATCTATCAAAATACTCTCCCAAGGTCGACTAGGAATTGGTAATGGTAAGTACAGTCCTATCTTCCTATTAGAAGGTTTCAATGTGTTGCATAATACACAACCACGAACCACACGAGCAACATCTATCTGCATCTTCGTCCAATAGACATAACGCTGCAAATTCAAAAGAGTCTTCTCAACCCCAAAATAACCTGCCCCTCGGGAACAATGTGCCTCTCGAATCTACTGCAAACGGTTTCCACCCTCAAGAATATATAGTAGACTGCCTCTGTAAATTAACCATCCTTCAAAACATACTCGCACGTCTTGCCTTACAGCAACTTCTCGTGAATAACATTGATCCCCTTGTCGTCGTCATACCCTGAAATGTACTCAGAAGGAACAATTGGCTGTATTTGCATAGCTACCAACAAAGCAGAAATAGTTGGTAATGGGGGTCAAGATAACATATCAGCCATCTTGTTGTCCACTCCTTTCTTATACTTGACCAATAAGGTAAACTGCTGAAGGTACGATATCCACTTCATATGGCGAGCTTGCTGAAGCTTGGACTGCGTAGATAAGAACTATAATGGTTTATGATCGGAATATACGACAACCTCCTTCCCCAATATGTAACTCCGCCAATGCTTCACTGATTGATATAACGCATGGAACTCCTTATCGTAGATAGGATAGTTGCGTACTGCTCCTGTAAACATCTCAGAATGGTAAGTAACCGGCTTCCCATCCTGTAAAAGGATTGCCCCCAGTGCATAGTCTAACGCATCTATCTCGACCTCCAAAAAGTTATTACAAATTAGGCACGCTAACACTGGTTCATCTGTAATCTTCTGCTTCAGTAATAGAAAGGTCTTCTCATGGTGTTCTTCCCACACAAACTGTATTTCTGTCTTCGTTAAAGAATGCAACGGTGCGGCAATTTGAGAAAAATGGCAAATATATTTCAGTAAGTACTGACAATAACCCATAAATCTCCTCACTTCTGTCGTTGTGGGGGGTCTAGGCCAATTAGTAATGACCGAGACCTTTTCTGGATCGACCTTAAGTTCGCCGCCACCAATAATAAAACCCAAATAGACTAGCTCCCGTTTCCCAAACTCGTACTTCTTCCCGTTAATAAAAAACTGTTGTGATCACAACACGCCCAACACTTTGCGTAAATGCTCAAGATGCTCCTCCCATATACGACTATATATCAAGATATCATCCAAATATACAATCATAAAATCATCAATAAACGCATGAAGTACCTCATTCATTAGCTGCATAAATGTCGTCGGAGCATTGCATAACTCAAAAGGCATCACTAACTACTCAAATAAGCCATGTTTGGTTTTGAACGCTGTCTCCCAAGTATCCTCCTCCCGAATTCTAACTTGATGGTAACCCGACTTAAGATCCAACTTGGTAAAAAATTGAGCCGTCTGCAACTCATCTAAAAGCTCATCAATCCATGGAAGCGGATAACGATTCTTCACCGCGATCTTGTTCAACACCCAATAGTCCACACACATCCTCCAAGACCCATCCTTCTTCGGTACCAGTAACACCGGCGAACCACAAGGTGAGGTACTTGGATTAATAACTCCTTGCTCCAGGATTTCATGTACCTGTGTCTTGATCTCATCAGACTCGGTAGCAGAAGTCTGATAGAACCCAATATTAGGTAGTGGCTCACCATTCACCAAGGTGATATCATGCTCCACATCCCTCTTGCGCGGCATCCCTTCTATGCCCAAAAAAAAGTATTTATACTCCTTTTACAACTCCCTCATATTGGTTTGTTGCTTAGGAAACATTGCCAAAGTAGAAAATACTGTAGCCGACGGACCCTCTTGAATCGGCCACACCAACAACAAAACAAATTTGCCGCTCGCATTAATCAACCTCTTTGCCTGAGTCGCCGTTAACAAATTACTGGTAGTGATATGTTCCTTGCACGCATTAATATGAAACTCAGTCCCATCCTTCACCAAACGATACTTGTGAGCACGACGGTAAAGGATTGCATCCTGGTCCCAAAGATAAGGGCTACCCAAGATAACTTGACACACGTCCAACGGAACCACCTCGCATGTAATTTTGTCAATAAATTTCTCAGTAATCGCAAACTTGAGCATACACTGCTTAGTAATCTTTAACTCCGCATCTTTCCGAATCTAACTTAAACCATACGGCTTATGATGAGCCACAGTAGCCAAACCCATCTTCTTCACCACCGCCTCAAAAATTAAATTCTTCTGGCTACCCGAATCAATAATGGCCTCGACTAAACTCTGTTTTACTTAAATACTGACAAAGAAAAGCTCTTCCCAACTCACCTCATTGATAACTAGAGGTTGCTTGAACATTAGAGTAAGCTTAGGATTTGGCTTATCTAAATCCGGAAGATCCACGATCGCTACAGCCAGTGCATGTTTCTCTTTCTTGCCCTTCCCCTCCTTCGGTCGAAGCTCCGGGTGAAGTTTGTAATATTTATCTGAATTGTACCCACTAGCCTTGCAATGACTACAGATAGTCCCTTTGAATGAAGATCCCTCTCCTTTGGACTCCCCTTTTTGATCAAACTTCTAATTAGCCTTGTATCCCGACTTGTTCTTGTCGTCTTTCTTGTCGCTCTTCAAGTACTTGCCTTCAATGGAAATTACTTTAACGTAGCATCCTCGATATTTTCTACCTTGAAGAGCTTTAATTCTTTTCTAATGGACTCCGACAAACCCCCTGTATACTTCATAAACATGTCGTACTCATCCACGTCAACATCTAAAACTAACGCTTGGTTATGAAATTCCATAGTAAATTATTGTACGGATTGCCCAAACTTTTGGTGTAAATTGGGCTATTTATACCACCGCTCCTGTTCATACCCAATCAGATATAATTTTTTCCTCACCAAAACCTTTAATTCCTTCCAACTCAGACTTCCGACATCATGTCGTTTCCGATAAGATTTTCACCACGTTAATGAGTGACTTGTGAATTTTAAAGAAGAGAAGCAAATCTTCTGAGCGTTTGGATATTCATCAATGGAAAAATAGGTCTCCAACCTATCTAACCAATTATCTAATTTCTTGGCATCAACGTAACCATCGAAAACCAGAATCTTAATCTTAAAGGCAATACGAAGATTACGCATAGGATTTGTTGACTTACTAGAACCTGGGCGCTCCTTGACGGAATTGGGATCACTAGAATCATCAAATACAGGAACGTTCTCATCGCCATCCACCTACTTAGCCTTTTTTTTTTAACGACTTCGCTGACTCGCTGAAATAGAACCCAATGCGAGGTTTGTGAGACATAATTGTTCGACTAACTCACCTTCAGTAGAAGTTAGGGTAGAAACTGTCATTTCTAAAAACGTGATTCTCTCGTTGGGATCGCCCATCACTAAATTGTCATTCTTCTTCGAATTAGGTTCGGGATAGATCTTCAATGGACTCACTAGCTTCTCCTTCGTTTGCTTCAGACGGTCACGTGTAGAGACCATAAACCACAATTAACCCCCAAAGATCGTAACTAGAAATCTGATACCACTTAATCCACAATACGATTGAAAAGCATGTGTTAGTAGATAAATACAAAGAACACCAATCGGTTTGGAAAATAGATAATTCAATTACTCAGGAATGAAGTAATTATAAGAAGAAAAACTCTCAAACCCTTGGTTATCTTAGAACTCTTTCAGATCCGACATCCCTAGAAAATAACCCTAGTTCCCTCTATATATTAGGGAACTCAAAATTACAAAATAGCATGCATCTCAAGGAAAATCAACACTTGAGAAGCAAAATACTGCCAGAGTCGTTCGAACAACTTTATGCCTAATTGGTCTAAACCCTAAAAAAGTAGACCAACTCGTTCGAACGAAACCAAACTCATCGAACGACACTGAAAGTTGTTTGAACGAAATATGGCTCTGGGCCAAAATTCCAGCGAACATGTCAACTCGTTTGAACGACACTCTAACTCGTTCGAACGACTTTGACAATTCTTTAAAACACACTAGATCCTCATGGATCAAGAGATCAGAGAATACCCAACTAAGGAACACCCCAAAAGCTTGTATGTATCGCATAACTGACTTGGAAAATTATTAATCTGCTTCATTTTCTTTTCTCTTGAAATATTTAATTGGTGGTGTCTAAACACAATATTTATATGGCTTTGTATAGGAAATTTCAAAGGAAGAACAATGCAACATGCATGAGTTTGTATTCCAAAAATAGGGGATCCTACGGTGTTGAATTTTTTTTTTGCTCAAAAGCTAAAATAGTAGTCTGCACAAGATTATTGTGAAAATGTTGGTTAATTGTTTCAGGGGCCTTATAGAACCTGTGGTTCCAGATTTGAGAAAGCTTTTTTCTTTAGAAAGTTTATCAAGTGGCAGTTTTATTGCAAACGACACGATTCGGGAGTAAGAGCATCTCCTAAAGTACCTGTCTAACTTGGATGAAAAAAAGCCAAATCCAAGTCAGTCAGACTTTATTTCCTCCAACAGTACCTGACTTGAATTTCTATTAGGCGCATGACACTTGGGTGCCTGTTCTATTTTTAAACAGGCGCCCAACATTTTTTTTAAAATTAGGCACCCAAGTTTTAGGTGCCTGATAGTCTCAAGCTTCAAAGACGAATCTGTCACCCCTCTTCTCATATTTTACACAAATCCAAACAAATCAAAAGGGGAAAAAACCAAAAAAATGAAAAAACCTTACTCTTCTCAAATCAAAAGGGGGAAAAGCTTACTATCCCAGGTATCTCTCTCTATCTATCTCTCTTTCTCTCTCTCATTTAGGTAAATTTTGTAAATAAGGGTAAGTAGAATTTGTTGGAATTTGTTAGAATTTGTTGGATAAGTTAAATTTATTGGAATTTGCCTGCCCTCGCATGCATGATTCACACCCATCTCCAGTTGAACAGCTATTGAATTTGTTGGATGAATGTTATTAAACCAGTTGAACCTGATTTGAGAATTCTTGGCTTCTCTTGTTTGATTCATTTGTTGTTTCTTCTACTTGATCTTATTGGTATGCTTCGTTTTGGCCTCAGTTAGTTAGTTACTTGCTAAACTTACCATCAGAATTCAAATGTTAAAATGAAAAGTGATATAGTAGAAATTTGTTTTGCCCCTTTTACTGACTAAGCAAGTTGGACTAATGTGATCAATGCTCTTTGGTTCTTGAAATAAAATGTAGCTCAGGAGGTTTCGCATTAGACAGAAATGACTTTTTGCCCAATATATTTTTAAATCGATTTATTTTTTATCATAGTTACTAGTCTCATCAAAGAATCCATATGTAGCTTATCCTTGTATGTTTGTTGTTCTATGGTTCTTCTATATAGTTCAAGTTAATGCAATATAGTAGCTGCTTACTCCTACAAGTATACCCCTTGTTTACCTTCCAAGTGAAGTTTTTAATTAATTTGTGGTCCTTTGGGTGTCCTTTTTAATATTATTAGCCATCATCCACCTCAAGGAATCTTTTTGGAGTATTTGATTCATTCTTGAATTGTCTTGTATTTCCCTACTGAATTTAGGCTTGATTCATACTTGATTTATTTCAGTATAAATTGGTTTATATAAATTGATTCATTATATAAATTGGTATTTAACTTTCATGCAGGATTTGACGATGTCGTCAGCAGAGGAAGAATACGATAGAACAGACGATAAGTTAGAATTCGACTCTGATGAAGATGAAGGTTATGTTTCCCAAATGCAATTTTTATTGGGCAAGAAGCGAAAAATCACTTACGAAGAACTCAATGTCTTCACCGAACCTCGTCCACCTCTCCCACAAAATTATGAACCGCGTGACTTTCGGTGACTTACACAATCGGATGAGAAAGGTCATTTATCCACATCAGTTGCTACTACATCGGTAAGTTGAAATAACACAAATTAGTAAATTATTGGCTTTAAACTTATTTCGAAGTATTCTTATTTATGTTTAATATTTTCTTACAGGCTCGGGTTGGATTTAAATGTAGATCGGTGTTAGTCAAGCTCCGCGAAATGTACTTAATTCTTATTTAGGTACTTCACTTGAAACATAAATTTAAGGCTTCCAATTTGATGAGTTTATTTGATTACAAAATTGGGAACTCCAACAACTAAGTAATAGTGTCTATGGTTGAGCGTTGGTGGGCAACCACTCATACATTTTACCTACCTTGTGGAGAGTTGGGGATTACTCCTAGAGATTTTACAGTGCATACCGGGATAGGTATCGGGACAGGAGAGCCGATGGTATTGGATGAGTCATACACGGAATATGGTAACGCCTTAAGAATTTTTCCCGATATGGAGTCTAAAGATTATGAAAAGGGATGTTTTAGTTTTGCTCACCTCCGGACTTACCTTGACCATACCAGAGTAAACATCAAAGATCCGGCTAGTACTAATACAATCTTTAGGGCATTTATGCTATTTTATTTTGGAGGTGTCTTATTTGGGAACTCGAAGAGTTGTGCTCGACTAGAGTTGTTGGGTCCAATTACTATCATAGAAAAAAAGGGACCTGCGATCAACTTCGGCTCCGTTATATTAGGACATCTCTACTACTGCCTTGACCAAGCATCGAAACAGGAGGTGAAATACATCGGCGGCCTTTTTCCAATTGATCAAGGTATAATATTTATAATTAATAGTTTAAGCTATTTATTTTTTGTTTATTCAAGTTTATTTAGAAAATTAATATATATATATATATTTTATCTTCTGCAGTATAAGTGTTATGAGTATTGTCAGATTGGTCATCATATCTTGATAGATAATAGGTTGGATGATTTTTGGCCAAGGATGTCAGGCTGGTACATAAAAAAGATGAAAACTTACTTGGAAAAATGCTGAAGCATCATTTAGCACTGATGAGGCAACAACTAGATTTCCGTATAATGAATAACATGTAATAGGACCCCTTTAGAAATATGAAGTATGCACTAAAACGGGAGGTAATTATCGCCGGTAATATCAGTCGTAAAAGAGTACTCCTACAAAGCCTATTTAGTAGATATGAGTGGTATCTTGGGGACTGTTGTTAGGCTCAACTAAAGCATCGGGGAGTGCCTTACGATTCACCATAGAAACTCCATTGCTTCCCAAGTCCCGATGTGGTTCGTTCCCTCCGAGCAGCGGGTTGGACCAAAGCACAACATTATATTGTGGGTCACCATGTCGACTATGATGCCTACTGGAGGCATGTCTTAAATGGTGCACTTATGTCGGACATTAGGAGGTGTGGCAACATTGATATCCTGGGCCTTGACACTTTGACAGCCAGAGTTACTTTTCCACATATTAAGTTTCCCACTAGGAGACACAAATCCCTCCCCCACAACTTGGTGATTACCCTGGATGGATTATGGAGTTTGGGTTGCCATATAGGAGTGGCATACCATTCTCTTTATTGCTATGACCTCTACTGTTGACGAGCCAACAAGATATGATTTTTTTGTTATGACTAAGGGTATGCGAAAGCTTACACTTGATAGGACATTTGATTTAGAGGTTCGACACCTTCATGACGAGAGTCGTATTATACATTTGACGGCGGACTTGAGACGTGCAGATGGTCCTCTTTCCCAATTGAATGGCTATTTAGATGGAAAAGTAAGTTGTTTAAATATCTTATGATATATTTTCTGTTTAATTAATATTTGTAGTTTTAATTATGATATTCCCATTTTATTTGTTTCAGGGGATTGTAGTTGATTGAGAAGATGACGAAGGTGAAGCGGGAACTTCTCAAGCGGGGACTTCACGAGGGAGGGGTTCACGGGGGAGGTGTTTGTGGGGAAGGACATCTGAAGGTGGGGACGCTCCTCCCTGACAATCAAGACGTACGCGGTGATCTTTTACGCAAATAATATTAGTTGTTTCATGTTAAGTCTAAATCAATGAGAGAACATATTTTAAGTTATTTCATATTATGATTCTTACTTTAGTGAATGACATTGGTTTTTATGTCATTGTTTGTGATTCTCACTTTTGAATGGTATTAATGGTTTAATATTTTCATTGCCTAAGCTTTTGATTCTCACTTTTGATATTTGGTATAATGGTTTTGATTCTCACTTTTCATTGCATAAGGTTATGAATAATTGTTTTGATTAAATCTTTTAATTGCCTATGGTTTGGTATTGTAGTATCATATTCTCCAGATTTGACAAGAATAAGCCAGCATTCTATAGTCGAAGATAGCTCAACACTCTGTAGTTGAAGACCGCTCAACATTCTAGAAGATTTTGTAAGTCCATGACTTACAAAAAGTAGTCGTTGAAGCCCGGTCAAGAAGAAACTGTTAGAGTTCCGCAAAGTTTGCCCACTACCCCCAGAATAGAAGACTTTTTCTTTCTTTTGGTAAACTGCTTGTATATACTATAAATACAGGCAGATAATAGGTTTTGAGGGACCGTAAGTCTTACATTTCTCAATCCTAAACACTAGTAATAATCAGAAAATTCTAAGTTCTAGTTTATTTCCAGGTCTTCCCCAACACCAGACATCAATTTTGTCTGTAGCACATCACAAACAAATTTCCTAAAAAATCGGGCATGTTTATCGAGAACCATATACATTCAAAGAAGATATCGATTCGATAATGCACAATACATATGAGGTTGTAGAGTTTGAAACCAAGTGGATGGACCTAATGAAGAAACATAAATTAGATGATAACGCTTGGATGCAAGGAAAAGATGGATACTGTTATGAAATAGGTCAACCTTCTTTGCAGGGATGAGCAGTACTGGATGGAGTGAGTCCACAAACAACTTCTTTAATAGTTGGTTGCCAATAACAACTGGGTTGTACAATTTTGTGACTAAGTATGAGGCTGCCCTTTTAGAGGTATATGAGCGAGAAAGTGCTGAAGACTTTGCATCAGAACACAAATATCGTCAAGTTGGTCCTCATTAAGCTCTACTGAAAGATGCTACAAAGATTTACACCATAATAATGTTTCACAAACTTCAGGATCAGTTTGACCAGGTTGTTCACTTCATTGTAATAGAAAGACGCGTAGAAGGCAATGTTTGGTAACTTACGGTGAAGTCCCAAAGTGGTCGTACTGAGTCATTTGAGCTAGAAATAGACTTAGAGAAGCTAACTGGTAATTGTGGATGGAAGTTGTTTGAGTATGTTAGACTCCCATGTTGTTACCTCCTAAAGGTTTTCTTGAAATACGGCATTCTCAAAATACGAGAGGCATTAATTATGACAAGGTGGACGATTGGTGCAAACAAGTTTATAAGGTCGTATGACGAAAGTCAGTTAAAAGGAGATAACTTACGACATGCCTTACGCCATAGCTACCTATCCCTTCATGCATCAAACTTATTCGAGAGGGGCTCGAAGATGAAAGAAACTTTTAATTTTGCGGTTTTGAAGCTAAATGAGCTTGAGTCTTACCTTCAAAACTATGCTGAGTCTTTAACATAGATAGATGCATCGCAACAAAACATTTTAACTTCTATCGCAGATTCTCTGGTATCTGGAACTATGATTTTAAACCCTTTCATTATTCAATCAAAAGGACGGGCGAAGACTGATCACAAGTAAGGGGATGGAAGGGGGGATGGAAGAGGCAGTTATGAAGAAGAAGAAAAAGAAGAAGAAGAAAACATGCAAAAATTGTGGAGTACTCGGCAACCATGAGAAACGAACATGTCCACTTCTCAAAACGATAATAGCAGAATCAAGTAAGTGCATATTCGACATTATGCATAAATGGCATATTCTCTGTGATTTTTTTATAAAATGTTCCATTCTATATTTATGCCATATTTACAATAATGTGTTCCATGTAGGAGATAGCAATGGGGAATCTGTTCAGCCGTTGCAATCAAATTCCGACAACCACAATATTTAAGAAAATAGAAGGAGTTCACATGCATTGACTAATAAATATGTATTTGATTATTATTGAGAGATTAGTGTGTTGATTCAATATTATGTTTGCTTTGTAATTATAATTTAGGACAATAGCAATGTAGTATTTCACGAAGACAATAGCAATGAATTATTTGAAGTTTAGAGATTGTGTGGCTTTGTGCACCCTCTATGAATTTGTAGATTGTCGAAAATAATGCATTAAATTGTCGGGTTATGTAATAGATCCTCTATAATTTAACAAAATTATTGATTTTAACAATATTATATACCCATAACTTTAATTATACTTTGTAATATTGTCGGGTTCGACAATATTACAAATGCATAATTCGAAATACACTACCAAAATTGTCGAAATCGACAATATTATACATTGCAAGTAACCATATACACCAGAAGTATTGTCGAAATCGACAATATTTTATTTTTTAGATCCAAGTGCATTATTAAAATATTTTTTAGAGCCAATATGTACATACTTTGAACAGTCAGAAATGAAATTCAGATGACCTAACAGAAATTTATATACTACAAAAATAAATCAACAAGGGGCACTTTTATAAAAAATTATATACTGTAATATACAAACAATGAACTAACAGAACTGTCATGTACAAAAATGGATAACCATGTAGGGATACTACCAATAAACAATGAGTTAACATAGCTGCGATATACAAATATTTGGTCGACAACCTTATTTGATTATCGACAAACCAACAACAACCATGTCATTAAATTTATACCCCATTATGCTCTCTAAGTAATATCTTGAAGGTCTTTACCCTCACATCAAAATACCTAATCAATTGTTCTTTCACAAAAGCCAGAGGAATTTCCAGATTTGCATAACCGTAGAAAAGAGTAGAAGCTGGAGGTATTGGTGCATTAAACCTTGGAAACAAGCAAACATAATAGTTGTCCGTCCCCAAACCAAACCACCAGTACTTACTAGTATCCATAAGAAGGTTTTGGAACCTCTCCTCATTTGAAATAATATTTCTTTTACTTTCCCAAAAGAGGGGTAAGAATATATATGCTTCAGTGTGGCTAATAAAGACCATAACCTTCTCATAGTAAGTAGATAGTAAATGCACCATATGCATATCCACATGTTAATGACCATAAGAACACGCATACAACAGAATTTGATACGTGTTCTCACCGTTTGGAGTGAATTGTATACCCAATGTTTTGCTGAAGATACTCTTCCAGAATGTGGGATCCTTGCAGAGAAAGGTCTTCAATGATTTCATTACATCTGAGAATCTATGTTGGCTCTGGTGCTGAATCGCGATGGTAACCCTAAAACCAGAATTGTTATCACTAATTTTGACGCTACGAACATCTACAAGATACTTCATCCACGGTTGGAATAAAAGTTCTTGTATCTTCTTCTTTTTAGCCATTTTCTTCCTTTTAGCAATAATAACATTTTTAAGGGTTACCGCCGTGGAAACCAAGTCTTCTTGATAATCTCCCTTCGGTCCTTGTTATGCTATTATGAAGAATCTTTTGTTATGCTCAAAAAAAATCTTCAAAGGTTAGGTCCCCCATGTCTCTCATCCCTTCACTTGCGAGTGTTTTCTTCAATGGTTGACGCCAAACCTCCTACAATAAGAACTAATATTATAATATACAGTAATATAAGTGCAATATTATCGATTTCGACAATATTATATATGCCTAATTCTAATTACAGTTCCATAATTGACGAACTCGACAATAATATATTGTGCAAGTGTACATGTATATTACCAATATTGTCGAATTCGATAATATGTAGTTGGTAATCGTCGAATTCGACAACTATGTACATGTACACTTGGTACATGTACATGTATATGTACATTACCTATATTTTCGAGTTCGACAATATTTTGCATGCACAACTCCAAATGCACTTCTTAATTGTCGAATTCGACAATATTCGATGTCAATAACATGATTTTGATGCCATATTGTCGAATTCGACAATTATCACTTCAAACCATGCATTACACAAAATAATCTCAAATAGGTACAAGAGTCAGGAATAGGGGATACCCATTCACTGTTATTTACTTTTAAAGACTTCATCCTCTCTTCAACATTTTCTAACTTCTTACGCTAAAAAAATAGCTAACATTAGGATAAGCAGTAAAATCAGCATTCCATAAAATTAAGAAGGATGAAGGGGGGAGTTTACGAGATGGTTAATTTCCTCCGTACATCTCGCTGCTTCTTTCTTATACTTGGATGTTCAGTTTATTATCTACTCCAAAGACATAAAGGAGATGAGCTATATAACTCCAGTTCATTTAATGGTGATTTTGGGTACTACATCTGATTTTGAGCAGGGGTTAACTGATATTGAGCATGGAATCCAAAATGAATACTACATCTGATTTTGGATAATCAAACACAAACTTCAATTTACTAACTAAAAAAGTCATACACAAAATTAAACTTAAGTTCACTATTATCAAACACAAACTTCAATTCACTAACTAAAAAAATCTTATATAAAATTAAACTTAAATTCACTATTATCAAACACAAACTCCAATTCACTAACTAGAATTAATTTAATTCATTTCGAATGACTTTCAAAATATTCTTTCGTAATCAACGTCTTCTTAACGTCAGCATGTGCAGACAACAAGTCATCATACTTCATTGTTAGGGTTGCGTCTGGCATAGGCTGATGTGATTGTAGTACAACAAGCTATTCAAAACATGCAGTACAAGAATAATGTTACCAGACTTACAAATAATGCAACCACAAACCAATAGTAAATTTTGGTAAACTCGTAGGTGTAGCTGGAGGAAGATGCAAGTCTATCTACTCCATCAAAAGTGCAATAACCATTTTTAGTGACTCGCTCTCTTTACACTATACACATTGGGGACAAAATAAGCACGCCAGATGCAAGAATGATTAATGGAAGACTATTAGTAATTAGGGGTTATTAAAATCAACACTATTAAAAGCTATACACCACATTACCTTTTTATTCAACTCAACATATAAGCTTTGATTATAGTCTTTGAGGTCAAATTTTTGCCTTAGCTCTGCCTCCAAACTTGTATTTTTTTCTCCAAATTTGTATACTCTAATATCTACAAACAGAAATTTGATAAGGAAAATCCGGATTTTGACAAAAATAAACAAAGGATACGATAATGACATCTACCTAAGACTTTACCTTTGCATCTAACTGCCTTGGTAGATCTGTGAACTCTAGTGTACATTGCCCGTCAACTACACGCTTTAGTTTAATGTCCTCCTTCTTTTGTTCAATGGTTTCTTTCAGCAGATCACATTCACTTATCTAAGGTTAAATTGACATGAAACATTTAGAATACTTTCTGTATTTTTGTCGATCTCAACAGTAATACTATGTAATTGTTGAGTTCGACAATAATACATATAGATGATTAATGAAATCACTCAGAAAATTGTTAAATTTGACAATATACATGTTTCCACCTTCACATGCACTGTAATAATTGTCAAACTCGATAATTACTTATACTAATAACTATACATAAAAATTAACATTATGCTAGATGCAGATAAGTATAACTGACCTTCTCTTTGATGGCCTCTCTTAGGTTTATATTGGCTTCAGACTCCTTCTCTTTATCTTCCTTAAGCTTCTGAAGCTGGTCATTTAGTATTGTAATTTGTTGATCAAAGCTGCCAGATCTACCCCTTGTTGGCATGGTATCATGGGTATTTGGAGACAGACTAGCATGTTCGTAATACTACAAAAGTGGTAATTCAAGTGAACAAAATATTAGAGAATAAATTTTTTGAAGTAAATATAATATAAGAGAAGTGAGATAAAAATAGATGTAATATGTATTAACCGATGCATCATATTGTTCAGCAACATCTTCAGATTCGTGCACGGGGGTGTCACCATGCTCATTAACACTGGTTTCCTTCCTTTGATGAATTCCAACATCATCATCTGCAGCCAGGTCAGCAGTAATGGGACAGATCGTAGTTTACAAGACAGAGGCAAACCACTCAAAGTATCCTTCTGTACATACTAGAGGCCCCTCTCGTACCCTCCGCCCCATATCAGGCTTCTTCAAAATTAACTCCTTCTACTTTTGGGCAGAGAAGCAATCAACTCACTCATACTTAGGATTAAATTTCCTTGGCTCTTTTGCGTTCCATAGGTTAGAAATCTCTGTCAACAGTCGCTTTGCGGGGATGTCTTGTTCCCGATTAAACTGCCGCACAACCCTATTTGGGAAGTAGGGTTGAACATGATCTAGACTTGCTAATGCACCATAGAAAAATGTGACCTCCTTGAATGCATGTGTGAAATACCTTTTATCTCTGTATGGGTCATATACAACCTACGTCAAAAATAAATTAAATGTATTATGCACCATTAAGTTGAATAATTTTTCCAGTAGTCCTGAGAAAGATTTAACAACATTGTCGAATTCGACAATATTATAGTGGACTGGTAGTTATTGAGATGGAATATTTTTTATTTAGACAATTTACCATGTTCATTTCAATAAATTTGCATATGCACAACTAAAGAAACCTGAATAATTGTCGAATTCGACAATATTATATGTACAATAGTGTCAGTCAATATTGTCAAATTCGACAATTATTCAATTTTCTTTAGTTGTGAATATGCAATATTGTCGAAATCTACAATGTTGAAGCAGTGTAATCTACTTAACTTAAATTGCAATATGATACAGTGTAGCAGGGTAATGAATTTACATTCTCCAGTTTGTAGTTGTCCAATGCCTCCCTAAACTTGAGCAAAGTTGTACCATCATATCTATCCGTAACAGATACATCCCATTTCCAACAAGTACAGTGCTCCCATGTGTCAAAGTCCATCTCCTTGAGGATCCCAGCAATCTTTGAGAAATGTGCAAAGATTCACGACTACATGTATATAGATAAACAAAATAAAATTAGTAGAGGTTCAAGCCATATGCAAAAAAATAGTTATATAAATGAGTACAGAATCACCTCGAGTAGTGTGGTACATCCTGCAAATTGCCTCCCATCATCTCGAGATGTTGCACCCAGATTGTAATACATGTGGGCTTGAAATACTGATTCCTATGACCACTTCTTTGCCACCTTGTCCTTGGTAAATAGGTCAAGGTACCGTACGCTGACATTTTTGCCTTTTTTCGTGGGAAATAGAAATGACCCAAGGACATACATCATATAAGCACGAGCAACAGATCTGGCTGTTAACCCCTTCTTCTTCACAGCTGTAGCGGTACCGTCACTGAGAACCTTCTCCAACTTGCATGCATAGTACCATTTTAGTTTCTTCAGTGACAACAAATTCCCAGCACCCCTAGCTTTTAAAGACATGAATGCATTTAAATCCTGCAGGAGGTTGTTCTGGAAAACCTCTAGAAGCGCAGGGAATCCCTAGGTACCACCAATGACCGTGGCATCACCATTTGTAGGCAACCCAACCAATTGCTCCACATCATCCAGAGTTGGAGTCATCTCACCCCATTTGAAGTATAAACTATTAGTTTTCGGCTACCAACATTCGGTAAAAGCAGAAATCAACGCAGAGTTGTAAGAGTTATATGATATGGCCCCAATCCTATCCAAACCCTTCAACTTAACAAAATCTTGGACTACTTGTGGTTCCTCTGTAATGTCCCACGTAGACTGATGATGGTGAACACGAATGGGAAGCTTCTCCTGAACAATAATAGTGATTATGTCAACAAAATGTAACTACCAATAATAGAAATAACAAAACATAATTCAACAAGGGATTCCATTAAACAATATACCTGCCCTGGCGTGATCTATCTTGCTTTATGGAACCTGAAGCTCCTCAGCAAGCTTTTATCACTAGGTCCTAAGTATTTATTGCTTGTAGCCCCCTTGCCTTCATAATACCCCCCAATAATAGGAATATTTACATCAAAATCAGGGAAAACATTTGGGTACGGTGGTTGAGTTCCCAAAGCAGCTTGGGCAGACTCAGTCTCAAATTCTAAACCCTGGAAAATATTCACAGCTTGTATAAACTCAACTTGAACTCCCAAAGTAGCTTGGGCAGACTCAGTTGGAGGTACTGGTTCACTAACACCCTCATTGGCGGTGTCAACAGTGTTTGGAAGGACGTTTGTGCTTGGGTCAATAGTCTTTCTCTTTCTTTTATATGTAAGTAGATCTCCTTTTCTAGCAAACTCTTTTTTTCTTCTATTAGAAGCGGTTGGAGATACTTTCTCATTTATTGTGTACCTGTATACAATTTATTACTCAAAGGATCAGTACAATTGTACTTGGTAATTGTCGAGTTCGACAATATTATGTAAACATAAGTTCAATTATACTTGGTAAATTGTCGAATTCGATAATACTCCATTTTAATAATTCTAAGTCAACTATACTATTGTCGAATTCGACAATTTAGACTTCCAAACATGGATAAAATAAAAAGGAGATGAACCAATAGAATTCCATAATTATCGAATTCGACAATATTATGTAACCATAACAACAATTATACTGCTAAATTGTCGAATTCAATAATCCTAGATGTTAATAACTCAATTTCACTTTAATATTATCGAATTTGACCATTTTGCAGTGTAATTTGAGTTATTTAGGTTAAATATTGTCGAATTCGATAATATTAAGCAGTTTTAATACCAAATTGCATTACACAAAATGGGAGACAAAAAAAATAAATAATAATTTTTAATGATAATGGGATTTACCTTCAAGCAGACAACAACCTCCACTATCAATCCCCAAGCTCTTCTCCAAAAGGAATGGATAATGTCTTTAAATTCAATTCTTTCTCTAAACTCCCAAATGGAATAACAAAGAAAATGACAATCTCTAATAGAGAGAGAGAGAGAGAGAGAGAGAGAGAGAGAGAGTGTGTGTGTGTGTGTGAGGGAAAAAGAGTGAGAGAGAAACTCAAACTATTCGTGAGAGTGAAAGAGATAGAGTGAGTGAGTGAAACTGTTCGCGAGAGTAAGAGAGACAGAGTGAGTGAGAGAGATGTTTGGAGGGAAATGGTCGTTTGGTTTGTTTGGAGAGAGGGGAGGGGGAGGGGAGAGAGAGTGAGGGAAACACAACATTAAATGTGAGTGACGGATGGTTTGAAAAGAGAAAGGGAAATGTCTGCCAGCTAGAGAGAATGGGGCAGGAAGGACCCGACATTTTTCCACCTCATTTCCCTTAAAAGGAAATCACCAAATTTTGAGAGCCACTCATCTCTATTAGATGAGTGGTTGTGGCTGAGTGAGACTTGAGTGTCTCTAAATCCTCTCCCTGCTTTAAAATAATGAACTAGAAAATAAATATTATTGATGCATCTGTTTTCTTTAATGTTTAAGTACTTACTTTTAAGTGTTACATTCTTTTGTGATGTCATATACAGCTCTGTTCATGCGTTTATGTTTTTGAAGTTGGCATATCCACACCTTGTACCCATGACCAACACCGACACATATATTTTTGTATCGTTGTCAAGTTATCGATATGAATTGATATGATATGAGTCGATACCTATGCATCTTCGTGAAGCGACATATCAAAAGTATTGCCCATGTTAGACTTGTTTATTTTTTTCATTAATAATAGTAATATTTAGAAATGGGAAACAAATCGGAACAATCTGAAAAAATCGGGATATATATCAGGATAGGATTCACCAATTTATCATTGAAGGATTGACTAAATTTATCGATATATAAAGGATAAATTCGTTTTCTTTCAAGATTTTTTTATTTACTGATCTATACACCTAAAGAAATAACTCATCAGTCATTTTTTGATCTCAGCCGTTCATTACCCATCTCTCATGAGTCGAGGATTATTTAGGCCGCTCGGATCTCTCATATGTTTTAAAATAAAGTCGCAGCCGTTAGATTCACAAAGAAATTTCAGTTCAAACTTCAAAATTGCCAAATCATCTGCCGAATTAGCCTATCTTTTCAGTCAACTAACATTAGTTTTAAACTTTAATGCCAAATCATACGGTACCTTCCCACTCTCAATCTTCTGACTACTACCATCTCAGTATCACCCTTTAAACCCTAAATCCCTACTCTTAGCCAAACCTCCCAGTTCTGACTTCTATCTCCCCAGAACTGATTTCTCCCTCGATTGTGAATCTCCCTTGAAAGAATCGATTTGATCTCTTGGTCTGGATTTCAAATGTTTGATTTGGTTTTGAAGGGTTTAATTTTGGTTCAATCCGGTTTTGATCTATGCTGAAGGATTTGATTTCAGTGTGTTACAGTTGTGCAAGGGATTTAAGGGTGTGATTTCAATTTGGGGTTTCTTCATTTTCAGATTATCGCAATTACAGGTCAATTATCGTTTGCCCATCTCTAAATAGTTAGGGGTTTTGTTTGATTGGCATTAGGGCTTGCAATTGAGCTTGATTTAGGTAGATTAGTTAGGGTTTCATGGTTTATTTGAATGATTTTGCGATTGGGGTTAATCCCACCAATCTCTCCAATATCAACATTTAGTGGGTTTTCCCTCAAATTCACTCGCCAATCCTTAAACCTCACCATCTCCATTGCACTTAAACCCCTCACTGTCTCTGCCACAATGAAGAAAGTTGTCGCGGCGTTGAAGGGGACTTTGAAGGTCGAAGGGATTGTTACTTTGAGCCAAGATCGATCACAATGGTTTGTATTGGCTTTGATTTTGGTAGTTTTGATTGTGTTGTTGCTAGGGTTTTAGCTCAATTAGTGTAATTGAAGCGAAATGTTGAGGTTTGATGGTGTTGTTGCTGCCAAACAGGTCCTACGACTGTGAATGTTAAGAGACTTGCTCCAGGATCCCATGGAATCCATCTTGTAAGTTTAGTTTTAGTTTCATAGTTTTAGCTCAAACATTGCCAAATTGCGTTTAATGGGTTAATACATATTTTTGTTCTTCGTCAGCACGAGTTCGGAGATACTAAAAAAGGGTGTATTTCAACAGGTTGGATTTACTTTGGGTATTTTTTGTTTGTTAATTTGGTTGTGTTTTGAGGTTGAGTTGTAGTAATGTGGGTTAGTTTGTATGGTTATTTGGTTGTTTGTGTGTATTAGGGCCACATTTAAATCCTAATGGGTTGACACATGGTGTGCCGGAGGATGAAGTCCGTCATGCGGGTGACCTATGAAACATAATTGCTAATGCCGATGGTAATGTTCAGTTAAATATCAGTTTAAGAGGCGCTTGGTATTTTTTCTTTGTAGGAAATGCTGATTTGTAATCTGTTTTGTGGTGGTACAGCAGTGGCGAAGGCAACAATAGTAGATACTTAGGTGCTTCTCTTTCATAGTTATCGATGTTTATTTAATATTTATCATATTTTATGATTCTGTCATCTACTTATCATGGTATATTTATGGAAACGTGTTTGAAGTGTTAAGTTTATTGTGTTTCTTAATTATGCAGATTCCATTGAGTGAATCAAATGCAGTTATTGGAAGAGTCCTTGTTCATGAACTTCAGGATGATCTTGGAAAAAGTAAATATTAATTTTCACTAGTTTTCCCGTTTCATTTCATTTTTAATGATGCTTTCTACTTAGATGTTCTTATTTGGTGTAAAAACGAAGAAAATTTCCTGTATGGCTATATATGTATCTGTCTTAAGTATATTTACTTTGTGTTTTTTCTTCTACTAATATATTCTTGTCTAATTTTATCGGTACTTCTCACTTGTAGGAGGGCATGAACTTAGCCTTAGCACTGGTAATGCTGGTGGAAGATTGGCATACGGTACGCTAACTCTTATGACCTTTATCATTTCAAGTTATTTTATATGAACTTATGATTTTATGTTCATGATGAAAGTCCCTACACCCATAGTTAGAAGACTAGACACAAGCAAGTCAACACTTCAAGGGCTTCTCCTGATAGTAGAAATGTTTGTTTGATGTGGTTGATTCTTTTGGTGGGCATTTTTTCATGTTGATGAAGTCAATAATCATAACCACAATTACAGTGCAGTTTATAAAGCTTTGGTGTGGGTGAGTAGTTAAATTCAGGAACACCAGATTCACTGTTTATGATGGACATAAATCTAGGATAGGTTTCATAGTCAGCTCTTACATGATTAATGCTACCAATGTCAACTATGTAAGCTAGTTATGGCTTTCAGTGACTCCTAGGGTGTTTATACCTATGAATGGGTTAAGGTCTTAACCTAGATGTGTGCATGATGGCTCCGGTGTCTGATAGACTGTTATTCAGCGCACACATTAAATTTATATCGGCTTTGCTACGTGCGAAACTATACATTTTATCCATCATGCTTATCATCGTAATGGAATGAGCGAAAATAAGAAAAATGACCCGGGCTTGGTTTAGAGAATTTAAAGAGGAAAACCCGCAATTAGGCAAACATTCTAAAAAATGTCCTTAAACTGGCTGAACCTGTCTTGAATTAGTGGTGGTAGCGGTTCTGCTCAATGTTTAGAGAACTTAAAAGAAGAGGAAAACCTATGAAGGAAAGTAGGTGAACGATTTGAAATGTCCCTGAACCGGCTGAAGCCATCCTAAATTAGTGGTAGAAGCAGTTCTACTCTGCTGACCAGCTCAGCAGCGGATCGCTTTTAGACTTTGATTCTTCTACTGCTGTTGTTGTCTGGTTTTGGAAAGTGTTCATGGTCGACGATACAAAAATATTCTTCTACCGTGAAGAAAAAGGTGATGAAAAAGGCCTATAATTGATCAGTGAGAGGCTGGCTATGACAGTGTATGACTAGGAATGTTTAAGAACTCTGTGAAACTTCATTGCTTAAATATTCATTGAAGCAGATGTGATAGTAATATTCTCCAAGTTGGTCTTACATTATTAGTGAAATACCCAATATATTATTTTCTTAAATAGTACAGTAAGGATGAATACTGAGGCTGGTCTATCTCATTACCCAGGGCATCAATCTTCGTTTCCTGCGAGTTCAATGAATTTTAATGACCAAAGAAGTTCTGTTGTGTTTAGATTACAACATGAGAACCATTTCGATAAGGTACATGGGTCATGTAATTTGAGATCTATGTTTAGTTATCAAGGTTATTGTCCGAACCCACTGAGTGATTTACCATCTCAAGAGGTTGCTTTTGGCATAAACTATAACCATAACAACAGTGGATTTCGCGTTCCATATAACTTCTTTTCTATGAATAGGCCTTGCATGAATGATGCTTTGTTCTATTCACACTGGCAGTCATTGGTACCTTTGCCTTCACAAAATCAAATGCATCATAGCCTTCCAATATTTAATGGAAACCAGGAAACAACTACAAATGCATGGGATTCTCAATATCCTTCCGCAATGAGAAGCACGGGCAATCTCAAAGCATTTACTTGTGAGGACAGCTTAATCATGCAAGGAAAATATATGAACTATGTAATGAAAAACAGATTCGATCCTTCAAATGGGCATAGAAGAGGTTCATTGACTGGAACTTGGATTGGCCGCTTAAATGAAACTACTCAAATAGACGGTCTTAACAATCCGAATGTGCATTCCCCATTGTTTCTGCCACTAACATATAACCGTCTGTCTGAAGGCTCTATCTACCACCTAGCAAGGGATCAAAATGGGCGTCGGTTCCTACAAAGGAAGTTTAAGGAGGAAACCCCGCAAGACATAAAAATTATTTTCAATGAGATTGTTGATCATGTTGGTGAGCTTATGATAAACCCCTTCGGAAATTACCTTATGCAGAAACTGTTGGATATCTGTACTGAGGAACAAAGGTTATAAATTCTTCTAACTGCAATGAGTGAACTTGGGAAGCTTGTCAATATCTCCTTAAACATGCACGGGTAAAATCTTGCAATATGCCTTCTATTATGTGCCGGTCATATAGTTTAGTTTCTTGCATCCATTAATTCTATAGTGCTTTAACAAAATTGTTACTTTATTAGCCAGCGTAGTACAAAAGTTGATCGAGACTGAAAACTCGGCAGCAAGTTTTACTTGTCATTTCAGCCCTTCAGCCCAGGTTCCTTCACCTTATCTTGGAATTGAACAGAAATCATGTTATCCTACACTGTTTGCAACGCTTTAGCAATGAAGATAACAAAGTACGTATTATTGACATAGCTTAGAGGTTTGTAGATGTTTATTGGGTTATATCAAGTACTAAGTATTAGCTATGAATTATATTCTTAGATATATATGTCTATATTAAAATCTTGATTATTCTTCTATGATGTCTCACACATAATATTATCTAAACTGTACATATTTTCCCCTTTTAATATTGATTGAGTTTAGCTAGTGATGTTACAGATTCCAGAAGTTATGGGTTTAAATTTATAGTTTTACAATTTAGTATTCCTCTTTCGGGATTCGTATTTACTTGGTCTACTAGTAACCAAGAAACTTCTCCTCCTCGGGTTCGATTACTTTCTTTTTCCAACTGTAAGTCTATGACATGAAAGTTGTTACTGATTTTATTTCTCAGTTCTCATTTTTTTTACTAGCCTCTTACCATGATTCTTTAATTGTAGAGTATAATGTATTCTCATTTCATATCCTAACTTCTTTTCATTTTGGAGTATGAGTCTTAGAGTATTTCCAGTTGTTACGCTGTTGAATGTTTTTCCAACCGCCTATTTTGGGCTTGCTTAGGAATCATGCATGTATCAAAAGTAGCCATCTGCTGTCATTGAGGATTTGGAAAGTATCTTTGGGCATAAAAATTTAATTGTTTGTCCAGAAGCAAGAATGTCTTAACTTGCTTTTCTTTTTAGAGTTTGCTGATTTACATATCGCTATTTGTCATACTCAGGTTGGTTTGAGAAAATAATATAGGCTAGTATCACAGTCACTTTGGGACGAACAGAGTATAGAGTTTTTTTTGTTTAATTGTAAGGAACCGGACGCCAGACTTAGATTTTCATTCCTTTCCCACTTTAATCGGTTTTGTTCCTCATGAACTAAAATTTTAGCGGGTTTCAAAATTTGTCTTCGCCAACTAATTCCGAAATGGTTTTAGAAACTTGTTAAAATGGCCAATAAAAATAATACACCCCAATTAAAAATTGTTCTATTTAATTGGTTATTATACATCACTATAACAATATTACTTTTATTATACAAATTAATCGTATGAACTGAATAAGATAATGGATAGATATACATAGTTAATAAACAAAATGTCACAAAACACAGATGTAGAATAAACAAAATATCACAAAGCACCGATGTAGAAGTTGTATTAAGCAAAATTAGTTTCGTCTTTGGTATGTTTGCAGAGTTCAAAGAGAGGCAAAACCGTAGGTCTTCGATCTAACTCTCAGCTGCAACCATGGCGAGGGTATTGAAGAAACATTTGAAGATTCTCAAGGCACCAAAGCATCTGATCCTTGATAAGCCCGATAATGCTTGCCACTAATCATGATCCTCAAGAACATATTACAATACGTTCTTACGTATCGTGAAGTTGTATCCATACTAATGCAATGCCATATTATGGTTGACAATAAGGTTAGGACAGATCAGAAGTACCCAGTTGGATTCATGGATGTGGTATCAATTTCCAAGCAAATGAGAACTTCCACCTCCTCTATGATATCAAATAGCGCTTTCGATCTCATTATGTTAAGTTTAAGTTGTGTAAGTTACGCTAGGTCCAGTTTGATCAGAAAGGAATTCTGCACAAAAACACCTATGATAGACGAACTATCTGTTACCCAGATCCCCTCCTCAGGGCCATTAATACCATCAAGCTTGACATTGAGTCCAACAAGATTATTGACTTTATCAAGTTTCACGTTGGTAACGTTGTCATGTTGACCGGTGGAAGGAATAGGGGTCGTGTTGGAGTTATCAAGAGCAGGGAGAAGTATAAGGACAATTTTGAGATCTTCAATGTCCAGGATGCTATTGGTCATGGATTTGTAACTAGGTTGAGCTATGTGTACACCATAGGAAAGGGTACAAAACCTAAGTGTTCTCTCCAAGGACAAGGGTATTAAGTTGTCCATCCTTGAAGAGGCCAAGAAGCGATTTGCAGTTAAAGAAGCAGTTTGCTTAAATTAGTAGTAATGGAATTGGACTTTAGATATTTGAAAAGAGGTTATTTAAATCAATTCATGTTTGTCTGTGTTAGACCATCATTGTCATTTTTTTGTATTATTTCAAGTTTTGTAGTTGCAAATTGGATTAAGTTTTAAATAAATAAATAAATAAGTGATGTCATTCCAGCAAACTGCTTCTCCTTGTTACAATTCTCGTACGAATTCAAAAATAAACTATACTACCACATTCAAATTCCAACAAACCACAAATGCCACTTAATGCCTTTCTCCAATAAATACAAATATTATTCATACTTAATGCCTAAATATTTTTTGAGCATAACGGTCTACCATGCGCGTTAGCGCGTGCCTCAGTGCTCGTATCTATCTATCTATTTATCTATACACCTAAAGGAATAACTCATCAGCCCATTTTTAGATCTCTGCCCTTCGTTACCCATCTCTCGTGAGTCGAGGATTATTTAGGCCGCTCGGATCTCTCATATGTTTTAAAATTAAGTCCCAGCCGTCGGATCCACAAGAAATTTCAGAATTAGTTCAAACTTCAAAACTGCCAAATTATCTGCCGATTTAGCGTATATTTTCAGTCAACCAACTTAGCTCGATTTAGGTCTTTGACCACCAAAATTTTGATTTTCATCTCCGATTTCTCAAAACTTCTATTCTAGATCGGCTGCGATTCTCAATTTCATAATTAGGCTCCGTGATCTCGAGGTAATTGTGCTTGATTTGCTTTGGGGTATAAGACCTGCTTTGCTGCGATTCTCAATTTCATAATTAGGGCGTTTAAGACCTGATTTTGGATCGAAACTCTCTCTCTCTTCTTCTTTGTTTCCCAAATTTGGATCAAATCGATTGAATTCACAGTTTCTAATTGCGTGTTTACATCATTAGGTTTAGTTTAGATGTTGTTCTTTGTGATTGAATTAGATTTGATTCTCTGCATTTAAGTTGGATTTGTTTAGTTAAATATTTGATGAATTTACTATAATATTCAGAATGGGGTTAGTGAGATAAGATTGATCTAATCAGAATGTGGTTATTGGGCAATGATTCAGCTCTACCCGTGATCGAGTTTGCGGAGTTTGCGTATTCTAGTCTGTTATGTGAGATCAGTAGCTATTGTTTTGCCAATTTGCTGGTGTGCTGTAAACTGTAGTGATGTTCAAATGCCTGATCAGTGATGTCAATTTGCAAAAAAGTAAAACTCATCAAACCTTCTTCCCCTTGTTTTAAATTACAGCCCAAAATCGTAAACCCCTCTCTCTCTCTCTCTCAAAACATAGAAAATCACACATTTATTATGTCTCCATGACCCTTCTCTCTCTCACTCTCTCTCTAAGTGTGGGTGTTTTAGTTTGAAACAGAGAGAGGGAGGGAGTCTCATTAATGTCAGTGACATGTTTGTTATTAGTCTTGTTAGAATGAGAGGCACCCACTAGTACAGAAGGCTAAAACCATTTTTGAATTGGTGATTTTAAAATACTGTAATTGGAGGTCTAATTTGAAGAGAGAACAATCACTTGCATGGGTAGACAAGGTCCTTGTAACCACTGTGGAACTAAAAGTACTCCATTTTGGAGGAGCAGACCACTTGGAAAGTCAGTTTTGTGCAATGCCTATGGATCAAGATATAGGTTGAGGGGAACTCTTGCCAACTATACTCTGAAGTCACATGTTCGTGCATTGGCACCTCTTCAATCCAACAATAATAGAAACTTTCGAGATTACAAAGTACAAACCGCGAAAAAGCCAACAAATTGGCAGATAAGAAAAGTTCACATTGAAGAGAGCATCGAAGATAAAGTGGCAGTTTCACCATATTATTTGTGTCCCTTTGGTTTTCAAGATGGTACAAGCAGCGGATCTAGCTCAGGATCTACGTCATCAGTCTCTGGGAGCCGCATCCAGTTGGGAAGCATGGACTAGAACGCCCCAGTCAGTCAAATCGAGTTTCTTGGACTTCCACATTCCTTCTAAAAAAAGATCAAGAACTGAGCACCACAGTTTATCACCTTTTGAACTTCTCAGAAGAGACCTCATTAATGTTTATCAGCAAGACTCATCCTTCCATTCTGCATCTTTAGAAAAAGTTCTCCTTTATGAAAGTGGAGATCCAACATATTCATCTGAAACTGTATATGGGTGTTATCCTCTCAAGTCGCAATCAGTTTCATCAAAAGAAGAGGAATCTGAGGCTAGCTCACCCGTAGTAGAAAATAAGGTTGCTTGCATGAACAAATCTCAGATGGGCTCATCATGCAACGAAGTTAGTTCTACTCAAGCTGGACTTTCTCTTGAATCTATGGTTAACTCAGTTCTCAGCGACCGTGACATATATGATAAACATTCTCCTCAAATATCAACGCTCACTTTCTTTGCATCCTCTTTGTACATTGCCGCACTTGTAGCTTGTTTTATAGCCGCAATGATTACAAGGAAGTTTGGCCAAAAGATCTATACTCCTCGGAGGCTTCCTGTTTTTAGTTGGAGCAGTTTTAAATGGTGTTGCAGTCAACGTTGCTATGCTTTATGTTGGACTTATTTTTCTCAGCATCGGTGTTGGATTTGCTAATCAGGTACTACTTAATATATATAATATATTTTGCACATATTCAGAAATATTTGATCGATTAATCATTGATAAATTGGGATGTATCGGATTTATTGGCAAAGGTAGAATTCTCCACGATATGTGCAGACTAATGCCGTAGATATACATGTATCCTAAACCCAAAATTTTGTAAATATACACGTGTTCTAAACCCAAAATACACTAATATATAAATATGTAGGAGATAACTGTAAGACTGTTTTGGTGTTTCTAGTGTGAAACTAAAAATATTGGGGAGTGCAAGACAACCAAACCTGGCGTTCCAAATCCTAATTCAGATTGTACCATTAGATATTACAATTTTTCAACGATTCGATTATTTTCCATTCTAGTATTTGGCCTAGGTTAAGTCATAGAAGGGTTTCCATTTTCCAAATTTAAGAATTTGCAAAGATAATGACACTTTTAGTATGATAATGCTAGAACCTGTATAAAGTGTTTCTCATACATGGATCCTCTTCAGGTTTTGCATCAACTAGTAGTTCTAAATGTTTAGTAGAGACCTAGATGTCTGACTTCAACAGAAATGGTAGATTACATTCAAATTTTCTTTTCTCGTGCGTAGTCCTTTACATTGTAGGATAGATTATATAATTTATTAATAATATTGTCATATTATGTTGCAAATCTTGCGATTAATACCATCTTCATGCTTCTGCAAAGGTAATCTTACGAAGTTATTTAAAAAAAATAATGGTATGATACTTTTTGAGTAGTTATCGATGATTTTGTTTTCTCAATTGTGACCAATCTGTGCCACTCTACCTCTCTGAGATGGCCCCATGCAAACACCGTGGAAGACTTAATGTTCTTTTCCAACTGATGATCACCATTGGTATTCTCATAGCAAATCTTGTGCACTATGTTTCTGACAAGATCAAGGCTGGTTGGGGTTGGTGTTTGAGTCTAGCGCTTGTTGTCGTTCCTACTTTGATTGTCTGTGTTGGTGCACAAATTTTGCCCGATACTCCTAATTGTCTTATTAATCGTGAGAAACCTGAAGAGGCTAAAGCTACGCTTAAAAGAATTTATGGAACCGATGGCGTTGATAAAGAGTATAATGATCTCGTTCTCACTAGTAAAGCGTTCAAGTTAGTGACTATATAAGTGGTGGTGTCAAGAATGTAAGATTTTTTAATTTTTTCTACAATGTTTTTGGGTTCTTTAATCAGATTAATTACGCCTCAGTTTTTATCTCTCTACTCAATATATACATATCTATCTTAATACTTATCGAACATTAAAATACAACTAGGTTCATGTTCGTACAAGTAGACGTCTTGCTAACTCCGTTGACACATCTCCCATTACAGGCATCTTACCTTCTTAAATACGATTCCATGCTTGGAACCTTCAAAGCAGATGTTAAGATCGTTGATAATGAAACAATCAGTATGGATGGCAAGCCCATCAAGGTTGTCTCAAGCAGAGATCCTCTCAAGCTACCATGGGTTGAAATGGGAATTGACATTGTTATTGAGGTAACAAAAAAATAATCATCGTGTAACATCAAATTAGTCTTTAAAGACTGAATGTTCATATAAAATTAGTACTTATACCGTGTGAGTTACAGGGTACTGGGGTGTTTGTTGATGGTCCAGGGGCAGGAAAGCACATACAAGCTGGTGCCAAGAAGGTTATCATAACAGCCCCTGCAAAAGGAGCTGATATTCCCGCTTATGTTATCGGAGTGAATGAAAAAGACTACGAGCATGATGTGGCAGATATCATGAGGTATGTGTTTTAACATGGAAAGCTTCGCTTAAATGTTTATGTTGATTTATCATTTATTGACTAAGTTTGATTGGAATTCAATGTTTTGTAGCAATGCTTCTTGCACCACAATTGTTTAGCTCCATTTGCGAAAGTTTTGGATGAAGAGTTCGGTAAGCATGCATTATTCAATCTTTGTTACTTTGAACCTTATTGTAAAAATGGTGTCCGAAAGAACATTTAATACTGAATTTATAACACCAAAATGTTGATTAAGGGACTAGAAATCGTTGAAACCTTTTAATCCACCAAATTCCATCGCAACTTTATATCCCCCTAGATAATTCTGGACTGATATATATTCGAAGTTCAATATTTCTTAGGTTAGATTGTCATAGAGTGATAGATGTCCTTTTTTTTCTCGATGATCAAAGTATAACGTGACCATCCTTGCCCTAAAAAGAAGATGGCCAACTCCACCAGTCTAAATCTATGGCCTTTTAATTCAGACCTCCCCGACTGTCCGACACTAGGACTACCTTCTCTTGAAGCCCTTTTATACCTTACTTACAGGTATTGTCATGGGAACAATGACAACCGCCCATTCCTACACTGGTGACCAGGTATACTTTGTGCAGGCCTAACTTACATTTTCGTATTAGTTTGATTCGTAAAAATTTCCTTGGGTATTGAATGAGCAAGAATCAATCTTTATATCTCATTAACGTGTTATTGCAGAGGCTTTTGGGTGCATCACACCGTGACTTGAGAGGCGAGCAAGAGCTGCTGCACTGAACATAGTCCCAACAAGAACTGGTGCTGCCAAAGCTGTCTCACTAGTGCTCCCCCCCAACTAAAGGGGAAACTTAACGGGATTGCACTTTGAGCACCCACTCCTAATGTTTCAGTTGTTGACCTTATCATGAATGTTGAGAAGAAAGAACTTATAGCTGAAGACGTTAATGCAGCTTTCAGAAAGGCAACTAATGGACCACAAAAAGGGTTATTGCATAGAATACACGAGGGAAAACCATTATTTTCTTGCATCTGGCATCCATTTCTTCTAAGTCGTTACAACTCTGGATGCAACTCAAGATCTATGCTCTCAGTTCCATTTTTGTGGATATTTAGACTAACTTTTAAATTTGCAGCACTATTGAAGAGTGTTTTTCCCATTTAAGTATGCTAACATCATTGCAGATGCTCTTAGTACTTCATTGTATCTATATTGCAAAATGTATGAAATCTTTTTTTATGTATTGGACATATATGAAATTATCTTTTCGTGAAAACAGGCGGTGTTTGTGCAGGCAATCTGCTAGGTCTATCTCTGAACAAGTGAAACCCGGCAAAGATTTCTCCGAGTTAAAATAACCCCCAGATTCAGTACCTCCATTTGTTGATGAACTTATGGAGGAAGAGGGCAACGCTTTATCTGACATCATAGTCACAAAAGGGAAGGAAAGAAAGAATTCCTTGAAGTGTGAAACTCTAGTTCCAGGAGACCATTAATTGTAAGGCTGTGCACAAGGCAGCCAAAAAAGTTAGTTGTAAAGAAATTCCCTTAAACATCAAAATGCGAAGTGAAACTAAATTTCTCTGGCACACTCATGTTCAATAGTTACACAACATAAGAGATGGTACTATCAGAGTTATCCTTGTTGTATACGCCTTGTAGAACTTTTCTTCTCTACTGTTTTTGGATCTCTACTGCAATTTACTGTAATATGAACCATTATCTTTCTTCATCACCTGCGGTTGATGGGAGAAATGGTTGAAATAATAATTTAAGATTTTCTTTATTGAAATAGAATTTGCTGGAGTATATATTTTGGTCTAATATTTACACTACTTTGTATCTCAGGTACTGAATTTGAAACTGTTGGATACTCACAGTATAAATTTGGTTGAATGTCTACTATTATTTGTATGTTGGATATCCCAATGTGATCTACATGGACACAATCTTGTATTGTTCGTTTTGGTACTGAACATGTAGAAGCTTTTGGTATTGCTCGAAAAATTTGGAGTTGGAGTCGGACCTTTTAATGCCGTTGGGTCTTAAGCTGCAATATTCTCTTCTTTCACTTACAACTTCCATATGGTATGTACTCATTTATTCCTCTTTTTTACTTCCAATGGAACTTATTTCATATCATTCTTATGGATTTTGCAGTGATGTCTGTTGATAGGGAAACAAGCAGGGTGATGAAAGGTGTTCAACATGGGGATTGTAGATTTGTGTCCCCCAATAAAAGGGCAATCTCCTCATAAGAACATATCAATGAGTTCTGGTCTTTTTGGGGGGATGTCAATAAATAAATAATGCTAGAGGTTCTAAGTCATGCCTTCAAAATTAACTTTAATTTTTCATGATGTGTGCAGGCACTCTTAGTGCACATTCTTTCTGAAGGTGAAGCTGCCCAACCTACATTGAGCTTGAACCATCAATTTTGGTGGTTAAAAAACTACTAATTTTTATAAGTTAGGTATTATAGGTAAGCTTTAAATCTAATTCACTTGATTTTTCAAGCGATATGATATGTCTTATGGTTAAGTATTTTGTTATAAGTTATTTTTGTCTTCGATCACTTCACTATGAATCCATAAGCACAAATTGGTAAGAGCTTCTCATACTTTGAGAGGATGATGGTTCGAATCCATCTGGATTCGCTTGCGTGACTGCAATTGTTATCAGCAATATAGTTTCAACGTTGTCTTCCTTAATAATGAAAAACATTTAGTTCAGGAACTATATGTTACTCCATGGTTCACCTCCATCTAGGATTTGTCCATTATTTGTTATTCGAATTGTGCATGTATGCTAGTGTTACAGTAGTTGAAAGCTTGATGATGGCAATAACTGGAATTCAGGTAATGTTAAACATCACCTCTTTATAAAACCATATTTCTACTGTTGATGTACATGTCGTGTCTATGCAATACAAGCTGTAGTTGTAATTTTTCATCTGTAACATGATTTGGTAAGCTTTTATTTTAACTTCATGATTGTGAAACTGCTAAGTTGATTTCAACTCTAAAGTTATGAGGCTTTTAGTCCTTCCAACTCTAGATATTGTATATTATATTACAACTTTCTAATTCTATCCACCAAGCTGTTTAGAGGTCGTTTGACAACCAATTATTGTATACAAAGTTTTTAACCCTCTTCATGTAATCCACAATACGATTGAGAAGCCTTTAGTTAGTAGAGAAACACGAAGAACACCAAAATTGGGCAAAATAAAGGTTAATTGCTTAAAAGAAACGAAGAAGATTACAATGAATCACTCCAAAACCCTAGGTTTCTCTCAAAACTTTCTCTAGATCTAACATAAAAAATATACCCTAGAAAATAACCTAAGTCTCATTTATATACTAAAGAACTTAAAATACTAAAAAAATGCATCTCGAGGCAAAACACCTCTCAAAAATACAATTACCGCCTCAAGGAAAAAGGCTGAATCGCGCCTCTGTTCGAACAAAACAAGTTTCTGTTTGAATAAAATAAAGTGTATTCAAATAGACAAAAATCTATTCGAATAAAACCCACCAGGCAGAAATCTATTCGAACAGAAATAATTATGTTCGAATAAAAACCCTCAGGCAAAAATCTATTAGAACAGAAATAATTCTGTTCGAATAGAAATAAATCTATTCGAATAGAATATCTCAGAAAAGTATAAAAACTTGAAAACTTCATGTCTTCTTCAGATCCAGGCTTCATGTCTTCTTCAGATCCTCCTGGATCGTAGCTTCACCTGTTAGGAGCCTTGAGCTCTTGCTCAAGCGAGAATCAGAGATGTGGGAATGTGGCACTGCTCATTACCATACTGTACCACTTCGATGTACGAGGTAGCTGACCCTTCTTCCCAACTCAAAATGATTCAAAACGAACACATTCCTTGCCTAGCAACAACTTTCGGCGAAACCCACTACGCCCTTTAAGATCATCATATCTTGACGTAACAAAAGACTGTCTCTGCATAGAAACCAACATAGCGGAAGTAGTTGGTAATGGGGGTCGAGATAAACAATCAACCATTTTGTTGTCCACTCCCTTCTTATACTGAATAATCAAGGGCAATTGTTGGAGATACAACCTCCCCTTCATCTGGCGAGCTTGTTGTAGCTTGGACTGTGTAGCGAAAAACTTGAATGGTTTGTGATCAGTATGTACCACAACCTCCTCTTGCAACTTCCCTATATCAGTTTGTTACTTAAAAAATGTTGTCATTGGAGAGAACACTCGAGCCGACGTACCCTCCTGAACCGGTTGCACCAATAACATAAACTTGCCGCTCGCATTAACCAACCGCTTCATCTGAGTCGCCATTACCAAATTTGACGTAGTGACATGCTCCTTACAAGCATTAATATGGAACTCCTTTCCCTCCTTCACAAGAAGATACTTGCGAGCTCGACGGTAATAAAACGTATCTTAGTCCCAAAGATAAGGGCTACCCAAGATGACCTGAGACACATCCAAAGGAACCACTTCACACGTCACCTCATCAATAAACTTCTTAGAAATTGCAAAGTTGAATCTAAACTGCTTTGTGACCATCACCTCCGTATCTTTCTGAAACCACCCCAAACTATACGGTTTAGGATGAGTTGTAGTCGTCAACCCCATCTTCTTCACCAACGTCTCAGAAATCATTTTTTTTTACTACCCAGATCCATAATGGCATTGACTAAACTCTGCTTTACCTGAATACTTACATGAAAAAGCCCTTCCCGACTCTCCTCCTTGGTAGCCAAAGTCTGCTAAAACATAAGTGTAAGCTTAGGATTTGGTTTATCTAAACCCGGAAGGTCAACAACCTCAGCGGCTAGTGCATATTTCTCTTTATTGCGCTTCTCCTCCTTCGGCTTAAGCTCCGGGTGAAGTTTCCAACAATAATCAGAAAGATGCCCACTCGCCTTACAATGACTACAATGAAATTTCTTGGACGAAGACCCCTCTCCTTTGGCCTCTCCCTTATGCTCGTTTTTCCAACTAGACTTGTACCCCGACTTGATCTTGTCATCGTCTTTGTCACTCTTCAAGTACTTGCCTTCAATGACAATTGCGTTCACGGTAGCGTCCTCGATATTCGCCACAGTAAAGAGCTTCAACTCTCTCCTAATGGACTCCGACAAACCCTCTATGTACTTCATGAACACCTCATACTCGTCCACATCAATGTCCAAAACCAAAGCTTAGTTATGAAATGCCGTAGTGTACTCCTATACGGATTGCTCAAACTTTTGGCCCAAATTGTGCCATTTATACCATCTCTCTTGCTCATACCCAATCGGATAAAACTGCTTTCGCACTAAAACCTTGAATTCTTTTCAACCCAAATCTCTTACATCATGGCGTTTCCGATAAGATTTCTACCACGTGAGTGCATAACTTGCGAATTTCAATGTAGCGAAACATATTTGCTGAGCATTAGAGTATTTGTAAACAAAAAAATAGGTTTCTAATCTATCTAACCAATTATCCAATATCTCGGTATCGATCGAACCGTCGAATGCCGGAATTTCAATCTTAAAACCAATACGAAGATTACGCAGAAGATTCGTGGACTTACCAATAACTGATTGCTCCTCGTCGGATTCGGCAGTACTAGAATCATCAAAAGCCAGAACGTTCTCGTCACCATCTACCTCCATAACCCTTATCTTCTTTGAACGGCCTCGCCGTTTCACCGAAGTAGACGCCTTAGCGAGGTTCGTGAGACGCAATTGCTCCACTAACTCCCCTACAGTAGAAGTTAAGACGGAAACTGTCGTTTCCAAAACCGTGAGTCTATCGTTGGAATCGTCCATCTCCAAATCGTCATTCTTCTTCGAATTAGGTTTGCGATGGATCTTCAATGGACTCACTATCTTCTCCTTCGTTTGCTTGAGACGGTCGCGTGTAGAAACCATAAACCATAATCAACCCCCCAAGATCGTAACTGGAAAACTGATACCACTTAATCCACAATACGATTGAGAAACTTTTAGTTAGTAGAGAAACACGAAGAACACCAAAATTTGGCAAAATAAAGTTTAATTGCTTAAAAGAAACGAAGTAGATTACAATGAATCACTCCAAAACCTTAGGCTTCTCTCATAACTTTCTCTAGATTTAACATAAAAAAAAATATACCCTAAAAAATAACCTAAGTCCCCTTTATATACTAGGGAACTTAAAATACTAAAAGAACGCATCTCGATACAAAATACCCCTCAAAAATACAATCACCGCCTCAAGGAAAAAGGCTAAATCGCGCCTCTGTTCAAGCAGAACAACTTTCTGTTCGAATAAAATAAAGTGTATTCGAATAGACAAAAATCTATTCGAATAAAACCCATCAGGCAAAAATCTATTCGAACAGAAATAATTCTGTTAGAATAAAAACCCTCAGGCAGAAATCTAGAAATAAATCTATTCGAATAGAATACCTTAGAAAAGTATAGAAACTTGAAAACTTCATGTCTTCTTTAGATTCAGGCTTCATGTCATCTTCAGATCCTCCTGGATCATCATGTCTTGCAAACCCCCTATGTGTATTGTTTGCTTACATGTTTCAGTCATATGTCTTACTATATGATTTGGTTGATTTGGAGTTAAAGCAAAGACATGTTGCAAGTCTGAGTATAGGTCTATAATATATTTTTTTTATCTTCTTATCTTAAATTGTTTTGCTTAAAAACCATGCTGCACTGCTATTATAATTTCCATCTCTCCCATAGGGTATAAATTATATTTTTCAATTACTGATTCTATGCACCATTAATGTTTAATTAGTAATTGAGCATAACGGTCTAGCATGTGCGTTAGCGCGTGCCTCAGTGCCCGTTTCTCTGATTTATCTGATAAATTCCATTTAGCTTTTATTCAAAATACTTAAAAAAACATCGAGCTCATATATTTTAGGATTTATCTTGTTGCACGTAGGTTATGCGATTTCTATCTCTTTTACCCTTCCCATTCAAAGTTAGATGGTAACTAGTTTTGCACCCTTAAGTCTTTGTGTACAGTGATTCTGCAGAGTTCATTTTCTCTTCACAAGGATGATTCTCCAAATTCTGACTTTGAGTTATGGAACAGGTGCATGGTCTTTGGAAGACAAAGAACGAAAACATGTCTATCTTGTGCAAGGAAGCTAAAGAGCTCAAGGATAAGTTTATGTCTTTCCAAATCAAACATGTTTTAAGGGTATTTATTTCTTCTCATGTTAATCTTCTATTGCATTCACATATGTAGCATAACTTCACAAGTATACTTTCTAATCTCAACTATTTTTCCACACTAATGTAGAATTCTCCCTAGGGATAGTTCTGGGAAACAAGAACTGTTAAGCAGACCCCCACATTGCCCACCAAACACAACCTACCATAACCCCAGATTCCTTCAATAAATACAAAAACAAAAGCACACATGCACAACTAACCTGTTATGGACAGGATATGGTTACAAAAAGACATAATTAAGCATGCCCCAGACACAAAGTGCGCAGAATGAGACTGGTTGTAGATCCGCACAGTAACTAAATACACAACTGCTCAATTTTTTGGCAGAAAATGTGTCCAAAATGTAAAATGCATCCATAGTAATAGATTCACAATCTAGATTTTGGATAGGTGCTGATCATTAATATAAGGCCAAGTTTCGAGAAGAGCCAAAAATGATTACAGGTATCAGTTTACAATATTGGTGCATAAATGTGTATCATGCGATAGGGAATGGGACACTTCAAGTTTAGTAAAATTTGTACATCCATAACTGCATTACATAGACCCATTAATTATAAGTTTTATCCGCTACACAAATTCTCCTTGACACAAGTCTATTGCTCGGGGATACATAATGGCCAGTATAACTGCTATTTATATTTCCCATGATTTTTTATTTCAAAATTTCAATATTATTGTGTACAATGCAACTGCTCTTTGATTTAGTAGATAAATGCTATTAGATGTTTATTAAATTCTTTAATGCAAAAGTATATTCAAATATGCAAATACTCTATATGCAATTTATATATGGAGGTAATACCCTATTGCCCAGCGTTAATATATGTTCATTAAGTTCTTTAATGCAAAATTATATTCAAATATGCAAATTACTCTATATGCAATTTATATATGGAAGTAATACCCTATTGGTCAGACTACAATCCTGTTTGTTTTGTTGGCAAAACCTTTGTACGCATGTTGGATCACATGGTACTGGTGTGTAAAGATTTTAAAGTCCTTTTGCTCTTCCCAGAGAACAAGTTATAGTGTTTCTTAACTCGACCCCAAAATATTTCCGATAATCTGGGATGAAAAGATCTTCAGAAAGATCACATTCTAAAGAGAGTCGTGTGTTTATCACACTAAAAAATTGAGCTTGGGAGATTTATATGATATTAGAGGAAGAAGAGATTGATTTCTGAATATTGAGTGTAGTTACATTGGAAGAATTGGGAAATGAGGAAGAAAATGAGATGTGTTAGGGCTTAGGTTTAGGATGGTAACTTTGAACCTATTTGTAGGGGATAATATAATATATCCTTGGTTAAATTACTAGGTCTGAGAAGGGTAGTAGGAAAAAATCATACCAATGAAGTTGGATCATATCAGTGCTAAGCCAACTGAGTTAGCTTCTGGCAGCTAAGTTGGAAGTTGAGCTCTAGAGTCTGAAAGTCTCTTTACCTAGTACGCCAACCTAAAGTTCTAACTAATTTCTGACACCACCTACCTACAAAGTTCCTGATGCAAGGAACTCAGCGGAAGCTTTGAATTTGGAAATTGCAAATGCAAAACTAAGGACATATGATAATTCAAATTAGGGGAACCAAAGGTTCAGATAAAAAAAACTAATCATTTCTATCAACGTAGAAGTGATTACAATGAAGGGAGGGTCATGGCGCCATTTTAAAAGAAAACCATCTGTATAATCTTTGTTGGTTTCTAAACCATCTCCTACTCTTAATGGGATCTTATAAAAACAGTAAACCTTAGTAATTCTGACGATGGTGGGTGAAGTAGAGAGACTCTTAGAGTGAGTACCTGTCATGTTTTATCTACTAGAGCCTGTTTTTAATCCAATTTTAACTCTCTTGAGTTAATTCTTATAAATGTTCTTATTTTGCATTCCTAGCTTGTACAGTAATTTTGTTGGCTGTTTGAGTTTCCGTAATTCATATAGTGCGACACTTAATGTTGCTGCTTTGATTTCAACTTTTCGATTTACTATATATTCTATTAAGTTATTAGTTTTAGCTTGCACTTGATACTTCTTCGTTCGCCTTAAAGGCTTTCCATCCCCTTCCTAACATATTTTTCCATGACCTGTCAGAATCTCAATTCGGAGGCTGATACGCAGGCTAACTTGGCTATCACACTTGCGGGTGAGATCTCTTAACTATATACTAAGTTATATTCATGTGATTCGGCAATTTTAACTGAACCTTTCCGCTACAGATAGTCAAGTTCAGGCGGATTGTGAGGCCAATTAGCTTGAACACTTGGACGCACCTGCAACTTTTGCAAATTTAAGTTCTCATGAGCACTGCCCATGGATCTATGGAATGGAGAAGTGCCCAGATTAGGTTGAACACCATTTGGGAGCAATTCTTAGTATATCCTGGATCTTCATATTCTGATGGATTAAAGTTTCTACAGTCAACCCCAGAGATTCAAGGGATCTAGGGATTTTAGGCTATTTGTTTTTTTGTATCCAAGTCACGGGGGAAAGCCAAAACGATTCATTATTGGACAAGTTTGAACTTAATAGACATTGAAGTTTTTTCCCTTTTTGAATATCATTTGAAAGTTTATTAATTGTTGCCTGTTTCATTCATGCTTATCACAATTTCTGTCAGATATCTATAATATGCTAGTGTCACTGTTCTAATAGTCTTGCAATACAGTGAGAATGCAAGAATATGTAATGTAAAATGGTGAGAAGTTTCACAAGGAAAAACTATGGCTTATGGCTAGGAAATTTGTCCCTTAAGAAAATGTTTTTAGATTATACACATGTTCCAGATAAATGAAGCTATGTTTTAGCGGTCGTTGTAGAGTTAACAACTAACAAGTACAAGCATGTTGAGTGTGGAAGGGGAGCTGGGGCTTGTTATTTTTGTTTAGTTTCTTGAGGTCCAGTTGGGTACGGGGGAATGTTTTCAGATCAATTTTGGCTAGGTTACGACAAACATAATGAAGAATGGGCTTCAACTTGAACTTCTTACTTTCACCTGAAATTTGTGAAATATGTAACACTATGTACGGTATACCCTTCCAAATATTTGATTTTACACTTCCATCTCCGAAGGTCTTTTGTACAGTTACATCTTTTGTGGCCTCAATAGCTATTGAATTACAATTGTCAGCAATCAACTACAAGCTTGTATTTTTTACGATTCTAAGATTGGAATCGGACAGTATATTTCAGGACAAATTTACAGTATAAAGCAACTCCTCATCATAATTAAAGTATTTCTTAGCCCTCCCTAGTGCTTGCTTCAATGTCTTAAACATCATATTCATGTCATAACCCGCATAATAGAGAAGATCTCAACATCAACCAAGAAAATATGAATGAAACCTTGGCAAAAACAAATTCCGGATTCACGAATACTGAAAACATAATCCAGTATCAGATATTAAATACAACCAATTTGATAAGAAAAAATGTCATAAACTGTCGTTACATACATTACTGTACAAAATCTAGTTAGTGGTGTCTTCTTCATCCTTGAAACTCAAATTCAAAGTTTGTAGCTTGAAGCCACATCCTTGTATGATCTCAACCAAATTGGAAGCCACCCCTGTAGCTTGGACTGTTGTCTGCTTTGCTAGCTGAAAAGATAAGAGACCAATTAGTTTTGTTTTAACTTACTCATTGGTGCATAATACCTAATAAAGCAATAACTCCGTAACCCTGACCTCTTTGGTGTTGGGCTAGTGGTTTGGGACCACCTCTTGAAGAAAGGAGAGAGTGGTCATGAGTTCGAAACCCAACATCGGGTGGTTATCCGCCAAGATTTATCTTTACTTAAAATGGAGCGGGCAGCTTGTAGAGGTAGGTACTGTGGCGAGCCCCGGAAGACTAGTTTGGAGTATGGTAAGAAATGATGAACCCGATCAACTTCCGGATATCAAAAAACAAAAAAAAAAACTCCATAACCCTGCCCTATCTACTATGTTACATATTTAACCCTTACAAAGTCAGATCAGTGACGGAGTTTCGAATTTGTTAACTCTAAAAACTATGCTTTAATAATTAAAGTAATGCAAATAAATAATACATCGCATGATAAGTTTTGTCTTATATCTTGTATGGAAGGAAAGACGAAGCGTGTTGGGGCCCGAGCCCCTATTGCACTGATATTGTCCCCACCTTAACCACCTAGTTGGGATGGACTAGGTGTGGGGTTTTGTTCTTAAAAGGCCTCGTGCAATTTAATAGTTCGTATCTCCTTATATCCCTATGTGAACTACATCCCGATGCGGTACTAACTTTGATCAACCGATCTTAACAATCTCCACCTTGAATTAAACACTGTTAGTCGACAACCGTCCATTTTGAGCTCCACGTAAAGAGAACATGAGCTGCACCTCGAACGATTGGAGAGACGTGTCGATACGTTAAGATACGCCCAGCCGAACCATCGGCTCTGATACCATTTGTTGGGGACCGAGCCCCCATTGCACCGATATTTTCCCCACCTTTACCACCTAGTTGGGATGGACAAGGTGTGGGGTTTTCTTCTTAAAAGGCCTCGCTGCAATTTAATAGTCCGTATCTCCTTATATCCTTGTGTAAACTATTCTACCCAATGTGGAACTAACATTGATCCACCGATCTTAACAAATCGAATATGGAAGTGATTTATATGAACCCACAGAGCGTTGGAACACAGTATAAGAGCGCGAAAAAGTTGACATTTAACAAATGGGAAAATAGTTCGAATGTAAAAAAATATGTTTCATCATAAGTTTTAACAAACCCAGAAAAGAGTACATCGTGGAAAGTTGAGGACTGGCCCAACTATTACAATTGATTGGCAAGATGTTATGCATGATCTCCGAGTTTGCAGCAAAAAATGAAGGCTAAACTTGATATAAAATTTTTTTATGGAAGAGGTTATATTTAGCAAAGTACATGGAAGAGTATTGCAGCATCATGTTTCACTAATAAAAAGGAGATGCAACCGCATGAACATTAATATTTTGAACTATTATAAAATTAAAAAGTCACGTGGTCATCATAATACCCACGGAGGCGATTGTCTCTCCACCTTGCATGACTACTCTCTCTATTTTAGTTATTTCTAAATTAGTTTATTTGATTTGCATTATAATTAGGAGACAGACTAGCTAGGGTTTCTATTTGTGCTAGGTCACTTCTCCTATAAAAGAGAGCTTAAGGTTTGAGTGAGAGAAAAAGGCTTAGCCTTGGAGAGATATCTAGAGTTTAGGGTAAATCTCTTAAACTCCAAGTTTTTTGACTTTTTATTTTATGTAATTGAGAGATCATAGTTTTAATTGAGATTAATTTAGCTTCCGCAAACGCAGTTTTTAACAACTTAGTACTAGAACTGCAAGATTTTGCGGGATTTCTTTTACACCAACTGCTACAGTAATTTCCGCACAAAAAAAAAACTTTTGCGACGAACAATGGGGAAGAAAACGCCAAAGAAACAAACGCAACGTGAGCAATTGAAAACGGTAGAAGAGTCTACCAAGTTGCTTATAGAGTCTAACATGGATCTTACAACATCGAACAAGATAATGTCTCAACAACTTGAGGAGATGCTTACCATATTGCGTGCCCTCGCGAGTTCCGATAGTGAAGGGAGATTTGCCGACGCCATTGAAGATAAAGTAGAAGTAGGAGAGAAGAAGATTAAGGCGGGTATTGTGACAGAGGATTCGATGAGATTCGATGGAGTAGGCTTGAAGATGAACCACTACAAGGAAACGACAGAGATGGAGGGTCATTGTGCGATTGATAGGTAGGGAAGACAGAGATGTATTAAAAAAATTTCGATCGATGTCTCACGATAGGGTTGCGACCTTAATACGAGAAGTTCACTCAATTGACGATTCCGATTATCATGAAGTCCAACCGAAGTAAACCAATACCCCGAGTTCAACAAATTGAGTAATGAGGTTATGCCGATTTGTTCGGCAGCGACGAATAAAATTATGGGATTGAGGAAGAAGTTATTAGCGATTGCGAAGTAGCAGGTTTCACCACGACAAGTTTTTTGCCAAAATCGACAAGTTCGTCGATTCTCAAATCGAAGCGATTTTTGACTAAACTTTGATCAATGGAGTTGTCGAATCAAACTTTCGAACCATTGGAGAGTGTTTTTCAGTCGCTAAAAAGTCGGAAGACGCCGTAAAAAATCTAGGGTTATCGCGGGTTCCACAGAGTATGGGTAACCCAATAAGGGCTAAATTTTGCAATTCCTCTTCGTTAATTGATTGGAATAAACTCCTAATTTATGATGAGTCTCCAGAAGAGATATTTAAATCGGGGTTTAGTGATCCGTTTTTGCAAGGGTTTGAAGACTGTTCAAATCGATATTTTAATCAGTTTTTGGGGATTTAAAATGAAGTCACACACGGTATTTTTGGTGAAACAATAATTTCTCTATTTGGAGGCAAACAAAACGGGTACAACAAGTACCGTGGGAGGATTTGTAGTTATCTTATGCTCAGAGATGTTTCTTTTGTATTCATTCAAAGATAGGGAGAGTTGATAAGTCATATGGTCATCACAATACCCACGTAGGTGGGTTGTCTCTCCACGTTGCATGACTACTCTCTCTATTTTAGTTATTTCTAAATTAGTTAATTTGATTTGCATTATAATTAGGAGAAATCTCCTAATTACAGTCTAGCTAAGGTTTTTATTTGTGATAGGTCTCTTCTCCTATAAAAGAGAGCCTAAGGTTAGTTTATTTCTTAGGTTGGTTTGAGTGAGATAAAAAGGCTTAGCCTTAGAAAGATATGTAAAGTTTGGGGTAAATCCCATAAACCCTAGGTCTTTTGACGTTTTACTTTATGCAATTGAGAGATCATAGTTTTAATTGAGATTAATTTAGCTTCTGCAAACAGAGTTTTTAACAAAAATAATAAAGGAACTCGTGAACAGGCTTTAAAAACTTCAATATCAGTTTTACTAGTTTGTACCCTATTTCATCTGCTTCTCTTTGCTTTCCCCTCTCAAGAACCTAACTCCTTCACGTACTATTAAAAATTTCTTCTGATGTGTGAACATGTGAAAATAATTGTTTGTCCACTAAGACTAAGACTTTCCTCTAAGAAAGAGACCAGTACGTGATAACACTCTTCTTACTATTAATAAGCATGTGCCGAACCAGATACAAAGAATTAAGGAACGTGTATGTATATGCCAAAGTACTCCAAATAGCAAAAAGATATGAAGATGATTATAACATGTCATTTCTGTGCACGATAAATCAAATACTGTAAATATAATGCATCTGTACCTCAACACTTGCAATACCCTCAAGGATTTGAACTTTCACATCGCTGACGCCCTCTATGTCCTACATGTCAAAGAATAGGAACAGGTTATAAAAACAAAATAAAACAATGAACTTGTAACACCCATACTCTTTTGGTGATAGTGTCAATGTGGGTGGATCCGGCTGGCACGGTGCCGTGGTTCCGGCATCGCAGCCTTTTACTTGTCTTTAGCTATGCTCTTTTCATCCCTAACTCGGCTGAAAACAGCTGAGGAGAAGATGAAAAGAGCAACAGTTCGAGAATAGACAAGTAAAAGGCTGTGATGCCGGAACCACGGTACCAAACACCTGACATGTAATTCAATGGATTCAGATGCATCAAATCTCTCTTGTTTGGAAGAAAGTCTCAATCGTACTGAATAATAAAAGGATTCAGCAGGAATATCTGAAATTGTGATTCCAAAACTAGCAAAGGGCGTTTCTTCAGACAACTTTTGAGGGAGATATTAGCTCATAAAAAACTGAAAATATAAAAAATGTTTTTTGCAAATAATTCAAATTTAGAAGAATAAAAAATTCTAGAGGTTTTTTTTTTTTTTTTTTTAAGCTGAATATGTGAATTTTTATAGATAAACAAGGAGGCCTTGCCTCATGAGATAAATATGCATACCTCCAAGGCTTTGGAAACTG
This sequence comes from Kingdonia uniflora, assembly GCA_014058105.1. Lineage (NCBI taxonomy): Eukaryota > Viridiplantae > Streptophyta > Magnoliopsida > Ranunculales > Circaeasteraceae > Kingdonia > Kingdonia uniflora. The sequence goes on from JACGCM010001471.1 coordinate 1,797,965, forward strand.
AGGGGATAATTGATTCGCTCATTATCCCTTCTGCCTGCAATTTCAGAACAAAATATTGTTAGTGATTAGGCATCATTTTAAGGCAAAATTAAACTTTATCACTATTTAAACAAAAATACAAAATAAATCAGTAGGACCTGAACCTCAAAGATGAGTACAAATAGAATTATCATTTGCCCCAAAGAAAGCACTTTATATTAGGAGCAATGTCATAGCTAGGATTTACCCAAGAGAAAAGAAAAATCATATAAGTCTGAGAGACTAACAATTCCAAGGGGGGCACACACTATCCAAATTTAAGACTAGGAAATAAGAAAATTCATAACCAAACTCATAAGTTACAAAACTACGGATAGATTTCCTCTAGACTAAAGAGATAAGTTTTTCATTTTCCTTCAGCTTCAAATTAAAAAAAAAAAAATGATAAGGATAAGTCGAAATAGTTTCATAGACCACTGAGATACCGCTACCTACTTTTATCGGACCGGAACATTTCTTCGCAGGAAGGTGTTCCACCAAAATTTGATATGTTGTCTGTCTAGTGTTATGTCCATTACTCTTTGTTTACTCAATTGGGGGTAAATTTTATATCTAATCTACCTTTCTCAAGTACCTTTACTTCCGAGTAATGCTGCCATATCCTCGATCTTTGGGTTCCAGTATAGTCATATTCGATTGAAAGTTCCTAATATAGAAAATGCATGTATCCTCCACTGAGGTTCCATCTCAAAACCAATTGGCAAAAAGATAAGTAGCCCCAGGATCTTATATACTAAGTCGCAAGGTTTAATACGCCCAATCTGGGACTATATCTCAACAGTATAAACAAATAAAAAAACTTGCTCGATACATCAACATTCTCATATTATAAAACCATTTAGTGCAAAGTAAGAGTGATTTCTCTATCCCCTTCGTCTCTCCATCTCCCTCAAACATAACCTAATCTCCCATTGCAACAAATCCCACCATTGTTATGAGTAGTGAAGACTAGCTGTCCAGTATAAAATCAGCCAACCTCCTCATAAAAATCTACACTTTTCTACTAAACATAATATGAAACTCACAAAATTTTGCCTCAATCTTTCTGCGGCAAAAGCCTATATCTCTGAACCACAATTTTGTAGTAGCCTCCTCGATCTGGCCGAGTTTCTCAATCAATACTCGACCAAGACCTCCAAGCCTATTATCGTCGACATCGACCAGAGAACCACCACCACAAGCAGATACTAGATAGGAAGCCCATTCAATTGTCGACCTATGTCGGATCGAGCCTGACGTGTCAGCATGCGACCCGAAGCAAAGCCAGTAAGGGACAGCTGTAAACTGAAGTTAGCAGGTGCAATACAGCTTTAGAATTGTAACTTAATCCCTTCCCTAGATCTTCACCTCCCTAGGTCCTATAAATAGATGAGGTGAGAAAGGGGAAGGGGGTTCGGATTCACTCCCCCCAGAAGACTAGTGCAATCATCTCGACCAAGCTCTAACCCCCTTTTTTGTAAAACTCGACTATATATATCATCTTATATTAAAGGAACGTTGTCTCGTTCCTTTAATTAATATATAGGTAACACTGGTGTTGTAAGGGTCTATTCCCACACTCGATCTCACACATAAGTTTGGATGTCGACTTCAGTACCAACAACTCGAATTCATAGCCACTCGAGGTCGTCAAAAGCAGCCGTTACAAGTTAGAAGGGTCAGACCGTTACATAACCATTATGAAGATCCATCAAAATCTTGTTGTAACGTTTGTAATTAAGAAAATAACGGTCATAATATGTAAATAGGACCAAAAAAGAACATATTAGGGTGGGAATTTTCTATCTACAAAATCTATACATAACTATTCAGAGCGTTCGTTGTAATAGCTAGTCGCTCAATCAATAAGATGATTCTATCTAAATCCTCAAGAGAGGTCGTGGTGTTTACCTGTTCAGAGGTTTCCACGCTAATTCTTGTGTTTGTGATTACCTGTTATTTCCTGTATTTTGATTATATTTGGTGTGAGACACTAAATTCGAGATCCAAAATTAGGC